>JARHVA010003403.1:1092500-1712500 GCA_037957365.1 Torreya grandis | reverse complement strand
AGAAAATTTGAACCATAATTAGAAGTGTAGATGTTATCAATACAAAAAAATTTAGGATGAAATAATAAATTACATAGTTTTTCTTGAAGGAGAGATTTTATGTTTGTTTCTCCACTTCAAATAAATGGGTTTTGTTAATTCACTAGGGTTACTCATATATTACTCTAAAGTTATTCTAATTACAAAAGTACTAGACTATGATAAATAAAAGTTGTATGTCATATTGGGTTGATTAAAACTTTGAATCTACCTCCCACATCAAGTTATAACTTGGGTGAGAGTGGATAAAAGGACATGCCAAAAACTATAAAGGTGAACATGGATTATTTGTTGAATGATGCACCATACTCTGATTTGTTGAGGAGTTAAGGACTTAGTGAGGATTCCAAAATGTGGAAATGTGATTATTTTGATGATAATGGTTATTGACATATTTTAAGCCTTGGCAAAGGAAAATTGGTGTGATGATGAAGTTATATTGCTCAAATAATGCAACAAGTTAGTAATGTTGTGAAAAAAAAATCTGAAATAATTATAAGGTGTTATAATACTAATTATAGGTGGGTATAATGTCATCTATGTTAATGTTTTATATGTTAAGTAGAGTTGTGAGTCTATAAGTTATTTAGACTTATAAATTATCTAAGGTGAAGGATCTTAGGAGCCTTATCCTTATTATTGACACTCATATGTGAATTTTTGAGTTAATACTTTGTATTAATCACATACAACTTAGATTTTTAGGGTGTTCTATCTGAAGGATTATTTGAGTGTGTAACTTAGTTGAGTTTTGAATTTTGTATCACTAAGAACCTCATTGTAATTATGTTGGATTTTTACTTTTTGGACTAATATTTACAAATCCTATCATAATAATGTCTCATGGGAGATATTTTCCACTAGTTCTTGTAAATAACTATATCTGACCCTTATTTTGAGGAGTGGATATGTAGGCTTCCATGTTGATGTGGGCCATCAAGTCTAGGTCCCTAGGATATATTAGGGTTTTCATGGTTATGGAGTGACCATGTAACCATTTTTAATTTATTATTTCCTTTTAACTTATGATTTTTGTCATTACTTTATGTGTAAAGTTCCAAGAAAGTGGTTTATGTATGGGTGTTATTTATAGTGATAGTTGTAACTTTTATCACAATAATTTGTGCGCATCTTTGTAGATAGTTAACATTTGGCATCATAATTTTTTATACATAGTTTTTTTATATATCATTATTTAAAAAAATTTGTGTGTTGTTGCATGTAATTCAATTATGAAAATTCTAGGCATGACATTTTGGTATCAGAGCCCAAGTTTAGCACTGGGAACTCTAGGTAAATTGGTATGTTTTATTTAGTTATATTTTATGGTAGATAGAAAATAGGTTGTGTACCTTCATATTGGTAAATCATGGTTATAATTTTTTAATAAATATTGACTATACTAAGATTTTATTTATGAGAATTCTAACTTTGCTTCTTCAGTAGTTGTGATATACAATGTGATGTGTGAAATTTATATTTTTCCATTACCTATTTGTACCTATATTAATGTAAATGTATCGATATTATGTTTCATGTGTATTCCATCTATATAAAATAATAACATGTGAATTTTTTTCATCTAAAATGTCATTTAGTGTAACCCTATGTCATTTCTCTATGTTCAATCATGATACAAGTATGGGGTTTGAGGGAAGTGTAGATCCATGTTTTTTTGGTTTGACTGGGTTATGGGATATGAAATGAATATTATCATGATTTTAAAACACTCATTTCCCATTTTATATGAATTGGTCCCTAATGTTTTTAGGCAAGTTCCCTAGGCTTCATGCATAATAGTCACCTTACAAACACAATGTCCCTCCACTCACCCTCAATGGCTGTTGAAAGGCAACCTTTGTGTCTACTACTCTATTTTGAGCCACATGGATCTGATAATACTTATACTATATTGTGCTTACCTTTGATAGGTAATTAAGACTTATTTTATGGTTACTAATGTCCTTCTTACCTTGAGTGTCTTTACCAAGCTACTTAGTGTTTTTAATGTGATCTACTTTTGACATTATTTTGTTAATTATTATGATTTGATTGACATTTTAAGTTGTGCATTACCTTATTATTTTTTAAGTTTGATAATTTTTTTAACCGATCATTTAAATTATTTTAATGAAATTTAAGTTATAAATTCTGGATTTAAAATTTCTTTTTTAGACTACTTTATCTTAATATGATTATTGTATTTATTATTTAATCAGTTGATTTTAAGTTTTTATTTTTTTTATTGTACATTCTAGTTTCATATATGTTAATTATGTGTATAATTATCACCTACTACTTGGAATAGAGGTGAATAATATAACTTGTAGAATAAGTAATAGGTTCATGATGGGAACTTATATGCATAGGTTCATGAATCCATCCTTCCCTCACCATATATGGTGTTTTTGTGTATTTTAACTAGGCTAACTATAGTTCTTGAGGGCCTTATACATGGTAATTTGGCATGGTTGAATGTGTGTATGATCTCACAAGGCTAATATATGGTAGAACAAGAGGGAGGCATCTCCATGGTATTCTTCTCCCTCAATAAGACTTTTGTGTTTGGATTACATTTATGAATGCTTGCTTATCTTTATGGTCTATGAAATGGTGCTCAGTATTGCTTAGTTTTGCTCAGTATGGTTTTTCCATGGAATGACACTTTTCACATTATACTTTCATCATGGTTTGGGATTCACATAAACTTGTAACTTGAACTCACATGTTTATATCAAGGGTTTTCAAAATCCATCTATGTTATGGTGGAACTTTAGGTATCAATTATTTCTAGTGGGATATATAAGAAGATTGACATCTTATGTTTGATGTTTTTTACCTCAATTTTAGATTTTGAATCTAGATTTTTTGTAAATGCATGTTTGTTTCACTACCCTTAAGAATAGTTTCTCATTGAGGATGATGCTTCTTTAAGAGGGGAAAATGTAACACTATCAATTAGCATTTTTTCTTATAGTGATTGTTAAGTTTATCCATTACTTAATTAGTGTTTCATGTTATCAATCCTTTCATAGTTGAATCTTTAGATGTTAGAGACTTAGTATAATAAATTATCTTTAAAATTTTAGTTTGATAGTTTTTTATAATTGATCTTTGGGTCAAAACCCCACTAGACATATATGAACTAAAATTTTGTAGAAAGAAAATTTTATACCATACGTTTCTTTCAGCCTTATCACTAATTATTCTTTTATGAACTTTATATATTGTTTTATAAATATGTTTAAATTACTCAATCATGATTCAAGGGATTGTTAATCCCCACAGGTGGTTTTTGTTAAAAATCTATATACATATGTAGCTATCTATGATTGATACTATTAAAAAAAACCCTTGTTAAATTATATATAAATTTAATAATTATAAGTTTAAATAAAGACTATTTGTCCCTTAAAATATGAAGTTTCATCTTGATCTAGTAGCAATTCAATGTTAAATGTATACTCCAATGCATTTTTACTCTTCTTGGAATTAGTATGTGCCATTACATAATTGATATTTGGAAAATCCCCTTCGATAAACCATGGTACCATAATTTATTCATATCATCAAAATTTTTAATGTAGATTCCCCATTTTAGACAAATATATGACTTGAGAATACCAAATAAAGTTCCTTAAAGCTAAATTTAATCCAACTTTTGGTTATTGAAACATAATATTACTATTGGCACAATAGGTAACTCAGTTGGAAAACTATCAAATACCTAAATATAAACACCTATTTAATAATAACAAAAACAACAACAAAAATATAAAAATTTATTTGATTCTATCACAATAATTATTTAATACCATATATAACCTAGCTTATCACTATCTATTTCTTATGCCAACATTTTGGCCAGTTAATCTAGAAGTGACATGGTGAATTCCTCTAGTCATTTTGGTAACTAGAATAAGTATATTATTTACCAACCTACCTATTTATTTATAGTTTTATTATGAATAATAAATCCTATCTAAAATCATCACATTGTGTGACTAGAGGAAATGGATTAAGCCCATATTTTAATCACTATGGAAAAAATAAAAGATAATTATAGATAGATACATACATAGATAGATAGATAGATAGATAGATAGATAGATAGACAGATAGACAGACATACAGATAGATAGATAAACCTATAAAGTCTTGGGAAGTCTATCCAAACTTGAAACCAACATTGATTAAGTTAAATGGCCTTATGGTAAGCATGGTCCACTGTATGGGTATTCTATATATATTTTTCACTCACATTGATTAAGTGGACAACCCTATGGAAAGCATGGGCAAGGTATGGGTGGATTATTTAATATTTAAAACTCTTTTTTATTAATTATAATGGACTAGTTGGAAGGAAAGGGAGGATGGATATGGATTGGTATTTCAAGAAGAGGGAATACAAAAAACATTAGAGAAGGTAAGCAAATATATATGTTAAAATAAATTAGCTATCAAAAAGTTAAGAAAGAGGGAATCTCTGAATTCTTAGAGGAGAGTTCTATTTGGATGAGTTAGTGATCATGAAGTCCCAAAAAATCTACTTTGTATCCCAATACTATACATGAATCTTTGGAAACTTATTCAAGGCATTTTGATTTCTATAAATTTTTTTGTATAATGTATAGCCCTTATTAATTAAGGTTCTTCCCAAAATTAGATTTTTTCTTCCCCTTTTTAATTTCATATCCCAATGTAATCACCTGACAATGTTAGGATGACACTTCTAACTAAAATCTCTTGATGCAAGAACTATAAACCAAGTAATCAATGGGGAAATAATTTGCATAATATGGATAGAGAATTTATTTCATTCATTATTATTCATCCAAACATGAAGTATGCTTATAAGAGGAGATTGTGTTTATTTAAAGTTGTGGTTCATAAATGTTTTAATAAATCAATTCATATAACAAGTAACATTAGGTATATTAATTTATTTCACCCTAAATTTGTAATTACTTTGAAGTTATTAAATAATAGTTAAATGAATTTAGATTGAAAAATTTTCTAATAAATGAGTTTTTTTTATTAATTTCCTACTTATTTCAGATAGTTTCATAAATAGAGCATTTGAGAATGCAAAATAATTTATGGAAAATATGTATTTCAATTATTTTATCATATTTTTATTTTGAGAAATATAAATAAAAATATAGTGAGTTGTATTTAATTTTGTAAAGATATTTTATCCTAAATTAACTAGGAAAACCCTGGGCATACCATATGGAATTCAATTTTTCAAATTTATAATGAATAAAAAGGTAGGAAAAATTGAATCATAATTTAGGTTCTAAGACTTCGATGAAATCACACAATCCCCTTATCATATAGGTCTTACAACTTTGGCATTCAATTTGATAATTTATGATGAGATGTATATTTAAAAATTATTAAAGGATATGAATTACAAACATAATATTCCATGATAAATGTCTCATTTAGTCAATATATCAAACACAAATTCAGCATCCTAGTAAAATATTTCAAGTAAGATTCGTAAAGAATGTGTGTTGGTTAAAATACCCAATCACCCACACTAAAATTCATAGAAAATCTGGGTTAATTTATGCACATCTATAATTAATTAAACATATATATGTACAAATACGTATAACTATGTTGGAAAAATAATACCTAGAGAATGAATTTGTAATATTAATTTTTTATAGCTTACTTTATCTATCTTATTCTATTATTGTCCAGTTGTGAGATTAGTAGCATTATGAGGGTATTTGGGTGTCACTGCCCAAGATAGAGGCTTGAAATATTATTTGAACCATTTTATAAATTCCATGTGTGTGTGTGTGTGTGTGTGTGTGTGTGTGTGTGTGTGTGTGTGTGTGTGTGTGTGTGTGTGTGTGTGTGTGTGTGTGTGTGTGTGTGTGTGTGTGTGTGTGTGTGTGTGTGTGTTTATTTAAATTGCCATTATATGGTATGGTATTATGCCTAAATTAACATGGCATAATAGAAAAGACAAAGAGCAGTCTCTTTCTTTTTTGTAAATTTAGTATTATGTTTATAATTATGATATGTGGTATTTATTTTTCATTTCATGGAATATAACCATTGTTAATAACAAAAAATAAAAAATAAAATAAAATAAAAAGAAATTTAAATATAGGTTTAAAAAAATATTTTAAAGGCATTTTAATTCATTAACTTAAGCATCATTTACCTAATTTAGGACACATGGAAGTTTTGGTATTTTAGCGACTTGATAACAATTTCTCTTCCTAATATGTTGACATTTTAACTCAATTGGCTTTTAAGCCATTTGATATATGGTAAAATGATGATTAATTGAGTCTTGAGCACATGGAGTGACTCTAAGACTTGATGGAACCATTATGGTGTATTAGAGTATACCCTAACACAACATGTTTATATTTAGCTTAATAAAATCAATAAAACCTAACCTGAATACAAGCCTTTCATGGGGTGGGTGCACAATGTGGAGAGTGGTGTAACTACCCCTTTGGAATATCATGAGTTAAGTGTTCAATTTTTTTTACTTAATTCCTTATTATATGATTTTTGTTAAAATTGAATAATTGTGGGTGTCATGGTACGACATTAGATTAAATAATTTAATTTTAATTATTGTCTAACTGATATTTTGGAGTTTTATTCATAAAAATTTTTATGAGGATTTCGGGGTAATTTTTCTATCATAACATAATAATACAATATTTCTAACCTCAATAAAAAATGAGATGTTTAAATAATGTGAGGGTGAGACCAAAAAAATATAAATTTTTAAACATAATTGCAAGTGCACATGTTTCTAATAAGAAATCAATCTAAATGAAATAATAAATGACATAAAACATGGTTTTTCTTTCATAAATTATTTTTTGTTTGTTTTTCTACTTCAAATAAATGGGTTTTGTTAATTCACTAGGGTTACCCATATAGTACTCTAAAGTTATTCAAATTATCAAAGTTGTAAACTATGTTAAATAACAATTGTATGTCATATTGGGTTGATTAAAACATTTAATATGCCTCCAAAACCTAAGTTTCACATGGGTAATAGTGGATAAGTGGGCACACCATAAAATATGTATACAGACATGGATTATTTTTTGAACGATGCAGCATACTCCAATTTGTTGAGGATTTAAATATTTAGCAAGGATTACATGATATGGCAATCTGTGTATTTTTATGACAATGGGTATTGGTTTAATGTAAACCTTGGCAAAGGAAAAGTTGTGTGATGATGAAGTTATATAAATCAAAGAATGTAATGAGTTAGTAATGTTGTGAAAATAAGTATAACATAATTATAAGGTGTTTTAATCCTAACCGAAAGTGGGTATAATATTCAATATGTCAATGTGTTATATGCTAAGTATAGTTGTGATTATATAAGTTATTAAGACTTTCAATTTAGCTAAGGTGAAGGATTGTAATAGCCTTAATCCTTTTTATCAACACTCATATGTGAATTTGTGAGTTAGTGCTTTTGATTAAGCACACACAACATATATTATCAAGATGTTCTATGTAAAGGATTGTTTGAGTGAGTAATTTAGTTGATTTTGTAATTTTGGAGCATTGGGAATATCATTATAAATATGTTGGCTCTTTCCTTATTGGACTAATATTTCTTAACCCTATCATGATAATGACTCATGGGAGAGACTCTTCACTAGTTATTACATAGAAATACACATTACTCTAATTCTAAGGAGCACGTATGTAGGCTATCATGTTGAGGTTGGGCACTAGGAATAGGTCCCTTGGATATATTAGGGTTGGCATGGTTGTGAAGTGACCATTTGTAATTTATTCTTGCTTTTAGGATTATGATTTTGTGTATAGTTCCATAAAAGTGGCTAGTCAGTGGATGTCATTTGTAGAAATAGTCATAACTATTATTTCAATTATTTGTGCACATATTCATAGATAAAGAACATTAAAAATCATAAGTTTTTATGTGTAGTTTGTGATTAGTTCATTATTTTTTTAAAAATTGTGGTTTTTTACATGTAATTTAGTCATGCAAATTTTGGGCATGACATTTAGAGTTTATGATAATTTTTTTCAACTATGTATTTAACTCATCTAGTTATTTTTTAACATAAATTATGTTGTTTATGGAGGAAATTAAAGTTAGCCTCCTTGATTAATTATTCATCGATTAGTTTTTACGACTTTGATTTTACCACATCTAAGAGGAATTTTTTGGAGCCATCTTCCTTAGGAAAATCACAATACTAACTTCATATATTTGAATAAGCATATGCAATCCTGTCATCACCAATATTTTATTGATTCTTAAATACCTCAATTTTGTTAAAATTTATCTCAAAATAATCATAGCAAATATTATTATTTATTTTATAAAATTCCCCCCTTTTGAAAAATAATTTAACATCTATTAAAGACATTTCATTGATATCTTTCTTCATGTTTTCCCACATTACAAGTTATTTAAATGGAATTTGATCTATTATTCCATCTCAATCCTATCATATGTTTTTTTTAACTCTTAAATATATTTTAGCCCCTCCAAAATTAATAGTTTCACCCAATCTTATAGTTGAAGTGGAATATTTTTTTATCCCAAACATTGGTTGGAGTATTAGATTTAGTTGTCATGGGATCTTCCACTAGACTCAATAGGTAATTTACATACCCAACTAGTCAATAAACATGTTCCTTCATTTTCTCTTAGGTCAAATAATCTTGTGAAGACCTCTTGATCATTTATTTGGTGCTTTCCTTGAGGTCATACACATCACTTTCATGATAGGTGAACCCAATGATAACCTATTTATAGTATAATTATCCATGGTCATATCCTCCACATTTTTACTTATTTATTTATTTAAATTTAAAAAATTAGGATCCGAAATAATTAAAAAATAGCCTTAATGTAGTCTTGAATTTCTTAGGAAGAGAGACAAAAAGACTAGTTGTTACATCAAAATCTAGAAATTCCCTATATACCACCTTGTTATTTCTCCCCAAAATTGGTTGCATCTATTAAAAATAAGTGTAACTAAAACTAACCACTTATGTGCCTAATTCAAAAAAAATTTAAGGTGATGTGGGTTATCTTTGTGGTCTAGAATGTGGAGGAGATGGGATCTAAGAAAATGATGAAATGAATGAGGATGTTGAAACTTGTTGTGTAGACCTCTAAATTATTCCCACAATAGTTGATTAATCTAGTCCTTGATTAGAAGTAATAAATTATTGTATATTACTATCAATCAATAGAGAAGCATCACATCCCTAATAAGGAACTTCCATGTCACTTAGATTAGAAACCAGTAGTGGTTATGTTAGTTTATTTATCTATAGTTTTACTACTATGGAAGAACCTTCTCCACAATATTTACTTAGGAGTTCAAGCTAGTTTGGATTCTCTCAATCACCATATCCATGTTAAATGGTTGTTTTATTAGACACAATGTGAAACTCCTTAGGTTTTAATGTGGGATTTTACTTGTGTGGAACTGAGACCATGGATATTCTTGAGCCTCTAGCTCTCATGAATTTGACAAGTATCATATAAAACCATTTTCTAGATATGTTTAGTATTAATCAAGTTTTAAATTATATATTAGGAATATCTTGAATAGATTAATTTAATTTGGAAAATGGTATAGACATGACTCTTTCTATATATGAATGTTTGAGTAGTGTTGACTAATGTTGACCCCCAAGGTCAAAAGGTCAACCCATATAGGTAGAAACTTAATTTTCATGTTTTACCATCCTTATTCCTAACCATTAAATGCATTATGTGGTCTTAAAATAGTCCTTTATGGTCTTATTAGCAAATATTAAGGTTAATTTGATAAAATTAAGGTAATATTTTGTCTTTGTCTTAGATAGTCTAGTCATGTCATGGTGTAAAGAGGGTTGGTATAATGGTGTCATAGGTCCTTAGGTTTATCTTCAAGACATATTTCCTCCTTAATAAAATTGTATAAACATTTCACATATGTTTGGAGAGTTAAATGTTTATTTTTAAACTTTGAAGTAAGATAAATTGAAGGAAAAGGTGTTTTTGGATAATTCCACATGTTCCAAAGCTAACCAAAGACAAATATTCATACAATAACCTTGTATAATATTTTGAGGGAGTTTAATAACTTCCAAGAATGTCAAAATGTTAAACTACATCATTTTTGTAGGTCTAAACTCCAAAAAGGGGAGTTTTATGCACTTGTACAGACTTGGGAGACTCACTTCTAGGTGAAAATGTTGACAAGGTGTCTCTTCAACATATATAAGTCAAATCCACACTTGGAATGAAGTTTCATTTCTCATAAATGCAAAATTTTATTTAGAACCTCCATTTCCCTCTTTAGAAGCTCATAAAAGTAGTTTTCAAGTGTTCAATATGGATAGAGGAAAGAGAGTCAAGGTATAATATTTTTTATATATGATGGGGTCCTAATGAGATTCAAATCCATGGAAATGCTCATTAGATTTATGGCCCCTCTTTTATGAACAATCATTAAGAAGGTTTGGTAGTCATAAATATATAGTTAACACCACAAAATCAATTTCTCTCCTTAAAATGATAGCCTCAAATTGGTTGAATTCATGATAAAAATTGATTAGGATATAGGGGAATTATGTATCCATTTAACATTCTTTTCAAATCCCTACTTGGTGTTGGCAATTTGGCCTATCAAGGCCAAATTCCAACCCTTGTAGTAAAAAACATGTCATAGTTCTCATGATGTCTTATTTTTTAAGTGAAAAGTGAGTTGTTCACTTTCATCAACCGTGTTAAGCATATTTATAAGGTTTTGATAGATTTTCAAGTGGTTTTGTGATCTGAAAAAGCTCTGAAGGAGAAGGCAAAAAGAAGACAATTGGTGACTTGTCATGAAGTTCTCTAGTATATTTTGGTGTATAAAGGTATGAAATGAGATATAAACCTAAGAAAATGATCAAAATTCATTAAAATTTCATTTTAAGTGTTTTAGAGGGATGTGATATGCTTATATGACATTCAATGTTAGTTATCCTTTGTAAAACTATGTTATTTCACCAAAAAAAAGGACAAAAATTGGTGTTTAAATGAAAAATATGGTATTAAAAGACCATTAAAATAGTAAAAAAATACTTTAATAAATTAATATACATGACTTTATATTATTCATAAAGTATCATATTTGAAAAAAGCCACTTAAGACAAGTTCAAGTGTGAAAAGGGTTTTTTTGGGGCTCCCACATGCCATTTTTGGCAATTAAAAGGTATAAAATGATTATATGTTTATAATAAACTCATTAAATACTCATGGAACTTATATTATACTCTATTTTTGGTGGTGGAGATCATAGAGTGAAATAAAAGGGCAAAAAGAGGCTTATTTCATGCATTTTACAAAGATAGTATAGAATTCGTATAACTATCCATATATCATGGGTTTGAAATAGGAGAATAAAGGTATGGTATAGGTTCCAAAATAATTTCATGTAAATTTGACTCCAAACATGCCCAAAACCATTTCATATTCTTCAATTGGTTTCTTTGCACATAAGAACTACCTTACAAGTTTCATGATGTTACAACCATTAGAGAGAAGGTACATGTTTGATTTTTTGATAAAATAAATTAAACTTAGAGATATTATAGGTATATAAATTTGATATTAATTTGGTCACCTTTACTTCATGAACCATCTATTTTAAGTTAGGGTATTCAACAAAAATCTTTCATCCATGAAGGCAATCAATTTTTTGCATTTTCTCTTAACCAAGGCATTATTTCAAGAAATTTAAATTTTATAGGGATTATTTGGTATATTTTATTCATATAAATGGAATAAATTAGTCACTTTTAACATGTGTTGGCGTCATAAAAATCTCAACAAGAAAATCAGTGCAAATCTACATTATACAAGCATGTAAAGAAGATTATATGATCAAGGAGAGAGAAAGAGCTTCAAAATAATTTGGTTTCATGTTTACAGGGATATTAATCATGTTTTAATATATTATTCATGAAAATTTATAATGATATTATTCAAAATATTCATATCAAGGCCATTCATGTGTTCGTAAGCATCTAAAATTCCCTATTTAGCAAAAATTGAGGTTCTTAGCATTATTTAAGGAACTTAACATAGTCCTAGGTTTCAAATTTTCCTTCTTGTCCTTCTACAATGGAATACAAACTGATATAATAGGTATATTATGGTATTATTGTTCAATTTGATGCTTTAAGTTAGTCTTGACATGCTCTTATGGTTCTCTTGTCACCCCATCACATTCACCTCCATATACACTATCATACTCATCCATTCCTCATAGTGTTCATACTTTGTTCACCCTTTATTCATGGTTTTGTGATATCCTATCCATCACCACCCCTTACACCCATATAAATCTCACCAATCCACCATGAGGAGGAGACAGGAACAAGTAAGAGTTTGTCATGAGAATGAAGAAGGAGGTATGCAGACCTACAAAGCACCATCATGAGACAAGAGGATGACCTATAGTTAAGAACATAGTCATTATTTTCATGAAGTGCATAATACAAGGAGGATAAATAAGATGTCCTATTAAATATCTAGGAACAATTTATATCATAAATCTAAAATTGGAGAAAGATAATATCAAATCATGTTTTGATCCTCTCCATGGAAAATTTATGATTCTATCTATACAAATGAGACATCATACAATCACCTACAACCAATAGGTTATAGTTCTCATGAGGGTACAATCAAGGGCAGGATAAAAGAGGTTTTATTCAAGGTTCATGATAAAACCATCTTATCAAGTTTCTAAAATAAGAAAAGGACAATCTCATATCATGTCGTTGAGTCTTATTAAGGTGATAATTCATATTCATACCATATAATGGAGCATAGTACAATCATCATATAAAGAGAAAGGGCATGGTATTTGAGGAGGTTTGGAAATGACATGAGGGTGGTGTGAATATGATAAATAAAAATAAGGATTCCAATCCAAATTAGGTATCATTTCATGACACAATCCCTTAAGAGGCATTGTTATGCTTACAATCAATGTTCAAATCCACAACTACAGGCTTGTGTTAGTACAAGTCAAGCATAATTGGTGGTTTGAAGAATTTTCAAACTTAAAGAGACTGAATTGACCATAATATGAATTTTAAACTATGGAGATGAATAAATTCATATATATCTCAAGAAAGATACATTTAAACTTAAGACATAAGGCTAAAGAAACTCAAAGACACACCTACAATGTGACTCAAGTCAAGCTACAACCAAGGATGAGGACTTTGATTTTGAGTATACCTTCAAGGATGGAAACCTTAAGGGATGATTTTTTAGTGTATAATTATATGTTCATTACAATTATAGAGTTAAGATACAAACATATGTCAAAGCTTCAAATAGGACTAATGAAACATGACATAAGCACCTATAACCAATCATCAAAGGTAATCTACAACAAACAAAGAGAAATAAATAACAAGGAAAGTGTTTTTAAGGTTTGATACCTTAATGGATAATTTTGAGTATAAATACATCATTTATTAAATATATAAAATCATAAACACCTTGAATGGTTTGATTAAACCTAGGTCATGATGCTCAAAGCGTCATCAAGTGTCTGTACAATCACCTACATGCCAAAGGTACAATCAACAAAGTGGAATAAAAGAGATCTCATGTTTAAGTTCATGTCCATGAGAATGAATCAAGATGATTTTAATGAGATCACATGGTTTCATGAGTATGTTATAAGGTTAAAAATTAACCTACAATCATACACCTTAAAAATTTACCTAGAGTTACAACAACACAATCCACCATTTAAACTAGTATGCATATTTATGAAACAAATGGTATATGGTAATTTTCATATCCAATTTAAGAATAATTTTAGATAATTATTTATTATAATGGAGTAAGTACATCATGATGGATTCAATTACTAGCCACACTCTCAATTCCAATAAGCTCCACCTATAGCCTTGTAACACACATGCTTTTCTTCAAGTTATCATAGAGAATGAGGGTATGGTCTATGAAAATTTCATATTTAAAGAAAATATTATGAGAATATAGTGGTTCAAGGGATCATAATAAACTCATAGAGTATATTTATAGGATTATCCAAGAAATTTTACATAGTCATACCAACAACCACCATCACCTACAACCATATTAATGACCTTTTCCTCTATCATAGTCATATTGAACAATATGCATAACACGTACCTTTCAAGTAAATGGGTAACCCATGGTGAGTTATTAATCATTTAAATTTTATATTTTTATAAATTTAGAACTTTTATCAAGCCAAGAAAGTACTAATAAGCATAAAAATTGAATAGTATTTTGCATGGGAGTATATGATTTAAAATTATGATGATGGGGTAAGTATATAAAATATTAATAGTAATTGGCTTTAATTTTAAGGCTTGTATGTTATGAACAATATTTAAGAAGACAAGGACCTCAAAAACTCTTGCAAACCCATCATAACCACTTGATGGAGAAAAGGAGATAAGTTTTGTATACATATGTAATTATTGATCCATGAAATTAATTTTAGGGTCTTTTAAAATTACATAATCACCTCTATGACCAATTGGTTGGCACATACAGTACCTCAACTATATGAACTAGGCCAAAAGAGGCATTTTTGAGCTAAAAATCAAGGGATTAAAGGGTAATTACACATTAAAAGGATTTAATAAGAAATATAGGATCTTAAAATATCTAATTTAAATTTTTATAGCCACCATAAGAGGTCATTTGGTACATTTCCAAGAGTAGATAGGTTTGTATGTTGAAATAAGCAGTTGATTCTATGCAAGGTAAAGAGGAATGGCTTGATCAAGCCTATTTCATGACTCCAAACAATCATAAATAGGTAATTAATTTTGAAAAAAATACATATGAGCCTCAAAAATCATTATGAAGTTAAGATATTGAACAAACTATGCAAATACCTATGCTTGTTCTTGACATCTCAAGACAAGGCCACTAGAAAGGGGTAGAAGGAGATAAGGAAAGGTCATGAGGTAACTCCAAAACATAATGAAAATCATCAACAGTTCATAAGGGAAATTTATTCCAATTTTTATCAATAGGTAATTAGTACAATTGATGATATTCACCAAGGTGTACTAGACAATGTTTTAAAAGCCTTGTTTCCACTATGAGATGGGTTTTCACATGCTCACCTTGTTTCACACCTTTTTCATGGGAATACAAGGACTTTGGAGGAGTTTAATCACATAATAAACTAACATTTTATGGCATTATTTCAGATTTTCATGGCCTAGGATTTATGAAAAATTATTAAGAGCCCATAACACTCTAAAACCCTTGTAAAACCCCACTATGAAGAATTATGAAATAAAAATCATTGAAACCTATTTAATATCACTTTTAACATGATTTATACTCTCATATATTAATTTAAATGGCCATTAATTGTATGGATTTGGTATAAATTAGGTTTTTGAGAGCAAAAAGCACAAAATATAAGGTACAAGATAGTTTACATGAAATCCAATCCATGGAGATAAAATTTTGGAAATTTTTATTCATCATAAAATCATTAATTTGTCATAAATATGCCTAAAAGTGTCCTTGGGAGCTCATATAAAACAACCACTTTACAAGAAATCAAGGAAAAACTAGCCTAGTCAACCTATTTGACTAATTTGTAGATGTATAAAGCCAAAGAGGAATATTTTCATGACATGATTAATTTTTTAATGTCTGGAAATTATAAATTTTTCATATTTTCAAGATTTTTTTAGGATCTAATGGCCACCAATCATAAATGTTAAATCTACTATGTCTATTTTAGCCTAGTAAGCCTATCTATTCAATCAAGTAGAGAATAATAGCATAGGAGATTGGTAATAAGAGATGAGGTGGAATTATATTATCTAATCAGTAGTTACACATCATTAAAATATCATCCTTGATTTAATATTCAATTTCAACTAGGCATTTGGATGAGTTAGCCAATCTTAAATTGGTCCAATTTCATGCACAACTCATCTTGAGTTCTAACTTATGAGCCACCTCACTTCACTTAAGTTCTCTAATTAAATAATGGCATATCATGTTGGAAAAATAGATTGTAAAAGTAAAAATGGTTCCAAATTTTTATTTCCAATCCAAAAATCATGCAAGGTCCATGAAATCATCATGCAAAGCACCAAACATAAGGAGAAGTCTTAAAAGGCTATTGTTTGTAATTGTAAATGAAAATTGACCTTGAATTAATTCAAGTTGACTCATCCTTCCCAAATATATGCTACATTATCTATATTTATTCCATTTTACTATATATTGGGTCTTTTAAGACATTTTTCAAGATCCCTTAGGCTAGTATAGAGGGAATATATATAAATTGTAACTTGCACTCGAAATTAATAAAGAGAGTTTGTTTGCAAATCAATTAATGGTTATTGTGTGGGATTTTGATTATTTATTTTCATATAAGTGTGATATATATCTCTTTTTTTAGGTCCTTTCCTCACCTACTACTATGATTTCATTCTTTACAGGTCACTTTTAAGAGTTAAGAATAGAAATTGTGTTGAAGATTGTTAGTCTGTAGTGTCTTTAGAGACCTTCATTCATATACCTTCATTTTAAACACTGATGTTTAAGACTGGTCTAAGAATTTTTTATTGAAAAATTGTTCCATTTTGATTCATGTGTGCCTAATTTTCAAATTTTATAGAGGATCAATCAATATTTAGGTGCATCACCATTATAACATAGATTTCAGTTTTAGTTTCTTCCTTACCCTTTTCATCCCAACATCAAATAGTTTAGTAATTGATCCTAAATTCATACATTCAAAGGAGCTAGCATCATAACTAGAGGTGTGATCTAGATATAGGTATCCCACATCCTTAGATCATTCCAATGTTATTCTAGATATGAGTCATATCTAAGCAGTCTAATTTCAACTGGGTGTTATCTGGGTTGTTAATAGTTCTGGCATGCTCAGTGGGACTGCTTATTCATAAAAATTGAAGCATGTATCTGTATATCTAAGTATAGTATCAAGTTTTAGGGTGTTATTTTCATATTTACATAAATTTCATGCCACTAAGAGTGGTTATAAGATCCTTTGCAAAAGGGAAAGAGATAGATTTTATGGAGTTATATTTCCAATCAACAAAGAAGAAAGCCTCTCAGTCAAATCCAAATCCTACACTACCAATTTCCCCTATTTTTATTCAAACTCCTCCTATTCAAATAAATATTATTCATCCAAACATTGTTATAAATCCCATACCCTAGATAGCTATTCCCAGAAGATAAGCCTTTGTACCTTTCAATGGTGGTAGCCCATTGAACATCAATCAATGGGATGGTATCCCAGCTTCTACCCTAAAGTCTCTTCCTTATTTTACAAGATAAAATATAGTTACTCCTATATAGCATATTTTATATATAGATAACCTTTGTTTAATGCACCATATGACTCAATAAAATGTATCAATGAGGTTATTTTCAACTTCATTCAAAGGCAAAGCACTTTAGTGTTATAGAGGATTGACACCTTTATGAATCAAAAACTAGGATGAATTTGGATAAGTTATCTACAAGAACTTTGAAGAAAAAATTGATAATATTTCACTGGTGGAGTAGCTTACAACAATCAAGAGGTTTCCTCATGAGTTCATTGTGGATTTCAATTACAAGTTTCAAAAAACTTGGAACAAAATTTTTACAGTGATCAAACCTACTCTAGACTACATATTTCTATACTATTTAAAAGATCTTAATTCATATCTGACTATGATGATCAAATCCATGGGAGTAAACACTTTACTAGAGGCTTATGAAGTATCCATAAAGGCTGGAAAATACTTAATATAAGTAGGTAAGTTGTCTCCAAGGCCACCTATGCCTTTATTTATAGAGATTCATCCTCCTACTACTATTTATATAGTTCCATATTCAACAAGTATATATCAAATAGAGGGAAATCAAATTGACTTATTGGGGAAGATAAAAAATCTTCTCAAAGATCTAAACAATAAGTTTGTTGAAATGGAAAGGCATCAAACTCTAACTTATATGTCATACCAGAATCCTAATAAAAAATATCAGTATAATAGGCCACCCTATAATTACAATCAGTAAGGATAAGTACAAAATTCTCAATCAGGGCAATACAATCTTAATGCTCCAATCAATTCTATAGCTATAGTGACAACTCAGAGAAACTTTGTTAAATAAGTCCAATGGAATAATTAGTGGGATCAAGGAAATAACATGGAAATGACTCTAATTGGTGAGAGTTCTCAATAATATTATATGCAATAGAGTTTAGCTCCTCCTCCACATGACAATCAACCATCTTCTTAGCATAAGGAAGCTTTTATACCACATGGATACATTATTTCCTTCACTCAAGTGGAGGTGCCAAATTAGTAAGGAAAAGGTAGTAGTAAATCACCTATTGAAACTACGTTTGTTAAATTTTAGGAAGGTGGGAATTCATTTGAGAAAATGGATGTAATCAAGGCCAAAATATGTCCAATGTTGATAATTCTATTGTAACCCATACTAGATCTAAGAAAAGGGCAATTATTGAAGGTTCAAGTCCTAAAAAGGTAGCTCCTCTTCCTTCTCAGCCATCTTAGAATACCACCACTTAGGATGCACCTCCAAATACATCAAATTAGCAAGTACAAGATCCAAAGGGGTAGAATTTGAAGGGTCCTTACATTCCTCAATTTACAAAACATTTAATTAGAACTTCTACTCCTAAATTTAAGCTTATGATATCCATTTTTCCACTCAATATTTTTGATCAAATGAAGAAAGCTTCTGTGTCAATTTCTATGTGGGATACACTTGATTTTAGGTCAAAAAGACCTTCTACAAGAGGAACTTTCAAAGATCAATGTCTTAGATAGACAACCTAAAAAAGAAAGAGTAAGTGTTGTTCTAAAAAATTCAAATCAATTTATTGATCCTCAAGCTCCAAAGGTGACTAAGCTTCCTCCCTTTTTATCTTTTTATTGTCATAGGAGATTATCTAGTTCACAATTGTATGTTTGATAGTGGGGCTAGTACCTCTATCATGCTTAAGTCAATAGCTGATAAACTATGAATTCATCATGAATCCCATGAGAAAGGCATCTTGTAATTATATGGGTCTCTTAAAAATATTTTAGGTGTTTTCAGAGATCTTAAAGTCATACTTGCTGCTTGTCCTAATTTTACAATCACACAAGATGTGGTTGTTATTGATTTACCTCCTTATTTTGCACTATGATTATCCAGAGATTTTACTACTAAAATGTGATGATACCTTTATTTAGATTGGTTCTACATGGTTTTTATAACTAGGTATGGAATCAAAATCATAATAATATCTGAGCCTATTTACAAATTTCACCTAGAACCTTATATGTCAAACATGTCAAATGTGAATTGTAGTATTTTAGAAGAAGATGAAAATATAAGTGATCAAGAACATTCTAAGTCACTTGAAGGCATAATAGATATACTCCTTGAGGATTGGGCTGATGATAACCATTTCTATGATCCCTAAAAAATTATTAAGGAATCAGGTTTTGGTGTCTACTATATGCATGAAGAAGGTGACTTATTGCCTAGTATCACTAGCTCAATGCAGGATCAAGGAGTGTGGAATCTATACTTTGATGAATCCATATCAAATATTACAATTGGGGGTGGTTTAATGTTGGTTTCTCCTCAACATCAAAGGTATTACTCTTTTGTTATATTTTAGTTCAGTTTTAAATTAAATACTATAGAGTATGTAGCTTTTATTCCTAGCCTATAGTGGGATAGAAAGAGGGGTATTAAGATTTTTTAGGTGAAAGGTGATAGTGAGTTGGTAGTAAAAGTTAGAGGTATAAGTGAAGAAAATAATCCTCTTATAAAATCATATAAACATATATTTTGGGACCTTATGAAATATTTCCAAGCATTTAATATTCATTCCATTCCTAGAGGAGCCAATCATCATACATATAGATTAGCTACCATAGGAGCACTATATGATATTGTGGATCAACTCAAGGACACTAAAAATCATACTAAAATCAAGGTTGTATGCAGGCCTTTATTTCCAAATAATGATGTAAGTTGGCAAGTTTTTGACAGTGATAAACACATAGCTTGTTTCTTATAGAATGAGGTAGAATTCTACCCAAAGAATCATGATAAATCACAAGGATAATATGAAGATCAGATTATGAAATTAAGATAAAACAAGTTACCTAAAGGCTTGGTGACTTTATAAATCATTTTTAATGAAGATGATCAGCTAAGAAAATACAAGGTAATTATCTCTTCCAAGAAAGAACATTATGAGAAAATTGCCATAACTGAAGGTAAGCAACTCAAGTTGGGAAAAATTAAGACTAATATTAAGAAAAAATATTTCATATCATTTTGTAAGAATTTCATGGATGGATTTTCTTGGGAGTATCATTATTTTAAATGTTTTGATTCTAGGTTAGCACAATGTATAATTGAGCTTGAAGAGGATGAAAAACTAGTAAGATAGAAGCAAAGGCCAATCAACCCCAAGGTTGAAATCCTCATGGGAAAGGAACTTATAAATTTGATTGAATTTAATATAATATTTCATATCAATCATTAAACATGGGTTTCAAACCTTGTACCTATGAGAAATAAAAATGGAAAGATAAGGCTATGTGTATATTTCAAAGATATAAATAGAGCATCACTAAAAGATCACTATCCTCTTCCCTCCATGGATCAGATTTTTCAAAGAGTATCAGGTTCATATAGGTTCTCTCTAATGTATGGGTACTTTGGTTACAACCAAATATTGGTGAAGGAGGAAGACCAATATAAAATAGCCTTCCACACCAAATTGGGTATTTATACATATAAAAAAATGCCCTTTGAACTCTCCAATGCTAGAGCTACTTTTCAAAGGGTAATGGATGATTCTTTTCATGGTATTTTAAGTGAAATATATATTTTTATCTTGATAACATTAATTTATTTTCAAAATATCCTAATGATCATCTAACATACTTGAGATTTGTTTTTGATAGATGTATAAAATTTAGAGTTTCCATGAATCCAAAAAAGTGCATCTTTGTAGTCCATAAGGGAAGACTTCTTGGACATGTTGTGTCCAAATCTAGACTTTCCATTGATCTAGAGAGAATAGAAGTAATAATTTATCTATCATTTCCTAAACATAATAAAGGATTATATAGATTCTTGGGAAAGACTAATTTCATCAGAAAGTTCATTCCTAGTTTTGCAGAATTGGTAAGGCCACTCACTCATATGCTTAAGAAACATCAAGAGTTCACATGGAGAAAGAAATGTAAGAGAAGTTATGAGGCCATAAAAAAGGCCATTATCCAAGCTCCTAATTTTATCAATCCTGATTTTATTAAATATTTTTTTATGTATGCTTTCTCTACAAGTAGTACAATTTCAACCATGCTTATGCAACAAAATACTGAAGGTTTGGATCAGCCCATTGATTTTTTAGTTAAGATTTGGATAGCTATGAAGAGAAGTATTATTTTTTTTAAAATTATGTGATTTATTTTATAATATGTTTGAAAAAATTTAGATATTTGGTTTCAAATAATAAGATTTTTCTAATGGTAGCTCATCCTAGTGTGAAGGATTTTATCCTTAACAGAGACTTAAGTGAAAAGAGATCTAGATGGGTCACCAAGTACATGTAATATGAAATTGAATTGAAGGTTAAAAATATGGTTAGAGGTAGAGGTATTTTTTAATATCTTGTATTAGATTTGAAAGAAGAAAAAGAGGTGATTTTGACAGTTTAAGACACTCAACATGAATTTAAAACTATCTCTACTTCCAACTGGACACATGATATTGCTAGATTCCTCTAAATAGGAGAGTGTAATATGGGCTTAAATGAATAAAAAATGAGAAAATTCATACTAAAATAAATACCCTACATCTTGAATAATGTAATTATATTAAAAATGACATTGGAGGTATGTTTTTAAGGTGTTTTGAAACTAGTCAAATTGACAAGCTTATAGAACAATTTCATGATAGTTATTTAGGAGGCCACTTTGAAGCCAATAATAAAAAATAAAAAATTATTATAAATATTTATTTTTGGCCTAATTTTTTCAAGGATGCACATACATGGGTTAGAAAATGTGCAAAGTGTGCAATGTTTATAGGAAAACAAAGACTAGATATTATGCCATTAAAGCCTATTAAAGTTGAGCAGCCTTTCATGCAATGGGGTTTAAAATTCATTATCATGATTAATCCTCCATAAAGTATTGGTAATAAGTGTGTTTTTATAGCCACATATTATTTTACCAAGTGAGTGGACGTAGTTCCATTGAAAGAGGCAAATGAGAACTCAATTTTGGAGTTTTATGATAGTTTAGTCACTCATTTTGGAGTCCCTTCAATTATCATATCAAATAATAAGTTGGCATTAAATAGTGTAAATGTATGTTAATGGTATATTAATCATGGTATTTATCTTAAATATTCATCAAATTACTATCCATGGGGTAGTATCCTAGTAGAATCTTCTAACAAGAACCTGATTAGGATTATCAAGATAACAATGGAAGATAATCAAAGATTATGGCATACAAAGTTTAAGACTACCTTATGAGAAGATGGAATCACTCCTAAGAAGGACACTGTTAATTCAAATTATCGTTTAGTATATTTAAGATAAGAAATTAATCCTATTTCATTGGAATATCTAGCTTTAGAGCTTGCACATCAGCTAGAATTTATGGAAATGATGCAATGGAGGTAAAGGATGAATGAACTGAGAGAATTGGAGGAAACAAGAGATGATGCCATGCATATCATTTGGTAAAACTAGTATAAATTCAATAAATATTTTGAAAAAATATCTTCATCAAAAACATTTTATCAAGGAGACATAGTACTCAAATAGGATGAAGAATGTGCTAAACTAGGTAAACACTTCAAATTTGATAGCCTTTGGAGTAGCCCATATGTTATCACTAATTGTAAATAAGGTAATGATTTATAATTGTATAAATTGAGTGGAGAGGAAATTAATATTTCTCTAAATGGGATGTTCCTTAATTAATACTATTAGGAGAGTCACTCCGTTGTACATAGTCATAGTTTCATTCTTCTAAGTGCACAAGTTGCACTTGCTTTGTTAGTTGTTGTTTTGCTTCAATAGTCAGTTGTTGCTTTTAGTTTGTGTCTATTATTTATTTTATGTTAGTTTCTACATGTTATCATAGTTTTTTAGTATAGTCCAAATTCTGATATAACATAGAGATTCTAAATTTTATCGATTAGTAGGTTGGTCAACCCTCGTGATTCACCAAAAAAGTTGGTAATTTATCCTATCAAGGCCAAATTCTAACCCCTATAGTAAAAAAAATTTCATAGTTTTCATGATATCTCATTTGTCAAGCGAAAATTGATTTTTTTAGTGTCATCAATTGCATCAATCATTATTCTAAGGCTTTGATAGACTTTCAAGCGGTTATGTGATCTGAAAATGTTTTGAAGGAGATGGCAAAAAGTAGATAATTGGTGACTTGTCATGAAGTTCTTGAGTATGTTTCAGTGTATAAAGGTATAAAATGAGATATAAACCTAAGAATATGATCAAAATGAATTAAAATTTCATTTAAATCCTTTTAAAGGGCTATGATATGCTTATATGACATTCGGTGTCAGTTGCCCTTTGTAAAACTATGTTATTTCACCAAAGAAAGGACAAAAATTAGTCTTTAAATGATTCTAATAAAAGACCATTAAAATTTTCAAAATATACTTTAATACATTCATATACATGAATTTATATAATTCATTATCATATTTTTAAAAAGCCACTTTAGCCAAGTTCAAGTGTGAAAAGGGATTTTTTGGGGTTCTCATGTGCCATTTTTGGCAATTAAAAGGTGTAAAATGATTAAATTTTTATCCTAACCTCATGAAAGACTCAAGAAAATTCTAATATCTTATATGTTTGGTGGTGTAGATCATAAAGTGAAATAAAAGGGAAAAAAGAGGCTTATTTCATGTATTTTACAAAGAGAGTATGAAATCTACACGACCATTTGTATAGAAGGGGTTTAAAATAGGAGCATGATCCAGAGGATTTTTAATACTTAATATTTACCAAGATCTCATGAAACTAGTATAAAAATTTAGATCATTTTGATATATTTTCAATTCCTATTGAAATGTGTAAAATGGACATCGTATACTCTAGATATCACTAGTCAAACTTTGGATAAAAAGATGGTCAACCATCAAATAGTGACGTGGATGCATGTATGGTTTTTAAGTGGACCAATTAGAATGTGACACGTGGTAGTGAAATGGTAAAAGGGTGATTTTTTTTTCTAGTCTTCAACATTTGTGTTCGGACAAATGGGCCCTACTATTTGTTGGTTAGGGACCTTCATTCAAGATCAACACACTTTTTTTACAAAGGGGTGCCTTTATCTCCAAATATTCATGTTACCATTGTAAATTTTTTGATTATATATGCCTTAGTGTTGTTTACACATTGTATGTGGGATTAATAATCCTAATATTGTAAATCATCCAACTAATTCCAAGTCACATTGATGAGCTTGAGACACTTGTGTGTGTTGTGTTCAAGATATGGTGATCCTGAGTTAGAGATATGTCAAGTTCAAGCTATGGCAAGCTTGAGACCGAGCTTGGTTTCTAACTCAATAACCAAATTGAGACACTTATTCCAATCAAATACAACTAAGATCATATCTAGATAGAATACTAATTCACAATTATTTTCTTGGATTCCAACTAAATCTAAACCGAGCTTGTAACCATATGGATATTCTAAACTAAGTAACAAACCAAGTTTGGCATGGGGGATAAGCTTGAGAAAAATGGTTTGATATAAGGTTGGATCCATAAAACACATTATAAATGAAAGGATATTTAAATACTTTACAATAATTCCACCCCAAAAATGTGGGATATTAAATCTTATATGGTAAATGTCGATTAAAGCCAAATAAAGACCATGGATTTGAACCTATGATCTATGGAAAAATAATCAAGTGGCCTAACTAATCCACCAAAAATTTGTATGTGTTATAAAAATCATGAATTTTTATTAGTAAAGGGATTGAAAATGACTCTGTAAAGGATTTTTAATGGTAGAATTCAAAAATTTGCATTTTTGGCCAATCTTAGACATTTTCAGGTCTTGGTGTAAACTGGAAAGTTGTTCATAATTTTGAGATGCTCAGTTTGGTATATTTATGTTCCCAATTTGGTGTTATTTTAACATATTTTTTAATGATGGAAGTGATGATTTGACATATAATGTTGGGAAGAGATTATGAAAGTGATGCATGAAGATGGAGGATGATTACTGAGCATCATCAGAGTCTTTTGAAGGTTTGATGGAAAAAAATATGTAGGTTTGAAATCCATTTTGATGTAAGTTTGAAAAATTGATGATATTTACATCTTTTTAATGGATTGGTTCATTATTTCATGAATCTAGAGATGTAACCCCTAAATGGGTGAAATCCATTACCAAGTTTTGTGTCAATTTCCCTTTTTAGTATGCTATCTTTTATTTATAATTCAGTTTGTGAAAGAATTAAGGAAACATTAAGAAAATTATGCAAAGTTGTAAATGACACAAAAATTAGGATTTTTAATTTGGAAATGAGTTTTTAGATTTTATATTCACTCATATTCATTTATATAACAATAAATCCATTTTCCTATTTGATTTAATCCAAAAATTGAGAATTCTACAACCAATTTTATGTACTTAAGGAATTGAGATTTTTTAGTATCCATTTTCATAAATACTATTTGATTTATCTAAGGGGGTAAATATAATTTTTAGATCAATTTTGGTATCAGTGCAGGTTGATATATGACTTACTTTAGTTGTTGACATACTTTAGTTTGCATTTTTTAGATATCAGATTATTACTTTGTGCTCTTCTATTTGATTGACCATGTAGGAAGTCTAGTGCAAAGGAAAATTGGAAGGTGTTCCAATTCGCTAGAAGAAGATAAGATTCTAACAACCAAGGTTCTGAAACCACTAACCCTACAAGATCAACATGGATGAAGAACACAACACTTTGTCACTCAAAGGTATGAGATGGTTTTGAGAGAGGATTAACCGTACTATCTTGGGACACATTCAGATAAACTGCAAGGCATTTTCAGTGATGCACATCCAAGAGGAATCAATTGCAGTCCTATTACCATTCTTACATAGAGGGAAGATTAAGCTATGATGCTAATTTGATTTCATATTGGCATTGACACAATATTTTGGTCTTTGATAACTAGTTGTGTGTCCTTTATTTTTAGATTACTAATCATATTATGGATGTCTATGCCCTTAATTATAGGAGCAAGTGAAAAGACTCTATTATAAGATATGGAAATGGCAATAGGGAATTGTTTAGGATATTGAATAAGTTTTTGCACTTTATGGATTGATTTTTTAAATTGGTTCATAAGTTGTTTTATGTTTCACATCTTTTTTAAGAGTTATAGGAAGCAAATAAGAAGTTGTTTAAATACCAACAATATTCCAACCATTGCTCAACAAGTGTGTACTTCATAGTTCTCAAAGAAGTATGCATTATTTTCAAATGTAACTATGTATACACAATTTTTGGTTTAAATATGGATAACCTTTGTGTGGGTTGCTTTGGAAGTAAAATATGCATTGATTTGGAATTATTTTTAAAATCTTTTGAATTTTTTTCTAAAAATCATCTAACGCTTAGTAAGATAGAGTCGATAAGATAAAACCTCTTATTCAGTTGTGGAAACCATGAATATGGAACAACCCTTATTGATAACATGGTTACTTAGTTTTGATAAAGCATAATTATATAATTTATTAGTATGCTTAAGTTTCACTTCAAACACTTTTTTAGGGAATTCCTAACTAAATAGATCTAGGAAGAAAACTTGATAACCCTTGTGTTTGGAAGGATGTTATTGCTATCTCTTATTTCATTTTTCCATTGTGATAAATTTTTTTGGAAACTAACTCAATTTGGATGAGTTGTCGAGGTATGAATTAGGGAGCAGTCAAAAGTGAGGAAACTTTGAGACAAGTTTAAAAAATTTAGTTTTCTCCTCATGTTTATGATTTGTCTTACAGTTACTTGTAGAGTTTATAAGTTTGTAAAGAGGCTCTTATTTGTCAATTATGTAGTTATAACCTTAGGATAGACACATTAGTTACATGTTTTTATACTTAACATACATGTTTAAGTCCCAATATATCTTGGGCAATATTTTTATTACAAACTATTGTACACACACATGTATGTTTGGCATGCACGTCATGTAGATGTACTTTCAAAGACCCGTAGATGGGAAAAATTTGTAAATACAAGTATATATATGTTGAATTTTTTTTACAAGTCCTATAGGGGTATGCATCACATCTTTTTCCCTTGTGTGATGTAGATAACAAGAACACCTTATTCTTCATACAGTGTAGGGGTTAAGAGAATTTGTCAAAGTTATGACTATTTTGGGTAATAGGTCATATTAGAAGAATGGGTAAAGATTTTTTTACTCTCCATAATTCGGTTATAGTTTCATTTGGATAATTCACTTCTTGTAGGGAAGTTTTATAACATCTTATCTCATCGATGTTTTGCAAATGGAGTTTTATTGCATCATTTTGATAGATTAACTTCATAACTCCTTTATATGTTATTTTTGGCTCATGTATGTTTGGAATTAGTGTAGGAAGATTATCAATGACAAAGAAGAGAATTCATGGAGATATTTTTGGGTTAGTTGGATTATTGGGACTTTTGGAGACCAAAAGCCTCTTTGTGGGGAGGTTTGATTTGGAGGATTTTTCATCCTTTATAATTCCAAAAATCTCATAAAAATAGTTTAGAACTAAAGAGCATTCTAAGATATTTCCAAGGCCTATTGGAAAATGTAAAATGGACATCGTATGCTCTAGATATTATTGGTCAAAGTTTGGATAAAAAATGGTCAATCATCAAATAGTTACATGGATGCATGTATGGTTGCCAAGTGGACCAATTGACATGTGAAATGTGGTAGAGAAATGGTAAAAGGGTGTTTTTTTTTCACCTCTAATCTTCTACACTCATGTTTGGATAAATGGGCCTTTCTATTTTTTGGCTGGGGGGGCTCAGCTACGATTGACACACTCTTTTTATGGAGGGGTGACTTTGCCTTTAAATATTCATATTACCATTGTAATATTTTTGCTTATATATGAATCATTGTTTTTTACATATTTCATGTGGGATTAATAATACCAATATTTTAAATCATCCAAATAATTCCAAGTCACATTATCAAGCTCGATACACTTGTTTATGCCAAGTTTGAGATATGGTGAGCCCAAGTTAGAGATATGCCAAGTTAGAGCTATGGTAAGCTTAAGATCGAGCCTATTTACCAACTCATAAACCAACTCAAGAAAATTATTCAAATTAAATACAACCAAGCTTATATCCAACTCAAATACTAGCTCACTATTATTTGCTCGGATTCCAACTAAATCTAAATCGAGTTTGTATCCACATGGATCTTCTAAACTAAGCAACCAACCAAGTTTGGCATGAGTTCTAAGCCCAAGAAAAATGGTTTGATATGTGGATGAAGACACAAACCACATTCTCAATGCAAGGTTGTTTTAACCCTTTGAAATATTTCCACCCCTCGAATGTGGGATATTAAACCTTATATGGTAAATTCTAGTTAAAGCAAAATAAAGACCATGGGATTTGAACCTGTGATATGTGGCAAAAGAATCAAGCAACCTAACCAATCCACCAAACATTTTTAAGTGTTATAAAAAGAAAAAAAATTATTAGTACACAGATTGAAAATGATTGCATAAAGGATTTTTAATGGTATAATGTAAAGATTTACATTTTTGGCCAATCTCAGGGCATTTTCAGGTCTTGATGTAAACTAGAAAGTTGTTCATAATTTTGAGATGCTCAATTTTTTATATTTATGCTCCCAATTTGGTTTTATTTTTAAGTATTTTTGAGTAATAGGAGTGATGCTTTGATGTAGAATGCTGGGAAGAGACTATGCAAGTGCTTTAGGAAGGTGGAGGATGATTACCGAGCATCATCAAAGTCTTCTGAAGGTCTAATGGCATGAATATGTAGATCTAAAATCCATTTTGATGTAAGTTTGAAAAATTGATGATATTTACATCTTTTTAATGGATCAATTCATTATTTCATGAACCCAGATATGTAGCCCCTAAATGGGTGAACTTTGTTAGCTATTTTTGTGTTAATTTCCCTTTTTAGTATGTCATGTTTTTTTTATAATTTAGTTTTTGAAACAAGTAGGAAACATTAAAAAAAATATAGAAAGTTGTAAATGACACAAAAATAAAGAGTTTTAATTTATAAATGATTTTTCAAAATTTATATTCACTCATATTCATTTATATAACAATAAATCCATTTTCCTATTATATTTAATTAGGAAATTGAGAATTCTATAACCAATACTATCTACTTAAGGAATTGAGATTTCATACAAACTATTTGATTTATCTAAGGGGGTATATATAGTTTTTTAATTAGATAAATAGGGTATGGTATAGTTTCTAGAAAAAAATTATGGTAATTGGACTCTAAATAGGCCCAAAATTGATTCATATCCTTCAATTGGTTTATTTGCACACAAGGACTACCTTACATGTTTCATGATGGTATGACCATTAAAGAGAAGGTACAAGTATATTTTTTTGGTAAAATAAAGTATACTTAGAGAGATTATAGTTATAGTATGTGTATCTAAAATTTTTCACCTATCCTTCATGAACCATCCATTTGAAGTCAGGGTATTTAGTAGCAGTCTTTCATCCATGAAGGCAATCAATTTTTTACATTTTCTCCTAACTAGGGCATCATTTAAAGAAATTTAAAAATTATAGGGATTATTTGGTATATTTAATTCATCTCCATGTCATCCATTAGTCACTTTTCACATGTTTTTAGGTTATAAAATCTCAAAAAGATAAGTAGTGCAAATCTGCATTGTACAAGTATGTAAAGAAGATTATACGGTCAAGGAGAGAGAGAGAGATTCAAAAATTTCATGGTATCATGTTTTTATGGATATACATAATGTTTTCATATGTTATTCATGCAAATTTCTCATGATATTATTCAAAATATTCATATCAAGACCATTCATGTGTTCTTAAGAATTTCAATTTTTTTATTTATCAAAAACTAAGGTTTCTTAGCATTTTTTAAGGAACTTAGCATAGTCCTAGGTTTAAAATTTGCCATATTTTCCTTATCCAATGGCCTTAAAACTAATACACCAGGTATAGGATGGAATTATGCTTCCATTTTACACTTCAAGTTAGTCTTAGCATGCTCTTATGGTTGTCTTATCACTCCATCTCATTCACCTCCATATACATTGTCATACTCAGCCATTCCTCATAGTGTTCATAATTTATTCACCCTTTATTCATTTTTTTTTGATATCCTATCCATAACCACCCCTTCCAACCATATGCATATCACCAATCCACCATGAGGAGGAGTCAAGAACAAGTAAGAGGCTGTCATGAGCATGAAGAAGGAGGTATGCAAACATACAAAGCATCATCATGAGACAAGAGGATGAAATAATAATGAATTAAAGGAATATTAAACTTTTTATAATATTAAACCAACGTTTAAAATATAAAAATTTGGTGATAGGCCTAGTAGGACATGAAGAAGTAGGCAACTCAAATTAGTTTTTAGTAAAATGAGCCTACAAGACAAAGTATACATCCAAATGACATGAAATTTTATGGATATGGTAATTATGAATTGATAAAACCATATAAAATATTTTTTTATTCATTTTAATATGTATATAGTCACTAGTTTTACACATTCCTCAGCCTATCAAAACACATTTATGAAGTAGGTAGCTCAAACTAACTTTTAGTAAAATGAGCTTATAAGATAAAGTATACATCTAAATGACATGAAATTTTGTGTATTTGGTACTTGTGAATTAATATAAAAATAAAAAATATTTTATAGGTAAAAATATTATTATATATTCTAACTATTTTTACATAATCATCAGCGTATCAAAACATAGTCATAGTTGGAGCAGACACTATTCTTAAAGTGCATACAAATCAAAAGAAGGTTTGAAAATTCATGGTAAGTACTTTTAAATAATTTGAGGGTGTTTTAAAATATTTAAAATACATTTTTTTGGTTTTAATACTCCATTATACAAGTATACCATGCTCTTGAGGGATAATGCAAATAGGTATGCCTAAAATCCTCAAGGCACACGTTCACACTTTCACACTCTTTCATGAACTTTTTTTTTATGAGATGGACTTTGATACATGGTGTATGGTAATTTAAACCTTGGAAAATATATTTAAGTGAATTAATTTTCATAAAATATTGTTTTGAAACCATTTCTCAGGCTCTTTCTTTGCACACACAATCCTGACAGCCTCTCAAAGCCAAACTTCACCATGTAGAGAAATTGAAGAGTCTTTTGAATGGGAGCATATGATTTTAATTTATGATGAGGGGGTAAGTATATAAAATTTTAATGGTAATTGGTTTTCCTTTAAAATTTTGTATGTTATGAACAATCTTTAAGAATACAAAGACTTCTAAAACCCTTATAAAACCCTAATAACCACCTAATGGAGAAAAAGAGATAAGTTATGAATCCACATGGCATGATTGAGCCATGAAATTAATTTTAAGGTCTTATAAAAATCCTTGAGAACCTCCATGACCAGTTGGTTGTCACATATAGTACATCAACAGTACGAACTAGGCCAAAGGAGGCATTTTTGATCTAAAATCAAGGGATGAAAGGGTAATTTCACATTAAAAGGATTTTATAAGAAATATAGGATCTTAAAATATCTCATTAAAATTTATAAATCCATAATTAGAGGTCATTTGGTACATTTTCAAGGGAAAATAGGTCTACAGTTTTAAATGAATTATATTCTCATATATTCATGTTAATGGCCATTATTTATATGGATGTTGTATGGATCTAGTAGAAATTAGGTTTTTGAGAGAAAAAGGCACAAAAGATGAGGTACAAGGTAGTCTAAATGAAATCCAATCCATCGAGATAAAATTTTGTAACTTTTTATTCATTATCAAATTATAAGTTGGTTATAAATATACTTTAAAATTTCCTTGGGAGCTCATCTAAATATCCACTCTATAGGAAATCAAGGAAAAACTAGCCTAGTCAATTTGTTTGACTAATTTTCAAATGTATCAAACCAAGAATGACTATTTTAATGACACGAGGCATTTTTTTATGTGTTTAACTCATCCATTTTTCAATATTTTTTATGTTATAATGGCCACTAAACATAAAGGTTAAAGCTATTATGTCTATTTGGCCTAGTATGCCTATCTATTCAATCAAGTGGAGAATAATGGTATAGAAGATTAGTAATAAGAGATAATTTGAAGTTATATTTTATAATAATCAGTTACACATCATTAAAAACTCATCCTTAATGTAATATTAAAGTTAAAATTAGCCTTTGGATGAGTTATCTAATCTTCAATTGGTCCAATTTCTTTTACAACTCATCTTGAGTTCCAACTCACAAGCCACCTCACTTTACTTTAGTTATCTAATTAAAAAATGGAGTGTAATGTTGGAAAAATCGATTAGATAAGTAAAAATGGGCCCACCTTTTGATTTCCAATTCCAAAAATCATGCAATGTCCATACAATCATCATGCAAAGAACTAAACATTAGGAGAAATCTTAAAAGGCTATTGCTTATAATTGTAAATGAAAATTGACCTTGAGTTAATTCAATTTGATTCCTCCTTCACACCTATATGCAACATTGGCTAGATTTATTTAATTTTGATATATATTTGGGATTTTAATCCATTTTTTATTATCCCTCAATCTTGTATAGAGAGACTATATAGAAATTTTAACTTGCACCTGAAATTGATAAAGAGAGTTTGTTTACAGATCAATTTATGGTTGTAGTTTGTAATTTTGATTATTAAATTACATATAAGTGTGATATATATATATATATATATATATATATATATATATATATATATATATATATATATCATTTTTAGGTCCTTTCATCACCTAATACTATTATTTAATCCTTTATAGGTCACTTAAAGAGTTAATAACAAAAATTGTGTTGAATATTATTAGTCCATAGTGTCTTTAGAGAACTTCATTCACACACCTTTAATCTACAAACCTTCTTTCAAACCTTCATTTGAAACACTGGTATTTAGGAATGGTCTAAGAAAATTTTGTTGAAAATTTTTTCCATTTTGATTCATATGTGTGCCTAATTTTCAAAGTTTACATAGGATTAATCACTATCTAGGTGCATCACCATCATAACATAGATTTCATTTTCAATTTCTTCCTTATCCTTTTCATCCCAACATCAAATAGGTTTAGTAATTGATCCTAAAGGAGATAGCCTCATAACTAGAGGTCTAATCTAGATATAGGTATCCCATAGCCTTATATCACTCCAATTTTAGTTTATATATGATTCAAATTTGAGTAGTTTGATTGCAACTAGATGTTATCTAGGTTGTTAATAGTTCTAACACACCTAGTGGGACTACTTATTCATAGAAATTAAAGCATATATCTACATATCTAATTATAGTATCAATTTTTAGGGTGGAATGAGGTTTTATCACATGTTTTTACTCTTTTTAATGTAATTATAGGTCCATAAATGTCTCTATTGCTTCACTCTAACCATACCTTCTCCAAGTAGTACTCAATGTCTTGGTTTGAAACTGTAAGAAGGTTGCCTGCATAAATATGGTTTGTAAAGGTCTTATCTAGATGTGTTAGGGTAATATTAATGTATTAAAATTATAAGGATGGTGATGAATAATGTTGATATTTTTTCAGATCTTAAGAGTTCAATCTTGTACTATATAAATGCCTAAAACATGAGGAATGTATACCTATATGTCTACAAACCTATGGGTCTACATTTCATGAGAAATGCTTTTGACATGTGTATCAAGGTTGGGTATTGAATGTATAAAAAATGAGAGTAATATATATATATATATATATATATATATATATATATATATATATATATATATATATATATATTAAAATTGATATAATAAACATCATGGAGAGGTGTGATTGTAAAACTAATGCTCAAAATAATCAATGATCACATATAGGCCTCAAGTTAGTTTTCAAGCTTAAAAGAGGATATGTAGTATAGGCCATTTGGAAATGAGGTTGTGTTGAGAAGTTTGAATACATGGGAATACCTTAAAGTAATAGGTTATTTAAGACATAATTTTAAGTTCATTAAAGATACAATTCATTTCAAACTCATAGTCACTTAGCCATAACCACACGATCAGGCTTGTGTGAGAGCATGAGTTAAGTAACATATGACAGATTAAATTTAGGTATGGAGGCTGAGAGAAATATGAAAATGGTTTTTAAACTCTCTCAATGAAAAAATTCATTGGAAACTTTTTTTATACTATATGATCTCTCCTTTAGGATTAGCAAGCCTGACTAAGCAATCACTAGTTATAGAGGCCTATGTATGAAAAGGTTTAATAAGAGTTTGTTATTGAAGGTAATATGGGGATCTACAAGATATATAAAGGTGATTAAGACTTAAATTATATATTCATGAAGTTTTTATACTTGTCTAATGTTGAGACAACTAGTATTGAAAAGAGAACAAGAGTTTAATTAGGCTCATAAAGCCTAAATAGGCATACATGGGCTTATGTATGAACTCAGGAAGATTTTCAAGTTTGAAAGTTGCATAAGACCATAGATGTCATGATGAACTCCATGTTGAGTTAGATAGATTGGTAAAGATATAGAACACCTTAATTAAGGTCATTATCAAGATTAACAAGTAATCATCCCCAATAAATACCTATAGGCTTAATGAATCATGTAGATACTTGTGTATCAAATAATTAATGATTTGTGTAAGTGTGGGATGAGTATGAAGATATATTAAAACATAAATTAAAAAATAAGATGTTATATTTTATTGAACATTCTATGAAGTTTTTAAAACCTTTCAATAGTAAGGAAAAGGGGTAACACAGTCAACTAGGGTCTCTTGTACTATTAGGTTCCTAAACCCTAAGCATGATAAAATAGAGGATATAGTAGGATTATGGAGAAAAGTGATGAATATGACTATTGGAATAGATAAATATAGACTATAAATACCCCCTAAGGTGTTTTAAAAGTAAAACAAAATACTTTTGATTATTTTATAAACTTGTATCTTTTTAGACCTCATAGAATGTAATATTTCCACCCAAGAGGCTACCTTTTCTTGCTCAATATATTATGGATAAGTTTCATGGGATACCATGATCCTAGGGATAGTTAGGTAATTTTGGGACCCTATATTTGGTTTGATGTAGTTTTCACATCAATCTTATATCCACCTTGTTGCATCTAGTTATTTTGGTAAGTAGTTAGCCTTATGGCTTTGATAGCCAATGGAGGATGTAGTATAAAACATGCACCAACTAGCTAATAGGTAACCAAATATAAAATAATTAGGACATTAATGAAGATCTAAATAAATATGAAAAGTGGAGTGTGGGAATCATGGGATAATGAATCTGATGGTTATGATGGTATAACTCTAGCTCGATGCTCACATGTAGCCTCCACCCTAGCAAAGATGCTCCTGAAGTCCTATATAAAGATCTAAAACTAAATAAAAGGAAGAAGGATAATTTTCAACTAAGCTCTAGTAGAATGGTTTTGGAAGCACACCTTATATAGTTTTATATAATGGCCATTAACACTACCTAAAGCTTTGGTTAGGCTTGAATATAGAATAAAGGCCACCTTGGCTCCAAGTATATGTGCCCAAGCTCACCTGTGAACTTTTGGGATATGGGTAGAGTATTTTTGTATTTAAACTCTTATTATGGACTTTCAACAATTAGTAATTTTATTGCTTTGAAATAAATTTGGGTTTGTCTTGGTTTACATGTTAGTAGTATTGCTATAGAGTGTAAGTGAGTTTGTGTTATGTCATATTTTGGTTGATTATACTAATCTAAAGTTCATGTGTTTCACCAGTTTCATAATTTAATGGAGTTTCTATATTTACTTGACATTACAATAATTCTACATAAAAACTTAATATAGATATATGCTCATGAACCCAACCTTTATTTAGTGTGCATATGTTAAGTATGGAGGATAACTTAAATCAAATTAGTCTTGTGACCCAATCAGAGCATATATGACCCTGAGCTTACCCTAAAATAGGCATGAACCTATGGATCTAGCCCTTAGCTAAGTTAACATTACATTGCTTGACCCCACATTTGAAGCCTTGCATCATGCCATAACTATCCCAATATAGGCCCTAGTTCCTTCTCAATTTCAATTTAGGTGAGCACATAAAACCTATGCCTTATGTGAATTGATGTTGATGAAGTCAAGTGTTTAAATGTTTAGTGAAAAATAAGTTATTTTATGCTTATGCTTGTTTGTATAAAACCCCTACTAGGCCCCAACATTTTGTTTCCATTCTCAGGACCCATGTTGAATTTTTTTATCATAATGGTATGAGAGGACACTGTATTAACTTTCTCTCAAGAATATTGAGAATTGGGTACAACAAGTGGGAAATAGTTTTGAATAGAAGCATACAACCTACAAAGGAAAAAATCTAATAAAATAGGTTTAGGATAACCTATATTATTATTTGTATGAGATCTTTTTCTGAGTTACCTGAGCATGTGTATAAGTGGTTGGTTGCATATTCAACCCATAAAAGAAGCTATGGATGGTGTTATGCATAGAAAAAGGATCACCTAGAAAATATTGGGACCTTGAATGTTCCCTAGACTAAAGTGGTTGATAAATTGTGTCAAATAATTATGAATAGCTATGTGCTTGAGTTTGTAATATCAACTTATTCATTCCATAATCAAGTGGATTACCAGTTCTTGTATGAACCTAGAGGCAAATTCATGGAAGAGTTTGGAAAAAAGCTCAGGAAGCTAATGGTTTATTACATTTTAAAACTTTGGTGATGTAAGGATAAAATAATTTTGCATATGAGCTATACAAAGGGGAAGAGGGGTGTGTGTATGTGAGGCATGATGGAAGGGGATGATCCAATTGACTTTTGAGAGCTTAAAAGATAAGCCTATAATGAGAGATGGTATCGACTGATAGAGGATTTAAAACCTAAAAGTTCCCAAAGGACCCACAATGAATGGGAAGGGCATGGGGGAAAATATCTTAAATAATAGTAGTATGAAGATGAGAGGCTTAATGAAGTGATTTTTTGATCTCAACACTTGATAGGTCTAGGGTTGGCTGAGTTCTTATAGAATTTGGTGAGTGCAGATATGCTTGATGTGCCTACTCCCTTTAAACCTAAGGTGCATGCTTATGTGATGGATCCTCCACTTTAAGATAGTACATAACTGATTGTTGACCCTACCAACACCTTAGATCTTAGACATATTACAACTTTAGATTGTAACTTTGTTATTAAATAGGTTATTCCAGGCAAGGAGGTGAGTGAAACTATATCTAGTCCATTGAGCACAAGCTCACCATAATATAAATTAAACATGAGCATATCAATATAGTCAATGATAACATTTCAAGGTGGGTAATCGTCTATAGGAAGTGGTTTGATGTCACAAAAAAGTATATAGCACCAACAACATCTACTACACTAGTAAGAAATATGGGAACAATGCTTACCAATAGGGGCAGAGGTGCTGGAGGAAACCCATTGGGAGGAGGAAGTAACATCCCTAGTATAACAAGACCACTGCTAAGAGGGGAAGCACTAGGGGAATAAGCAACACAAGTACCAATCATACCCCTAAATTATATCTACTATGAAATGGCTATACACCTCGTAGAGTATTATGATGTGGAAAATTCTAAATAACATGTATTAGAGTGTGAATTATAGTGGCACATACAAGGCATAACCTAGTCAAAATGTAAGGTTACTCAGTTTGAAACCATTAAATTTGATTACAACCACACTTGGTATAAAAAGTTTGATCCCAACTAGGCCATTATTGACTATGATACTCTGATGGATGTATTCCTAAAGGAGTTTGACATCCTCAAGTTTGAATAAAAGAGCATCATCATGCTAAAATAAATTACCCAAGAACTCATAGAGAGTGTATACTTGTATGATGTGTGGTTCAAAACTCTCTTGTCAAAGCTGCCATATGATATTCACCCTTCTCAACATGTAGAATGGTTCATCTGGGGGTGTCTCATGCCATTCCTGAGGGTGAATTCTATGAATACTTTTACAAACCCTCAAAATGCACTTAAAGCATGCTCAGAGCCAAGGTATTTGAAAGTGTATACACTAGGATAAACACATTTATCAAGGCAAAAATTGAATATATGGCATCTTAGATCTAAAACATTACCACCATCTCTATGCATGGCACTCAAACTAGAATATGATATACTAACTACAAAGTATAAGACCATAATAGAACTAACTACCCACAAAGGAATGTGCATGTTCTTATTCTAAGATACAAAGTCTATTGAGAATTGCATGATGTGTAAAACTACCCTTTATTGTAGTGAACCATCCAAGTGAACACAACAATCTACTATCATTTGTGCAATTCCTATACCCATAAAACTATTGACTATTGGGTGATTGACAAAATGCACAAAATATGAAAAGGGGTAAGTGACAAGCTATAGAAGCTATGAGAGGGTAAGAAAACTAAGGGAATGATGGATATAACCAAAATAATGGAGGTTTTGAATGTAATAAGGCACCAAATGATAAGGTGTAGGATGTAGTGGTGAAAGGTTGTTGTTATGCTCATGTTATTGGTGTGGCCCAACATATCATTTTCAGCATGACTACCCTACACATCCCACTTATGGGTATTTTAAATGGACCCATAAGTTTTAATACTACATTTACCTTTACAAGTTGACCTAAGGAAGGCCTGGTATATACAAGGGTGTAGGGATGATCAGATGGGAGTAGAAGATGGAAAAATGGACCCCAAAGGTGTAGCCTAAATGAATATTAAAAGTTAAGGTGAAGGAAACTACTCAAAGTTGGATCATCACTAAGTTTATAGTCATCCTAGTACTTGAGTTACACCTTGATTATGGGGATAAGGGTTAAAATGAACACATAATGTAGCCTAAACCAAAAGTTACACATTATTTAGAACCAACATTCTATAAAGATGTACTAAATTAGGCTATGAGCACAATCCAAAAATTACAAGGGGACTCCACTTATCATGGGACCTAAAAGCACAAACTACTGCAACTTGGAAGAAATAAGATATCTAAGAGGATGAAGTATAAGAATTGACCAAGATCCTATGCCTCATATAAACCAAAGGTATGTTTCTCTTATTGAATAACTTACTCCTAGAACATATAGGCCAAAATCAACATGACTGTCACCATGCCATGCATGGAGAGGGTGAAAGAAGACTGACACACTTAGAATGTTGAATATGACCAATAAATTCTGGTGGATGCCACTATTAATAGTTGATCTATCTATGAGATTATTATAAACACGGGTGCTGAGGTCAACATCTTGATGAAGACTACTTGGGAGAAAATGGGTAGCCCAAATTTGATACCTTCACCTCATGTACTCTTCATGGACAATTAGAATTGGGTGAAACCTATCAAGATTCTAAAAAATGTAGTTTTATATATCATGGGTGCTAAATTCTAGGTTGACTTTAAATTAATAGAGTTAGTGAAGCATGAAAACTATTTGGTACTTCTACGAAGGCTATGGTGCTATGTGAACAATGTAGATATGCACTTCAAAAGATGCTACATGACTTTTGATAATGGAAAGGAGAGAGTATTCATACCTATTTTAAATGAACAAAGACCCCTATGTCAAGATCATGGATATTGAATATGAAATCAACCATATCTATAACATCAAACACAAGGTGTTGAGATCCTAGAGCCAAATAATCAAGGAATCCTCTCTTGAGAGGATGGATAGTTAGCATAAGATACCATATATTTTTCTTATGATAAATGTATTGAGGAAGAATATTATACAATTGGATGATGGTGCCACTTGGTGTGAATAAAAGCACCAAAACCAATAAATATAAGTTGTAAATAGATTGATGGGTAAGTTTTCTTCACTCCAAAGGTATGAAGGAAGTAATCCTATATAATATTATATCTATGAAATTGAGTCATGCATATCAAAGGAGGTGGATATCTTGGGTGCACTAGTATACAAATTTAAAATCATTGCCACTCATTGGTGGGTGATGTAGAAGCCTAGCTTGCCAAATTGGTAAGATGTAATGGCAACCATTTGCACTAGATTTGGAAAAAGCAAATAATGAAATGGCAATCCTTACCTCTAGTGTAACCCTGATAAAGAGCCCACCAAAGATGATAAAATTGAATTATAAATATAAGGCATCCCTAATGGCTCCTCAATCTATCAAGGAAAAAAGAGTAGCTTAAAAGATGGGACTTAGTGAGGAACATATAAACTAGGTTTTGGTGTCTGAAGAAAATAGGAAAATTGGCCTTGAATAAAAGAAGGATAAGTTAGAGAAGAGGGCCCCAAAAGTACCCTTGAGCATATAAAAAAAATTAGAGGTGATCAAATAGGTGCCAAGTGGCTCTAATAGACAAATAGAGGAAGTTTCTAAGGCAAAACCAAGTAGTGAAGGGGTGTCTAAACTAAATTAATTTAATGTTGGCATCTCAGAGTAACAAAAAGAAATAGTTGAAGAGAACTAATAGCAATAAGGCAACCCTAGATCCAAAGGTTTAAACCTTGAAATAAACATTGAGAATCCCTAAGATAAATAAATGGACAAGGGGGAGAAGCTTTATGAAAAAAACCCCAAGTATCAGATAATTGACTCCTCAGAGGAACACACCAAAGAGAATAGTGGTACCAGTGAAGGGGAATAAGTACACATGGAGGAGAAGGCCATCATTAGAAAGGGTGACACTGAGTTCAACATTAGAGAAATGATGCAAAAGGATTGGGAGTATGAGTATTTATACTTGTATGAATCTATACCCCCAAAATCCACCACAATAAGGATGCACAAGAAAATTTCATTTATGTTAGACTATTACATGGATGATCCCTAATTCAAGGCACCAAAGGTTACAAATTAAATCTTAGAGGATATTGACGAATGGAATGAATCTCTCTTTATTGACCCCTGGGACATGAACCCAGTCCAATATAAAAGTGCACTAATAAGAATGGCTATGAAAGTAATGTGCCAAAATTTCATAAATAATAGAAAGGTGATGAAAATGAAGAAACTCCTCAAGGAAGAAAGATAGGAAGTGTAGGCCAACAAGATCAAACTAAAACAACTTTGTGAGTGCATGGAGGCAACTGAACCATCTCTATTGATTGACATCAACACCTCAGACCTATTAGAGGTTGATACAATTTGTGTTTTGGTGGATTAGATGCTCCTAAGACTCCAACCCAGGTAGTGCAAGAAGAAGAGGAAGAGGAAGACCCCAATGCCATAATAAATAAGGAGTTATTATACAAGATCCAAGAAGTGGTGAATCTTTTACCAAGTTGAAAGACACAATAGACATAGTAATACAATCTTTTAAAACTTCTCTAGCCAAGCCTCAATGATAGATACACACTTCAAGTAAATAATGGATGAGAAGGATTAGTTGATGACAAAGGTGTAATCAACAAGAAAGGAAAAAAGTACATAGATAATGGGAATCACACAAAAGTTGAGTAATAATATCAAGGATCAAGAAAAACCCATAAAAGATATCTTTCATTCCCTATAGACTAAGGCTTGTGAGCAAGGGATATTTTGGACAAAAGTGTGGCAAAGGTGTATGCTAACCTAGAAGCTTTTTGAAAGGAGTTGAATAAAATAGATACACTTGTGCTCACTTCTAATTCAACCAAAATTGATATAACTATGAATGAGATCAAGCTAGCCTTAAAGGGCTTTGAATACTTTAGTGTAGAGTGCCAAGAGGATGTGCCTAAGTTTTGTGCTCCTAAAATTTCAATAGCATAGTTCGAGGATGGACTAAAGTTTCTGTATGGGGTAATTTTGGGACCCTAAATTTATTTTGATGGAATTTTCATGCCAACTTGATATCCAACTTGATTCATCTTATTTTTTTGTCAAACACTTAACCTAACAATTTTGATATCCATCTATAGGATGCAATGCATAACATGCACCAGCTAGACAATAGCTAACCAACTCCTAGATAATCAAGACATCAATAACGATCTGAAGAAAGATAAAAATTTGAGTGTGGGAATTAGGGGATCATGGAACTAATGTTATGATGGAATAACTCCAGCTCAGTTATCGCATGTAGCCTTCAGCCTAGTAAAGATTTTCTTGAAGGATTATATAAAGAGCTCAAGCTAGATAAAAAGAAGGAGATTTTATAGTGAAGCTTTGGTGGAATGATTTTGTAAGCATGTCCTGTAGATTTTTGTCTATCATCCATTAATGTTTCCTAAAGCTTTGGATAGGATTATATATAGAATGAAGGCCACTCTGGCTCCAATTATATGTGCCCAAGCTCACCTATGAAATTTTGGGCTATGGGTAGTATGTTTTTGGATTTAAAATCTTACTCTAGAATTTGAAAAATTAGTAATGGTGTTTCTTTGAAATAAATTTGGGTTTGTCTTGGTTTTCATGTTAGTAGCATTGTTATGGGGTGGAAGTGAGTTTGTGTTATGTCAAATTTTGGTTAGTTATGCTAATTCTAAGTTCATGTGTTTCATTAGTTTCACATTTTAATGGAGTGTATGCATTTTATTGACATCAACATCATTATATATATAAAATGGGTATAGATATACACCTGTGAACCCAACATTTGTTTAATTTGCATATGTTAAGTATGGAGGATAAATTGAATCAAATTAGTCTTGTGACTCACTCAGAGCCTCTATAACCTTGGGCTTAACCTAAAATAGGCCTACACCTATGGGTCTAACCCTTAGCTAAGTTAAAATTTAATTTATTTATCACCCCATTTTAATCCTTCTGTCATGACATAACTACCCTAACACACACCTCAATTCTTTCTCATTTGTGCTTTAGGTGAGTGCATAGTGTATGTGCCTTATGTGAATTGATATCAAAACTACTAAGTGTTTAAATGTTGAGTGCAAAAGAATTTATCTTATGCTTGTGATTTTTTTGATAAAATCCATACTATACCTCAATAGGTACCCTAATTTAATTCCTTCTTATGAAATTAGGAGAGATAAAAGGGCCTTAGTCTTTATGAAATATTGCTAGGACTAAAAACTAGTGTCAGGTTGCCAACAAGCTCTCTAATGACCTGATGAGAGATAAGATGAATCTAATGGCTCTAGAGAGATTGAATAAACATTTAAATGAAATATATGATCTTTAAAACTCCCCTAAGCACCATTTTAGGCCATTGGTTGGCATGTGTAGGCTACAAGTGTATAGAAAAGGGCTATAAGGGACTATTATACTATTATAAGCTTACTTTTGATATCCTTACAAGGCATTAGACCCTAAAATTTGGCATGGATTATGATTATGAGGTAATTTAACTTAATAAAACACTTATTTTAGGTTTCACACATGTGTGAGGTCTATAGATTAAGAACTTAGCTTTTAGGCCTAGAGTCCTGATTAGAGAGAGAGATCAGTAAAAAAGACACTTCCACTCATTTTCAGGTCATTAAATTTGACATAGAGTTATAAGGCCATACTAGGTACTCAAAACTAACCTTAGTTTTCCAAAACCATTCATACATTCTTCGAAACAAGGAATTTTTTATGTTTTTAGGGATACAAGGATTTGAGGGTTGGTGAGAGCTTTAGGTACACAATGAAGTCTTGGAGAGATTTTGAGGCCTTAAATGAGTTTTTTTAGGTCTTTTATGATATGAAGATGACTTTAATGGATAAAAAATATAGTTATGAAGGCAAACTCAAGTTTTGAGCCATTTGGGCAAGATTGGCATAGTAGGACAAATTAGACTTCAAGACACCTAAGAGGTGTAATCATCACTGTGATGTTAGTATTGAGAGATTATAAACTAATTCAAGGTGTCAAATAGTATATCAAGAGATATTTCAAGAGAATTTAGTGATCAAATGTGTCATTTGTCCATCACAAGCCAAGAGAAGGGGTAGATTTGAAGAACATGATCAAGGTGTTAAATAAAGTTTGAAATTCCCATGCTATTTGGAATAGGAAATAATATTTAAGAAATCACACTTGTCCTTTAAGACCTAATTCAACTATTCTTCAACTCCTTTCTTGGTTGTAACTCTTATGAGACGTTTGTCACCTCTATCTCCTATGCCCTTTTCCCTTCTACTCTCTCATTTCTATATCAATATAGCCTTAGTAGGATATGTATGTATCATCCACCTAGGTATGGTAAATACCTACCCATTTCAAGCCTTTTATCAATGATAAACTTCTAGTTTTACCTCTTTCTTTGACTAGTTTCAATGTGTATAAATAACTAGTTGATCTTGTCAAGTGATAAACTTAGCTTCTTTGGCATGTTGTCCTTTTATATCATTCATATTAAATTTAAAATCCTTTTTATAGGTATTGTGATGTTTCAAAGTGAAGTGATAAATTTTGAGTGATTTATCTACTCATTAGTGTCATTCTATGACCTCTTATCTAGTCCTCCTAGCCCAAACATCTTTCACTTCTTTCATAATAAGTGTTGATGTAGAGCGGTAGATTAGTTGTGTTTATTTTAGATTATCCTCATGGTTTATGTGAAAATGAAATTGGTTTTTAGTATCTAAACTTATTTGGTGCATCAACTCCATTAGAGTAGGTTTCTCTCTATTTTCCTACCAAGTTGGTAGATTAGTTAATGAGCCTAAGTGATACATCAAGGGGAGATAGCCATTTAACCTAGAGATTTAATCCACCTAAATGTCACCCAAATCCTTGTGTTATCTCCATGTTACCCCAAATTTGGAAGGATTTAACTAACTTCTAAGGGTGAAGATTTGGGCTATAACAAGTAGTCACTCATGTCATCCATTGTTCCCTCAAGCAACTAAGTGGTGGTGAAAGCCTTAACTTGATCTAGACTAAAGAAACCCTAATTTTTATTATGTATCTCATTGTATTTATTTTAATTTACCCAATATTATTATATATAAGGCACATACATGTTTTGGGCACCTATTCTAGGATGAACCTTTACATATTTTTTACATTAAATGAAAACTTGCTGGTTTGAGAATGCAAATTGATATAAATCATTAAAGATTTAATATTTTGAGCATTATGGATTTTTTGTAGGTATAGTGACTTAGTATGATTATGAATACTACACCTACCATATGCCTTCTTCTACACATATTTTATACTTTAGTTATTTATCTGCATATCTCTATCAACATGAATTTTTCACTCATGAGCCTTGGAAGTCTAAGAATGAAGCATTTGAATCACCATACCTCGATATAGGTAAAAATATGAAATTTTATGAAGGATATTATATAATTAGTAATAATATAAACACCTTCATCAGAGATATTTTACCCCTAATTCTCTTTTAGTTCTTTCACAACCCTCATGGTGAAGAAATCATTGACTCATTTTAAATGATTACTTTATTTCAGGACCATTTTTGGGTAAAACACATGAACTTATTTTTTAGGATGAACATTAAATAGTTGAGTGATACCAAGGTAGATATATATATCTTATAGGGACTGTAATAGATATTAATTCATGTAAAATTTCATAATGACATTTATTTTGGTGAATTTTTAGAACAATGCATTGTTGATGATGCTTCCCTAGTTAATGTATTACTTATCAATGTAAATGATTCTCATATTCAAGAACATCTAGGGTCTAAAATCCATTATAGTCTTGTTCCTTACCACTCTATTGATAAGGGTGACCATGTATGATAATTCTTATTTTAAATTTGACATGTAAAAGTTCTTGGGAAGATTTAGTAGTATCCTTATCTTATGCTTCAACCATCCCACATTAATGGTCAGGAAATATTTATTGGGGTTTTTATCCTAATAATATCTACATACCTTCACATTCATATTTGCATAATTATATTGTGGTGGTATCCTAAAGGTCATTTTAATGTATTTTTTATCCATATTAGACATTAATTCACCACCTATTGACTAGATTTATCTATTATCTAGATTATAATGGTCTGTGTAAACAAACACCAAATTTGAATGTTGTATTAAGGTAAGAAAACCAACATATTTTGGTAGACCACTCATTGAAAATGTCATGGATGTAGTTATATGGTATTCTAAATTAATTATGTGAAATTTATTCAAATCTACCATCCCCATCATAGAATTATCAGTATCTTTTATATTAGTCTCCAAGATGGGCATGGGATCATAATTCACGTATTTAAAATTTATTTTTTTTCTCTAGTGGAACAAAAGGTGGATTAAATAAGGGATTGGATATTTATTCAAGGTTTTTATGGCATAAAATTCTTGTGGTTTTGGATATAATACCATAGTGGTCATGAAAAACTATATCTCACCCTCTAACACTTTTACAAGATCCTTCAAAAACTAGGTAGAACTCTAGCATACCTAAGGTGTGTCAATATTATTTTGGCCTAAAATACATCTAAAATGTGATAAAAATACCATAATAGTATTATATATTTTAAATTATCAAATAAATAAATATATTAATTGAACTTGAGCTAATTTTTAATTTCTTCATATGAAAATCATAAAGGGGAAAATATTCCATGTTGTTTGGGTATTGACCATGAAATCATTATACATTGGGAATATTTTTTATTCCAATTATGTAATTTGTATCTATATTTATTGAATAATTCTCAAAAAGTGTGAAATTTGACTCATCATATCTTATGAGTGCCCATGTGCATAGTGTACCTCGTTGGATGGGCCAACCTAACCTTATGGGTGCATTGAATGCAAAGTTGCATTCAATTTTAGCAAGACATGTTCTTACATCTAGTGTGCCTACATGGTAAGGTCACCCAATATTGTGGGTGTGTTAAGTGTGATAGTTCACTTAGGTAATAATTTTAATGAACATTCATGTCTGATATACCCAAAAATTTAATTTAACTTAGCCTCCTAGGTACATAGGGAAATGAAATTTTCATTTTCATCTTTTCAAAAGAGACCAAGTATGGGACAACAAAATATTATCCAAAATTAGACTTTGTGATATATTATTTATGTTGATATTAAAATTGAGATAATTTCACCAAGTAAATTTTTTGGTGAAAATAGCTAGCTCTAGCTAGGGACATGGACTGGTAAAAGTGCATAGGGTAAACTTAATAATGTCATGGTTTCAATAATAATGACTTATCGATTAGGTTATGTGATATACTTTAAAAAATCAAATTAAGACATCATGAAATGAAATCTAAAATGCACAATGAAAATAAAACTCACCAAAATCACAATTAACCTATAGGCCTAGTAGGGGATAACCTAACTACACTATTTGTAATGTTTAAGATACCACTATTGGGAAATGGAAGGTGAGTTCCTTCATGATATGCCAATTAATACATGTATTCACCAAATAAACTGTGAATATTGAAAGGTCTTATCCACAAGGAGTTAAATTCCCAATGACTTCCTCTTTGATTTCTTTTTTCCCCATAGGAGAACCAAATCTCTAATATGGAAATTGTATGTACTACATTGATTTTGATCAAAAGTCTATTTTACCTTATTTTAGTGGGTTGATTTTTTTTGAATTATAATGGCTCATTAATTTTCCAACATTGTTAGTGTTTTAACTATTTTTAGAATATTGGTGTATTATTCTTAATTTAGTTAAAGATTTGGAGTAATAAAATTAGTAAATAAATATGTAATAATTAAGCGACTAATTTATATAATTTGACTGTGATTTGAAAAAATAGTAATAAGGGAGAGAAAATAAGACTTAACTAGAAACTAATTGAGACAACTGTTAGAGGGTTTAAAATTCATTATGTAAGACTAAGACACTATCACAAATCAAGTTCTAGCCTTTATTTTATGATTGGATAGTAGTGACAAAATATGACACCCTGGGGTCTAGTGCCATAGTCTTCTTCTACCATTATTATCTAAGAGACCAAAGCTTTCTAAGTTTTGTTCATTTTGTCTATGTGATCTTGCTTGTGAATTTTAGACTATTAGATATCCAAAAAACTCCCTATAAAGTTGATTTAGTCTTCAAAACCTAGAATCCATTATGCTTTGACAAAATTTGGGAAAGAGGGGGGTTAGTGTGTGTAATATTTATTGAATGTGTATCCACACCCCTTGTGTGGGTATGCTACCTACATACCGATACTTTGAAGAGGGATCAATTCATATGTAGTTCTCCCACTTGATGTGATTTATGCAATTTATGTGTATAAAGATGTAAATGCTAAAATTGGGTGTGCTTGAGGTGGATAGGGACTAGTTTAAGGATTTGGATAAGATTGTAAATGTATTGGTTGGATATATACAAAGAATAAGGAAGATTTCATGAGAAGCCTTGCTTGTGTTCTTATTTGCTTTGTAATAATTTCCAACCCCTTTGACCTTTGAATGGGATTTTATATGGATATTTTGGTCATGGGTTGAATGTGCTCACAATAGGCTAATAAAAAGGTGGATAGGAACTAAAATAAACTAACCATTAGAGGTAAAATACACTTGGATAGAAGTGTTAAAAATGGACACTAGACAAACTACTGCTATAGTCCAAGTTGGGTGCTATAGTCTTGAGGGTACGAGACGTAGGGAGATGGATTTGCCATAGGAAATGTAGTTTGACTCAGCTAGGATTAGGTTTAAAAGGCTACGAATGACTAGGAATCAGTGGAGAGAAAGAAAGAGGGACCTATGGGTTAGGTGTCACAAGCCACACTCAAGTTACCAATTTTCACATTTTATATGACTACATTCCCCCCCTTCATTCTAGTGATGTAGTAAAGATAAATACTAAGATAAAGGAAAAATAGAAAGTGTAACTGAACTTACCTATAAGGTTGAAGCTTATGAAGTTGTGTGTACATAGAGATAGCACATCATGAAATGTGAATATGTAAAAGAAAACAAAGAGTAGATCAATTCTTACTAGATACATAGTTGGATAAGAGAGAGAGAGGAAGAGAAAGGAATAGATACACCTAATTAGGTATGTAAACCAATGAAAAACTTATTGTGATGCTGAGAGATGTTGAGTAATATTGAATAATGTTAAGTAATGCTAGATGATGTTGTACCAAGAGTAATATCATGAATGGAGCTAATTGCTCAATTCCCCAAAAATGGCTCAATAATGAAAAGGTTGGCCCTTTAGCTCCATCATCACCTACTGAGTGAAGCTAGGTGATCATGCATGTGCTAATCAATGTTTGGACTATGTGTCCAATCCCTCAGAGTAGGTGGCTTAAGATTTCAAAGCCTAGCCAGTCCTTTGGCTCCATCATTGCCCTGTAAAGTGAAGCTATGAACTGATACTAGTATGAAATGTATGTCATATGAGATGGCTCATAAATCCCATGAATGTATTATAATTTAACAATGTTGGCATGGATAGCTGAATATATGTTAAAAACTACGCCACTCTTGGCCACTCTAAAAGATGGATATTAGGCTTGTATGAAAGCAACTTTGAAACTGGGCACTAGGCTTATATGAAACCCATTCCAAAATGTGGAGGTTAGGTTTGTATGAAATCCACTCCAAAAATTATGCCAACCCCTTGAATATGGAATAAGTCACATAAAAACTAAGAATACCTAGGTAATATGTTGAATTGGGAAAGAAAAGAAGACAAATGTATTGTGTACATTGCCCCCAATAATTGGTGTTTAAAACATGGATTTTGATCTGAAAGTTATACCAAATATCACATCTAAAAATGGAAGTGAGATTCATCATGCCATGCATGATGCCCCCTATATCTAGATTCTCTGAGTAAAAGTGTACTAAAAACTACTGATTCTAAACTACTTTGACTATACAAAACTATAGATCAACCTAATTTCTTACCTACTTTTGGAAAGTCTAGTTTTTATACTATTTGGATAGGAGTGCCAAGAATGGACACTAGAGGGCCCAATATTGTAGTCCAATCTTGTCATTGTTGTCTTAGGCTAAATCTGATGACTGTTCTATAATTTTCACTATCTGCCTAGTTTGAAATATGGTTATTATTATAGGTGTTCTAAAAACTACTTTTTTTAATTGTTAGGAGCTCTAATCTCTATGATAAAACCCCTATTTATTTCCCCCTCTTTTGAAGGTAGGAATAAAGACCCTATAATGATTATCTTGAAAAGAAAAGATCCCTACAACTTTGTTATGTTACAAAGATACATGATATAGCAATACTAATTGACAATATATCTCAAGATATAACATGGTTTGTAATGAGAGATTATTATATCAATAGGGGTATGCCTAGATAGATATAATAATTTAATATCATGTGCAATGAATTGAATTAAAACTAGAAGTCTAGTTAGTTGCTATTTTTTATTTGTTAGTTTTCAAGGAGGGATGGAGCATGATGTCCATTATGGAATCCAAGAAAGAAAGATAATTCATGATGTGGATCATGGCATTGAAAAAATAAATAAGCAATCAAGTAATAATCATACAAGGTAAGAAGCAAGAAGCATACAAAAGTGGCCAAGGGGCCAAGAAAATAAGGGACATGGGCACATGTCACTCAAATTGGAAAGTGAGCTTATAAGGCATGTTCAAATACCACATACACATATAATTAAAATAAGAAAGGTTGGCATGGAAGCCACAATCACATAGAAGAGTAAAAGCAAAGGACATTAAAAATGTCCTAAAGCACATGTAGGATACAAATAGGAATTGGGAAATGCAATCACATCTAGCTATGTAAAATAAGAAAATAAATTATCTAAATGATATAAAATACAATCACATCTAACTAATCAAAGTAAAAATGTGAAAGTATGAAAGACATGTTATTACAAGACTAGGTATATGATAGGAAATACATAAGTGTTAAATACTAGTGGGTATCGATAGAGTAATCTATATAATCTAGTAAATAATATACATCAACATGTTAAATAGAGTGTGTGGTATAGAAATGACATAACCTAGATGGTATAATCATGTAGAATATTCCCATAGTGGGTATGTATATTGATGTGTGTCTCAAATGTAGAAGTAGGATGCCCCCTCAATCGGTAGAGTGAAGAAAGTATAAATCTAGATGTCACTGCACACACTCAAAGAAGATCAAGTGAAGCATGGTAATGGAGATAATAAAAAAAAAAAGAGCATAGAATAGTAAATGTAAGTCTTAGCATGATAGTAGCAATATAAATCATGGATGATGAATACAACTGAAATGTTTTTGGATTTTTTTGAATTATTTGAATGTTTTTAGATTTTGAAATTTTGTATTATTTTTGGTATTTTTGAAATATGCTATGTATACCAAAACATGAGAAGACTATGTATAATAAATATTGAGAAGATATGTATAATTAAGAAAAAAAAGAAACTATGTACAAGCATATAAATAAAGCAATATACACATAATGACATAAAAGACTAGGCTAAAAGTGGTGAAGGATTCAAGGATGGAACTCGCTAGGGATAGAGATGGAGGAAGGGATAATAAACATCATCAAATGACTCAAGATCATCATCATAAGTATCATTATATGCTATAAAATCTATATACATGGTGTCATCTTGCCAAATTCCAACTAAAGTTTGATCTAGTGGTGAAGATGCTAATTTCCCTCTAGGACATTTAGATCTAGTACCATATGGCTTTAGTGGAAGTGGTAAAGTTGGTGTTGGTGGTGATGTAATATAAATAATACCTTAAACATATAGTTTATCCAATCTCTATTTTAAAGTTGTACATGATTTTATATCATGTCCTATAATATTATGAAAAAGACAAAATGGCTAACCATCATAATGTGATAATTTGCTAAAAAATCTGTCATACTTAGGAAGTGTGATTAATCCATGATCAAGTAATATATGTAGCATAATCTATGGCTGATGTTATGTATTACCTACCTGAATTTGAATGACTAGCTATATATCCATAGAGGTAACCATGTGAACTATATGTGCCAAGTGATTTATTTATGGTTGTGAATGTGGAGTATATATTGAGAGTGTAGTGCAAGATGCTAAGAGTGATGTAGAATGTGTAATGAGAGCTCTAGAGTCATCTCGATACTCTCTTAGGCCAACTAGTGTAAATATCAATCTACACAAATAGTCATATATGAGTGTGGGTGTCATATCATCATCTGAAGTAGCGTAGGAATATGTATCAACATAATGCACATAGATAACTCAAAATTTATCACAAGGGGTAGCAATGCTATGGGAGTCTCATCAATTATATTAGTATGAGATAGTGGTACTATGAGAGTATCTATAATTGATGGAGTAATTATATTTGTAGAATCTTACTAGTACTATTGGAAATATTGTCAGTGAATATATAATTGTAACAAGTGTAAGAACTATGACTGATGGAGTAGCTAGAATGGTTGAAGCTGCTATGACTGGCTGAATATCTAGAGCTAAGGACACAATTGTAAGTAAAATAGTGAAAGATGTGCTAGTCTCTCTTACCTCATGTATATCTAATCAAGATAAATGCAATGAGGTGGAGACTAAACTATGATATAATGTGTCCCATCTAGTGAAATAGTCAAAGATGACTTGGTAATCTAACAATATCTAAATGGTTAGTTATTTACTAGGCATGTGTATGGGTATACTTCATGGATAAACTTAACACATCAATGAAAAGTAGAAGGAACTACCCCCATGGTGTGTATCCAAGGTCATCCAAGTAAAATATTATAATGAAGAGGCCCTGGCATGACCTAGAACTATGTAGAGAGGATTTTGGGCCCTACCATGATATCTAAAGTAGTGGTGCCCAATGTTTGTCGTGGTATATCATAAAAACCTTTAATATTATTATATGATTTTTTCATGGATTTTATATCTATGCCCATGGTCTATAAGAATGTAATATTACATATATTGAGTTTGAAACCATTATCAATTAGAAATCTCTTAATTATGTTGGTTTTGACTTGAACTTATATGAATAGTGGTAAATTTTGATCAATAACTGTCTGAGATGGCATGTCAGCATGATCAAAATAAATAGCATCCTCTATAGTTTTTATCATGTTGACCACTAAAATAAGAAGGCTCCAAATCAATAGGCATACAAGTCTGAGTAAGTGCCTAATAAAGAATGTCCTTGAATACATTAGATTTCTAAAGTAGTTCTAACATGGAAATCTTGGCTAGTGTGTTCTTCAACTAATCAAGAATATCATATGCCCTATGAAAATCTAACTATGCAATTGGGTTGGACTTTGGATGACAAGGAATATTAGGGTTATGAAGTAATATATCTAACCACATTATCTACTATTTATATAGGACTAGTTTTAGCTACAAGAGGAGAGTGAAGATAATCAACAGGTCGAGGTGGTGGAGGGACAAAAGGTGTCGACTAGGATTTTTAATGATGGGTAGTGACAAGGGGAAGAGTAAAATGGACCATGAAACATAACTCAACATGAGATAGATGCTTTAAGGGTGGTGAATCAAGAGGTATCTTAACATGTGTAATAATAAATCTCTTAATATCATCCCATATTATGAAAATTAAGCATGAAATGCAAAGGATGAAACTTTGTACTAACATATGTTAAAATTCATCATTCATGTACATGATAGGACCAAGTATGGTCTCCTTATTATTTGCTAAAAATGCAAGATATATTTGAAAATAAGTGAGATCCATTTTTGAAATCTGATTTGAGATGTAAGGTGATACCTTAAGAAGAAAATAGGATCTAGTACATGCAACTAGGGTTGTAAATGAAATGATTTTAAAATTACTAAGGAATTTTAAAATTTGATGCAAATTTTCAATTTAAATATACAATAAAAATTTAGAAAATTATTGGAAAAGTTGTGAATTTAAAGAGACCTAGTATATGTAAATAGGGTTTTGAAAAATAATTATTTTTGAAAATTACTATTGAATTTTGAAATTTTAAATTTGAATTAAATTTATGATTTTAATATGCTAGTAAAAAATCAAAAAATTATAGGAAAATACTAGGAAAATATTAGGACCTAGTATGGGAAACTAGGGTTTGAAAGAAAATTATTTTAAAATTACTACAAACTTTTAAAATTTAATGCTAGTTTTTTATTTTATTATTTAGGTAAAAAATCAAAAAAATATAGGAAAAATTAGTAAGAAATTTACCCTAGGGTTTCTAAACTTTCTATGTACAAACAAAGTAAGTCAGGCTCACCAAATATTTTAACTATTTTGGGAATATTGGTGCATTATTCCTAATTTAGTTAAAGGCATGGAGTAATAAAATTAGTAAATACATATGCAATAATTAAGCTACTAATTTATATAATTTGACTATGATATGAATTTTTCTAAAAATAGTAATAAGGAAGAGAAAATAAGACTTAGCTAAAAACTAACTTAGACAACTGTTGTAGGGTCTAAAATTCACTATGCAAGACTGGGACACTATCAAAAATTAGGTTCTAGCCTTTGTTTTATTATTGGACATGATCACCAAAATAAGACACCCTAAGGTCTGGCACTATAATCCTCTTCTACCACTATTATCTAAGAGACCTAAGGTTTATGGGTTTTATTCATTATGTTTATGTGAGCCTATCTTTAAATTTTTTACTACTAGATATCTGTAAAACTCCTTGTAGAGCTTATTTAGTCTTAAAACCCTATACTTCATTATGATTTGACAAAAATTGGGAAAGAGGGGGGTTAATGTGTGTAATATGCACTAAACAAGTATCCACACCCCTTATGTGGGCATGCTACCTATATACAAATACTTTAAAGAGGGATCAAGCCATATGTATTTATCCCACTTGATGTGCTTTGTGTAATTTGTGTGTGATTGAGGTGGCTAGGGATTGGTTTAAGGATTTAGATAAGCTTGTAAATGTATTGGCTAACTATATGCAGAGAACGGAGAAGATTACCTGGGTAGTCTTTCTTGTATTCTTGCTTGCTTTTTAATAATTTACAACCCCTTTCTAAATGACCTTTGAATGGGATTTTATAGGTATCTTTTGGTCATGAGTTTAATGTGATTGCATTAGGCCAGCAATAAGAGGGATAGGAACCAAAAGAAACTAAGCATTAGAGGTAAAAATACACTTAGACAAGAGTGTCAAAAACAAACACTAGAGGGCCCAATGATATAATCCAAGTTGGGCACTATAGTCTTGAGGGTACAGGACATAAGGGGATGGATTTTCCATAGAAAAAGCAATCTAGCTCATCTAGGATCAGGTCTAGAAGGCCTTGGATGATTAGGAATCAATGAAAATAAGCCTATGAGGGTCATGATATTAAGAAAGAGGGACCTATGGGTTGGGTGTCACACGCCACCTTCAAGTTACCAATTTTCATGTTTTATATGAATACAGTTAGGTACATGATAATATTTTCTAGTGAGATGATGAATTCATCATCCTTTATAGCTTGAGCTAGTCAAATATCTAGTGACTCTACATAAATGGGAATATTTGAATTTGTTCTATATATAAATTGAAAAGAAGAATCCCATATTTATATTTTAGGATTCATACAATCATCCCAACTAGCATCATATAGTTTCTTATGCCATTTATTTTTATTTTCATTGATAAACTTGTGGGAAATGGTTGTGATGTTTTTATTATTTTATTTTTCTTGACTATTACCCTGAGGATAATAGTCATAATAGTGATATTAAGGGATTTCATATCTATATAAAAACCACATGAGCTTATATGAAGAAAATATTGATGCATTTTTGATAAAAATATTTTGAGGAACTCTAAACATGATTAGTACATTTTCTTTGATGAAATTATAGACTACTTTAGAAGTAACAGATCTCATAGGAATGGCTTCAACTGATTTTATCAAATAATTTATATTTTTGAAAACATGAATTTGTCTATCAATTAAATTATTATTCAAAAAATTAATTAAATATAATCCACTACTAAAAAGGTTCCTCAATAACTATAACCCAAATAGGCAAAGCTTCAAGTTGGGGTCTTTCAACAAAGTGATGACAAGATTCACATGTTCAAACCCATTTTTGTGCATCCTTGAATAGTGTTAGCCAATAATAGTGAAATTGTGTCTTTTAATTCCATAATGGGTTAGGAATAACATATACCATATACTTGATCATGTAAGGTTTTTAATAACCTTTTATGTTTCTCCTTGTCAACACATCTTAAGAAAGTTCCATTAATGAATTTATTAAAGATAGTGTTATCCCAAATTATGTACCTCGTTGATCTAAGCTTGATTTATCTTTTTTAATTTTACTAATATTTAAAATAAATTATCCATTTGATAGTATATATGTAATGTCTAAATATTACTCATTGACAAACTTAATGAATGTAACCAGAGGCAATTCTAATGTGTTTTATTCATTAAAATTGCTTTTTTTAGTATCTCTCTAAGTATCACCTCCCTCTATTATCAAATGACAAAATCACTATAATATTACTATATTAATGATATTTTATATCCAAGTCATACTCTTTCACTTTATATATCCATCATATTCTCATGAAACTAAGTTATTATTGTGATAGAATGGATTTTAAGGCTAAATATGGGATCATCACAACTGTGTGAGAATTCAATATGTAAAATCTAAAGTTTTTCATAGCCTTGACTACATCATATAAATTATTATCAATTAGATAATACTTTATCTCATGATCCTTTACTCCAAAACTCATGAAAGAGATCAAATATTCAATACCCTCTTCATTTTTTTGTACCAAGATAGTTAACAATGTGTATTCCAAAGAATAGCAGTATGAAGTGAAATACATTTGGAATTTTGGGCATGAAAGTATAGAGGAATTCTAAATAACATTATTAATTTCACCAAAGGATTTCTTTCCTTCACCAATCCATTTGAAAATTTTATTCCCTCACATTATTTGAGTGTCATGTTTGGTTAGCTCATCAAAATCATGCACTAATCTTCTAAAAAAATCACTTTGCCAAAAAATTAATGTGTATTGAGTTTTCTAGTAGGTAGAGATGACTATTATATTGCCTTGACCCTTTTAGGACCAATATTCATATCTCTCTTAGAAATTATATGCTTGAGGAGATCCCCTTATGTAACTACAAAAATTGATTTATTCATATTCAATGAGATACCATGAGCCATGCATCTTTCAAAGATGATCTTCAAATCCTCATAGTGATCTTCCTAAAAGGAATGCCAATAAAATCATTCCATGCCCAATATCTTAAGCATTAACATTAAAAGCATCACAAGAAGAGTTGCAACAAATTCAAATATGATATGCAAAGATTAAGGAAATATCATATATTATCCATAAAATAACTTTTATATGTTAAAAATGAGAAATCTAGCATATATAGGTAAGGAAAAACAAGAAGTAAGTCAAACTAACCAATGTGGGATAAATTCACAAAAGGAAAAACTAATAAATAGATAAAAACTATCTATATAACCTATAAAACATGAGAAACAATTATAATACCTCCCTCAATTGAAGCTAGGAGCTAAAAATAACCAAAAAATAAAGTGGCATATATACAATATGAGTCCTAGTAATAAATATTGATGAGGTACTCATGTACAATATATCCATGAAATGGAGAAAGGAAGAAAACTCATAGGAACAAATGCGCCCCCCCCCTCCCCCACCAAAAACAAGTGATGTAAAATCAATAAAAGAAAGGAATGAAGAAAGGAAGGACTTCATGCGGAATCCCTCCCTAAGGACAACTTCCTTCACCCCACATGAAGATCAGTACTATATATCTTGCATGGATGGAAAAAATTTAAGGAACCATCTACATAGGTGGTGAGATAGTCCCAAAAATAAAATGTTCTTCCCATTAATTTACCTTCTTCCTAAGTAATACAAACAATATGTCCTTTAGAGACATATCCTATATAATTATCAATGCTAATATGATATAAAATAACATGTAAGAGTCTACCAAGACCTCCATGAGTGTAGCCCTTAGAGTGAAGTATGCAATATCCAAATCCAAGAGTATTTTTATCAAAGGAACCAAGTACATAATCTAGTGGATCCAAAGTAGGACAAGAAACACATGTAATAGTAAGATTAATAATAAGCTCCAAAATATAATGTGAAATTATAATAGGTTCCTTATGGAAATCATCATCTAAACAAATATCCTCACAAACAAGAGGAGTTAGAAATGAAAGAACAATAACTATGGCACAATAAAATTCATTCTTAGGAAGTCATGATGGTGTCTTGTCTATGATATCCAAAGGTAATGGTGAAGGTACCACATCCTCAAGAATCATGTCTTCTCTATCAATGAAATGAATAGGGGTACAAACTATATGAAGAGTAATAGGAGACTCAAACAAACTATCATCAAAAGATACGTCCTTAATAACAACTAAAGGAGGAATGGTGAGAGGTGTAGGAGGTAAGAATTACACATCTAGATTACCATCAAGAAGTATGTCCTCATAAAATGAAGAATAATACTAATTTAAGTCACTAGTAAAGAGTGGATCCTCACTAAAAGGAAAAGGAAGTGCGAAGACTGCCTCACCCATATCACTTTTAAGACTCAAACCTTGAACAACATTAGTGTCATCATGAAAATATAAATACTCACTTACAAGAGGAGAATGAAGTGGAATAGAAGGATGCGGAGTAAAAGAGGTTGTAAAAGACCCAAAAGACTCAGTATCCTTCTCAAATAAAGCTACAATAGCATCCCAAACTTCCTTTAGGGATGTGGCACATGTTACATAACACTTAAAACTATCTAAAACATGGATTTGAATCAAATAAAGAGCCTCATCTTGTATGGATGCAATCCAGGCAAGATCTTCCTCATCTATAAAGTGGCGAATGTCACCAAGCATAACACTCCATAGGCCTTTTTGTTATAAGTGTATCTGCATTTTGATCTTCTAAATAATGTAGTTAGAGGTGTTGAGGGGCTCAAATAAGAAGAAAATCCATTTTAAAAAAATAAGGAGAAAGTCAAGAAGAAGAACCCTCTCAAATATACAAATCCCCCCATGATAATTTAACATCTCCCAATGAAATTAATGAACCCCCTCAAAAAAGTGTAAGCCCCCCCCCCCAAATTTATCACTTTATAATTTAGAGAATTTTAAAATATAAATGATCCCAATGGATAGAGAATCAAATAATACACTTTTTTTTAAAATAGTACTTGATTTCAAGTCACGGTTCAAAAGTTATAGTTTTTCCAAGTTTCCCATCATTAAAATGGGTCAAATGAGTAAAAATTGCACAAAAATTAAATGGTTGGAGAAAAATTAAATTATTTATACCAGATCTAGAAAAAAATGAATTTGAATTAAATTTACATTAAAGGAAAATAACAATCTTCCACATAGATCAATCTTCCATGTTGATTTTTTACTTTAAATACAAGATCTGGATTTTTCTTGATCGTGCATATAAAAATTGCATAAAATCAGATTCATAAGGTCAAATTTAGAGCCTCATATCTCCTTAGATACTGATTAGATATTTATTATGGCTACTTTCTATAAATCTCTTGCATTCTTATTTTAAACAATGAAATAAATTTCTAAACTAGACACCTATGTGAGGAGAAAATTGATCTGCAAGAGAGTCACAATTTTTTGTAAAAATAATTTGTAATTTCTTCTAAAAAATGTCAATTACCAAATTAAATATCAAAGATCCATAAAAAACACCTCCACTACACCAATAATATTTTTTTATAAATGGACAAACCCTTCCATCAATAAACTCATAAATGGATGGTTGCAACACATCTAGCTCTAATACCATGAAAGAAACATCAACAAGATAATTCTAAGCCCAATATCTAAAGCATTAATAACAAAATCATCATAAAAAGAGTTGTAAGAGATGTAAAGATGATATGAAAATACAAAATAAATATCATATATTATCCATAGAATAACTTCTATATGTTATAAATGAGAAGCCTTGCATATATAGGCAAGGACAAATAATAAGTCAAACTAACCAATGTGGGATAAATCCACAAAAGGACAAACTAGGAAATAAACAAAAACTATCTATATAACCTATCAAATATGAGAAACAACTCTAAGACTTCCCTCCTTTTGGAGAATATAATGAGATCACTAAGGTAGATATTTATGATATTTTTATTTATATCACTAAAATTTAGGTTCATTACTCTTTAGAAAGTGGCTCCAACATTGATGAGTCGAAAGGGCATGCTCTTGTCTGTAAATGTTCCCCATAGATTTTTGAATGTTATTTATTATTTCCTTTGAGAGATGCTTCCACATAATTATATCCAAAAAAAATCCATCATAGACATAATTTTATATCTTGTATCTATTTGAAATTTTTGATCAATTATCGATAGCAGATAATTTTATGAGTGAGGCTTGGTCCAGATTATAGAAATTACCACAAAGTCTAACTTCCCCAATTTTTCTTTCTCACCAACCCAATGTTTATGACCCTTGTGGAGTGATATATTATTAATATGAGTATATCATCTAACATTTTAATTAATATCTTCATGGATGGTTCATGTGATTTTGTATTATAATGTCTCATCTTCTACCTAAAAATATTAACACTTAATTTCAGAAGGATGCTATGTTGCATATATTTAGGTTGGAAATAATGTACATCTATATATAACCATGAAAAAATGTCTCTATACAATTCAAAAATAGTTATAAACATCTATGTTTTTCCTTTAAATAGAATTTCTTGATATTCACATAGAACAACTATTTTTAGTGTCTATATTTACTTTACAATAGTCTAGAAATCCTTTAAGATATTTATGGATATTAATCCTTATGCCCAAACAATTATTTGAGTGAAACCAAGCCCTTGAATATTTTTTCCCTTAAATTGGATGATTTTTTATCCTCTGATTTGTTCTTGTTAGAACTCGATTATCCCTCAATTTTATTTTTATCTACACTCTTGTTATCTTGTGGGGAGAATTATTAGTATGCTGATGAAATCCATTCACAATAATTTTTTTTTAATTTATTCACTTTCTCAAGTATGGTAATAATATATTCATCATTATTAAATGTCATCTAGGTTTTTTAGTTATCTAAAACACTAGGATGGTACATCAATTCAAAGGTATACTCATCCTTATCTATTAGAGGATGAGGAATTAGTAAGGATGTAGACAAAGTGAATGCTTCTAATTTAGTAGTTTACTCTCTTATCACATCATCAGTATATAAGGATTTGAAAAATTCAATGCACCTAAAAACCTATTTTTATAGTGCCTTTACATATCATTATTTTCCTAATATTGATTAAGAACATACTTCACTATCAACTCAACATCTCTTTGGGCTCTAAAATTTTGAATTCCTATTTCTTCTATACTTTTAGTCTTATGATTAGTGCCTCATATTTAGTCATGTTATTAGTAAATTCAAATTAGAGCTTGTAGGAAAAATAAAACAAATCATTCTAAGGAGAAACTAGAACTATTCTATCACTTAACCTTATAGATGAACATCTTGCATTGAATTCCAAAGGTGGTACATAATTAATGTATCCTTCAATAAGTTTAGGTATTTTTATATCTTTTTTAGTCATTTTCATATATGTGTTAGGAATTTTCTCCTTGTATATACTATATTCATTTGGACATTTTAATTTTTATAAAAGATGCTTGGATTTTTTTTAATAAAGAATTAGCTTTTACCTAACTCCTTTTATTTAAATTATGGCATGTGTCTATCCCAACTAAATTTTTCCATAAATATCTTTGTATAAATCCCTACTCAAGAGCACTCCATAGCTAGGAGGAATAATAACTACTAATATTTTCATCTTAACCAATTTATGAGGAAAATATGTTAGATCCACTTGAGCATATTTTATTTTTATAATGAGGTAACATGCTTTGCTTTCATGAAATAAAAATGGAAGAGAAAAATTGGTACATGTCAAGCCCATGTCATGTGCTACCTTAGCTATTACTTCATTTTAATAGGATCTAAAATCAATGATAAAATTATTCATTCAAAAAATCCTAATGAAGGGAGAGATAGAATAAATCTATTGATGTGGGTTTTATACACAAAATATTCATACAAGATAAACCATCTCATTTTTAGATCAGTGTGAGGTATCCATTTTTTAAACAATCATGTAGTGGAATAGTGATGAGTGTAGTGGTTATCTACCTCAAATGGTTCATGTGTGACTTACATCCAAGTCTAACCAAAATTTATAAGAGATAATCTATAGTATATTAATGTATCTAAACTAAGGTGGATTTGATTAAAAGAAAGACAAAAAAGAGGGATGGGTAAGGAAAAAATGAAGGCTCTATAATTCAACTAATATTAGACCCTTCCAATCTAACTAACTATAATAAGATTGGGCACATATCACTAACTAATGTTTTTTATATTTTGGATACCAACACAGAGCATAAAAAACATAGTGAAGAGTTTGAAGAATCAATTGCTATATAATATAATGACCAATACCAAATATATTTTTAGTATTGAATTTATAAACATAATCACTCTTCTAATAAGGTAAAAAGTATGATCTAGAATCAAAATACCAACATGGATAATGCATATTTCAATTAAATAATTTTTATAAAATAGATACATAAGACTCCATGAAGTATGATAAATTAATGGAAATTCTTCAAATAAACATATAAATTTGGAAGAGAAATAAAATTAAAACGATCTTACATAATAGTTGCATAAACTTTATTTACTTACATTAATTTCCAAAATTCTCTCCATTTATAATGAATGTGACCTTGAATATATAACTTTGGATGGGCACCACCTCATCTTAAAATATTATTACATATATAAAAGATCTAAAATAAGACTAGTTCCTAATTTATCTTGCCAAATTTTCATGGCTAAAATATTTATAAATAAACAAGTCTTAATTTAGCTTCATAGTTTGCATGTACAAAAAGGCTAAGATAAATAATATACCAAAATTAGAAATAATATGTCACTTTATAAATCTTGAGTGGAACTAATAATGATACTTGGTCTTAATTTTTTTTTAAATTTAGTTGAAACCATTTGTCTAGTTAGACTAGAAATAGGGACTACTGAAGTAGTGGGAACTGTAGTAAATGAGGGACTGCTTAACAATGAAACACTTGCAGTTGACCTTGATACAAATATGACTAAATTATATAATGATGTATGCATTGGATCTATAGACACAATTTTTTATGATGTTTGACCTCCTATCTAAGTGGTGAACTTTTTTCATTTCTTTACATTATCTTGATCTTTTATTTTCTTGTATGTGGTGGTGCATGATACAAAATCTAACTCTATAACTTCAAAATTGATAATTGGAAGTTTGAACAATACCTAGATCCTACCCATTAATTTATTATGTATATTCAATGAATTATTTATGGATGCATCCAATGCCTATTCTTTCTCTACTTTATATTTCATAAAGGTGATCAATTGAATAACTTGATCACTATCCCCAAAAATTGTATTTTCAACCTTTGCTTAGAAATTACTAATGATAATTTAGAGCTAATTATCAAAGAATGGTTTGGTTTTCAATTGTACCAATAGTGTTTATATGCTGGATTATACAAATATCCAAGTATCTATGTTGATTTATGTTCTTTATTGGTCAATTTATAAACCAATTCTTACATCTAATGATATCATTCCATGAGCTGAATCCTATTTTAATTCACATAATTTTAGGCTAAAGTTATATCTGGAAGTTATAGTAGGTTAAGGTATAAATGATATTTTTAACTTATTGTCTTATCAATAAAATGTATCTTGGAATCTAATATTTTCAAAGATTCATAAAATTTGCTACATTTTCCCATTGTGGTTCACATTCTACTCTTGCTTTGTGTATGGAGTACAAAGTATCATTAAACATCTTAGTTGAGCTCTACACATTATCCAATATATCTTGTGGGGCATCAATTATACCCTATGACTCTACTCTCTTATTAGTTTGTTGGAATCCATGAAACATTTTATTCAATACTCCCCCAATTGTATCAACCATTGAGATTGGATCTTCTTGGATTTCACCATCTTCTCAAGGAAGTATTCTCCTTTTATTGGTCAATGAGAAGAGTTATTCTTCTCTTCTAAACTCAATGTGTTTCACTCACTTGTTATTATTATTTTATGAACATTTTTTATTTAATATAAACCTCATAGAAAATTATATTTACTTTTGGATATTTAGTAAAATCTAAGAGTTTAGATAATCAGTTAGCTTGCATCTATTATATGCATGGAGCTATCATAAGTAGGTCCTAAGAGGAGATCTAATCAGAAGATGAAATGGTAATGGATGAGGTGTTCTATAGAGGTAGCATTATGATTGAGGGATTAATTGAAAGAGTTAAACTTAGTGATGGGGAAAATGGAGGTCTACTAAATGGTGGATTGATCATTTTCTCCTTAGAGATCCTACTTTGGGGGGGAGTTTTGTCGATATACTCTATGAGATTGGAAAACTCATTAACTATGACTACATGTGACTCTATTTGAATTATTTTAGTCAATTATATCCCAAATTTATTTTAATTATTTTTTTTTAATGGATAGGTGGAAAAATGGATTGAGACACTAAATTTTCAAAATGTGGGCTAGTTATTGTAGTATCTATATTAGTTGAAGAAAGAATGGGTTGTGTAATGGCATCCTCTATTAGAATTTTCAAAAATGGTGAAATTAATGTATATCTAATACTCATGGTTTTATTATTATAATTAATATTAATATTGATAAAATAATCTAATGAATAATCTATAATAGTATAAATACTAGGAAAAGTGTTAGAAACTTCCCCTGAGGTGTATGAATTTGTGGCACTTAAAGTTACAATGGGGGGAAAAAGTGATGTAGTTGAATAAACATTAGGAAAAGTGTCTAAAAAAATTGAAATAATAGTAAAGTTATAGGCATAGGACTATCTTATATTTTTTTGGGTAACAACATCATGTGTATCCTTTGCACTCATAGTAGATTTTTCTACATCATGAATGTGAGGAGGACCTGGGCTATGAGTTTAAAAGGTTACCTGTGTAGGTCCCTTTTGGAAGGAATAAAATGTATCCTCTTCCTCTAAGTTTTATTCATATTTTTATTCTTCTATAAATTCATCTAAATCTTCCTCAACTAAGTCCTCCCCTACAAAATCATATTTTATGGCTAAATATATAAGATCTAATGATGCCCCTGAATATTGTGGTGGCATCTCCTCTTATTGTGTAACCTTAGGATATTACAACATAGTAGGAAAATTATTATTTTCTTGAGTTTCCATTGCAGGGATAGATATAATGTGCACTAGAGAAGGAGAAGGTGAATGACTCACCACTAGTACTTGAGTTAGTTGGACAGTGGAAATTACAATTGTAAATGTAAAAGTGACCTTAGGAACTAAGGGTTTACATGTATATATATAAGGATCATATTTATTTGTATATTTTATATTTGGGAGGCTCCTAAGGACCCTTGCCTTCATTTTCTCATTAGTATATTCTAGATCATCCTATTTTTAATGTTGTTATGTTACATCTATGTATTTTTCTTCCTCTATGTGCTCTATATTGATTACATTATCCTTTGTAATTTAAGGATCATATTGAACCATTTTATAAATATTCATAGACATCCTTGTACCTATCATTTTAATACACACTTGGGATTAATCATTGACATTTAGAAAAACATAATAATTACCATATTCATTGTGGACATAATTATATTTGAATCTTCTTTGGAAACCATTTATGTGTTGGACTAACCACCCCTTTAGGCTCCCAATATATATACTTGGATAATTTAAAATGTAAATAAATTTTGTGATGAGATCACTTGGCTAATTATTCCCAATGTTATAATTATTTTCTTCTTATATTGAGAGGTGTCTTATGTAATCTACACATTTTAGCCCTTTTAAGGTTTTCATCAATACTATTGGAAAATTGATAAGTTATTTATTTTTAAGCTAGCTTATCTAGGACTACCTTGGTCAAAAAAATGGTGTTACCATTGTTATTTCAATTCTGATAATTGTATGATCTAGGTAGAACTAGTAGTCCCCTAATGATTTAAGTGATATTTTGATTTATATTAACAACCTTGGCATAGGTTATTCATTGATTACCTTATACACCATTAGGTAAAATGTATTTGGTATTTTTTTCATGAAAATTCTATTTTTTTTAATGTGATAAATATCAAAATCATCAAAACATATATATTTTTCCCTATTGGTTCTCAAAAGTATGTGCAAATATATCTTAGAGTGCCATAAATAACATCTACTAAATATTCAAGAATATAGAAATTATTTGTTTGCCTATTGTATGTGACCCTCTGAGCCTTCAAGTTTTAACTTATAATCTCTCCCAATGTTAGGATATATTTTCCATCTAAATTTATTGATAATTATGGAACCTAAAATTCATAAAAATATGTTATGGATGGGGCTCCATGTAGTCAATTTAATAAGGCCATGGAAATATTAACACCCAATCTGAATTAGAAAATTGGGACCTTATTCCTCATGGAAACTTTTTAGGTTTCTCATCCCAATTTCTCAAAGTTTCCCTCACCTTGTTGTCTTTGAACCACTCCATTTTTTTAATTTTAAAGCATGTTTATTTTTATTAATTTTTAATATTTCTCAAATAATATACCCACTACATAGGCCATTGGTTGTGTGCTATTATTCTTATGAAAAAAATCATTTGTGAATGTGACTATTATAAAAAAATCAATTACTGAGTCGGCATATGGAAATGCCTTGGGCTTAGCTATTGCTTTATGAAGTTAAATAGCTTTAATGGAAAGAAGGTTATTGTTGTATTACCTCTTCTCAAGGGTCAAATTATTACTATCATTATATGTATGAATATCTTCAAATTATACATATATGGCTGAATAATGATGAAATGAAATATGTAGATAAATCAAGTTGAACTCTATATCTTTAAATTCATGTTTAACCCCAAACCAAAATAGTGAGGGAGTTGGTTGTTAGTTTTTGATATCTATTTTCATCCTTATTGAGATATATGTTCAATATAAATATTAGGCAGGTTATCACAAAATATTTCACCCTATAAGAGGTTATTCAATCCTATTCTAATATTTAGGAAAAAATATAATACACTATAATAGATGTATACCTCTAGGTTTAAGGGCTAGCTCCCTAAATTGACCTTAAATTGATTATCACCTACACTAACTGATCACTTGTGGGAAAAGAGATAGAAGTTTTCATGAAATGAAAGTAATATAAGGGTGTGATACACCATAATAATTTAAATAAGATCATCATACTTTTTTCACTATGAAACAAGACCTAAAACACTAGCTTCAAGTCCTAAGATGTTTTAACATTAGTATTTCAATATGGAGGTGATATGCATGAGATAAATCAAGGTAGGTGGACTAAAAACTATATTGTAGACTCTAATCACACTTGCACACTTTAAGGGATCCAAACGCACTATATATACTCCATATGACCTGTTATAATGAAAAAATCATGCTCTAAACATGAATGGATAATGAGAAGTAAGGATACAATCTTATCACTAGACCTCACCATTCATCACTTTGCACACTTATGAAAATATGTTTATGAACTCAAATAAATATTGAATATATTATTAAAATTAAAATTAAAACATCAAAATATCATGGCTTCACCGTACATGGTTTGGAATTAGACACAAAAGCCAAAATGGCTAGTACTTATAGAATGCAAGAAAGGAGAGAGAAGAATGAAGCCCAAGAGTCACAAGAATAGTTGTCAAGCTGAGAGAATGAGTTATGTTTTTAGTATAATTGAATATGAAATATACCATGTAATGTATTTTTGTATAAATTTCTTTCCAAGCATGAAACTCCTCAAATTTGGTGTAGTGCTCTTCCACTGCCTATTTGGAAACTACCTTCATCATTTAGCCTTCCTTGAATGTTCCATTATAGATTAGGAAAAGATGAAATAATTTAAATATTAATGGGAGGTTATAATTAGGCTCCAAAATTCATTTTATGTGTCACTAATCATCTATCTTCTTCTAGTCAAGTGTTATCACTATTTGAAGTCATAATCATCCATATTTCACACATTCATCACACTTGTCACCAAGTTTCCCATCAATTGCTCAATCCAATCCATAAAAGAGGTGGCATGAAATTTTTTAAGAGAATTAATACCCATAAATACATTATTAAAACATTTAAAGGCCTCCCAATTTGAGTTATCACCTTCTCACTTAGTGATCACTCTTCATTTACTATGTTAGTTTGGATTGCCTAAAATGAATGTGTTAGCAGAGACAATTGTGAGTTTTTATGAAGTAATAAATGGATATGAGGAGTTATTTTACGTCCCATTATATCCCCAAAATTGATACTCATACTTTTAAACTCCTCTATACCTTAAAAACATTAAAATATGTCAAGAAAATCCATTTTGCATCATATCCGTACAAGTAGGGTACAAGTCTATATAATGGGAAGGATCTCTAGGGAGCCTTATAAAAATTTAAATCACTTTCCTACCTAAACTATCCCTCTTGGATAAATTTCTATCAACATATTCCCTATCATGTCATTAATAAGGGTTTTGGAGGGTTTTGAGTAGTTTATCCTCTTAAGGATAGTTCATAAAATTATGACATTCAAACCTCAAAAAACTATCTATAGAAAATTATTTAGGACCCTATTAAACACATCATATCTCCTTAGAGCTCCATGATAAATCTAAATATAGTTTCAAGCTTCTAAAGATGGCTTTTCAAGCCCTTTTTTACATTTTATGTAAGTGTGAGTTAGTCTGAGCCAATATTAACCTCTCTATGGGGCTTATCTACAAAATAAAAACTCTAAATACTCTCAAATCCCCATTTGAAGTTGACCCAATGCATTAAAATGTTCACTTGTTTTTATAAGTGAGGATACACCCCTTTTAGGCATTAGTCCTAGTCAAGGCCTAATAGGTCTAACTACACCTATGTGGGTTTAGGCCAATCCATTTGGTCTCTCAGTGTTGCGAGACCTTAGTCATGATTATTCATGTTTAACATAGCTCTCCCCACCTTTAATTAAAGGTTTCAACACCTTCTAACTCACATTCTTACCTTCTTGATGATAAACCTATAGGGTGTGACTCTTTGGGAGTGACCTTTATCTATACAAAATATTAGGTCTAGATCATTATTATATCACTTCCAAACCTCAAAAAACCCAAGACAGACTTTGTGAACATTGACTACATAGGATTTACAAGTATGGCTATAGGTGTACTTGAAAACTAGCTCTTTCGATGTTTCTATGTGATGAAATTCTCATGAAATAGTCACTACTAATATGGAGGCACTTCAAATAGGTTTATCATTCCAACCTTTACCAAACTCTTCAAGATGAACTCACCTCCACTTGACTAGATTAGCCTATAATCAACTATGATTATGTTATTTTCTCAAGAGAGAGACCTGTCTATAGCTATATATTGTAGAATTAGACCTGGTATCATTTACCTAAGACCTTTTTGAATTCCTTTTGGCTCATATTATGGCTGAATTTGTCTACAAAAAGCCTTAAATTATACCAACAACCTATTGGGTTTAATTTGTATTGTCACCCTATAGTTAACCTGTAGGTGTTATTTTGTGACCAAGAAGGACCCTGTAGGTTGTCATATGAGTTAATAATTTACACTTCCACTCCTTTAGATGTTTCTTGATCCACTAGTATCAATTTTATTATAAATAATCAATTGGTATACAAAGTGAAGCCTCCATTTTCAATGTCAACATAATGCACATTAGTGACTAACTATGAACACATTGTTTGAGAAGCTTGGGATCCTCTCATAGGTGGTGATCTACATCCATAATTGAATATCAACTCCCTTGATTATTTTTGGAAGGATGGTAATACCTTTTACTGACCTAATATAATTTACCCAAAAATGTAGGCTTCCCTTATATCTTGGTATATTGAAAGGCCATTTAAACCTAAAACATTGTAGAGAATACTTACATTCTACAATGAAAGAATGCATGGAATGGGAATCCTCTAGCATCATACTCTTTTGACCAAATAACCATTTGTCATGCCAATTCACTGCCCCTACACCTAGACTACATAATGGAAACACTAGACCAGTTGGCATCTCAAAAAAATTCATCACGAGAAGATCAAAAGAAGGGACAGGTCTCTATTCAAAGATTTTTAGGTAATGAATCCCTTAAGTCACTTTCTCAACTTATGGTGGGATAAAATAGGTATTTTTATCACTCATTACTCATCCATGATTACCATGATATCCTCAACACTTCAATACCTTAAATAAGCTCTCCAACATGCTCAAACTCTTCCATGCAACACCTTTAAGCCTTTATGAGAGCCACTTGTAAGAGCATATGTAGGATATAGGGTAATGAAGGTAAGATATGGACAATTATGCATAGTGTATGGTTTTCCAACCAGTTATAGATATTATCAAAGTCTTAAAATGGGTCATATCCACCATAAAGGGATATAAACTAGTTCCAATGTTCTCATTTCAATGTTACTACTCTTTTGTGAGGCACCTATAGGTGTGCATCAATGGTGTAGGATAAAATTGTATGTGATTAAGAATTGGCTCATTTTACCAATATAAAACAATATTAATGGTTAAAAAATGGTTATATACACATCTTATATCCCTCATCACTTTGAAAATCCTTGTGATTGACCACCATGGTTGAGCAAGATCTATTACCACCTGACTCTGTATGATAGTCATGCAAAAAGTTGATTATGTTACATGTTCTTTGACTTTGACCTTCATGTGAGACATTTTGAAACTTATATTAGGAGGAGAGAATACAACATTTCACCTTCATATGAAACCACTAAAAGGATAAAAACCCTCTACAATTTGTGAAACTTGATTGCAAGTTAGTCATGGAGATTCCACTAGCATAATGGAATATTTTTTATCTTCAACTCATCCCTTCATCTGAAAAATTATTGGAAACCATGAGATAAGGATCTACACATCTCCTAAAAATACTTTAACCATGTGTTTTGTATGGACCAACTCAAATAGAGAAAACACCTATAGGGTGTGGGGATAATCAAGAAGAAAAGAGCAGTTAACTTCTAAAGAATGGTTTATAAATAATGATTAAATAATCTCCCAAATATTTGAATTAATATTAATTAGACTAAGTTCACTAACATCCCCCAAGATAATTTGACTTGACTCATCTTCTACTATCTATACTATACCAAAACTAGTTGGTCATTTCTGCATGCATAGTGGAGTGATGGAGAAGAGAAATGTTTTTGAGAGATTTTTGGGACTTTAAAATATTATAAATCATTTAAATTATTTTATTTAAGTTTAAGGGTCATTTTAGGAGCCTTTCACATGTGTGACACTTCTACAAAAGCCATACAACCAAATTAATCTACCTAAACTACCACCTTTCTTCTTGTTCTGATGCTACTCCTATAATTTACAGTTAAAAAATGACATTTATAACAAATTAATAACATGAAGGATGTTTAGGAACACTTTTAACATTTAAACACTAAGGGAAATCATACAACTCTCACAAATGACTTAAAATATGACCCCTAACATGACATAGGCCTAAAGGTGAATATGACTAAGGTAGTGACACATAAAATTACCTTAATAGGACTAATATACATCCTATAATACACTAAAAATATCCTATAAAAGTTTTTAACTATATGGGGATTGACCTATTTTGACTTGTGGTAAGAATAGTCAACATTCTTGGTTATTTCCTAGGGGTTGTATGTCAACTATGCTAAGACCAATATCCTTTTCCTATCCATTGGACTATGAAGTCACCTATACACTATCTTGACACTAAATCTTCCTTTGAAAACATACCAAAACATAATTAGAAAAAAAAGACATAAAACAATACACCACACATGTGTGCTTCATGAGTTCTTATGGAACACACACACAAACTCAAACAAACTAGCTCAAACACAAACTAACATGAAATAAAATCTTCCTCCTAGAAGTTATATACCTTTCTTGTTCCATGGAATTAATAAGTGAATGATTCATGATGCCTCTTAGGTCTTGGTACTTGTATCTTCAATTCCTTCATGATGTTTTCCAACCTCTTTGGCATGATGTTAAATGAAATCAAAGTAGCCACAACTAGATCACTTATGAAAGTGAAATCATATTACATATTAGCATCCTCAAATTTATCATAATACTCCTCAACTATAACCTCCAATGGTGGTTCAACAAGGAATACCTTCTTTACTTTCATGGTAGTCTTAATAAGATCAGGTTTTTTTTTAGTTGCAAGATCTTTAAGATTATCAAGGAACTTTGTATAATCCACCCAATCTTGGTCATTGTCATCCATGGAAAACCTTTGATCTACCTTCTCATGTACTTGGCCTTCAAATTGGAAAAGTTATTCAGTCTCTTGAAAAATTTTCATTTGCTTTTGCCAATCATCATTGTTCTCCTTGTCTTTAAGAACCACCACCTCTTCAACTTTTTCTTCTTGATGTATGAGGTCATCAAGTTTTTATTCTTTATGCCCCAATATATCTATAAAAGGTTCAACCTTAGGTTGAGATGTTGAGTTATCTTCAAGGACAACCTCTTCTATTTTTTATTTATTAGACTCTTCTAAGACTGTAACCTCTTTGATAGTAGCTTCCCTAAATTCCTTCATGAATATAACTAAATGTTCAAACATAAAGTCTTTCTCAAACACCTCTCCTTTCCTACCTTGATCAAATTCTACATTGATATCTATAATAGGATCTTCAATGTCTTTCTCCTCATTCAAGAAGGTAGAATTTCTCTTATGTTAACTAAGAGGAGTCCCTATGGTGATTTACTCTTCATAGTCACTTGGAGCATCCTTTTGATCAAATATGGCTTGATCTTGTTCTTATTTACTTTATTCCCTAAAAATGGGATCTTTTTCAATAAGGGATGAGGTGGAAGGGTGATGGGTAGGCTCATGGGATATAGATGGAGTATGAAGTGTGGTGGAGGACTTGTGAATGGATTTGGGAAAAGGGGCTTCTTGAGTGAGTTCATAGTGGAATGATAAGTTATGTTGGTCAATAATAAATACATTTATTTCAATAAGAGTCTCACATTATCTATATACTTCTCGAGGATCTTCAATAGTTTTAGGTTCACTTATAAGCTCTTTGTCTTCCCACATCTTTAGCCTATCTATTGAGCTTTGAGAACACTTCTTTGCCAAGTACAACTAATATTTGATATTCCATTGAGTTTATTCTTCACCCATCTCAAACACATACATACACCCTTTGGAAACACCTCTTAACCATTACATTATATGGTTAGGGAGAACATCAAATTCATCATCCCATTTTCTTGACCATTTTTCATTATCTAGCAACTTTGGTATGTGTGCCAGAAAAGATTTCATATGAGATGGGTCTATTGGAGGAGTAATGTGATAATAGGGATTATGATGAGATTACATTTGTATTACTATTATTTAATATTTTGTCTTGTAGTATCTTGATGTACCATCAATGGGATAATTTGATTCTTCATGATAAGGCTAATAAGAATCCTCTTGAGGTTGATAGGCATCATGGTATGATTGGTACGAGTTGTATTAGGGTTGATAGGAAGGCACTTATTGATAGGTTTCTTGATATCCTTCCTCATAGGATTATTTAAAAACATAATGTCCAAATGGAGGAGGAAATGTATGACCATGGGGATGCCATGGCTCATAGGATTGATAGTAATTGTGATAGGCCTGTTAAGGGGTATAACATGGTTCATAACAAGTTTGATATGGAGGTTCATAGTATGGCTATTCATCATATCTATTCATATCAACCTCATAAGTCAAATGAGATACAATAACTAAATCAAAAATTCAAAAAAATATACCTAGGATGCTTACAACATGAATATTTCATTTGAAGTTTCCATTGGTACTATCTTGCTTACTTCTAAAGGTTGATTAGAGGAAAGACACACCAACACTATTTCCAATCTCTTAGACCTTTGTCCCATCGAGAATGAGATAAATATTGTCATTAAATATTTCACCCTATATGAGGTTATTCAATACTAATCTAATATTTGGAAAAATTGTAATACCTTTATGCCTATGGGTTGCCTATAATAGAGGTAAAACTCTAGGTTTAAAGGATAGCTCCTCAAATTGAACTTGAAGTGCTTATCACCTACACTAATTGATTACTTGTGTGAAAAGGGATAAAATTTTACACAAAATTAAACTAATATAAGGGGGTTATACACCATAAGGATTTAAACAATATCATCATACTTATTTCATTAAGAAACAAGACCTACAAAACTAGCTTCAAAGTCCTAATATGTTCTAACATTATTATTTCAATATGGAGGTGATATGCATGAGACAACTCAAGGTAGGTGGACCAGAGACAAAATTTTAGACTCTGAGGACACTTTCACACTTTAAGGGATACAAACACACTATCTACACTCCATATGACCTGTTATAATGAGAACTTCTTAAACTAGACATGAAAGGATAAGGAAAAGTAAGGATGAAATTTTATCACTAGACCTCACCATTAATCAATTTGAATACTTAGATAAGACATTTATGAAATAAAATAAGGATTTAATATATTATCCAAAGTAAATTTACAACATCAAACCAGTAGGGATTCACCATACATGTTGTGGAATTAGATATAAAAGCCAAAATGGCTCGTACTTATAGAATGTGAGAAAATAGAGAGAAGAATTAAGTCTAAGAATCACAAGAACATGTTTCAAGCTGATAAAAGGAGTTATTTTTGAATGATAATGGAATATTAAAAATACCATACAATGTCTCTATGGATGAATGTCTCTCCAAGTATGAAACTCCTCAAATATAGCATAGGGCTCTTCAACTACCTATTTGAAAATTGCCTTCATCATTTGGCCTTGCTAGAACATTATAAAATAGAATAGTCACATATGAAATTATTTAAATATTAATTGGGGGTTATAAATAGGCTCCAACATGCATTTTATGTGTCCCTAATCATTAATCTTCTTCTGGACAAGTGTTCTTGCTATTTGCAGTCATAATCATACCTCTTTCACTCATTCATCACACTTTTCACCAAGATGCCCATAAAATATTTAATAAAATACATAAAATAGGTGGTATGAAACTTTTTAAGAGCATTAATACCCATAAATCCATTAGTTAGACCTTAACATGCCTCATAATTGGAGTTATCACCTTCTCACTCAATGATCACTTTTCATTCACTATGCCAGTTTGGACTACCTTAAGTGAAGGTGTTAGAAGAGATACTTATGAAATTTTATAAAGAAATAAATGGATATAATGAGTTATTTTAGGTCCCATTATATCTTCCAAATTGATCATTTTCCTTTAAAACTCTTTTTTACCTATAAAACATCAAAATCTGTTAAGAAAATCCATTTTGCACCATGTCTATACAAGTAAGGTACAATTCAATTTGATGGTAAGGAGTCCTGGGGATTATTATATAAGTTCAAATAACTTTACTTACCAAACTATCCCTCTTGGATACATTTATATCAACTTCTTCCCTATTAGGTCATTAACAAGGGTTTTGGAGGCTTTTGAGTAGTTTATCCTCTTAAGGATAGTTCATAAAATTATGACGTTAAAACCTCAAAAAATTATAACTATAATTTTTTTTAGGACCCTCTTCAACACATAATATCTCCTTATATGTCCATGATAAACACCCGTATAGTTTCAAGCTTCTAAAGATAGCTTCTCGAACCCTTCCATACATTTTGTGTAAGCTTAAATTGGTCTGAGCCAAGATTAACCTCTCTAAGGGGATTATATACAAAATAAAATCTCTAAACACTCTCATACTACCCTCTAAATGTTACCTAATGCAGTTTAGTTTTCAATTTGTGTTATAAGTGAGGCTACACCCCTTTTAGGCATTAGTCCTAGTCAAGGCCTAGTAGGTTTGACTATACCTATGTGGGTTTAGGATACCTTGTTTAGTATTTTAGTGTTGTGAGGCCTTATTCATGTGTTTTAATGTTCAAAAAAACTCTACACACATTTATTTCAAGGTTTAAACAACTTCCAACTCACATTTTTACCTTCTTGATGACAAACCTATAGGGTTTGACTCTTTGGGAGTGCCCTCTATCTGAGACATAATAGAGGGAACCTCCCTTATTATCTCAATAAATTTAAGAATATGAGAGGATAAAATAAGCATATAGACCTTATTTATAAAATATTATTTCTAGATAATGCTTCTATCACCTCCAAACCTCATAAAACCCAAGATAAACTTCTTGAACACTGACTGCATAGGATTTACAAGTATGGCTATAGGTGTACTTGAAAAACAACTCTTGCCCTATTTATATGTGATGAGATTATCATGAAATATTTAATAATAATATGGAGTCACTTTAAATATTTTTATAATTACAACATTTTCCAAACTCTTCAAGATGTACTCACCTTCACTTAACTAGATTAACCTATAGTTAACTATGACTGTGTTATTTGCTCAAGAGAGAGACTTGCCTGTAGGTGTATATTGTAGCATTATTCATAGTATCATTGACATAATACCTTATTTAATTAATTTATTCTCATATTATGGTTTAATTTTTCTACACTAATCCTTATATTATACCAACACCTAACCTGTTGGGTTCAACTTGCATTGTCACCCTATAGTCAACCTATAGGTGTTATTTTATGACCAAGAAGGGATATATAAGCTATGATATGAGTTAATAATTTTTAATTACACTAATTTATATGTTTATTGATCCAATAGTATCAATTTTATTCTAAATAAGTAATTTTTATGAATTTTAGGCCTCTATTTTCAATGTCAACATAATGCACATTGTTGACTAACTGTGAACACCTTGTTTGAGAATCCTGAGATCCTCATGTAGGTGGTGATCTACATAATTAATTTAATATCAACCCCCTTGATTATTTTTTAAATTATTGTAATACCTTTTAATTACCTAATATCACTTACCTAAAATTTAAGATTCCATTGTATCTCAGTGTATTGAAAGGCCATTTGAACCTAAAACACTACAGATAATACTTACATTCTACCATGAAAGAATACCTGGAATGGGAGTCCTCTAGCATCATAATATTTTGAAAAAACAACAATTTTTCATGTAAATTAACTACCCTTACACCTGAAATACATAATGGAAACATTTTACCAATTGGCATCTCAAAATGTTTCATCATGAAAAGATCAAAAGAAGGTCCAGGTCTTTGTTTGAAGATTTTTAGGTAATGAATCCCTTAAGTTACTTTATCAAATTATGGTGGGATATCATAAGTATATTTTTCACTTATTACTCCTCCATAATTACCATGATATATTCAACACTTCAATACCTCAAGGAAGGCCTCCAACATTCTCAAACTTTTCCATGCAACACCTTCATGCCTCTGTGAGAGCCACCTATAAGAACATATGTAGGATATAGGGTAAGGTAGGTAAAACATGGATAATTTTTCATAGTGTATGGTTCTAAAACAAATTATATATCTTCTCAAAGTATTAAAATGGATCCTCTCCACCATAAATGTCTTGAAACTAGTTTTAATGTTCTCATTTCAATGTGACTACTCTTCTATGAGGCACTTGTAGGTTTCCATCAATGGTGCAGGACAAAATTGTATGTGATTCAGAATTAGTTAATTAAAAAAATATAAAAATAATATAAATGGTTAAAAAATGTTTATCTATACCTCATATATCCCTCATAACTTTTAAAAACCCTATGCTTGACCACCATGGCCATGCAAGATCTATTACCAATTGACTGTGTATGATAGTCATATAGAAAGTTGACTGTGTTACATGTTAATTGGCTTTGACATCCATGTGAGACATTTTTAAACTGATATTGGATTATTATGGGACTAAAATTTCATGATAATCATGGACTATAAAATTTCACCTTCATCTAAACCATTAAAAGGAAAAGAACCCTCGATAATTGGTGAAACTTGACTGCAAGTTAGTCATGAATATTCCACTAGTAGAATGGATTATTTGTGATATTAAACTCATCTATTCATATAAAAAATGAATTTAAAACATGATATAATTATTCCCACATCTTCTATAAAAACTTTCACCATGTTATTTTTATAGACCAACTCAAACAAGGAGGAAACCTGTAGGGTGTGGAGATAAGCAAGAATAAAAAATAGTCAACTTATAAAGAATGGTTCATAAATAATGAGTAAATAATATCCCAATTCCTAACATTAATATTAATTATATAAAGTTTATTAACATACCCTTATAACATTTTTACTTGACTCATCTTTTGCTATTCATACTAGACCAAAACTAATTGGTCATTTATGCATGCCTATTAGAGTGATGGAGAAGAGAAATGGTTTTGACCCATTTTTGGGACTTATAAATATAATAAATCATTTAAATGAGTTAATTTAAGTTTAAATATAATTATAGGATCCTATCACATGTTCCACACTTTTGTAGAAGCCATACAACCAACTGAAACTACCTAAACTACCACTTTTCTTCTTGTTCTAATGTCACTCATACAATTTTTAGTTAGAAATTGAATGCTTGACAAAGGAATAAAATTAAGTACATTGAGGAAAAATTGGAACATTTACACACCAAGGAAAACCATACAACTCTCACAAATGACTTAAAATATGACCCCTAACATGATATAGTCCTGCAGGTGAATATGACTAAGGTAGTGACACATCAAATGAACTTAATAGGACTAAGATACATCCTATAAGACACTAATAAGTCCCTATACAAGTTTTAAACTATAGGGGAATGACCTATTTTGAATTGTGGTCAAAATAGTCAATACGGCCTTTTAAGACATTTTAAATCTCTATATAGTAATTTAAAAGATAGCTAATTTATAAATTTAATTTGATTTGACTTGGAGCATAACATATAGTTAAATTACAAGAATTGAATTCATTGATAAAATAATCCATTTTTGATAATTAATTTTAGCATAATTGTCCTTGTCAACAATCTTCCCAATTTATTTTTGATTTCATGACATAACATTTCTTAGGGATTTATTTGACATGTCACCTTGTCAATTATTTTGATTTCTTAGTCTCCATTATTAGATTTAATATTTCTATATGAATTTTATAGTTATCATGATATTACTTAAATGTGATATAATTTATATCTCTTATTTTTAGCTAACTATGTTTATATTGATGTGTATCATCTTATGGTTTTATTATGGTACACATGCTAGTATTTCACTTCATTGATTAGCTTATGCTTATTATTTTGTATCTGAGTCATGTCTATGTATAGAGTTTATAGAATATGAAATGTGTCATGACTTGTGGTAGTTGACTATTCTATAATGGAAATGTGTTAGTGTAAGTGAATGACATGTGGTTGTTAATTGTGTAAAGGATGACATATGGTAACATCCGTGAATAACATGTCATTACTGACTATGCAAATAATGACACATGGTATTCTTTCACTTCATCAATTGGTTTATATATTTATAATTTTTAATATTTAATTATTGGCCTCTATGTTATGAGATGATGACATGTGGTATGATCTCACTCAGTTCTTATGTCTCCACTTTTGTAACTTAACTCTTTAGATCAAGGTCTATGATAAAGTGATATGGTGACACATGAAGTAATCTCACTCAATTTATTTTTCATGAGAATATAATACTTATAAATTTGATCAAAGACTTGTGATGAACTAAGATATAGACACGTGGACTGATCTTGCGTATTCAGGTAATCGTGAGTGTAAAATACTTACCTATTTAAAAAAAATATGTGATGGATCTAGAGAGACACATGGAATAATATCATATAATTAATTATTTGGGATTCTTTTGAAAGTATAAATTTGAGTTATTTTTTAGATTCAATAAAGATTCAACACATAGAATAATATCACTTGGTTGGGATGTTGAGGGTGTATAAAGTTGAATGTGTCCTCAATTTGGATGCCAAATAAAAATGGATCTAAACACCCAATTTTTATGAGCCCTTGTACTGTTTAAAGCTTTAAAAATACACATATATTCATTAAATTTTGATTAAAGGATTGACATGTGTTAAATTTAATGCTAACATGTAAAGAAATATGATAACTTGGATAATAGAAATAACTAGCTTGGTTGGTCAAGTAAATTTAATTAAAATAAAATATAGACTTTTAATTAATTATTGCCTTGATTTTAAGCCAATTTTCATAAAATAAAAAGTGATTAATAAAACTTAGGTTTTGGTATGTTTGGGTCTAAATTGATTTTAGGTATTAATGGGGACTAAATATAGATTTTTTTAGAACAAATGGGTCTCTATTTGAAATTTTTAAACTGGGGCATTTTGGTTACAACAAGATCAAGTATTTCACTATTATCAATGGATACAACCATATTATTCAAAAGGGATAAATTATGATTACTATCTAGAACTCCATAATGAGGTGCACTAAAGTAATTGGACCATATAATTATGTTAACATGATCAGTCTATCAAGCATATCTGGTTTTGACTTAACATGCTCAATCTGAGAAATTTGAACCTTGGTTTTATTTTTATGGTTAATAATTTCAAATTAAGGTAAATAGACAAAAGGCAAGGATTAACATTGTTATTATATGGGATGAAAGGTCTCTTTGGAACATCTTAATAAGGGGAAGCCTGATGTGTTTGAGTGATTTTTTCTTAAGGTCCAAAATATCATTCACCAATTTATAGACTAGAGGATCCATGTATGCATATCCTTTACTTTTTAATGTATCATTTTGAGTTTCCCAGCCATGATCATATCATCTTCTATTTATATCTCTTATCTAAATGATAACTCTATAGTATATGGATAGTTTTATGCAATAAGAAACTTACCTTAGCTATTTGTGTAGTAATGAATAAAAACTTTTGATTTTTCAGAGTGGGTATTTAGGGATTTTATGTAATAATTTATTTAACTTATCTATTAACTCCATCATAAGTTCAAAGGGTTGGTTTTTCATTTATACTAGTTAATTTAAGAGCATATGTTCATCCTCTTTTGGTTTGAACTTTATTTAAATTTAGTTTTATGTGAATTCTAGTTTTCAATACATCTAAATGGTATATGGTGGAACCATTATACCACTCCTTTACTCATATTTGTCATAAATAGTTTAACTAACACGTCCTCATGATATGCACCAAAAATAGTACTAGCAGAAAAGAATGCTTTTATGTGCTGATATGGGTGTTGTTTACCATCATTGGTAAACTTATGGAAATTTTTACATTATACCTTAGGTAAATAATGAAGTTGGATAACTAAATATAATGGTCTACTTCAAGGACCACATTACACCCTTACAAGTACTATGATTTTAAATTTAATTACCCTTGGAACTAAGATGCTAGGTAATAATAGAGTTATGTTTAGTCCTAGACCAAATATTCCCATCCTATCTTGAGGTGAGTTTAAAATTAGACTCTTATTTAATCTCAAATAAAGTGTATTAAACACCAATATTCTTTCTATCTCTATTGAATCCTTTTTTAGCTAGGATAGCTAGAGGGTTTGTTTTTGGATAACTTGGCAAGATAACGACTACATAAAAATACTACTATTTTCTTAGCACATTATTTTATGATAAAAACACTCACCTTATGGCCTCATATATATTTTTGAGTGATTAATTTTGTGTGTATCATGAAAAATACCTAAAACATTCCCCTAATGAGTGCTAATATTATTAGTGAAATATTTGGCACTTGTGATATATGTGGTATTTTTTGTTTGATATTGTAAGAGAAATGTTGCATAAATTTGTTCAAGAGATCATCAAAATTAGATACAAAATTCTTTGGAAATTTCAAGAACCACTCCAAATCCTATCCTACTAGACTTTGAGGAAATAAGAGGATTAAATAAATATCATTATAAGACACTGGCTGGTAAACAACAAAGAATTATGTCAAATGGGCCTTACGGTATCCTTTACTCTTATACTTAACAAATTTAAAGGTATCATACCCTAAAAATAATGGTATCTATAAATACTCCATGTTGAATGGGTAGTAACACACGTCATCTAACTTTAACTTCTTGGTTTGTTTCCCTGCTTGAATACCAATAATTGTATTCTTCATTTGTTATATTTTTTGTGCCAAGAAACTAGATGGAATATTGGTTAGAGGTGGAGATTGGGAGATCAAAGGTGGATTACCTTGACTAGGGTATAATTGAGGAATGGTTTATTTTGGAATTTTGGTTTTGTTAGGGAACCAACCATGAATATGCATTTATGAATTGGGATGAGTTTGTTGAAATTGTATGCATTGTGGTGCAATATTCTAGTGTGGATTTAGTACATAGGCCTAAATTTGAGGGAATTATGACTAAGACATAAGTATATGGCTCTATGTAAATTACTATGCCTATTGAGTTTGAGTATGGACTTACTTCTAACTAGTCAAACCTAGTTGAATAAGGGAAACTTGTTGTGGACCAAGGCCCTGTCACTAAATTTGTGGCACATTTAGAATAAAAGGTAATTGTTACCTAATCGGTACTTATGAGATAGTGGTACCTCATTTTTTCATGAACACCTATTGTGAACTAGATGTTTGACATTTTTCATTAACCAATGGACATATATTAGTGATTAAATAAAGTTTGTGATTGTGAAGGTGTGTTGGTATATAGCTATTGAGGTATACTTATCACTACTTGATAGGTGTAACATTTGTTTCCCCCTATTGAGGTGTCAAAATGTCTGGTCTCTATTGTGATGGTCTATTATATTGTTCCTATTATTTAATAATTCTAGTCATCACCTATTGAGGTGGAGTAACATTCATCATGTTTTATTAAGGCAAAGCACTAGTCTATAACTGATTACTTAATCCCTATGGTTATGTTCTTGGTGAAGTAGTTGATTGAAGATTAGAGATATCTTATTTTGGTTAGGGTGTAAGAGTTCATGCCCCCTACTATTTTGAACCACTCTTGGTTTTAACTAAAGGCATTTGTTGTGGATTAATTATTTGTCCAGTTAAATCACTTTGGCCTAGATTGTATGACACTTTCATGTTATCCACTATATTTGGAACATTATTTTTCATAGAAGTAGTAGAAACTTATATGATAGATGGGTAATTGAACATGTCAAAAACTAGAGTGATTTGTGAAAATGGGTTTATACCTAGATTGTCTTAACCTATCAATTCAATTAATACTCCTATTGAAGGAGCTAACTCGATGAGCAATCTTTGACATGTCCATGTTATTAAAATTATACATGAGATTTAAATAGGTTTGATATGCTATTTAAATTTATATAAGGTCATCATCCATGAGGCCCTTTCCTTTGACAAACATATTGGGATTTTAATATAACATCAACATGAGCACTTGAGGATTGATAGAAGAGGCATATTCAATGGTTTGGTTATAAGGTATGTTGAAAGGCACTCTAATTAGACTAGATAAATTTTCATGGGGGAAGTCTAATAGAAACTTAGTCCCTACCTCCACATATCTGACAAAAACTTATTTCTTGTTTTTAAAAAAGTAACAATAAAACAAATAAGGATCATATGTCAATGGCATAGTAACATAATTTGTTTTTTATTGAGGTTATTCTACAACTAAATGTATGTTATGAAGATACTATGTTGTTTACTCTTGGTCATGCTTTGAATAAAGAGGTGTGTTAACCAAATAATGGGATAAGGGATATTCAATTTGTTTCCTAGATTGATTATTGTTAGGAGGATAAGGATTTGTATCACAAATGAAATCATCACCATAGGGGTCTTGAATAAAGTAATCTTTTATGACCACATTATCATAACCTATATTATAAATAGCTTCACTACAAGTGTAGTGAGACATATCCAAATCAATGATGACCATTTCATAGAAAAGGCCTAGAGTTCTATAAACTCTGAAAAACAATGTCCAAAGGATAAATGGTCCAAACTTGGTCTAAGGATGGATTTATATCTCCAAAAAGGATTGTGATAAACTTGGTCCAAAATAGTCTAATGTCAAATGTCTTAAACAAATGGTCAAGTAGATGAAAATAAAACCAAAATTACAAACTTAGGTATAAAGTGTCTTAAACAAGTCTAATCTAGGTCTAATGAAATAAATGTTAATAGGTCTTTTGGAAAACAAGGAAAAAAATCTAGGCTCAAAATATGTATTTCTAAGTCTTTTGGAAAAGGCATAAAAGCTAGATTTAAAACAAAACAAGTTCTAAAAGATAAGAGAATTAATCTAAAAAAATTTAAACACTTTGACACAAACTAAGAATTTGGATTTAGACACACACTTGATCATTTGGAAAAAGACATAAAACACTAGGCATATGGAAGATAGAATACTTCCCCAAATCTAGGCACAAAAATAGTCTTTAAATGGAACAAGAAATTAACCTAAGTTACATAACCCAAAAGTGAAGGATGAACACCTAAGATAAAATTACACAAGGCATAGGTATAAACTAAACAATATTTGAATTTAAACTTGTAAATGCTAATTTCAAACTTGATTTTAGAATACTAGGATTTTAAAAATAATAACAAGCTAAATAAGAATGAATGACATGATGGTACTAGGTATAGACCCAAAAGGCACACGTGGTTTTCAAAAATGTAATTAGAATTTTGGAGACAAGAAAATAAGTCTTAAAAATGATTTGAATAGCATAATAATGTTATCTTTATCTAAAGATATGGTAAATGGTTAGTTTAAAGACTTATAAGGCACAAGATTTGGAATGAAATAGGAATTGTAACAACACCCTTTTTAATCAAGTGACACATAAAAACAAAGGTTTTGATAAATGGAAATGGTGTGATATCAAATAGATGGTGTAACACCTCTTCAAATAAAGGAGTGATGTAAATACAAGGCTCATTTTTAGACGTGGTATGATAAATAAATAGTTTTTGACTCAAGACCATGTAGGTAAGAAGGACAAAAATGAGAAAAATGCCTAATTTTAATGTATTAATTCCTAAAACTGACAAGTTACATCATATTATCAAATTCCATCTATATACTTGCTCTTAAGAGGATTTTAAGTTGTTAATACAAAAAGTAAAGTGTATGAAAGTTAGAGATTTTATGCCCCCTCTTCTCTCAATAGTTTGTACTATGACATGGAATTCAGGGTATTCTCCCTACGTCAACAGTATGTCTGTGGTAAGTGCGGTTATCTTAACTATCAATTTTCACTCATTTATAGATGGACCCATATGTGTGGCAAACACTAGGTAAAAATCATGTAATTTGGATCTACATTAACTATATTGTTGTGAAAAGGTCTTTTCCTTTTCACAACCACTACATCCTTCAATTTCTCAGTGTAGTGTGATGTCTGAGTTGCCCCTACATTCCCAAGTTGAGAACCACTAACAAAGATTATTTAACTTCTTAAACAAGCATCCTAGTAGGTCACCTTCAATTTATATAACCCACCATATAGTGGGGTTAGTATGATGTTGGGATATGAATCCCTAGGTCAATGCAATCCTAAATAACTTGTGAGGGAAAAGTGAGCTTCCACCCACAAGCTGAAATGCATGAAATAAAGAAAGTGGAAGGACTTGAGGGTCATTTTGGGGTCACATAAATCACTTAGATTTTGGGAATGGACTTAGTGAATTCCCTTAAAATCTTTTGGATAATTTCAAAAAATGAAAAAGAGTGATAATTTTTTATCACCCAAGCTCCCTAAAGGGGATGGGGGGAGAGCATACACATGACACCCATTTTAGTAAATAAACACTCAAACAACAAACATAAAAATGAAAACTCTTATGAGTATTTAACTAAAGTGAGTGTTCATTTTTATAGCACCAAAAAAAATATTTCATGAATTTTATCCCCTTGGCATTATGTGAAAACTTAAACAAAACAAAAATAACTCAAGCAAAAAGATTTTTAAAACACCAATTTTAAAATGTGAGTTTTGCAACTTCGAGTTTTTAAAAAAAAATTATCTTGGTCTTTGGGTCTTATAAAAAGTGTTAGGGGTTTTATTATTTCTTTTTAAATGTGATATTATTGAAATTTAATTCAATAAGACACAAAAATTAATCTTAAACTATCAAAACCTGAAAGCAACAAATTAAAAGGCTAACCTACAAAATCAATGTTAAAAATAAAATTGAACACACAAAAACATAAAAAATATCAGTTAGTGTTTTGATCATAATTTCTAAATTATACACCAATTTTTCACAAAATTTTTGGAAAATGGTTAGTAGGCATAATTTGCATATATCTTAAAAAAATTAGATTAAAAAATTTAATAAAAAAAACTTTATTATATCTATATCAGCCATTTTTAGCAAGAAAATAGAAAATAAAAGTGGCAGTCACTAATTTGATTATAATTACTAGACTATAACTAATTTTTAGAGAATTTTAATGTAATACTTACATACATTTAGAAAACAATTTATAAAAATAATATTGGATACATAAAAATTTATTAATACTTTTGTTAGTAACCCAAGTTGCACCCTTTGAAGGAGAGTGTTCAATTCTACTTCAAACCTAGATTAACATGGGAATTACCTAATAGTTATGGGTGACCTTGTAATTAGACCAGACTTATATATTATAGGGCTATATCCCTTGGTACATCACTTATGGTTTAGTACACAAATATCTATTACCATTTTGATGAAAAGGGATAGAAAGTGCATAAAATAAATATAATATAAGGGGTGGTGATGCACCAATAAGATCATTCATCCACTCAATTTGGACTTTAAAAAACACTAGTAAGAAATACAAGTGACAAAAACTTCTAAATCCAAGTGCTCCTATGCAAAAGTGTTTCACATAAATGTTTCACTAAGTGGTCAAACATGAGGGTAATGATGGAACGTCTAGATCAAGGCACTTATCAATAAAATCTCCACTCCAAGCTTAACCTCTTATCATTCAAACAATATATGTGACCCAAATAAGATAATATACTAGAAACTAGTGATATTAGGACCTACCAAGGGAGAAAAATTACCACATGTTCAAATAAAAATAATAAAACACACTAAACTAGTATCACAATCATTTGTTATAGCTTAAGAGATTATAAAGTGCCAATCTAAGTAGATTCTCCTCATGCCCAAGAGAGGGATAAAAATCAAGGATTGAATATATAGTAGAATTCTGAGAGAAGAATAAGGATAATGGCATGAAATTGAGAGGAAAAGGTCATAATTAACCATAATAAATTTAAATTGTAGTTACAATTAGTTACACAGTCTCCCAAAAGATTCTCCATGCATTGAGGTTCTTCAATGACTCCTTAAGCATTGAGGTGGGGTAGTGAAGGATATGGTTTAATTGTTTAACCTCTCTTAAATCATGGATACACCCCTATTTGGTAAAATACCTCCTATTATTAGTAGTTAAAACATCAATAAGATGTGACTAAGCCATCATAAATCATATAACAACCTCTTCTTCTTTTGAGCATATTGACCAATTCAACAAACTAACTTATTTATCCATTAAGACCATGGAATGTGCATTGCTTACCACTTAAGTATTAGTTACATGGTATAATATCTTTGTATTAACTCCTTCAATAATCTTCCTATGTCATTATTCAACTTTCCTTGTTGACCAAGTAGGTCCATTAGGCCTAATTGCTTGATTGTGTGTATTTGGCAGACATGAAAACTATATGAGACATTGAGATCATCTAAATAAGTGAGTTTTATATATGAAACGATGTTACATACCATGGTATATGTATTTTTGAGTAGCTTAAAATTATAAACATTGCAAAATTAGGTGACTAGGTCACCTTTTGTCTCATATTTGTAGGCTGACTCTTTAGAAGAAGCCTACAGAGGTATTTCTAGGCATAGTTTTAGGCATATAATGAATTTGAAATATGAAACAAGTGTCAAATATTTCCCTCTAATGATTGACATCTTTTAAAATTAGTTTTGTACCTTGTAAATCTCTCAAAACCTTAAAAAATAACACTTTTTTGACAATTCCATATAGTGTTCATACAAACCAGTACTATGGTCAATGTCTCTTTTTAGTTATTTAGATGTTTTAAGTGTTTTTTAGGTCAATCAGGAGTTTTTGGTTGCCAAAATATCCATTTTTCTTAGGACTGATCTACAATAAGGTTTAAGGAGGGGTTTGAAGGTCCACCATCTTAAATATGGTTCATAAAGTATGAACTTTCAAACCAAAAATTATTTTTATGGATCTTAAATCCATTTAACCCTTTAAATTTCCTAAACATCTTGATTTCCAATGAAAAATGTGTGTTAAGATATGAACATAAGTTGGTAGGCTTGCAGTCTTCTACAAGAAATTTGGACATGTTTTTAGCCTTATCCTTTGTTCATAAACTTGAGATCCTCAATCTAATTAAATATTTCATGGATATCAAGTATATATGGATCCTTAATTTACCCTAAGATAATTTTCCCTAAGTCCTTATGTTATGCAAGATCCAAGCACTTGAAATTATGGCTTGAAGTGACTATCTAGACTATGTGACTTGAGGAGGTTCTTGAAGACTCAAATTGACCTTCTTTGATTTACCTTACTTTAAACCTTATACATAGTACCTAATTAATCATCTCAAACCTCATCATGATGTCATACTTGATTATGAGGGTTTGGGTATACTTCCATGGTGGTGTGGATCATTTATGCCTTAGACAAGATTTTAGGCCAAACAGGCCTAGACTGAGTGTTAGAGATTTAAGGCACCTGTATGTGGTTAGGGGATTAAAACTCATAATAAAACATTGTTTCCCACCTATCTCAAAGAATCTAAAAATATATTTGTCTACTTAAACTTCAACCTTATTCCATTTTCTCATAAGACTACCTATATACAATAGTTTACTTCTAGTTTGAGTTGTTTGGGCTAATGTAGAAACTTGAGTAGTTTTATCCCTTATTAAATGTGAAGTTGAGATTAAGAATTATTTAATATGTCTCCATAATATTTAAATCTCCTTATTATTATTCTCTCTTTCACTCCATCTTCTATGCATTCTTGATTCCTCTACCCTAGGGTTTATACACAGACAAGTCTGTGAAACCCTTAGGGTCTAAGTTTAGTGTTAATTTCTTTGGCATAAGGTTATTTATACTTGAGATACCTAATAAATATTATTTATTCACTTAATTAGGTTTAATAAAACTTAAAATAACCTATAAGTTTGTATACATCCCCAAACTACATGTTCAGTCATGTCAAGGTATGTTTAAGTTGTGTGAGAAAGTGAGCACCTTATTAAAATTGGGGTCTTTTCCTCAATTATAAATGGAAAAACCATTCATTATGGACTTAATTATTTTAATAAATAAATTATGACACTTGTATTCATATTTATATTTCACTCTCTTATACATGACCCATTTTACCCTTACATTCAATGTGACTCTACCTGTATAGGCCTATGTGCATCAATTTTAGGCCTAATTAGGCTATTAACCTTTCTCTAGTTAAATTTAAAAATATTACCAATTTTAAAACCTTTATCCACATTTTTTACCTTATATTTATGTGTATTCCATCTCTAACCAATCTTGGATTGAGTAAAAGGATCTATGTCTTATATGCAAATGCATGCTTATCTCTGTCTTTAGGCCTAATACGCCTAATAGGTTATCAAAGCTCCTTTTACTAATCTGAGCCTCCAAAACCTCATACCAAAATTAACCTTACATATGAATATTTTTAATAGTAGGCATATTATTGACAAATGAAGGTTTACTTGACTGTGTGTAGGATAGGTTTGTTTTCATGACAACCTTCATCCTCATATTTGGGAACCCTACCTATAGGTGGCCTTTCTAGGTCTATTGATTGAGCTATATATATAAATTGTCCTTTCATGGTACTTGAATAATTAATTATTATAACACCATACAGGGGCTCTTTTACTAACATGGACACTCTTAAATCCCTTTCTAAACCACATTTCACACTCAGTCATCTTACTTTCTCATGGCTACCTATAAGCATCTTATGCCTTTTGACTATTTAATAGGTGAGTTCCTTTTCTATGGTGTTCTATATTTGTATGGCATCTATCTAGTTATCATGTCTTGGTATATTTTTTTATGCTTCCTTATGGTTATCCAAACACTTAACTTTCACACTAGATTGTCTTAGACCTTGTTAAGCTACCTATACATGGTTATGCTTAGGTTACCCTCTCAAATTGACCTTGATGTTAAATATATTAAAGAATTCTATCCAAATTTAAACAAATAATAATGTTTTGGTAAAATCACTTCCCATTGTTCTTATGTGAAAATCACATCTTCATGACACCATAAACTCACTTTGAGCCCCCACAAAATGGTCAAATCTATCAGGTAGATTTGTCTAACTATTTTGATGTTATTTTTCCCTTCATAACAATAAATTATTAATGCCCTCATCCTCATTATATGTTTTTCATATAATAATTATCTCTCAGCAAGACTTTTGTGACTCCTAAACATCCAACCCATAACATAACTCAATCATATATATATATATATATATATATATATATATATATATATATATATATATATATATATATATATATATATATATATATATATATATATATATATATATATATATATCGATATGCCTCTATCTCTTTAGTGTATAGTTGCAGGCCTATAGGTAATTTTGTGAGGGTTAACTTTTCAAGGATAAAACTAAGAATGCTTAGACATAGGCAAGTGAAGGGCCTTGAGGATAACAAAATAAGGAATTAGTACAACATGAAAGAACTGGTTTCTATGTTATCTAATTTGGAACCCTTCATAGTCACTACATTGACATAGACCTATGTCTATCAGGAGGCCACACAATTTAGTTATAAAAATCACCTTGGAGCATGACTTGCATGAGTCCCTTGATTTTACCTAGATAAGTATGGAAGGTAAAGGATATTTTAAAACATATCAAGGTACCATTACATGCTTGAAGACACCCTTTATTCCATATTTATGCCCTAGATACTCTACAACATAGATACACTTGTTTGTAGTCTATAAGATGAAGAAAGAATGAGGTTTTTCTTGCTCCTACCACCCAAACATGTGAAATGAGGTTTGATGGTGATGGGTATGGTATATGAGGATCTCCCTAACACACATCAAGCATTGGTTCTCAGAAAAACTTCAAATATGCACCAAAATTAATGCCATTTCAATTCCTTACATAGATGAACAAGCTCATTGGAGTGACCAAAATGTTAGATTTTGTTCATAAATTATAAACCATTAACTTGTATAAAAAATCCATGTATTTTCATTTCAAGACACCCCCTTACTTTACCCAAGAGATCATCTTGCCATTTTATCTCTCTGATCCATACTATCCACAAACCTGAAAGCTTTTCTAGGTTGTAAAGGAGCCTAATTGAAGAGAGAGGTCAGTTTTAGACCTATTTTGAATCCTCCTACCATGAAACTTATCTTATATGTCAGACATGAGTCCTCATGCAACCTATAATTTCCCTCTATATGGATTGACCATACAAGTTGGTACAACTATAAGAAATACATGAAAAATTCTATTTTCTTGTATTTTATCTATCTCTCTAACCTTAAACTACCATTAAAGGATGAATAGAGAGGTAAAATGAATTAACTAACATTTTCAAATAGGAAATATAGTAAAATAAGTTAGAGAGACACATTTTGGCACATGTAGGGTCCACTTAGTGTGTGGGGAGGTGGATTTGACTATAAGAGAGACCTTTTATGAAATTAAGGACATGGTAATGGCCTAGGGATTGTTTTAAGACCCTTATTAATAATTTAATACTTTAAAAATCATCTTTAAAATGTTTTCAATGCAAATAGACTCATATTAAGGACTTGAGGGTCTTAACTAGGGAAAATTGAGGCTTGAAGTAGGCTTAAACAAATAGGATGAGGAGAGTGACCCTACCATGAACTATTTGGATCTATACTATGGATAAAATGAAGCTTGGAAACCATTCATGCTATTATTAAGGCTCTCTCTCATCTTGTCATACCCCAAGCAGTCTTAAAACTCATGAACAATAGAAGTCTCAATCTAGTCAAAACACTTCAACTTTTAATAAGGATCCTTAAAACATGCTTAAGACCATATTTCAATGCCTCCAAAACATTTGGAACTCTTTTTACTTAAACAATGACCATCATGGGGACCTATTACAAATCACCAATAGACTCAAGATGGCCATGGCACATGAGTTCACAACTAGAAACTATGACAAACCATGACACTCCTAACAAGGCTCAAAGACTTTCAATATGAATTTATGAGACCATGACAATTTAGGCACTATATATAAGCTTAGAGGGGTTCTCATGCAAGTTTTTTATGTTAGGAGTTGACATTTGGCCTGTGAGGCCAAAATGTCAACAACTTTATGGGCCATTTTTCTTTGAGCAAAGACAAAACAAAAATAGAATAAAATCTTAAGACCAAAATAATTTTATGGGGTGCATGATCATGAAGAGTCCCACCAGGCATGCCATTATGTGAATAAGGAATCCGAAAGGGGATATTCATATTGTGTTAGTAATATAAAATCAAATCTAAATAAGCACACTAAACACTAACACCTCTAGCCTAGACACTAGGGAGATCATAGGTAATAAGCATGCATATGAAACATAAATAAACCATAAAAGAAAACCTTATTCTACCTTCCTTGGAGCTCCAAATGGCCCATAAAAATGGATTTCATGGCTTGTGTATCAATAAATATTCATCAATGGACATTTTTTGGCTTCACCTTTTCTTGGCACCTTGGTTTGGCCGCTTAGCTCATGAATTTGGCATGGTAATATTACATGAAAGGCTTCTTTACATATATTTTTGAATTATAACATTACATAAAGATAAATTAAACATCAATGGGTATGGCCTTTTATTTATAGCCACAAGATTTATCTCTCACCCAAGGTGAGTTAAGGTTAATTTAAGACTAAATCCAATTGAGTTAAAAGTTATCATGTAATTATGATTTTTAATTACTAGTCATAGTTCTCAAATTATATATTTTTGGATATTTTGAGATATTTTAACAAGTCATAAAGGTAATAATGAAAGGCTTGATATATATATATATATTGATAATTTCCATTTTTAGATATTCATTAATTATAAACGGATAATTAAACTAAACATTTAGTCTTGTTTAATTAATTAATTTTTACTAGCCTTTTTGCTCTTTTAAGATTTGATTAAGTTCGCAACTCAATGGTTCTATAGGCCAAATTGACATTTGTTATGTTGTAAGGTGATTGGGGGTGAATCCATGAGAGGTTATTATTGCATACAGGATGTTATCCTAAATAGGAATGTCTCAACATGATTTTCAACATTAATTAATGATGCACAACTAAAATTGGGATGATTAGTGATTCCTAGGCTTAATTTGCAATGGTTGGTAAGAATCAATCTAGATTTTGATCGGAAGCTAGTTGTGGCTAGAATTAGGTGTCTATAGGACTATTTATGGTTTGAAATTGTTCACTTTTATTGTGGGACAAACACTAGATAGTTGAGTGAGATAATATAGATCTTTATACTTTCCATAAAGTATACTAGATATTAATTCATGTAAATATCTTGGTGACATTTACATTGGTGAGTTTCTATTGTAATGCATCGATGATGATGCTTCCCTAATCAATGTATTGTTTACCACTACAAATAATGCTCATAGCCAAGAAAATCAAGGGGTGTAATTCTATGGTAAACTTTCATCTATCACTATGTTGAGAAGGGAGATCATGTCTAATAATTATTATTTGAATCATAACTAGTATAAGTTCCCTTATCTTATGCTTCAACCACCCCACATTAATGGTTAGGATATGTTTATCAAGTTTTTTATTTGTATGATATTTCCCTACTTTCATAATCATCCTTGCATAAGTGTTTCTTTGTGGTATCCTAAAGGTCATATCAATGGATTTGTTGTTTATTTTAGGCATTATTGAGCCACCCATTGACCATATTTCTTTGTTATCTATATTATACTATTGTGTGCAAATGAAGACCAAATATAGACATTTTATTGAGGTGAAAAATTAGAAAATTTTGGTAGACCACACATTGATAGGAGTGCATTCATAGTGATAGGGGAATCTCCATTACTTATTCTTTAAAACTCCTCTAGATCTACATCCCCATCCTAAAAATTATTAATCTATAGTATATTAGTTCCCAATAAAGACATGGACTTATAACCCATGTATTTTAACTTTATTTTTTCTTATTTGGTGACATAAAAGGTTTATTGAACAAGGGATTGGAAATTTTTCCAATGGTCTAGTAGTATAAAGTGGTTATGTGGTTGTGTATATTATGAGCACAATAATCATGAAAAATAATATCTTATCTTATAACACTTTCCTAGGAGTTAACAGGAGCTAGGTGGAACTTTAGAATATTAAGGGTAAGTAAACCTTTGTTTAGCCTTAGAGACATCTAAAATGTTCTTAAAATCCCCTAAGATTTATATGGATGTGAAGTGATATAAGAAATGAATATTTTGACTATATTTAGTCTAATTATATCTTCCTCAAATGTAAATAGAAAAGGGAAATATCTTCTATGTTGTGTGGCTACTGAGGATGATCTCACTATACATAAGAAAAAAAAATTATGCCATCTAGGTACTTTGTACCTATATTTATAGAATAATTTTCAATAATTGTGTGTTTCGGGTCAATGGTTCCTATGTGTTCTCATGCATGCAGTGTGATTTCATAGTTAGACAAATTTGATTTCAATATCACATCTTAGGTTTATAGGGACATGTTATTGCATTTGGTATGCCTATGAGGATGGGTCACCTAGGCCTCACAAGCACATTAGGCATGATAATGCACCTAGTAAATAATTTGAATGCACTTTCACATCTAATGGGCTTGGGGATTGGGACATCTTGGCCTTCTTAGTAATAAGGTAAGAAAAAGTGTGTTTTATGTTTATTTTAAACAATTATGAGACAAAAAAAATCTTATCCAAATTTATATTTTGGAATGAAAGCTTTATGTTAGTACCAAAATTGGAAAATTTTAACTGAGTAAAATTTTAGGGGATAATAGTTGGTTTTGATAGGGGGCATGGAATGGTAAAAATGCATAGGTCAAACATCAAAATATAATGATTTCAATACTAATGTATTATAAATTTGGTTATGAGGTAAGACTACAATAACTCTACTTAAGACACTAGGAAAGGAAACTAAAAACACATAATGGAAAGGAAATAAAGTAAAATCTTAAATCACCTTTGGTCCTAGCAAGGGACAAACCACTTGTTGACCAAATTTTGAACTCAAGTCAAAATTGGTCACCCCTTAGGTTGAAATTTCATAGGGTTTTAAAAATATTATAAATTTATTTTCAAGGTCTTAAATGGTCCTAGAGAGTTCTATATCGTCATATTTGTCCTTGTCTAACCTTGTCCAAAGTGTGGTCTTATATTCACTTATATAGTGTTATGGGTCAATTACAAGGTATTGAGATTATTAAGCATGGTCAAAAATTTATTATGGTCTAGGGTAATTATAAAATTTTATTTAGGTGTCATTAATATCATAATATCTTGTACTAACATTTTATTTTACTCTCATATGTAAAAATCAGATTTTGGCCACACTTTGGTCTATTTGGAAGAGATGGACATACCATTACAATAATTAAAAGGTTAAATAAGATTCATAACGTCAATTATGTCATAAATGAGTTATATAATGTTTAGGGATAGTTAGATACTAACAACATCTATAATTCAACAGCTAAAGGACACTTTACAAGTATTTTTGAGCACTTGTACGAGTTTAAAAGATCATATTTCAGTTGTAAATAGTTTGTAAGTGTCCCTTGCGATCCATTAGATCATTATAAATTTTTGGACCAAATTTAAAGTCAAAATAACACTCCAGACACTCTTTCTCCTCCATCATTGCCTTCACAAGCTCAGGAAGGCAAATTTGAAATGAATGGTACAACCAAGAAAGAGAGAGGTAGAAAATAAAAATTTAGAAATATTTAGGGTTAATAGTAAGATTTAAATAATAGGAATTATTTTTCATATTTATGGCCTCTTATTTATGAACAATCACTAAGAGTGACAATAGGTCACTATGTCATATCCATCTGATAGGGGTTTATTATTTCATTTGTTTCTCCACTTTAGAAATTTATGGATAAGAATGGTTTTAAACATTGTTTTTATAGGTAAATTATCTCATTTTCATGGTGGTTTCATCATCCAACTCATCTTCATGAAGTGTCTTCAATTGGATGAAAAGTGTCTTGATATACAAGGTCTTTTAGTCAATTCTACTGCAAGTTTTTATTTTGTATCCATGGTGGTCACTCTCAGAGATTATAAATACTTCGTAAATCATGGAAGATCCATAAATTTCATGTAGTTCATCTGATTTTTTTTATATGTTTCTTTTGTCCATATTCTTCAAGTGTGATGCTATTTGGGAACATGGTATGTATTTTATAATCCACTATATGTTTGATTATCAAAATGGGTTCAAATATCAATGATATATCATAGTGTAATATTATGAGATAAAATTTTAATAGTGTAAGTATGGGAAGATGAAGATACTAGTCTAAGCACACCTTCTAATGAGAATCACAAGTGTTTCTTTCATATACAAGCCTATATAAACTACAAAGGTAGATTGAATATGCTCAAAGTCATGGGTAAGAATTGATACATATCTTCATGCATTTATATGGACTTGAATACCCCACTTCTGTCATCAAGTTGTTTAAATTGATTAGATGCTCTACTTCTCTACACATATACCCTAAATATAAGATGATTATACCTATAGGTCTGTACAAACTACAAGGTGAGTTGAAGGTGACATAATTCTAAAAATAGACTCTATAAGACCTTGAATGAGTGATAATAAATGTGATGAATTTGATAGGGTTTAAATTTATAAGAACTCAATAAGTGGTTTTAAGCCCTAAAAAATCAAGTATAGACCTATAAGCCCTAAGCCTATAGATCCTCATTTTGGACCAAAGTCAACCTTGGACCAATAAAATCAAATCTAAAACATGGAAATTAACCTAAAGGTAGATGAAGGTAGATTATAAACCATTGAGGAGAATCTAAGTCACTTAAAAATCAAGGGATAACCAAGGGACTAAGTTGATAGTACTAAAAGACCACCTACAATATAGTGTAGGGAAGGAGAAAGTGATAAGTGGTTTGAAAATGTCACAAAAGGTGTTGGTAGACCCTGTAGTACATTGGAAATAATTTTTTTTGAATTGAATCCTTAAAATCATCCTGACATAGTTAGAATATCAATATTCAAGACAAAATCAAGAATTGATTATCAAACTCTTTCCTAGTAGTCACCTACAATCAAGCCTAAAGAGAAGGTCAAACACATAATAATTGAGTTTGGACCTTGGAAACTAAATGAAAACAATTAATTATTATTTTTTAATTCAAATTATTATATAGGGAATGTTTAGAATAAATGATCATATCAACATCTCAAATACCCATATATGCAGCCATCTAATACCTACAAGTTGTTAATCAAACAACTAACATCAGGCTTAAAGAAAGGAGGTAGAGTATAATGAAGAGATGATTTGAGCCTAATTTAGGATATAAAACAAGTAAAAATCCAAAATAATATCATTGAGGTGGGAGTGATTTACTAAACCAAAATACAATCTTGATCCTTTAAAGGCCACCTACAAGTTACTCCAAGAATAGGTTGGTCTCACACGTAAAAGGAAGGGTAGGGATAGATGAAAGGATCTAAGGTTTATATAAATCATAAAATAAGGTTATATATATATATATATATATATATATATATATATATATATATATATATATATATATATCTTAAACCAAAGTAAACATGATGACATTGGTTAAACCTTGAGTTACAAATCTCCATCCACAATCAAGAGGTAAATTATAGGTCTACCTGCTTGTTATGAGTTTTTACTTGATTTGAAGGTGATTGAGGACTATGAATAAGTATGATATAAATAAATGACATTTTCAAATGATCCATAGTGAAATAAAGACTTCATTTTAACCATTATAATGTATGACAAGGGTATACATAGTTCAAGACTTGGTCCAAACCTAATGAGGATAGCCCACACATAAGCCTTCTTGCTTGGCTAAGTAAACATGAAAAGGAGAAAGTATGAGGGATGAAATACATTTGGTGAATTATTTAATAATTTTATAAACACCTCAATATAACTATTATAATATATTATATAGGTTTGAAAGGTTGATGAGTCATTTTATAAGGTAAATAAGCCTAAGATATGCAGATCCTACAACTAATCATGAGAGAGATTTATGTTTTGAGGTGTATATAGGCATGATATCACTCTGAAAATTGATTAAAAAACATGGTTATGAGTGGAAAAATACATTCATGATCACCTCAAATCCATACAAATAGTTGGCATACCCACTATTTTGTCTCAGACCTTATTCAATCCATTGGCAAGGGGCAATATTGAAACCAAGGGGATAGTTTGAACTCAAAGGACAAAGCAAGTATTAAAAACCATATGTACTATCCTTTATGAAACACACATACATATAAAATGTTTCAATATACTTTTATGTGGCACCAAAACTTAGTTTTTGATACAAATGCCCTTGAGGTCTAGTAAAGAGGTGATAGACCTTAAATCCCAAGTCCCCCAATTAGTGCACCAAATGCATACAATGGAGTAATGATCATTAATAGAGAATTTATAATCATGGGGAATATATTTATGGATATTTTTTAACCTCTAATAGTAATTAGATTGAGTTTTAAGACCCAAAACACAAAGTAAACCTCTCTCAAGTTCAAGAGAGCTAAGCCTTCCACTTGAGGAGAAAATTAATAAACTCACACCATCTCTCACACTTTACATGGGAATATTATAAATTTTGAATAGGTGGGGGGTTATTCAAGAAGTTTTTACAAGTATAATGAGGTCAATTGGTGGCTTGTGATTTATGAATGATCGTTAAGACCCTAAATAGGTCTTAAACCCTCCTAAAACCCTAATAGTGACTAGGCAAAACAAATGGACCTATAAATCACATTTTATTACACATTTTGGTCCTAAAATATATTTTATGTTGTTTAATACTCCTATTAGGTTCTACACATGTAATTTTATGCTTATGTCACCTATATGAATTGTAATAAATGCCATATTTTTCATGATTTTTTGTTTTTTGTAGGTGTTCTGAGCAAGGTCAAACTTCTCAATCATTAGATGAAGTAATTTTGGATGTGTCCTAAATATTAAAGTATGTAATTTTAAATAGGATATTTTAGAAGTGGTCAAATAAGGATTTTTTCTAAGGCAGTCTCAAACAGGCCTAAAATGAGACTAGGTGGTAAGGTCATTGCATGGTTCTTATACATAAGGTATCATGACCCCAAAATTGACATGAAAGTTGGTAATATCTTAGGTAAAGTGAGTCACACACCTTTGGGTTATTACACATGTGTTAGAGAGGTTTGTATCAATAAAATAGGGTTCTAGGTAAGGAGGAATAATTGAGATCTAATTGAGAGAGAAAGGTAGAAATAATGCACTTCCACTCAAAATCTAAAGATGAAATTTGACATGGATTTGTAAGGCCATAATTGGTCCTATAATATTCCTTTATTTTTTAAATACCCTTTTTACAACTCCCTAGATGAGGACATTTATATTTCTTAGGGATATAAGGAAAATAGGCCCAGTGAGGGTTTAAGAAGCAAAATGGAGTCTTGGAAGTTGTTCTATTACTAGTAGAATAGTGTCAAGAATATAAAAATTAATAGAATATAATAACTAAATATTTATAATAAAAAACTATGAATTATGGGAAATAACAAAGACAAATAAGGAGAAAAATAAATGAGACCCAAATGATATTTCTATTCATTCAAAATGGTCTAATTTCTAGTTTCTCATATAAATGGTTATAAAATATTCCACACGAATCTTCAATTTTCTCTATGACTCTTCCTTTATAAATACTATTTGACTTATTTTTTACACCTATTTTATCTTTTTAATTAAAAATAATATTGTCTCATATTTTTATTTTACCTCTATTAACACTCACCTCAACTTGATTTGTGTCTCATCCTAAGACACAAAACCCCTACTAACACTCTCCCTAACTTAAAATGTGTCTTGTCTCGAGACAAAAAGGCCCTAAACATTCAATTTTTTACAAATTTTGATCCATTACAAATATATTTGAGAACTTACACTACACCTACTCATACTCCCCATGGCCTCACATGCCAAATCTCATCTACTTCTACAATTCTAACTTCAAATACATTTATAATTTTTCAGAACTTATAAACATTATAATTTGTTTGGACCTTTAACAATATATATCATGTGGGGAAGAGTAAACACAAAAATATTAAAAATAACCCAAGTATGAAAGGAAATTATCATAAATCTCTTATCTCTATATAATTCCATGTGGTAGGCCTATTGTGGTACTTCTATAGGAATAATAAAAAGTATCATCTTTATATATATATATATATATATATATATATATATATATATATATATGTATGTATGTATATATACATTTGTAATGCTTTTCTTGAAATACAAGCCATTTTGAAACACCTACTATGCACTTCCCAAGCATTATAACTTATGAGCAATTTAATTCTACATGTAACTTCTATTAACCATATGCACCATTGAAATATCCACATAATCTATTTAAAATTTCCAAAATTCCATTGCCTAGTTATCCTAACCTTCACCATAGTTATGGATGTGGAATTGGATAATGTGGTGGTTGGAGTTGAGTATCTCGAGATGATCCATGTTGGTGATGTCCGAAAGGCCTAAAACAAATCTTATTTCCCTCACACTACCCTTGATCATATGAAATGTCTTTGATCAGAATACTTTTCTATTATTTTTTGGATTACCATATCTTTGACATGGTGCTCCATGTATTTATGGTAGGCTATCAGATTCCTTTCTATCATTGTAAAAATATCACCTCATGACAACACAATGTTTAATATAAACATTATGTTCTCTTTAAACTCCTTTGAAGTGTGCCAAAAGTCCACAAACCACCATTAACCCATCCATAGTTCTCATAAATAGATCCCAAAGCTTCCATTAATAACCAACACCTATAAATATAAATCATATGTTTCACCTCATCATAATTTTAAATCCACGACTAGACATATAATAGAGCCTAAGGTAAGTTATTATGTAAGCTAGCCATCTTCACCTCCATCCAATTCACCATAAAAAATAATAGATAGAACTAAAATATATCAAAACTAATATATTTATATGTAAGGTGATTCATACCATAGAGTTTCATGCAAAAACTAATTGCATCAAAAATATCAAATTTTTTTACCAAAAAACTCAAATTAAAGGAATATTTTTAGGCTTGGGCTCAAACCACACAATAAGCCACACCATTGTTAGCAGTAGAATAGTGTTAATAATATAACAAGTAATAGAATATAATAACTAGATATTTACAAGCAAAAAACATGAATGATGGGAAATAACAAATACAAATAAAGAGAATAATAAATGAGACCCAAATGATAATTCCATAAATTCAAAATGGTCTAATTTCCACTTTCCTGTACAAATGCTTGTAAAAAATTCCACATGACTCTTAAATTTTCTCTGACTTTTCCATTATAAATACCATTTGACTTATTTTTGACACTTATTTTCTCCTTTTTATTACAAATAATATTAAATCATATTTTCTCTTTACCTCTACTAACACGCACCTCAACTTAAAATGTGTCTTGTCTCGAGACACAAAACCCTTAATAGCATGTTATAGGAACCAAAATTGTTTTTCTAAGGTTTGATAACATGTTTTAATACCATCTGTGAAGAAAGAGTTACTTTAATAAGATGAACTTGATTTTTGGGCCAAGTAGACCAAGCTAGGCATGGGAAATGAAGAGTTTCAAGACACCTATGCACATGAATGATTGAAAGTCATATCAAAGGAGTTTATTAAGGCATGATATGTGTCTAATGAGTTGTATATGACAAATTCATGGATAATTCATTATGAATAAGTCCATTTTTCACTCTTCTTATACAAAGAAGGGAAATTTTAAAGAAGCTAGTCAAGATGTCAAGCCAAGTTGTAACCCCTACACCACATGGAGGGTTGGAACATCTTCAGTATTGAGACACATGGATTTTAAAGTTTTTTCATGACTATTATATAACCTTTTTTATTTAAGTAACTCATAAATACACTTATGAATCCTATTATACTACACCCCTCTCTCTTCACACTTCTCTATATAAGCAACCACTTTTGGCTTTGTAATCAATCCACATTTGGTATGGAAAATCCTTTCTAGTTTAAGTAATAATTTTGACTTTGAATAAAATATTTCAAACTATTTTTGAGTTCTCAAATTCTTGTAAAAGTGTGTGAATTAGTGCATAGTTGAATGACAAGTGATAATTACTTATCCTTATGTTCATCTTACTCTTTCATGTTTTATTCAAGTGGTCTAATCTCTAATAGGTCACATGAAGTGTAGTTAATGTTTTTATATGTCTCTAAGTGTAAGGAAGAGTAATAGTGTCTATAATTAAACCTCTTGTTGATCCACCTTGGGAAATTAATTGCATCTTACCTCCATGTTGTAATACTTATGTTAGAGAAACCTTGGATATTAAGATCATTTTGGTCAATCACCTTTCATACTACAAGTTCATGGTAGCCTTGTGGAGTTTAAATTGGTGCATCAACTCATTAAACTAGGTTTCATTCATGTTTTCTCTCTCCCTTTTCATCTCAACAAGTTAGTATCATAGGTGATGACCTTGAATAAACATATCAAGGGAGCTATTCCTTCAATCTAGAGGTTTACCCATGCTATAGACAACTCATAGGTCTAGGGGTTATTCCATTATTTCACTCAATTGGAGTAGGCTTAAACTACCTCTCCAAGGGTGAAAAATTGAGTGACAACATGGCTTTCATTATTTTTAAAGTTTCAATTACTAATTATTTGTACCCTAATTTTTCATGGTGTAATATTTCAAAAAATGTATGATTATGAAATGATATAAATCTAGTCTTTTACTATTTTTTTGGTCCTCACAAACTTCAAACTTTCATTGTTTTTACCTTTGGCTTTTAGTTTTAAAAACATATTAAGTGTGGTGAAAAAATCATGATAATTACATAACATTCATGGTGGTTTTACAAACCACCCCAATGGTTCATAGAAACATTGTAGTGGTTTTTTAAACCAATATAATAATTTTTAAATTTGTAACAATAATTTTAGAACAACCTCTTATATATAGTAGTGGTTTTTCCACCATTGAAATTTTTATAAAACTTCTTGTCAATAATATAGTGTTTGTGCATTTTTCATTATTTTAGTTGCATTTTTATTATTTTCTCTTCAAATCTTATTTATAATATACAAATGTAAATTTATTCTTTATTATGTCAATCTCAACCACTTCCAAGTTAATTCAAGCAATCTCCTAGTCAAACCTCAATTAACTCCAAGTCATAGCTTCTTCAACTTACTTAAAAGTATTTCACTTTTATTTGAGTTTTGGATATAAAAAATACATTATTTATTTAATCATATAATTTTTCATAGAGACACATTCACCCTTTTATTTTTATGAGAAAATTAGCCATAGATTTTAATAATCTTCTAGTCATTTACATAAGTAGGAAAAGGGAGATCAAGAGTTTATAATAGATACTTTGATGTTCATGATCAACCAGCTAAAATTTGGTTATTTTCTTCCTCTAGATTATGTTTGTGTTTCCATTCTATTTTCATTCCCTCTTATAAGATAAGGTCACTAGTGAACAATATATCAAGGAGCTAGCTACATTAAGATTCAACATTTTTATCAACTTATTCTTGTTCACTTGATCTCATCTTTGGTCATGTTAAAGGATTCATTTTATTTTTTATTCAATTCATTATATAATATTTTAAATTTTAAATTTTTATTCATAAACTCCAAAAATAAATTCTTTCTTCTCTACCTATTTGCATTAGAAAAGTAATTCTAACATCTTAGTTACATTCACACATTAAAAATATTAAAGAATAGTAGACTTAATATTATATAGGTGAATATTAAAATTATATACATACAACCAATAACATTTTATTTTTATTATTGATATTAGACGTTCACATGCACAAAAACCACCAACAAACTTGAATGCACAAAAATTATAAATTAAAAAGAAAATTTGGATCTAGAATTAATTGTCTTCCATGCATTGTAAATAAAATAATTTTAATTAAAAAATTATAATTTTATTCCTACATAAATTCAAATTAATATCATTCTAGTTTTAAATAAAATTCACAAAATAATTAAAAATCCCCAAAAATTGCATACTATCTTACACACATTGACTAGATCTTGAAAACTTAGAAGTTGCATTTGTATACATAAAATATTAATTTTACATCTAATTTCACGTTTTAATATTAAATATTCAAATTAAAACTATATTTTAATCTCATTTTCATCAGAAAAAAACATTCATTTTGGTGCACAAATGTAAAATTTTGCATTTTCAAAAACAAGGAAACAATAAAAAATCTATAGTCGCATTGTTAATTTAAATTTTAGTTTTAATTAGCACTATATTATTGAAATATCATGAAAATAATAAAAATAAAAATATATTTAATTTCCTTTATTTCTAATAATTTTATTGAAAAAAATATCATAGTTTTCATTCCATTTGCAAAAGCCTTGTTAAAAACTCAAAACAAGCCCAAATCAAAAACCTTGTCAAAATAAACATAAGTAAAAATATTATTATAACATAATAATAAAAATTTAAATATTTAAGTTACACATCTCACCAATCAAATCAAATAAAAACAAAAAACAAGCTTCAACCTAGTAAAAAGCTTCCTCATTTTATTGGAAGATGCTTCCCAAAGAAGCCAATATCCATAGAGTAGGAACTTTCACTAGAGTGCCCACTCCCATCTAATGATCAAAATTCAGTTTTGTATTAACTCATAACTTATAATATATATTTTTTCTATTCGTTTCCAACCTTATCTTGACCAAATTAAATCTCTTGATGAGCAAAACCACCGAATAAAATCCCTAACAATGAGACCCATTTTCATCCTAGAATGCCAAGAGAACAACCTTAAGATCTAATCCCCATTTTATTTATATATCATTGGGTCTATCCTCATCATATCTCATTCAATTTATTTATAAATTTGACTATACATAGCCAACATGAAATATCCAACCAAATCCTAAAGGTTCTTCAACCTAACTTTGTTGATTTTACCAAACCTAGTATCAAACAAAAAATACATTATCTTGATTTTATCTATTATGAAGGATTTAGGGACTCCATATCTTCCAAATTAACCAATTTAAATGAGTATACCACACATTTGTCATGAACCCCACCATCCTAACTATAGTATTTTTGTATTTCTGGGGTTTTGAGCTCAGATTTCCAACAATCAACCTCTTATGTGAAAGGCATTACTACTAATTTCATGTATTAGGCACTAAGTGAGTCTGGCCTATTAGTTGTGGTATTTAATTATAATCATCTAAAAATCACCCTAATAGGTTGTTAGCATCTACTTACTCAAATATATAATCATATGCTTTAGTTTGCATCAATATAACAATAATAGTACTTTATTCTTAGTAGCTATAATATGAAAAATACCATTGTTCATAAATTATCAACACCAAGTAGAGCCTTATGCAAAATTTGATTGATACCTAAGTACAATTTAAATATTATTATAATTTACGTGGAGGATCATTTAAACCAAACAAAAAACTCAAAACATACATTAGATTAATGCAAACAAGAGCATAGTTATGAATCATTATACTACATACCATAATTCATACCAATTAACTTATATGATTTTGTGGATTGTGAAAGGAATTCACAATAAATTGTAAATATCACACTATATATTTTGAAGCAACCCCTCACTATAGGTTCCAATAATCCCTTAATTTTTAATTAGATTCAAGTTTAGATTTGCCCTTATTATAATAAAAATTTATAAAACAATGTTTACTTTGCCTCATTCAACAATAAACAAACAATAAAGAGTGAGACAAGGTTTCCATTTGGTATAACTTAACTTATCATAGATTTCTCTTAATAATGAAAGGGTTATTAATATTTTCTCATCAAGCTTAATGCAGTCACATTATAAAACCCAATAGGTAATCCAATCCTTGATGAGATCTATAAGTTTGTATACCAATGCACTTAATGGTAACTTCCAATCAATATCAGTCTCATGATGAAGTTCATTGGTTATAAAATTTACAACCCATTTACCTTCCCACCAATCATTTATTGATTTCATAGTATTGATTCTTTCTTTATTAATAACATACAATTAATTGATTTTAAAGGTTAAGAATTCCAAATCAAAATCTTGGTTTTTGTTTATGATGATAACCATTATTAGTGGGATAAGATTTAAATTAATAAAAAATTGGACCTGCCAACTTTGAATTCAAATGTTTCTAATTTTAATGGAATGCTACATAATCTATCAATTTACCACTAATTAAAAGTTTACCATTAAATAAAGGTTGGTTTAGTTTTTTATTTAATTTAAAATAAATCTATAAACCATAAACCAATATTCTTGCTTTAACTAACTACAAACATTTCTCAACATGCATTAACATTTGTGGTGTAGGAAATAATTTTAATATAAGCATGAAAATACCAATCATAAACCATATAATATTGCATTTATATCAATTTATCAATTACAACTAAATGTTATAGTGATGTGTTAACAATTAAAATTGATTAATGATAATTTATAATATTTTTGAATGAATTACACCATCAAATGTGATTAATACATCATATAAATAATTGAACTCTAATTTGATTACAACTCAGAACCAAATCAATTTTCTCAATCAATACTGACAAAATAAAATGTTTAAATTTCATTAAATGAGAGAAGTCAAGTTTAATGATTCCAATACCACATGTCCACAATGATTCATTACAATCACAATAAAAAATTATACCATCATGAAATGAGCTCATCAATAATTAAAAAATAATCAAACTAGATTCTAAAAGATACACCATCATCTACAGTCATGATTACCATAGAAATAAAATAATACTAGCAAAAAACTAACATTTCCAAGATCCCATAATCATGTAATAGTTCCATATAATATCATGAATGATAAATAATTATATCACATATTAAGCCCAAGTCGATCCTTAAACTAGTCCATGCATGAAAATGTTTGAATTTAACACATCCATATGGACATATTCATATCAATTATCATGCTAATTAAACTAAATAATAATTCATAATATAATCATAGTCTAATATCAATTGAATCTACATAATAACATCCATATTTGAATGCAAAAATTGAATCATTAGATTTAATTAAAATATAAGTCTTATAACCTTCTCACATATACTGAGTTAAGAAATAGTCGATGAACATTTTACATATGAATGACCATCAACTCCCAATTTAAATGAAACAATTATAAACATTATTTTTGGTATAACCAAGTATGTAAGAATAACTCTCAAACTTTCTTGTGTGCCTCAAATTTGACTGTCACAAGCTTGTCAATACCAAGTTGTTGCCACTCGCACTGGTTATGTTGATTAAACTTGAGAACACAGACATAAAAATGAGTTGTAAAAATGAGCCCATCCATGTGGTGGAAAATCCATACCAAACCAAATCATTAGTCTGAATCTGTAAATAAACCATTTGATGGCCATCCAAAATTTAAAAAAATAATAATAAAGGAAGATGTAATGTGAGATTAGAATTCCACCAACTTAAGGTTCAAATAACAATTACCAAGGTAACACAAAACCCATGAAAATAAAAACACTAAATCACTAGGTCAAGATAACATATAATACCTTCATGGCTCATATCTAACCATCATCCATACACCATATGAGGCCAATATTATCTTAATATCTACCCTTGAGGGGAACACTCACAGAAGACCATTTCATAACCAAGGCAACAATCAAATAATTATAAATCACTAATAGACACTTATAAAATATATGCTAGAGTTTTGAAATGTACACACATGAGTTTTACATGAACCTTACAAGATTTCCCTATTTCATACATTTTCAAAAAACCCATCATAAATCTTCCATATGTTACTTGGCAAGATTTTAAAAATGGAAAAGTTATCATTCTAAGCATACCTTCAAAAGAGAAAAAATATAAAAGAGATTAAAAATGACATTTTTGGAATTCCTCTTGTTTTTTTCACCATAGGAAAATTCATTCATTTTTTACTCCTCTTTTCTTTTTTCCTCCTCCCCCTTCCCACACCATTTTGTTTACAATAATGCCTAGAATTCCATACCATTCCCTCTTCCAAAATTCATGCTAACACCATCACTAATGGCTTCAAAAAATACCCTAAGCTATTTAATATAGTGATATCTTGAATGAATCATGCCATGGAATGCTAGGTTCCTCAATAAAGATTCATTTTTGACCCAAAAACCAACATCCCAAAGCTGACTTGAAATGCATGCCAAGAATAAAATACAAAAAAAATCCTTGATCATAAAATAATTATTAAAACCATTATTTCCATGTATTTAAAATTTATAATGGTAATCAAGTTAAATGACCCCTTCATGAGTTCTAAACAAAATCCTAGAACCAACCTTGTATGCTAGGTAATTGTCCCTTTCATGGCCCACTTTTAGTGGCCCAAACATAATTCCAATTATATATGATTTACTTCAAAAGGCTTTAGAAACCATGTCACATAATGGTCATGTAATAAGCTAATAGATCCAAAGGTCTCAAAATCCAAGAAAATTATTACCTATAACAAGCACAATTAGCCAAGTGATGATTGCTAAAAAAAAGGATAATGCTCATGCAAGCACAATCAAAGCATTGGTATGACATGGTAGTGTATAACACAAGGACTCAATAGACGTTAACTAATCTCATACAATTACCTTCCTTTTCATTTACCTATATGAGATAAATATGGTAGTTGAGTGTTATTTATAGGTGCAAACCTAGCCCATCCATTGGTCATTACATGTGATCACAAAATGGCATCAATAGTACTGATAGTATAAATAGTCATTAAATCATAACTAAAATGATATAACTAGCTAAAAAATATAACTATAACTGAACCTAAGCATAAATCTTATACAATAAATATAGGTCATATGTGTTTCACCTCATAAGTAGTAAAATAACATACATAACAAGTGTAATGGACAAACAAATAAAACTCTTCTTGGGCCAGATATGATATCCACCCCCTAAAGGAGGCACCATCTTGGGACTTAAACAAAAATTTGAGGGTTGTCTTTTCTAAAAATACTTTCTTCCTCCTAGGTTGAAATATTTTCACTCAGTTTATCCCATTGGACCAAAATTTATTGAATTTTTGTTTTTCACATATCAACACTATGGTGGGATATGATATTGATGGGATCTAACTAAATCATCTCCTCTTGTACTACCTAGAGATTATTCTAATATAAAAAATGAGAGGGATTAGAAACATACTTGTGTAGCAATGCCACATGAAACACATCATATATTTTTGAGAGAGAGGGAGAAAGAGATAGATAGTAGGAAATAATATTGATCTTCTCCAATATGTCAAATGGACTAACATATCATGGATCTAGTTTGGATGCCTTGACAAAATTTATAGAGCTCTTCTGAGGTCTAACTCTTAGGAATACTTTATACTACACTTCAAATTCCCTTTGAGACCTTTTAAATCATCATATATATTTTACCTATGACATGTATCTTTAAGACTTTGCCTAATGACATACATTTTCTCATCATACTCATGGAAAGTCTTCGAACTAGAAATATCTTGATTTCCCAAACCATCCTAACCAAGGGGAGTTATACACCTTCACCCATACAAAACTTCAAATGGTGTCATTTTTGTAATAGAATGGCAGGGGTTTTTTTATACAAATTTAACTAAATGGAGATATTATTTCCATTTATATTGATGATCCATTACACATAGTATTAGCATTTCTTCAACTACTTAATTCAATCTTTTTGTTTGGACATCTATTTTAGGATGGTATGTTGAACTAACTTTTACATTTGACTCAAAATAAAAAATCAAAGTTTGTCAAAACTAAGAAGTAAATAATTTATCTCTATTAGACATTATAACTTTATGAACACTATAAATCCAAATAATCTCCTTCACAAAATTTTTGTCAAGTGTCGAGGAATCATCTATATAATAATGAAATGGGAAACTTTGGTAAATTTATAAATCACTACTAAGATTTTATCATGATGTCCCTGAGATCTAAGAAACCTAGAGATAAAATCCATGGATATTACAACCTATTTTCCTTCCAAAATATTATGAGCATATAATAAGACTCATGGATGGTAGTTTTTAGATTTTAAAAGTTATCACCCCAAGCATTTTGTCATAAAAACAATGACATATTTCTTTAAACAAGGCCAAAAATAGAATATTTTCAACCCGTGTGTCATTTTAGTGACTCTTAGATGAGATAAATGAGGGTTTGAATGCACTTCATTCAATATTTACTCCCTTAAATTTAAAAAACTATGAAAAATAATATTCCTTTTAACCTTTGAATTTTATCTAATTCTAATTAATAGTTTGCCACAACCTTTCCATTGTTTCATTGGCCAACTTAATATTGATTTTTATACATTTAGGGTCTGTTCATTGTTGTTCCATAATAACATTGTTAAAATTTGACCTCAAAACTAACATAATATCCAACTACATCCTTTTTTTTGGATCATCATCCACTTTATTTTCCTTACACTTGATGTAAGTAATTTTAGTATCAAAATTGTTATCAAATTATAGCCATATACATTATCTTTCATTTAGCTCAAATTTGGGAAATAAATGTACAAGAATACATTGATAAACTTTAACCCTAAAGTGATTCCCTATCAGGAAGGGATTCTATTGCTTAAAATCATGCACCACAATAGCCAATTCCAAATCATGAGTTTGATAATTATGCTCATGAACTTTGAAATTTTGTGACTCATAAGTAACAATCTTGCCATCCTGAGTCAAAATAGATCAAGTTCCCTCTTTACAAGAATCATCCCATATTTCAAAATTTCCATTGGGATCTAGTATAACAAGGATTAGAGTGGAATTTAGCATCTCCTTCAACTTCAAGAATGTTTCCTCAAATTAAGGATACCATATAGTTTTTTTCATTTCTTTTGTAATGAAGTGATAGGGTTATAAACTCTAGAAAGGTTTTCAACAAACCTTATATAGTAGACTACTAAACCCATGAAGCTACACACTTCATGTATATTATTAAGGTTTGTCAACTCTATAATAAATTTATTTATTTAGTGTCCAATAAAAGAACTTATTTTTATATGATGTGTCCTATGTAAGGAATCTTACTTTGAAAAATGAGTTCTTAAAAATATTACCAAACAACTTGTGTTGCCTTAGTCTTTGAAGAATTAAGCACATGTGATGTCCATGGTCCTTTAAACTAAAATTTCATCCATGAATACTATAAAAAAATGGTTAAAGAATTCCTTGAACACATTGTTCATCAATATCATAAAGGAAATAGGGGCGTTAGTTAGACTAAATGTCATAACTGTGAACTTGTAATAACCATACCTTATTCTAAATGCTATTTTATGCGCATCCTCATATTTTATGTGGAGTTGGTGATACCCTAATTATATATATATCTTGGATAATACATCTACCCCATTCATTTTATCAAAGAGATCATCAATTGTGGGGATAGGATATTTACTTTTGATAGTGACTTTGTTGAGAATTAGATAATCAATGAAAATTATTAAGGTGGCATATTTATTATTAACAAAGACAAATAGAGCTCCCTAAGGTGAGACACTTGGCTTAATTATCCATTTTTCCATTAGATATTTTATCTAAAATTTTAGTTCCCTTAGATCAACCACATTCATCCTATATGGAACTTTGTATGCCACTATAGATCTGGGTACTATGTCAATACAAAAATATAACTCCTTCTGAGAAGGAAAGATAGGAAGTTGTTTAGGGAATAAATCCTTGAAATATATCAACTTAGGATAGTCCCATAAAATTTGTGAACTATCTTTAGATAGCCCATTTAATTGCATTGTGTACATTTTTTATCATTTTCTAATTTCTCTTTTCTATTGCAATGTTGATAGAATTTTTATATCCATATGTTTCATCACACCTTGGAGCTCCACAAGGTTTCCCCAATCATCAAGACACTTCAATTTATTTCCAAAAAAGAATTCTTCACTTGATTTTTATGTAAACAAACTATACCCAAAATTAGGTCATACTATCTAAGAGGTACTAAATTTTTTTTTACCTAAGTCTTAAAGACTCATAAATCTATTTTAGTCTATTCCAAACATTTTAGAATAACCACCCTCTTACCAGAGCCAAACTCTACCTCTCATCCTTATCTTCATTCACATATTTTTCTTTTGAATTTAATATTAAATAAATCTAAAATGAAACTATCAAGATCTCTTAAATGAATGAGGATATCCAAATAAAACCTATAAATTATACCTTTGGTTTCAATAGGTGTTGCCTAAAAATTAGCATTCTTATTATACACAACAACATAAACTCAATGATTTGTAGGTTGATTACACTTTATCTTTGGTCAATCCTTATTGTAATTATTTTCATTGAATTTCTAACATTCCATAGTTTTTCATGTAGGAAACATAATAGAATTTACTCTAGTGGTTGGGCCATGAGATTTCATTTGTTGTTGATTATGATTTCCATCATGCTTCCTTGTAGAATTTTGAACCATAGAAACTCTGTTAGAGTTCTAAAATTTTAAAGAATTATTTTTTTACCTAGTTGAACCATTATTAGGATTAGACTTATTAAAGTTATTTCTTTTTGGAGGAAAGTAAGTATTGGGTTTAGGTGGTAACCTGCTAATCTAATATTCTTATCTTGCCTTCAGGCAAGACTTTTTCTTTGCAAATTTAATGACAATAACCAAATTTTGAGGATTTTTCATGTTAAAATTATGCATTAACACCTCATTAAAGCCCATTTTTTAATTTTTTACCTTGGTTTCTTTATCATGCATGTAATTTACATAAAATAAGAGACTAAGGAACTTGTTCTCATATTCTAGAATGGTCATTATTCCTTGTTTTAATAGCTAAAATTTAGTAATTTTATGATCCTTTTAGTTCCTATTTATATACTTATTTTTTAATTAAATATCAAAGGTCTCATAATAAATATTCATGGGATTAAATCCCTTGAGATCACATAAGTTGTTCCACCACAATGTCACATTACCCACCAACTAGTAAGATCTTATATGGGCCTTAATGTTGGAACCCATATTATGAAAATTGAAATACTTTTATAAATTCACTAGCCATGATTCTACGTCATCACTATATTCTCCACTAGAATAGGTATGTGGTTTAATTTTCTTAATCTCTATGATTATGGGATCCACCACATTATGTTTCCTAATATTCTCTTCCCTTGGTACCTCTTCCTGTTCATTTCCTTCTTGTACATTTTCCAAGTTTGTCAACCTTTATCCATATGCCTCTATTTAGGACACCTATAATATCATTTAGGAAAACATTCCACATAATATTATCTCCTAAATGAGCCATGTTGTAATTACCACCAACATTAATATTAATGTTGACATGATCATCTTTGATATGAACATTACCATTATTTCCATAGTTTTCATTGTTTCCAACATTTATATTGACATTGTGCTTAGAAATGTGATAATCAACATTGTTATGGTCCACATTCATTTAAAAATTAACACTTCATGCACTATTATCATCATTGCCTATGTTGGCTTATGTCCTTATAATCCTAAGAAATACCAAAAAAAATTAGCCACATGCTTCCCAAAGATCCCTAGCATAAGAAATAAGATCTGATAACAATTTCATGAACCCCAAAAACCTAACTATAATTATTTTCTAATTTTTATTATTGTGATATCTTATTTACAAAAAACAACCTCTTTTGCCAAATGCATTGCCATCAATTTCACATATTAGGCACTCAAATAGTCTGACCTATTCATCATGTTATTTAAGTAGAATTATCCAAAACCCACCTTAAAAAGTGTTTAGCATCTACTTACTCAAATACATAAGCATATGCTTTTATATACATTAATAAATAAATAATATTTGTGTATTATCACTGGTTATAATTTGAATTCTACCACTATCCATAGATTGTCAACACCAAGTAGAGCATTATGCAAAAGTTAATTGATACCTAAGGGCACCTTAAAGATTATTATAATTTCTATGAAATAAAATTAACCCAAATTGTAATATAAAAACATCCATTAGATTAATGCAAGAAAGATCATAGTCATGAATCACTATACCATAGACCATAAAGCATACAATTACTTACATGCTATTTTGGATTATGAAAGTAATAAATAATAACTTATATAGGTCACACTATATCTTTTGAATAAAACATTCACTATAGAGTCTAATCAACCCTTAATTTTTCATTAGAGTCAAGTTTAGGTTTTCCCTTATTAAAATACAATCTTTTAAAACAAGGCTTACTCTACCTCATTCAATAATACACAAACAATAAAGAGTGAGATAAGGTTTCCACTTGGTATAGATTTCTCCTAATAATGAAAGGGCTATTAATTTTTTCTCATTGAACTTAATGCAATTGCATTATAAAACCCAATAGAAACTCAAATTGGATTTTTTCCCATCTAATGAAGGCTAATTTTTTTTAATTCAATTTACAATAAATATGAAAACTATAAACCAAACCTCTTGATTTAGTTAACTACAAACAATTCTCAACATGCATTAAGATTTTTGATGTAGGAATTCATTGTAAGAAAAACAAGAAAATACCAATCATAAACCATCCAATATTACTTTCCTATACATTTACCAATTGAAATCAATTAAGGATCATTTCAAAAATTCATGAAGAAATTACACCATCAAATGTGATCAAAACATCATATAAATAATTTAACTCCACTATAATTACAACTCAAAAAAAAAATCTAATAAATAATAATAAAATAAAAATTATAACTTCAATATAATCACAAAATAGAATTATACCATCTCAAAATGAGCTCATGACCAATAAAAAATATTTAAACTAAATTATAAAAGTGACACCATCATCTACAGTCATGATTTGCATAAAACTAAAATTCTACCAATAGATAACTAACACAACCAACATTACTTACTAATGTAATATCTCCATATAAGATCATGAAAAAATAAGATTGATGTCACATATTAAACCCAAAACAATCCTAAGAACCAATCCATATATTAAAGTGTTTGCATTCAACACATCTAGATGGATAGAGTCCTATCAATTACATGCTAATTAAACTTAATAATAATTTAAAATATAATCATAGTCTAAAAATTAAAATAATCTATAGGATAACATCCATATTCAAATGTAAAAACTGAAGCATTGGATTTAATTACAATATAACTCTTCTAAACTTCTCATAAATATAAAGTTAAGAAATAGTTGATGCACATTATACATGGTGAAACTTTTTCTTGTTTCTTATAAATATGGCAAGTATTGGCAAGTCATTTTTCATGGTCATTTCCCAAAACTAAACTTGTGTATATATTTATGAATAGTCTTAATTTAGACTTGGGACATCACTTATTACTCCTTTTCCCAAGCTCAGTTGATAAAATTATTTAAAAAGGGGCCCAAATTGAATTCACATTAATCAATAAAGGTGTTATCAAAATGTGTAAACCCAAGAATAATTCCTTAAAATAACCTAAAAAACCCAAGTTCTCTACCAAGAATAAAAATGTTGATGGAGATAGTTTGACTAATGTAAAATAAATACAAAACCCACCTAGACAATAATAAACTTGCACCCAACCCATTCACAACATAACCATTTCCAGTGGTCAACCAAAATAAGAGAATCGTAAATGTAAATTCACTAAGTTGGAAGACTTACAATTTAGTTTTCTAAAAGTTGGCCCAAAATAACATGATAATTTATCCAAACAAAAAACTTTTTGATGATAACACTCTTAAAACCAATTGGTACAGAGAAGATGAATACTATAAGTACCATAGGATAAAAGGGCATTCTACTAATAGGTGTATGTGATTTACAAACTATGTCCAAGATCTCATCGATCAAGAGGGGATAGCCATTAAAAAGCAACCATCTACAATGTCTAACAACAAAAATTTGGGGAGATGTCAAGATCCATTCCCCAAAAATGAGAAAAGAAAAGGTAAAATAAATAAAAAATAACTCGAAGCAAGTAATGTCAACCAAGCTAGTCATCATTTTGACTCTATAGTCAATAGTGGTGATTTTATGTCATTACTTTGAAATCCTAAAATTACGTTTTTACAAAAAGTAATGTAAAACTTACCATTTATAATGCATTTTCATCCAATGTTGAACACAATTACAACATTATTGATTATCTTGAAAAGACACCCTTTAATATTTCCATCATAGACCTTCTCAAGACTTCACCTATATATAGAGACATTTTGTATAAAGTCCTGCAAGAGCCTGGTGTCCTAAAATACATCAAACCATCAAGTTTTCAAGTGTTATTTGTTAATTTTTTTACTAACACTCAGGTTCCATTTGACCATTATGATGTCCCCCCTTTGGGATTTATTCACAATCTTTCGTTGTAGATAGAATTTATTATCTCTAGGCATAATTTAAAGAGGGTGTTTATAGACAATGTCTCGATATTAAATTTTTATACATTTAGGTTAATTAATAACTTAGGATATTCAATAATGTCATTAAAAACTAACATCATTACTATAAAGGTGTATAATAATGAGAAAAAATCTATGGGTACTATTTATCTTCCTTTGATGGTGGGGTCTATTATAAAAGAAACACTAGTCCATGTGCTTGATCTTGATTCATCCTATAACCTACTTCTTATATGCCCATGGATACATTCAATGAACATTGTACCCTCCACTCTATAATAATATTTGAAATTATCACATGATGGTATAGATGTAATCATTGAAGGTGATCCTGAATACTTCCAATATTACAAACTATTGTAAGGTTGATATAAAAATCCAATTATATCCAAGTTATTGATGATAAATTCACTCCCATGAGAAATAGCCTATTATTTATAATTATGTCCATCCTAATACATTATTTAAAATATCTCCCTTTTGTGGTTGGATAAACACACCAACTATTTCCATTTTCATAGAAACACCAACTACTTCCATTTTCATAAAAACACCTTACGCTAGTCAAGCCTCCAATCAACCATCTACTAGTCAAGCATCCAATCAACCATCCACTTCCAATTCCACTTCATCCTCTTCATAACATTTAAAAATCATTGATAAAGGCATGAATGAATAGATAATCCAATATTTTAATTATACAATCATAATCCATATAATTCTACATAATTATGGTAGACCTTCCCATCAAAGAGATACTAAAGTGGTTAGAATATTTGGAATGATAAATTTTGTAAAAATTGGTCCTCCTTTTAATTAAGAAATTAATATTTGAATCCTTCCTAGATCTAATGAACTAGCTACTTACTTCACTAATAATAAATACCCTATCATAACATTCATTGTGTGCAATATTATGGATTACAAAGGTAAGGTACTTGGTCATCATGAACAAGGGTCAATTGAAACAATAAAATTAAAACTAATAAATCCACTCATGGAATAGGGTTTAATCCACTCAATGTAAACACCATACATTTCCAAAGTGACTCTTGTAGTGATTCAAAGGTAGATTCTTTAGACAGTGAAACAAATTCCTTTCTTAACTACATTGAATACCTTTCCCTCACTAATGTTTTCCATTGAAATGTCATTTTAACACTTGACCTAACATATACATCCTTAATAAAATGGGACCAACATGTGACACCTCCACTTGATCATTTTCAAAATGATGAGGCAATTTTAGAATTATTGAGTACACGAGACCACATTCTAGTAAGAAATCATAATACAAGATTCTCTATTCAGTTAGACAATTTTGCATATTTTGGGGAAAAATAATCACCTCACCAAATCAATTTAATAATAACATCAAATAAATAATACCTAGATTAGGACTCTAGTCTTCCTCCACCACCCATAAACTATTCAGAAGAGTCAACTCTCCTAGTTGAGGATACTATTATCATCAACATTAGAATAAAGGAAGATCCCAAAATAGTCGAGTTTGTTGTTTCCCTTACTTAATATGAAAGAGAAACACTTATTACATTAGGAATCTAAAGAGCCAAGTATCTTTAATTCCTTGTTAGTGAATCAAAAAATAATTAAAACCAAATAATGTAATGGAAACTAAATCACTATTTCCTAAGTACTTGGCTAAGCTAATACAATTAAAAAATTACAAATAAAAGATAAAAACATAAATTTATGTTACCTCCCTTGTCAAAACTAGTGATAATTTGTTGGTATAGAGGATGTTATGACTCAACTTCTAGGAAATAGAGACTTTTATCAATGTAATTTCCATCTTGGTAGCACTTCTCTAGGACTGCATGAGGCTTATCTTGGCTTGTTTTGGTGTGAAGCTTATTAAATTAATTTGGCATTATAACATTGTTTGAGAGGTTCTTTAAGGCATTCCTATAGAATAACCTTACACACAAAAATCTTATTTAGGTAGAGTGAGGGAACTTATATTTCTAGGTCTCAAAACTAACTCTAACCCTAGGGTAGTTAGATTTAGTTTTAATCTTGGTTGATTCTAGAGTAACCTTAGTCAAGTTTAGATTAACCTTGGGTTGGGTCAAATCAATTATGAAGGCTTGACAAATCATAAAATATATTTATGACACATGACAACTCATATAAGATATATATGAGGTTATGACTCAATTTTTCTTTGAATTTTAGGAATTAATAAAAGATATTATTAATTTCCTTGATTTTGACCTCATCTTAATTGAAAATTTCCTTTTTTTTTGGAAATGTAAGTCCCTAATTAAACTTAGAATTTTTACTTAAGCAACTAATTAAATCTTTATTTTTAATTAATCATGTTTAGTGTTTTTGAAATTTATGAATTATTTTAATGTTTTTCATTAATAGATTGAAAGGCTAAAAATGTCAATTCACTAAGCTCCAAATTGACCTAGGTTGAATCTAAGCTAGGTTATCATTAAGTATAGGGTAATACCCTAAATGAGGATGCCTTGACATAATTTTGGGTATTTAAATCCATTACGTAGATAAATTTGGGAAATATGATGACTTTTAGGCTTAAATTACATCATTTGCTAGAAATTAATTTGATATGTGGTTTAGACATGAAATTGGCCAATAATAAGTGTTTATAATTTTACTTTGTTTGAGAAGGCATTGTGAGACACAAGCATAGTAATATATTTTTAAATAATTCAAAATCTATTAAGATGAAAGGTTTATGCCCTAAAGATTAGTTGATTAGGCTTGGATGCCCCCTTGAAAGATCAATCAAGAAAAGAGTTGAATGTTCCCTCAAAATGAATAAAATGACATGATTTATTGGAAATGTAGGATGGAAAATTGATTTTCCCAAAGGTGTTTATAATCAGTAATGGAGGTCAAGAAACTAATTTTCCTAAACGTAGCTAGTAGCATATATATGTGCCCCTATAGGGTAGGTAAAGCAAAAAATAATGATTTTCCCAAAGGTAGTTATAATCATCAGCATAGGTATTTTCCCCAACAAGGAAAATAGGTCAAAAAAATGATTTATCTAAAGGAATTTATAATCATTCATACATTTAGTCACATGATTGAAAATAATTTTGACCCAAAAAGTAAAAATAGATTTTTGATCAGTTATAAAAGAATTTGTCATATTTAGGCAAATTGGCACAAGGAGCTTATGAAAGAAAACCATAAAATGGATCTAAAATGAGATGGAAAATAATAAAAACATGATTCTAGCCTAAGTGTGAGTACAAAGATACACATTTGAACTAACACATGGTATAGGTATAAAAAAAATGTTGTTAAATGCGTCTCAGAAGAGGCCCAATAAGATGGTATGGTGATAAAATATCTAATAAATAAGGAACATAAGATCAAATAGTACATAAAATAGACCACAAAGGAAAAAAATAAACCTCTTAGAGTGAGCAAAAGAAACCTTAGGCACTAGGGGTAAAATTCAAAATTTTAGGATATATATTCACCCCATGGGGTGAAAATTGATTCATTTTCACTCTATCCATTTGAAAACTTGATCTCTAGTTTTATGTGAGAATTATTGATGAGAAATGGCACATAGAGGAGGAGGATGACATGTTAATGACTGATTGAGGGAGCAAGGGTGATCTCCATATGACAAACCTATAGTAAGTGATCTCACCTTATACATTTAATGCATTTATTGCATATTTATTACTAGGTTTAAGATGAAAATGTATAAAGTTGTTATTTTCATGGAAGGGAAAATGGTGGCTTTGTAAAGAAAATCACTGACTTCATATGAATTCATCATTTCTAAAAATGGTAATAATACCAAAAAATAATGGAAAACACCTAAACAATGATTCATCTATTTTTAAGTGAAGTCACCATTTTCATAAAAATGAAAATGGTGATTTCACCTAAAAATGGTAGAAAATGCAAATGTAGATACTTCACCATTTGGAAAAAATAGCGACTTCATTGTTTGGTAAAAATGGTGATTTCATCCTAAAAGGGAAAATACCTGACTTAAGGGACTAAAAATGGGTTCAACATCTAGGAAAGAGGGGCAAATAGGCCTAAAAAGGTAGGCATGGGATAAACAATAACATAGATATAGATTGGTGTTAATATATCTATGATTATAGGAGTATTTCATGGTATTGATGGTGTGGGAATGACATTCCCATTACTTATAGACACCATAGATTTGGACTATGGATATGGTTTAATTTTTATAGGCCCTGTACTTATATGATGTGGTTTGGATGCCCATGATTCACATGGATCAAGCATACTTAATGTCTTTGGAATTATGAGACTTCAACAATTTACTTTCTAATTTGGGAGACCATTGTTAATGTGAGGATGCCTAGCAGATCCTCTAGTTACTAATGAGAGGTCATAGGCTATTATGGATAGATCCAACATGGAATTAGGTAGTACTATATGATTTGATTAGTTTTTAAGATATTCCCATGGTGCATGAGAAGCTTGATATTGACTTATTGGAGACATATATTTTTGGCCTAATGACCTAGCCCTTAGGGACCCTTCACCATCAATGTTGATTGATAGGGAGGTTTTTGTTCTGATGGCTATTGTCAATGGCATATTCCTACCTAAAAAGAGTGACTAATTTTTTCATATGGGCTTAAGAGGAGTGATTCTTATCATGATGGATGAGGTTATTATATTTATGAATGGGCCATTAATATTGGCCTATCTATACATCAATATACATTTGGTGGCCTATCAAGGAGGCTAAATCATTGGGCATAGACTCTACTCATGGTTTGGGGATGGGAGCATATCTCTATAGATTTATATGTGGGTCAGAGATGGATCAAGGACCTATAGGAACCATTGGCATATGTTTGGGTGTAGATATGTGTATGACACTAAAGACATCATGGGGAGATCTAATTTTATTGATGCGTGTTTGATGAGTTGACAACATAGTTCTTTATCTGGTATCCCTATGTTCTTTATCAGCTCCACTAGAATCATGATGCATGATACACATAATTTATGACATATAGATGCTTTATCATATGGAGGTTGTCTCATATCATTAAGGATTACTAGTCAAATAGGGTGCTTTGATAGTTTGGAATAGTTAAGGATGTTCTAGAGGATGCCAGGTGGTTTGCTCACACTACCAGAGAGATTAGTCCTACCACCCCCATGATTTAGATGAGTATAGTTATGGATAGTTATGGGAATATTCCATGAGTGACATGGGCCTATGTCAGAGGTTTAGCAGATGTAGAGTTCACACCATAGTATGTACATTGGTGGGTAAAGGTAGGCCCATTAAGACTTATTATTTTAGGACATGCAAGTGTATAGGCACAGGGTCAGGTGTTGATGGACATTAATGAGGTTGAGATTGAGACTAGAAATAGAGATAGAAATAATGGAATTAGATATCACAATAGTAGAGGAGGGGAGGATGATGATGATGGAGATGATAAAGGGGATGGTAAATGGGATAATGGAGGTGATGATACCTAGGCAATGATGTTAGTGGATCCCAACATAATAGGTTTATAAAACCTTTTTATTGATCTAGGCTAGGTAGGGCCATCAAGTATGTCAAGAGTGGGTAGGTATATGGCTATGTTAGAGGGGGAGATCATAGCATAGGTGGGTGAGATCTAGGGTTTAGAAAGGAGGGTAGTGGATTTATACGCTAAACTAGATATCAAAGATAAGGACATGACTTCCCTTAAATCATAGATTATCTGGCTGAAGGTAGAGGTGGCATGGATGGTAAAGATATAGGTAGAGTGAAACTAAGCTATATTATAGAGGGATCAAGACTTATCATATGTATAAAGGCTTCATGTGACTGGGATTAGGCTCAGAGTGCTAGTACACAAGTAGGGTTTTCACATATAATAATTGAGATCCTTCAGACTAAGGATGAAGCATCTTATTATCAATCACATAAACTAACTAACTAAACAAACAAAGTAAACAAATAAATAAAACAAAAAAAATAAAACAAATAAATAAACCAACTAAATAGACAAATAACACAAACCAAAAAAATAAAAAAAGTTAGTTAATCAACAAAATAAAAGAAAATAAAATAAACAAATAAACTAAATCATAAGCAATAATCAATTAAGTCCAAGATAGAGTCATAGACAACCTAAGTTAATCAAAATTAATAAACAAACTAAACTAAGGAAAAGAAGAATTCAATAATAAAATTATTGTAAGACACACAAAGTTAAATAAACAAGCTAAACTAAAACAAATAGTAATATACAAATGAATTAGTAACAATGTTAGAAACAAATAAAATACAATAAAAATAATGAATTATTTGTGCATGTGTAATATAAGTGTTACATTTGGGTACAAAGTTTCTCCTAGGATATAGTTATTAATGACATAGGTAAAACAACACAAGAAAAAATGGCATAAGGTTGTCCCTGGGCTATATGGAACAATGACAAAGGGTATGATGGAAAAGGGTTGCTCTTAGGCTAGAGGGAGTAATGATAAAGGAAAGATGACAAACATTTCCCCTAGGCTATAGGGAACAATGACACAAAAACAAATAGGGGGAATATAATCAATAGGAAGGGGCATCCAAGCTGAATCTAGATGCATTAGGCAAGTGGATGTTGCCTATATAGTCCCATGAACACTAGGTCTAATGTGAATTTCATTCCAAATGTAGTTCTCCTAGGATATGGGATAGAAGAAAACTTGATGATAATGAAAAAAGGATGATTATATAGTAACATATGAATGGTATCAAAAAATAGTGAGTGTGTAGTGTCAAAAGAGGGGTGACACTCATAATCATGAAAACATCAGGGACATAAAATTTATGCAAGCATGAGAACATGGTTTAGGCTAAAACCACACTAAAAGTCAAGAGATGAACATTGACTAATTAATTGAATTGGTAATTCACAGTTTTCACTACATCTATGGCTTGGAATGAGAATGAGCTCATAAAAAAGAGAGAGTTAGTTTAGGTTTCTCACAAAATGGTGAGAGTGTAAAAAAATACAAGTTTTCATTAGTTCATCAAGTTCAAATGCACAATGCTCACAAAATTAACTCATAAAATGGAGAGTGTACGACTAAGAATAATAAGGATGGGGAAACTAAAATACAAGTGATTACTTGTGAAATAGCTATAAAACCCACAATTTTTAGGGAAAATTAGATGAAATTAAGTGTTAAAATTCAATAACATGATGAAAAAGTGGATAAAAAGTGGTGAAGTGGTCGATCTAACCTAAGATACGCCATGTATCCAAGTGCTACCTACAGAGTCTATGTGGACCTCAAGCCAATGTTGTTCTCCCAAAAATTGGAGTAAAATGGTAAATTGGTATAAAAATGAATATGGATAGGTATTATAGTCCATCCCATAAAATTTTGAAGGCTTTTTATCTCACATGGAAATTCTAATCCAATTTTTTTGATTTTGTGATTTTGAAGATTTTCCTAGGTCTTTTCAAATATTTGGTGATTTTTAAATTTTTTGAATGTTTTTTTAATTTTATAGTCATCTCAAATCAATAGATAATTAAAATATACCACTCAAAAAATAGTGAGAGTATGGCTTAGGGTGATTTCAAAATGATGAGAGCATTCAACTAAAATTGATTACAAAATAGCGAGAGTGTTCAAACAAAGGTGGTTGATCTAACCTCAAAAAACATTGAGCACTACCTACATAGTCCAAATGGACCTCAATACAATTTAGTTCCCCCTATATCAAAGCATTTGACTAAGTAACAAATACTTCATGAATAAGAAAATGGCAATATAACAATAATGGCAAGGTGATGTGGTAATACATGGCAAAGGGGTTATTCCTAGGCTATAAGAAATAATTGTAAGCGTCAATGATACTAATTTTGACAAAGGAGGTTATAATTATTATCTTGAGTAATGAAATAAAATGTAAAAACAAATGAAGGATGAAATTACCAAGGCCATTATCATACTATTTTCATATACTACCATTAAATGAATACCTTTAAAAGTCTAAATTTGAATCAACTATTTGAGTTGCATCTAATATCAAAAAATGAAAGTGCCTAAAGTAAAAATGAGTCAAAACCAAGGCAAAAAGTGATAGGTAGTAGGTGAAAATAATTGGTTGTCAATAGGCTAAGGTAGGGTAGGAAAGGGATATAGGTATAGTATATTAATGCACAACTTAAACAATATTTGAAGATAATAGTTCAAGTCCCTCAAGTAAAAAAGTGTTTGAGGTGCATTATGTTCATCAGTTCATCAAGTTCATCTCCTTCTACCATGGTGAGTCTGTATATTCCAAAACCATAGTTATAAATAACCACATAAGGACATAACTAATTAGGCTAAAACTTTCCTTTCTTTTTGGTCTTAACATTGATGTTTTTATTATTTTCTTTTAGTACCAGATCACCAAGATTGAACTCTCTATACTTTATACACTGATTGTATTTGTCACATAATTTGTTATGATAAGATTTAAGGTTATTCAAGGTGAACATGTGCTTTCCATCTATTAAATCTAACTCTTGAAAATGAGCTATTCTATAGTCCTCATCATCAATGATGTTCTCCAGTGAAATTTAGAGAGAAGGCAACTTGACCTTAATAGGAAGAATGGCCTTAGTTCCATAAACAATGGAATATGGTATAGCTTTTTTTGAAGTAAAAAAAAAGTGGTACGATAGGCCTAGAGGGTTTTAAATAGCTAAAAGTGCCAATTATGACCAACATCATTGAAAATATTCTTTAGAATATTGACAATGGTCTCATTATATACCTTATCTTGGCTGTTACCTTGTGGTAATAAGTGGTGGAAATTTTTTGTTTGATATGATATTAGGCACAAAGGGTTTTTAAATGAACTACCATTATTAGATATAATTTTAGAGGGGATACCATAATGACAAATGAGATGCTTAAATATGAATTTGGAAATCTACTTACTAATTACATAAGTGAGGGGAATGGCTTCCACTCACTTAGTGAAATATTCTATAGTAGCAAGGACATGTTTTTTACCATTTGAGGATGTAGGATTTAGCTTGACTATGAGGTTGAGTCCCCATATTAAGAATGGCATGGTGTTTTTAGTGGTTTAAGAAATTTCACTAAATCATGGATCAAATTAGCATGCTTCTAACACCTTACACACTTCTTCACATAGGTAGTTATGTTAATTTCCATGGTTGGCCAATAATAATAAATACACAATGATTTATTAGCAAGGATGGCCCCACTATTATGGTACCCACATGCTCCTTCATGAATTTCCCTCAATGTTAATCCAAATTCTACCAAAGATAAACAATGAAGTAGGCTTACATCATAGCTTCTATGATATAGAGTAGGTATAAGTAAGTATAATGAGAGGCTTTATGAATGAAGGATTTTTGTATTTTGAGGGAAAGGTTTGTAAGAATGATTTGGTCATGGAGGTAGGCATATATAATGGAATACAAAGTAGACGTGGGACCAATAATATCACAAACCATCTCAATGGATTTTGTTCATGCATTGATGCTAGGAGATGTTCCATAAGAAATTTATAGTCTCTAGTTATATCTATAATCTGAATCAGGTAACCAATTATAGCCATGTCATTATTTGTTATGTTATTAGCCCTAGGTATCTATTCAAAATATATATTGGTAATTTATTTCTTAAAAATGTCAACCATACCTTTATAAGGTACCAACTTCTCATCCTTCATCTAGTATTGGTCTATAGCCTAATTTATTATAAGTTACGAGTCACCATGAACTTAAAAATGTTGGATATTCCATTGTACTACTTGATAAATACCTATGATGAGCGCTTCATATTTAACCATATTATTAGTACATGGAAAATCAATGTGAAAGTACTTAGGAATGATATCCCCTTATAATGTGATAAACAATATGTCAACATTTGATCTATGTGTTGTGAAGGAACTTATATACGCATAATATTTTCAAACTTTTATTGATTACTAACAATTTTTATCTTGTAGGAACCTATCGAGTCTCAATCTCTCTGAGTACATGCCTTAAGGGGTGCATCGAGAAAGGGGTGGGTAGACCATCGGTGCTTCATAAGATTGTTGTCCCTTTTTCTACTTTCCATCTACACACTCATCTCATAAAAACATTAATCCTAAGATTATTCTTCTTATTTCTCCCCATTTTAGTAATGTTCTTCATTCCATCCTCCTTTTATTACCTTAATTCCCTTTTGGAGTGTCAGTTGTACTAGGTCAACCATGGTTGACCCTGTATAGTTTAAGGGTATTTTATACTTTTTGGGTTTGTTAGCCTTTTGACCAACCTAGATCAAACCTAGTGAATTATCCCTAAAAACATATAGGGTTGACCATGGAAAACCCTGTATAGCTGACATTTTTGGGAGAATTTAGGTCAAGATCCACCTATATATACAAGTTCATTTCCAACCATTTGTAAGAAGAGAATCAAAGAATAATAAGTATGAACAAACATTTGCTTGTTGACCACTATACTTGAGAAATAAAGCTTAAGCTTCCTTATGTTCTTTGGAGATATAGATCTTGTCTTGTGTAGAAGTCTTTTGGATGCATAGATAGGTTGTGTAACCTAAAGCTGATTTGTCTTTGTTATCCTTGCATACCACAATAATCTCTTGCAAATCACCTTGGCCAAGGGAGAGATTGAGGCTTGGTCATTTTTCTTCAAGGTATGTATTCCTAACTTTATTTCTCCTTGTAAGAGTAGATAGATAATGTAGTTGTGATTCTCTTCCCATGTATTAAGATTTTATATACATTGATGTGAGTATATTTCTCCTATAAATTTTTAGTTTAGTTGTTTATTCTGTTTCTAACCCCCACTTTGTGCCACAAGTTTTGGTGTACACTAGATTATATTTACTTTTTTGTTTCTTAACATAGGTGAAATATTAAACCTTAGGACTCTCTTAGGGTTGTTACATGATTGTGTTAGACTATAGGATTTAGAACCTAACCTCACATGGTGTATTGTGACAAGTGATCCCCTAATTGGGTCTAGCGGATCCCCATATTGGTCATGTTCCCTCTTAACAAATGTATTCCCAATCGAAAGTGTAGGTATGCTCTATCTTCTTTGAGATATGATTGATTTATAGAAATGATGCATTTTTTATTACATACATTTTGGTGAACCCAACATGAAACTAACCCTTGAAATATTTATTTCACTTTCTTTCATTTTTTTTAGCATTATTTTTATCATATATCTATCATACTAAATCAACTATGTCGACCCAATTTTAATCTTTGTGCACAAGTTTTCAAGAACAAGCAACTAAATCGACTCAGACAACCCAGTAGAGGTTTCTAGACATCTAGTTCAGACTACTAGGTCAACCTAGTTGACCTTATACACTTTTAGGCATCTATATTTAGCTACTAAGTCAACCCAATTGACCCTATACATTCTAGGTACTCAGTAGTATGATTTTTCAAAGCTTGATTGACCCAATAAGTAGATTTTTCAATCATATTACAAGGTTCTTAACTATCAATATTCATGATTTGCATCTCTGATACACCAAGGTCTATATTTTGTGCATATAGTGTCAACACTATACCTTATTTCAAGCTGGAATTAATCTCTATATTCTAGTAATTAGTCCACACCTTTATTTTTTATTTTCTTGTTACTTGCATGCTTATAATAGTTCACATAGTCTAATTAGGGTTTTTTTAATTAATAATTTAGTTTCACTATTTTTATTTTATGCACACATAGCTAAATTATAAAAACTAAACAAGCATTTTAACATCTATCTACCCAAGGCTAACCTAGTTGGATTTCATCACCAAGGGGGACGCTGACTTGATACTATGGTCAAGTACAAAAAATGGTTAATGGTATGTTCTAGCTAAGCCTGACACCCTTATCATTGTGGTGTGTGAAGTGAGGGGTTAAGCCCCAATACCAAGCCTATATCATTTCCACTATAGTTCCTTTCAACCCAAACTACCTAAAACCATACTTTGATTGCTATCTAGTTCTTTGATTTATAGCCAACTTCCTATCACATTTAAAATCATTTCTTAATAATCTAATAAAACATCTTAGGTTGACCAATTAGTTAGCTCTTAAATTTTCAAGTTGATTGCTTACTCTTTGCTCAATTGTGTGTGCAAAAACTTGCATTAGCCAGTGTTAGTGAAGGTTTTTTTTATTGTGTGCTTCAATTGGATTGGCAAACATTGATCCAACTAACTATTTTTTTCCTTTTATTTCTTACTTTCCTAAATTAAATGCAAAAATTGTCTTGTTTCAAGTCATAACTTGCTATCGACCTTTTATTTTTCCTTATCTATCATACTAGGTCAACCTAGTTGACCATCTACCTTTTTATAGCCTCTGTGCATTATATAGGAATGATCTAGTTGACCATATACCTTTTGTATCCCCTTTTACCTCTTTCTCTAGTCTTTGTGCGCTATACTAGATCGACCCAGTCAGCCCTGTATAGTTTTACAATCCCTATTTTTATGCTAGGTCAACTCAATTGACATTTTATTATTTCATTCACTTCCTAGTTCTTTGATTTCTCATATTTCTTCATTTCCCTTCATCATTAACTTTTTTTTTGATAGTTACACTAAGATTCAGTCAACATACATGATGAACTTTACCAATCCTTATAGGGTTTCCCATAGATAAAGTAAGGATCCTCTCTTGGATGCTATTAATGTTCATATTTCCACTCACACAGTGAACCATGGGATCCATCTTAATACCTCTTCATAACATAATCCTCTTTTATCATTATAAAATTAACCTGAGTTAGAGTATAATCCCCAAATGCTTTTCTTTATCTCTAAATTTTTTCAACATTGAGGAAAAGATCTTGCTACCATTTATAATCTTATGATTAGTGGTCAAGTTGAAGAGCCTCATTCACCTAATCCTACATTCTCAACTATATTTTGGGGTACCATTTTCTTTTATTCTTAGCCTCTTCCTTTGATTATGACACCTTCTCATACCATGACCTCTTCTTCTCTAACTTCTTCCACCTTCATGCCTAGTATCAACAAGGTAGATTCTATATCTAGTGGTCCTCTATTAATATCCACTATCCTTAATCCATTTACTAATGCTTTATTTTCTACCCAAGGTAATCATATTACTAGTGCTTCTTCTTCTCAACCACTCACTAGTCCATATTTTGCTACACAAGTGAATTTTTCCACTAGTATATCACACTCACATAATAGTGGTACCCAAGCCACTAATGGCAACCTTAATTATTATAATAATACTAATCAAACACATCAAATTTTGTTTCAAAATATTAATCAAATGAATACATTTCAAGCTCATAACACAAATCAAATGATGAGAATGCAAAACCACCTTTTCCACCTTCAATCTCATCTGCAACTAATGGCTTGGGGCACACATAAAAAAAATGTTCCCCCTCCTCCTCTTAAATATTATCAAGGTAATATCATTCCTCAACCTCCTTTAATCAACAAAACCATTAAGCATATACAAAATGAACCTCTTACTAATCAAATTGTTAACATTGACATAAGAGGTATAACACCTACAATTTATTATAATGGATCAACTAATCCTAACCTTCATCTTAAGATATTTGGAAATATTTATGAGGATTGGGTCAAATTAAAAACCTTTTTTGCTACCAATATCCTTTCCAAAACCCTCACAGGTGATGCCTTGGATTGGTACAATCAACTTAGACCACATTCTGTTACTAGTTTGGAGGATTTAGTGAATGCTTTAGTGAAAGAATTCCAAACTAGTGATCTTCTTGAAAAAAATTTGGCTCATTTCTTAAATTACAAAAAAATGAAAAATTAAACCACTCAAGCCTTTGTTAAAATATGGAATAATTTTTCAAATAAATTTTAACATAACATGGCTAATGATAATATTCTCCATATATTTACCAATGCCCTCTTTCTTAAATTATAATATCGAGTCCACACTCTCTCTCCACAAACATTGGAAGAGGCTATTAACAAAGCTAAATGACAATATTTCCTTGTGAATTAATTTGAGCCACCCCAACCTTCTATGGGTCCTTGTTTATTACTAAAGAGTAAAAATTGCAATATTACCAATGATGGTGTTATATATTCTTATGATACCATTCACAATGTTCAAGTTGTCATTCCTACACCTTCTTTAAACTATTTCCCTCTTCTCAATAATATTCTAATCCTCATTTCTCTTCACCAAATAACATCAACATTCACAAACCTCTATAATTAGCTAAATTTCTCAAGCATTTACCTAGGCCTATTCCATGAGAGCTTGACCCTTCTCATCCTATGAAATCCTAGTATGATCCTAACAAGTTTTGTTGTTTTCATGCTAGTTAGGGTCATTCTCATGAGACCTTTAGATAAATTAATAATTTATCTATGGACATTCTTCTTGGACATAATTTTGATCATGATTTTATCATTAGAAAGCATCAACAAGCTTATGAAATTTCTTTCAAGGATTATAAATCACATGAAAAACTCAATCTTTGAATCAATAAAATGCTTATTTAACTATCTATAAAGACCCTTTTCCTAATAACCAACCAATTCAAGACACCCAAGACAAACCCACCCCTTCCAACAACAATGTTGAAAGTCATGTTGAACCAACTTCTAAAGAGAATGTGGTTACATGAATAATATGTGAAGGGTGGTTGCTTTCATCAATTCCCAACCTATCTACATTCCTCCTTCATCTAGAACAAATCATGTTATCCAATATTCTTCTCCAACTCATTTAAATGAGTTGGGACATGATGATCTTATTACTTTTGATTATCCAATTTATTATTCTCCCTTGGATAACACTTCCCATTCTATTTTTACCATTTTTCCATCATCTTACAATACTAATGATAATCAAGATTCTATTAAAACTTCTTCTACCAATTCTCAAAATCAACTTAAAATAACTACTTCATCATCTCAATATGATTTACAACCTTGTCCCAAACCTTCTTCTCATTCTTATCAATAAAAATTTCAATACACTTCGGCTCCTCCTTTAGGGAACCTCCTTAATCATTATGAACCTATATCTAGAAACCTTCTTATGGGATATGATAAGTGGGGTCCCATTATGGAGCTCACTAATCTCCCATCCCAAATTTCATTCCTTGATCTCATAAGAACTTATCCCCATCATAGAAACCATCCTATGAAACTACTATTTGAGATGAATGTTCCTCATCCTCCTCTATCAGGATGGGAGGTAGCTTTATCTAGTTCAAAAGATAGTATATTACAATAATGTGAAGAGATGTCTATCAAAGTTGAAAAAACTATAGACACTTCTCTTTCCTTAAAATTTCCCATAGCTTCTATGATTCTTGATAAGATTCTTCTTTGTGTAGATGATCCTCCTTTATTTATTAGCATCTAAATAGGTCATATCCAAGTTAATCATGCATTTATTGATGAGTGTTCCAACATGTGTGTCACTTCTCTTAATTGTATTAAGACCCTTGGATATTCTGAATGTAATCTTAAGTCTATGCATAACACCTTCCAAGGATATTATAGAAGGAAAATTCTTCCTCTAGGTTCTGTGTGGCTTCCCATTACCATCCCACCTATAATTTTCCATGTGAAGGTGATGATATTTAACTTCCCCCTTTATTATAACATCTTTCTTGGTAGGCCATGTACTCACTATATGAGAGCTATTGCTTCTTCCACCTACCAATGCATTATATTCCCTCATAATGGTGCCATTTATAGGATTCAAGGTGACACTAACCCTTGGAATTTTGAACAATTCCAAGATCATGGTGTCTACAAGATTCCTACTCTTGATCCTTTGCAAAACTTTCCATTTTATGAGTCTCATCTTCTCAACTTTCCTATTAATTCAACCTGAGGTTATAATGGCCATCTAAAACTCATTCTAAACATTCCTCCTAACCTCTTATATTTTGATGATGATGAGCCCATTGAGATTAAATTAAATATCAAAAATTCTAATCTCTCATCTCATCTCATAACTTCTTGCTTCCTTGCAACCTCACTCTTTTAAGCCTCCTTGTGATGATGTTCCCATAGTCTTGACCAAGACTAGGCATTCTATTTTCCATAATTCACCAGATGATAAGGTCATCCTTACTTATGTCATTAACCTTCACACCCATAGATTATGATGATGGTTATTCCTTAGATGATCCATTGGTAGGTAGTATTGTATAGGCCCATGATGTTGAGATTGTTCATTATCATTCTTCTTTACTTGAGTATTTTTTACATCTCATTGTTTTCCTTAATTTATAGTTCCTAATTTTTGTATTTTTCCCCTTTATCATAGGGTAGAGATGGCACTGACACCTCTAGTTTTCAAGGATCCATGTAGGACTATACTCATAGATCATGATATGACCAAGCCTTACCATTTTAGTAGGTACCCTAACCCTCATAGTTGGTTTACCCCTGAGGTTAGTGTGACTCTCCTTAATAATTTTATAGATCCTTCTCTTCCCTCATTATAGCCCATTATAGTTGAGCCTCTTCCTATTCCTAGTATAGTTGACTTGTTTTTGCTCCTATTATTACTAAGCCTACCCCTATTTTTGATTCCATTACTCCTTCTATTGAGCCTAGTTTCATTACTTACTCATCATCACCCTCCTTTGGTGATGGTTTAATTATGTTGCCTAAGATGGATCCTCTACCCACCAAATGGGCTGACAAGTGTTATTCAGTTCTTCCACTCTTATTTCACCTCCTTCCTTGAGTGTTTCTCCTAAAACCACTCACAAGCATATATGTTGCTTCCATGGGATAGATAATAATTCTTCCACCCATTTTCACAAGTTGAGACAATATATTGATACCTTATATCTTTCTTCCCCATCATTATAAAAATACATACCTCCCCCAAAGATACTTCTTAAATATCTACCTAAGTATGGTGAGGTATATTATCTATGACATCTATGTGGCACCCATCATATCGATTATTGATGTCTCCTTAAATAACATCTTAAATATCAAATTATAGCCATTCTTGGACATTATACCACTCCTCCCATAGGTTACCCCCATAATAAGGATCCTCCTTCTTCTCCCATGGCTCCACCTTTTGTGGTTCCATCACCTCCTATGATCCCTTCATCATCTTCTATGCCTCTACCTATGATTCCTTCACCCATGGACCTTCCCTCTCCCATGGATACTACTACACCAGTGATTCCTACATCTCCCATAGATCCTACTCTTATGCATTGTCTTGACCATCCCTTTCTTAATTTCCCTCCTCAGCATGATCCTTCGAGCATTCCTATTTTTTTTGTGGAGGAGATTAGAAGAAAAGTATTTACCTAGTATTCATTAAAGATTGATAAAATATTAGCAGTAGTTCATATCTAGCTTCATAAAGATTTATCTGATGTCTTGGATAATGTGTATGAATAGATTTAACATTTTTTATGAGAACATGTATGGTGATTTCACATTTTTATTTGGGTTAGACGTGTGCTTTAATCTTATCTTTATCTATCTATAATATCATTTGACATTGTATCAAATTTTTCCTTATCTTTTATGGTGATCTTACTTGTTGTACTATATATTTATTATCTTATCATTTATATTTTGAATATGATTGTCTTTCTTTATCATTGTTTTCTCTCTTTTGCTTGAATTTTTCTCAAAACTCTTTTCTTTCCTCTTCATGATTGTTTGCTTTCTGATCTGCATTTTTCATGGTTAATTATCATTATGACTTGGTTATACAAACCCTATCCCCTTTGGTCATTATATACCTATTACCATGTGATCATTTAGCAAACAATCCTACTCATTACTATCTCCTTACACCAATCCACTTTTTGGATCTCCTTTTTCCCTTCTTCCTTTTTTGAAACCTAAGCATATACACGATTGAGACTTGAGATCACATGATAGTTCATTGTCAATCATAAGTGTCCTAGTTAGTCTTTATATTTGGTTACTTAGCTTCCTTTAGCATTATCCTACAGCTTATTTGTGTGTGTCACTACATCTCACATGATTATTAATTCCAAATCCATACGAAGGAGGAATCTTAAAAATCCATAAAAAAATTAAAAGCCAAATTATTTAAATAAAAGGCAATGATACAAAAGGCAAAAATATTCTTAAAAGTCAAATCACACTAAAATATATGATTCAAAGCACATCTCCTTATTCTAGTTGAATCTCAAACTCCACATTTGTCCTCATAGTAGAGTCGAGGTCCTTTGGGATACGATAGGCTAGTAAATTAGAAGAGGAGAATTAAAATATATTTTAGTTCTACCCAATCTCTGTAGTAGATTGATGACTCTATAAGGGATCCTAAAAAATGGGGAACATGTCATGAGAAGGTCGGTCCATTTTATTTTTATTGTACTGATCTACCTTCATGATTTGATCTTAGTAGCATGCCTATTTACCTAGAGAGCTGTATGTTTATAATGAACATGTTTTCTTTGTATATAGATGACCACTAGTCACTTAGTGTCTTCTCATGTCTTTAGTATGCCTCTTGTCTCCTAAGGTATTCTCATAAGATTCCTAGGTCTTAATTTTTACATTCCCTTTTTCGTTCCCTATATCCCTCATATTTCCTCTTGAGAAATATTGTTTTGTCTATTGATCACTCCCCTTGGGATTTCATTTGTGAGTTGCTTTGTAAGACTATGGATATGACCCAACCATCCTCACAAATTACCATTTTTTTCCTTCCTATTACCCACATCCTTGATTACTTGATTTTTCTTGTTTATTCCACCATAGTGGTGTTCTCTTTGTGAGTTGTAGTGTAATATCATGGATAGGACCTAGCATTCCTCACAAAATTTTCTAGTACCCAAGTCATAAACAAAATTACATGTGTCAAACATGAGATAATATTCGATTGATTATGAAGTTACATTTCATTGATATGCTTCCCAACTTGATTTAGTGTGTTTTATGCTTGCTTAATTTCGGTTTCACCTTTTTATCTTTGTATTTTTTTGAGTGCATGTAAGAGTACAACCATTTCTTGAATTTTTAATACTTCCCAACTTGAATTAGTATGATAAATGTAAGACCAATCTTTTGCCAATTTTGTTTTTCTCTTGTACTTCCTAACATGATTTAGTAAAATTGATTAACTTAATTCATTTATTTTTATACCATTTGTACCATTTTACATACCTTCCATTTTATTACATTGTTTTTCATACTTTCTAATGTGAATTAGTATAATTTTACTTTTTTTGAATTTGGTGCAAAAATATTTCCCTATAGTTTAAAAACAAATACCTACCATCTTATTTTACCAAATTTTCGTTCTTTATACTTAGTCATTTCTTACTATTACACATTTCACACCTTGAAATAGTGTGTAGTACATTTTATTGATTGATTATATTTTTCCAAGTCATTTTTGCCTATTTTTTTAAACCATTAATAATTCTATAAAAGAAACCACATCTCATATATTTGCTAGCATATACAAAAAATCTAAATACATATTGTAGAAAGAAATATATCCAAATCATCCATAGCCTCAACCATAATGAATAAACATAATAAACCAAAATGACAACATACACAACCAAAAACAATATTCCAAAATAATCCATATATATATATATTGAATTTGATACTATACATAGTGCCCTAGCTCTATGGTTGGGTCCCATCTTACCTACTAAGGCCTTAGTCTGACTCATCTGAATAGTAAATTATAAAGAGGCCATTCAAGATCTTAGTCCCTCTACTTGTCCCTATAGGTATGCTACCTAGACTTATGAATACATTAGTTAGGTCCAAATCTCTATCATCTACACCATTGTGGCTAGATGAGCAGATCTCTCCTCAACTAGGGCCTACTATGCCCACATATCTCATGCACCCATCTCTACTAGTGGTTGAATCCTCTCTCTACACCCGTATCTATCTCACTACCTCCCTAACTAGTCTAAACCAACTCACCTATGATAGGGTAGATGGTACACTGGGGTGCAATGCAGTAAGGTCATATGGTTGAAGATTCTCATCCAAGACATCATAAAGTTCTCCCCTCATTAGGGACCTCCATCTCTCCTTTGTATCCTTAGTTATGCCTAAAAAATCACACCAGATGGATATTATATTACTATTACATCTCAAAATATCTATCTATATTTACTTCCAAATAAAAACTTAAAGTAATAATTTAACCATCTTTTCTTAACTATCTATGTCTTGGCTACTATGGTCTCACCATCCACATGACCACCTAGCATAATCTCCCCATCTACATGGCCTCTTCATACCTATTCTATAAGCCACATCCTCAACTCAAATCCATCTATCATGGCTCACATCCATCTTAGCCTACACCTGAGTAGTTTCTCTATCCTTCATCCTTCCTCTAGCTCCTCAACTAGCTCATCAAGGATGGCATCAATCTATGCTATCTCCTATTGCCTTTGTTTCCATCATGTCCTTAGTGGTTTAATCTCTTCCTACTATAGTACTGGTAGAGGTATATTTTGTATCTCTACCTCCACCTCCTTATCCTCTTGCTTTACTCCCTATCATGCTTGACCAGTCCATGGTCACTCATGATGTGGTTTGAGTGTTGGTATCACTATCTATGGTCTTAGTCCTCTCCTCCCCCATGTCTCTCTCACATACTGATTCCACTACCTAGGCATCAATATTAGTGTCATTGGATGAGGTAGACCCATCTATCCTAGTACCCATGCCACTAGATGTATCTCTCTCCACCATGTATAGTGTCCAACCACCTTTATCCTCACTATCATTAGTGAAACTATGTGCCAACTGACCCATGTAATTGCTATGTGCTCATATGACTACCACACTATGCTTATGCATTTCATTGACTATAGTACTATCATGTGGGGCATGTCTTATGCTACCTAATCTTATCTTCATCTCTATACTTGAAATAACCTATCATCGATCGCATGAGGAAAATTAGCCATCTTATACATAAGAAACCTCTCATATATCCAAATTATTAGTAATATGATCAATCCCATGGTCTTCTACCCTCTGACCAGCATCTCATATAGATCATGTATGAGCTGGACCTAGATGATATATCCTAGATCATATATAAATCACTCCTATAACATCATCCTACTCAAGCTTACCATGAATAATGATACCTTACCATCTAATTTGTTACATAGCACCCATTGTGTCATAAGTCTTATCATAGATTTTTAGATATACAAAATATATGATGTATATACATCATTTATACTAACTCTCTATCTTCCCAAAATCATCTTTAAACATGTAGCCCACATGGTTAAGGATCTCCTCTCCTCTATGTTGTTCAGTATCCTTGTGGTCACTGATGCTCTTGTTATAGGTAGCTCAAGGATGGAATGGACATACTCTAGTGTGATGTCCACCTCTATCACATCCCCATCCACCTCCCATCTAAAGGTGTTAGTCAATCATTCTCACCAATTGAGGAAAATGAATAACAAATCAAAACTCATGGGGATCTTACACATATCAGTTATGCCTCCTAGACTTATGGATACTAGTATAGTCCTATCTCTATTTTATAATCTCTCTAATAAAAATGGTAACTAGAACACATCCACTAATCTATAGAACCTTTGTCATCTCTATAACAAATAAATAATAAAGTATGTATCAGTTCTTTCATGTCATGTATAGTCACAATACATTCTTTTTACATTTTTAAATAAAAAATAAGACTAATTGCTTATAAACTTATTCATTTTTATCCAATTCACCCTATTTTTAGCCTACTTAGTCCCTCTTTCCCTCTTTTGGTCATTTTGGGTCATTTTATCCCTCTTTCAGCCTAATGCATGCTTTTTCATGCTTATTCTAGTTCTTTGGTCAAACTAATTTGACTGAAATTTCCCTATTTTTACTTTGGTTGACTCCAAAATCTAAGTCAAACCTATTATTTTCCCCTTCTTAGTACTGCATTATCATTCTAAACCTTCCAAATTAGTTATAAAATTGCATTAGGGTGGTATCCTACATAATTTACAAGGTTGACCCATACCTACTAGGTTTACACTGTGGATTCTGCCCAGATTTAGCTTACTGGGCCGACCTATTTCATTTTGCCTGTTGACCCCTTGCAATTTCCTAAAAAAGTGAATTTTATCAATTTATTCCAAATTATTCTAAACCCATTTCCCATCTTGTTATTTTATACCCCTAAAATCTAATTTGATCTCATTCTGACATCCAAAAATGCTAAAAATTTACATTTTATTGAAAATACACTCAATTCACTACAAATTTCAAAAATTGGTTTGAGATTCATAGTTGCATACTTGTAGTACACCCACTACTACCTTTGTAACCTCTCCATATCTAGCCTATTATTTCCTCACCATCCTATCTTGTTTGGTCTCTAGAGATCTTTTTTCTCTCTTTCACAAGTCAAAATAATAAAATGAATTGTCTTTTCCCCTATTTTAAAACACTTTTCAAAATTCACATTCTTCAATTATTATCTTGCATATTCCTTCTTTTATCTATATCTCATCCATTTTAAAAACCTTAAAATTCATTGGATTCATGATGACGTAGAGATTATTTTCCACTATCATATGCCTATTTTCCAAAAATCTCAATTTTTGGCTATTTTTTGCATTAACTTCTACAGGTTTACCTAGTGTTCTTCATATTGGATGCCTTCAATTTTTATTGTAATCTACTTATTTATATGCAACATTAAATTAATTAAAGGTGTGTTTTTTAAATTATATCCTTTCCTTTATTTTATTTGATGTTACTGCACTTTACTTAGCATTAATGTTGTGTGTTATCATGTTCTATTTCTTGAAGCACCATCTCATGTTTCACTCATGTGGCATGTGATGAGATTTGAGTGGGGAATATATATACACATAATATTTTAAAATTTTTATTGATTATTGACACTTTGTACCTTAAAATAACCTATCGAGTCTTAATCTCTCTGAGTGCATGCCTTAAGGGGTGTACTAAGAAAGGGGTGGGTATACCATCGGTGCTTCATAAGATTATCATCCTTATTTCCACTTGCAATCTACACACTCATCTCCTAAAACCATTAACCCTAAGCTTATTCTTCTTATTTATACCCATTCCAATCATTTTCATCTTTTCATCCTCCTTTCATGCCTTAATTCTCTTTCAGACTATTGGTTGTACTAGGTTGACCCTATATAGTTTAGGGGTATTTTTCACTTTTTGGGTTTGTTACACTTTCAGCTAACCTAGCTCAGACCTAGTGAGTTATCCCTGAAAACATACAAGGTCAACCATGGCTAAACATATATAGCTAACATTTCTAGGAGGATTTAGGGCAAGGTCTACCTATATATACAAGTTCATTTCCAACCATTTGTAAGAAGATAATTGAAGAATAATAAGTGTGAATGAACATATACTTATTGACCATTCTACTTGAGGAATAAATCTTAGGGTTCCATAGTTTCTTTGGAGATATGGATCTTGTCTTATGGATAAGTATTTTGGATGCATAGATAGGTTGTGTATCCTAGAACTAATTTATATTTGTTATCCTTACATACCACAATAATCTCTTATGAAGCACCTTGGCCAAGGGAGATATTGAGGCTTAGCGGGTTCATCTTCAATGTAAGTATTACTAACTTTATTTCTCCTTTGTAAGAGTAGATAGATAATGTAGTTATGTTTCTCCTCCCATGAATTAGGATTATATATACATTGATGTGAGGATATGTCTTCTATGAATGTTTAGTTTAGTTCTTTGTTTTATTCTAGCCCCCACTCTGTGCCACAAACTTTGGTGTGTACTAGATTAGATTTAATTTCTTGTTTATTAGCATAGGTGAAATATTAAACCTTAGGACTATTTTAGTATTGTTTCATGATTGTGTTATATTATAGACTTTGTAACCTTACATCACATTGTGTATGATGATAAGTGATCCCCTAATCAGGTTTAGTGGATCCCCATATTGGTCATGTTCCCACTTAACAAATGTATTCCCAATCAGAAGTGTAGGTATGCTCTATCTTCTCTAAGCTAGGATTGATTTATAGCTATGATGCATTTATGATTGCATAAAAAAGCATTAAATTACATTTTCCATTATTCTAATTCAATATGTGATTTTATTGTAGTCATGATAGCTTCATCTGGAAACCTAAATATAATAGGTTGAGTATCACAAAGAAGAAATTATAAAAAATGATCTATAAGTACCTAACCCTTAATACCTTTTTTATTGGCATACTCGATCTCAAAATCACTCAATATAATGATCCAATTCATCATGTATCCTTTCAAATTTATTTTATAAAGTAGATACTTAAGTGGATCTACTTTGGAAATTACAATAGTCTTATTATTCAATATATAGTGATGCAACTCTTAGGTTATGAAAACCATATCTAAATAGGATTTCTAAATCAATATATAATTATTTACATACTCTATCAATGTTTGAATTAGGTATTATATAACATGATCTCTAACCTATTCATCATGTTATGCCAAAAGTGCCCCTAGAGCATTTTTAATTACTAATAGGTAAAGTTTTAATGGTTTGTTCTGCATATGTGGTATCAAAACAAGAAGATTAGATAGGTATTATTTGAGACGATCAAATTATTTCTATAAATATTCATTACATGAGAAATTTTTTCCATTATTTATCAAGTGTTTAGAAGGATTTCATTTGTTGGTTAGCTATCATATGAAGCATCTAATTGACTATAGTTTACCCTATAAACTATATAACTACTTCAAGGTAGATGGTGGTGGTATTTCGGTAATGGATCAAACCTTTGTAGGATAAAATTTAATTCCTTGATAATAGATAATAAATCCTTAAAAAATTATAGAAGTTACACCAAATACACACTTTTTAGAGTTGAGCCTAACTTTGTACTCTCAAAGTCTCTCAAAAAGTCTCTGAAGTATAGCTAGATGATCAGTGTGTGTCTTAAATTTACCCAGGATGTCATCAACATAGTCTTAGACAATGTCATGTATAATATCATGAAAAATTACCATCATGACATATTTTCATGTGGCTCCTACATTCTTGATTTTGAATGGCATCACTTGATAACAAAAAATTCCCCATAGAGTCATAAATGTTGTCTTATGCTGTTCCTCAAGTGTGATTATGAATTGGTTTTATCCTGAAAAACCATCAATAATTCTAGTCATAGAGTCAACAATCATGTTAATATTTTTCAAAGTAAATTCATCCTTTGGGTAGGATTTATTAATATCCTATAAATTAGTGTATAGTCTGATACCCTTTGGCTTCTTGATAACCATTAATATATTGGAATATATTATAAATAATGAATAGGTAGAATACATCTCATGTCTAAGACTTTATACAAATCTTTCCTAACCAATATATAAATACAAGGATGCATTTTTTGTAGCTTCTACTTAAATGTTTTTGCATCAGGGTGTACAATAAGATGGTTTACAGCCAAGGTGGGGTCCAAACCTAGAATATATGAATAGGCCCATGCAAATATATCAATTAATTCCCTTAGAAGGACTATAAATACTTCACATTCATCCTTAGTGAGAAACACACATAATTTAATCCATTTTGGGTCCCCTGAAGTCACAATGTTAACCTCATAAGTGTCTTCCATAAGGAGTGTAAAACCATCTTTTAAAATATTTAGAAAAGAGGTAAATTGGTTAGCTATGTTATAGTGTTATGGTTGGATGGTTCTTCTAACTCTCCCAAACAAGATGAATTAGAATCACCCAATGGTCGTAAAAGCCATGTAATAAACACCTCTGGGAACTCCTATACAATCTGCTCAAAAGTTTATCACTATTTAGTACTGATTTTGGATTCATACATAAATATTGGACTATTGGACTCCTATGATTCATGCGAAGAGGGGTGAACATACCCATCTAATGGAACCTAAAATAGGTTTTCACCAAGATACTTTCCTTTTTCTTTACTTTTTCTCTAATCTAAAATTACCTCAAAGATTTTTTCACTTTTAGACATCAATGTTTGATTTTTTTTGGCCAAGGAAGTTCATTCACTCTCTAAAATAGGTAGTAGGATCCAATCTGATATGAAAACCCTATTTGTGATCTCCTAGAATAATATGATCCCTCAAACCTAGAAATTTGAAAATGGCTTCATCGTTCTTGAACTCATCAAGTGCTATTATTGACTCTTGTTAGTCCCAATCTATTAGTTGGGGATGATAAAGGGTAAGTGGCAAAGGGGAAAAATAGGATTAATGGTACATATGAAATAAGGTTAAATAAATTAGTGTTGGAAAGGTCATCATATATTCTATAATCAGACCCTACATTGTTGTTAGTATCATCTTCACTAGTTGTTGGCATAGGAACCTGAATAAGGTGTGGGGTCACCACCAAGTGGTTTAAATCCAATACTATAAGTTCCTTTGTATTTTGTCATAGAAATTGGTTCAAGTGTTCCTTATTGATGTACACCTAGGCCTCTACCTTAATAATATTATTTATCCATAATTTGGTTAGGGATAGGATACTTGGTGCTTTAGTAATAATCAGCTAGATTATTATTATAGAGCCATGAATCATCTTCAATCAATGGGTCATGTTATAGGCCAAAGGCTAGTTTGAAAAAAATGGGTTTAATGAGATGCTACTTTCCATTAGCATGCCATTCCATGTGAATAGTATTAGATTTGGGTCTCCCATAGGATTTTGGGTTTTGATGCAATATGGCTATATGAAAAGAGTCAAGTATTTTACTCTCCCATTCCTTTGTCAGATATGTAAAAATGGTTGGCTATCTATGGTGGAGGTATAGATGAAGTTGAATATATGATTTTAGGGTTGATGTAATTTGATTTAGATTCTAATTTAATGGATTTTTTATTTATCAACTTTTGCTCTATTATTTTTAGGCATAAGATTCGAGCCAAAATGTTAAGTATAACTCTTGTACTCTACCTCAAGATGTTTACAAAATTGGTATGGTTAGTTTCATCCCTGAATGGGTAAATTTGATACATTAGTGTAGCATGAAAGGTATGGCCTAGATTTCATGAAATTATGGTTGGCCAAAGAGCAAGTTATATGATAACTCCCATTATAACCTTAATCATTGGAATGTCTTGGGATATGTGTAGCCAAATTATGGCTTGTATAAACCTTTTACATATTATTTTACATTTTTATATGCACTCATATGCTTAGTAGGTTGTCTTATGGGTTTTCCATGGCTTTGGAAGACTATAAATAGGAGGTAGAGTTAGTTATTCATCATCATATCAGAGTATTCATTTCTTATTGAAATAATTTAGGAGGTTTCCCCCTTGAAGTGGCTTATCTATTATGATATTTTCTTCTATATTTCCATATAATTGTGATATATTTCTATTATTCTAATTATTTTTTGAATTAATATCATTACAAGTGGCATCAGAGTGTCGATTTGGGCCATAATCAGATCAAAACCCCTAGATATTGTAATTTGGCTATATGTTACAAATGGTAGAAAATTTCTCTTCAATTTTTTTAATGGAGGTGATAAATCATTCAATTAAGCTTTCATTAAAATTTAATCTAAATTAATCTATTTTCCAAAAGCTATCACCATTTTATGATTTTTCATAAATTCACTCCATAGATCAAATTTCATAGAATTTTTCAAATTTATTTAAAGTTTTGGAAATCTTGGAAAAAAATATTTTGGGTCTATTCTTTGATATTTTTTATTTGAGGCCAAAATATTTAGAAAACATTGTGATCAAAGTTAGGTCAACAGGGCAAAATAAGGTTCACCATTAAGCCTTCTTATGGCTGGTCATAATACTCACAAATGAGGGAAAGGATAAGACACCCCTAAAACTATTTTGTGGGATGACATGGAGTTTGAAACCTCTAATATGATATATTTGGAGATTATTTATCAAATTTAGTCAAATCTACATGGTCTAATGTATAAGGATGTGCAAGTCCAAACTCAAATGTCAGTAATGCAAGGGAAGCTTAATGGTATGAGTAATTAGTTGTAGCAAATAACAACACAAATAGATACCATTTAATCTAATTTTCCAATCAACAACCCTCTAATTTTTAATTTTGGTCATCTTCTTAGCACTAACACCACAAATATAAGGGTAAAACTAATGTTTCCAAAAGTGGACTTATGCAAGTTTGATGGTAAGGATCCACTCATTTGGATCACTCAAATTGAAAATATATTTGATGTGCACAAAACTCCTATCTCTCAAAAGGTGGTCATGGAATATTTATATATGGAAATTAAACCGTTCATTTGGTATCATTGGTTGTGTGCTCAAAACAAGAAGACTAGTGCTCCTGTTACATGGTTAATATTATCTAATGAACTAATGACTCACTATCAAGATAATGTTTTTGAAAAATAATTTAGCTAGTTAACCAAACTATGACAAATAGTAATAGTGAAGGATTATATTCATAAATTTTAGAATCTATCCTTATGTGTGGAGGACATCACTAAGGCAAATTTGACTAACCTTTTTTTGGGTTGATTAAAAGATAGTATTCAATTGGAGGTTCACATACCCCATAATTATGTCTGAATCTATACTAAGGGAATTCTTAGTAGAAGAAAAAGAGATGGGAAAATATCATCCTTTCACTACTAGCTAGTAATTTACCTTCCCAACTCTATCATTACCTCAACTTATCATATTGACACCATAATAAATTAAGGAGAAGCATGCCAAAGGGTTATGTTATGGTTGCAATAGAAAATGGAGAAAATACCATCAATGTGTTTAAAAGAAGTTATTTTACAATGAGGTGAAAAATGAGGATGAATAAGATGAGGAGGAATCTAGTGAGGGTTTTGAATGACCCAAGGATGAATTTGTATATTCTCAACCTACTATCTCCTGCCATGCCCTTACATGTATTTCTACTCCTTAGACTCTTAAGATGGTAGATTTACTTAAGAAATAGAAGGTCACGATGTTGATTAACATAGGAAGTAAACATAATTTCATCAACAATAATTTGGCTACTCATTTTAATTGTTTCATCTACCCAACCCCATAATTTCAAGTCATTATTGTAGATGGTGGTATAATTAATTGTTATTGAAAATTCCATAGCATTAAGTTAGCAATGGGGGACTATCTACTAGATTATCTTATGTTTTATATTCTTATGGATGGGACTGACATTATTTTTGGAGTAAAATGGCTCACCTCATTGGGTACTATTGAGATGAATTTCTAAGAATTATTCATGCTCTTTCATTCTAAAGGCAATCCAATAGAACTGCAAGGATTAGGATTCAAATCTCCATAAGTGGTTAGTTCACATTAGATGACCAAGATGCTAAAAAAAGGTGTTGAAGGATTTATGGCACACTTGTTTTCCATTGATGTTCAACAAACTAAGTCTACCCATCCTGATCTATAACAAATATTGGATGAACATTCAATTGTTTTTGGGAACATGCCAAAAGGTCTTCCTCCTAGTTGTACCTATGATTATGCCATCCAACTCATTTCTATAAGTACACCACCCAACATCACACCACATAGATATCCTTATGCCTAGAAGAGTGAAATTAAATAAATGGTATAAGAGTTATTGGAGGTAGGAACCATTCACCATAGCTAAAGTGAATATTCTTCTCCAATAGTCATGGTACGAAAGAAGGATGAAACTTGGAGGATGTGCCCTGATTATAGAGATATTAACAAGTTAACTATCAAAGATAAGTTTTCTATTCCTATAATTGATGATTTTTATTTTGAAAAATTATATGTTTTCTTTGGGTATCATCAAATCCAGATCTATGAGGACATTCCTAAAACATATTTTTGTACTCATGAAGGCCATTATGAATTTTTGGTCATGATTTTTCATTTTATCAATGTACCATCCACCTTTAAAATTTTGATGAATATGATTTTTAGGCCATTTTTGAAAAAAAAATATTCTTGTGTTTTTTTATGACATCCTTATTTACAACAAAAATTGAGACCACTTACAACATGTGAAATAGGTACTCTCAATTCTTGAGCAACATTAATTATCTAATAAACCATCCAAATGTGCTTTTGGAGTCTGTGAAGTGGAATATTTGGGTAATATTGTATCACATGAGGGAGTAAAAGTTTATCCAAAAAAATCCAAGCCATAATGGAGTGGTAGATTCCCAAGACACTCAAGTAACTAAGGGGATTTCTAGGGCTAACTAGTTAATATCATAGGTTTTTCAAACACTATGGTAGTATTGCATCAAAATTCACTTATTTATTAAATAAATACTCCTTCTAGTGGACTGATATAGCTACCAAGGCATTTGAACAATTAAAATGGCTCTGTACACCACTTTGGTATTGGCTACTTCATATTTTTCTATAACTTTTGTGAGTGAATATGATACATTTATATATGGTATGGGTGCAATAATAATGTAAGAGGGTAGGACCATTGACTTTGAAAGTCATAAATTTAAGGGTAAAAATCAGCTCAAACCCATCTATGATAAGGAGATGATGGCTATTCTACATGTAGTCAAACAATGCAGACCTTATCTATTGGGTCATCTCTTTTAGGTAAAGACTGATCATGATATCCTTAAATAATTTTTGAAATAATGGATGTCCTCTAAAGAACAAAAAAATCGGTGACAAAAATTATAGGATTTTATTTTGAAATAGTATACAATAAAATAAAAGAAAATGTGGTGGTTGGTGCACTATCTAGGTGAGTTGAACCAGTTGAAGCATTATTATGTGCCATGACCATTTGGCAGTTAGACTAGCTCAAGGAAGCAAGATAATAATGGGAGAATGATAGTGATACCCATGCATTGACTAAGAATATATATAAGGTTTTATATTAGATTAAAAATTTTACATGGAAAGGGGAATACATTATGGTACATATATATATATATATATATATATATATATATATATATATATATATATATAATATCTATGTCAAAATTCTCTTCTCAAATAGAAAATCCTTTAAGAACTTCTAGAGTCAAGAAGGATTTGTTTGGGAAGGAATCAAGGGGGATGTACATACATATGTGGCCAAATTTATGGTTTTTCTATAAAAATAAAGGTGAAACAAGTAAAACCCTAGGTTTTTTACAACCCATATATATATATATATATATATATATATATATATATATATATATATATGTCAAAATTCTCTTCTCAAATAGAAAATCCTTTAAGAACTTCTAAAGTCAAGAAGGATTTGTTTGGGAAGGAATCAAGGGGGATGTAAATACATATGTGGCCAAATTTATGGTTTTTATATAAAAATAAAGGTGAAACAATTAAAACCCTAGGTTTTTTACAACCCTTATCTCCCTAGTTAATGATGGGAAGAGGTATTTATGGATTTCACTACTGGATTACCATGATCTAAAGTTATAAATATTATCATGATTATTGTGGATAAACTCAAAAAGTATGCTCATTTTTTTCTTTATCTCAACTATTGTTGGTCAGTATAGTATCTTCTACCTTTCTCAATATAGTTTAAAAATTGCATGGTACTCCCAAGATTATTGTCAGTCATCGAGATCCCATATTCACTGGTAATTTTTGGAAAAAATTATTTGCATGGTTGGGAACCAAATTAGATCATATATCATCCTATCATCCTCAATCTAGTGGAAAAATTGAGGTAGTCAACAAGTGTATGGAAGGGTGCCTTCATTACTTTGTGTCAGATAAATGGAATAAATGGGTTAAGTGGTTTCCCCTAATTGAATGGTGGTATAATACTCTAGTTCATAGTTCATCCAAAATGTCTCCTTTTATGTAGTTTCATGGATACCATCCTCCATCCCTCACTTCACCCTTGAAGTCCCACCCAAAGGTGCAAGTAGTATGGGAACACCTTCAACATCAACAACAAGTCCTTGCTAGTTTGCATGAAAATTTATCTTTAGCCCAGAATCACATAAAGCAATAGGTGGATCAACATATGAGTGAGAGGAATTTTTAAATTAGTGATTGGGTATTTGTTCACTTGCATCCATATAATCATATTTCCTTAAAGAAACAAAAAAAGGGTAACAAGCTATCTCTTAAGTATTATGACCCTTATTAGATCTTGCAAAAAATTGGTATTGTGGCCTACAAGATAGAATTTCCTCCATCCACTCACATTCATATATTATTTTATTTATCTTTACTTAAGAAGGTCATTAGACACAAAGTTACCATTCAAATAGAGTTACCAGAATTAGATGAGGAAGGGAGGATTATTCTTGATCCTGAAGTGGTCCTTAAAATGTGCACTAATCACCTACAATCTAGAATTATTATAAAGTATCTAATCAAATGAAATAATCTCCCTTCTAAAGATGCTACCTAGGACAATGTTTTTTTAAAGGGAGGGGCATGTTATTCCCTTAAATATTAGCATGTATATGGATATGTGTATCCAAATTGTATCTTGTATAATCTTTTTTCATATTATTTTACATTTCTCTATGCACTCATATTATTAATAGGTCAGCCTATGGGTTTTCCATGGCCTTGGTAGACTATAAATAGGAGGTAGGGTTAGTTGTTTAGTATCATATTAGAGTATTCATTTATTATTTAAAACATTTAGGAGGTTTCCCCCTTGAAGTGGATCATATATTATTCATGTTTTCTACTATATTTCCATATCATTGTGATCTATTTCTGTTATTATGCTTATTTGGTGAAGTAATGAATATAGGTCAATAACATGGCTAGGTTAAAGGCCCAATGACCATTAGTAAATTGATGGTTCCTTGTGATTAATGTCCTTTATTATCATATGATTTTATGACAATGGTATCTACATGAATCTTAGATTTTGTGTAGCCAAGATGCTTCACCAACTTTAGAAACATAATGTTTAGTCCAAAACCATTGTCTCTAAGGACACATTTAATCATATGTCTAGTTATATCGATCTTGATGTATAAAGTGTTTTTATGAAATGGGCCCAGGGATGACATATCACTTTGATCAAAGGTAATTAATTGGATAGGGGCCAAGTGTCCTACCATGTCTTGAAATTTACTGGGCATAATGTCATTAGGTACAAGGGATTGGCTCAGGTATTCATTCAGTATACTCTTGTGAATACTAGATGTATGCAACAAATGCATGATTGATATTTATCTAGGTGTCTTTTATAGTTACTCCACAATGTCATAGGGTTTATCTTTAGTATTGTAAATTGGCTTGTTCTTGATTGGTATGGATATTTGAATGGGTTCATTCTTGAAAGAGGGATGTGGTCCTTTGATTGTAATATTATTTCATTAAGTTATGATTTCACAATATCAATTAGGTACTAGGCCTCTATAACTAGATGAATAGGTAAAATGTCCTAGAATGGTAATTCTTGGGTGATGATGATATTATATACTAACAGGGTCTAAAGAAAGATTACTAGCATAGGGAGGTTGGTAGGCATTATTGTGGCACTAGTCTAGGTCGATTGGCATTTGGTCAAGGGTTGATAGTAATGGTGGTAATATGACTACCTATAACATTCCCTACAACATTATTATAAACATATGAAATGCCATGATTACCTCCTTGGTTTGATTGGTCAGTTTGACCTTGGTTCTAACCATATTATTATTTTTATTATTTCTAAAGTTGTTATGATGGTGTTATTTATCATTATTATTGTTGATGTTAGTGTTGAGAAAAGGGGTTTTAATAGATACCAAAGTTATGACTATATGTAGGGTCTTGGTTATCCCATTCTATCTATCCATTATCAATCATGTTATCTATAAATTTCCTTAACTATATGTAATTATGTATAGAGTATCCCTTAACATAATGGTACTCACAAAAATCATGTTCTTTGTACCATTTGGGAAAAGGAATTACTTCAAGAAAAGGCTTTAGCATAGGATAGATAATAATATTAGCTTGAACCAACTTGCAAAATATAAACTCAATGGGTTTTTTGAGGTCATTGAATGCTCTAGCTATGGGCAAGTTTTTCCTTGAAAGATGTGTTTACAATTGTGAAGGATTTTGTGGAAGGTTTTATAGAGTTCTATGTTGAATGAATGGAGGTAGTGGTTGTTAAATAGGTGGAGGTAAATGAATAGCCAATGTTTTCACTATTTATACATGTCATGATTTAATGACCCCATTACCAACAACATTTTTGTTATGATTATAGGTTTTTATATTTTTGAAGTATTAACATGAGCTAGAATTGAAGTTGGAATTGGATGGGGTTCTGGTTCTAATTATGGATTTGGTTCTATTATTGGTTTTAGCTTTGGTTCTAATTGGAAGAAGATAATTTGATAATACCTTATTGACAAGGGCCTTTTCAATTTGTATCCCTTTCTCAATAACTTCTTCAAACATGTGAGCACATTGCAAATCAAGATGATAGGATATCTCACTATGTAGATGTTAACTAAATATTACATCCAATTGTTTATCTAGTACAATATGAGTGAACCAGCTAGCAAGTGCCCTCTACCATTATAAGTAACTAGAAAATCTTTCACTATTTCTCTTGAACCAAATCTACCATTGTAATCTCATGTTTGACAACAAAATTCTCTAAAAGGTCATCAAAGTCTGGCATTGAATTCTTTGGAAATTTAAGAATCCATTCCAAGGATTGTTTACCTAAACTTGTATGAAAGACGAGAAGAAAATATACATCATTATAGGCCACTGGTTAGAAAGCAACAAATAAATCTTTTAAATGCATTTATGTATCACCTTTACCCTTATATTTATCACATTTGGGTGGCTCATAACCTGAAGGAAAAGGTATTTGGAGGTATTTCATATAAAATGGATACGACAATATCTCTTCTAATTTGAACTTATTTGTTTTATTTCTAGTTTAAATAACAATAATTACATCCTTCATTTTATGTATCTCTTGGGCTACAAATCTATATAGTACAACCTATTATGGTTGGAATTGTACAATCAAAGGTATATTACCTTGACTAGGGCATGAAGGAATGGCATATTAGGTAATGATTATTTGATTGGTTGACCAACTAGGAAGATGTATCCATGCATTAGTATTATATTATTGGTATGGAATACATTATTGTTGATAATTATTTTAGCTAGGGTTGGCAATATGGATTTGATTCTTAAATTGTGGTTAAATTAGAGGTATTTAGTTAGGTTAGATGTATTGATATTGTTGGATTTGGATGATAACTTGTTTTATACTCATTGAACATTGTCATATAAAGCATACTTATTTTTGGATAAATCCTTACTATTGAAGGTATTACAATTTAGATCCTTATTGTATATGAGGTACTTATTAGGTAAAAGGAAATTATTGCCTAAAAAGTACCTATTGTATGTTAGGACCTTATTTTTGAGTAAAAACTTATTATTTATTGGTAATTTTTTAGAGGTTTGTTATTTGTTGTTGGCCAACTAGCACTCTTTGTTGACCAATAGGAACATGTTATTGATTAGGCAATGTTTGTGTTGTTTGTGGTATATTAGTTTGTTCTTATGTTAGAAAAAAATTAGTTACCACCTTTGAGATGGTTTAGTGTTTATAATTTGATGTGTAACATTGGTCTATTTTTGGCTATTTGCCCCAGGTTGCATATTTGAGGAAGCTATTGGTTGAGGAGTAGAAGTTGTTTTTCATGTTTAGGAACCAGGCATACCTACCCCTTGTTATTACAAGCCACTTGAGGTATTATTTAGAATAGCCTATTGTGTGTTGGTATATGGTATATTTGAACCACTTTGGTTCAAATTAGGATTCACTTGTGTGCTATCCACTATATTTTATATGAGGTCTTCCGTAGGAGCTACAATTTCTTATGTCATAATTAGGACATTGTACATGTCTCCTACCAATATGATTTGGATAAAGGGATATATGTTTTAATGTGTATAGCTTAAATAATAAATTTTATCCCCCATTAGGGGAGTTAAATATATTTGTGGTGTGTTTGAAATAGCCATGGTATTGAAGTTTTAATCTAGGTTAAGGTATGTTTGATATGCTTGATGTACCTATTCTAATTAGTTATCCATTGGACCCTTTCCTTTTAAAAACATATTTTGGAACTATTGAGGTATTGATACCAAATATTGATTATAAATAGTTGAAGCCTATTCAAACTATTGGTTGTGATTCATGTTTATAGGTGTTCTAATCAAAATAAACATACATTTAGGTGGGAAGTCTATCAGGAATTTGGCTCCTACTTTTACTGCCCTAACTAGAATTTCATACTTGTTTTCTAGAAAGTGATGATCAAACAAGTATGGGTCATAAATTTTTATCTCGATTACATAGTAGGGATATTTTTTGGTTGTGTTCAATGTTAGGTGTCATTTGAGTAAGGTATTATGTCATTTTTTCTTGATCTTAGCCTAGATAGGAAGGTGTATTAACTAGTTGCTCCTGCCCTTGTTCTACATATAGATTATTATAAGAGGAATATGGATCAATATCATACACTACATCATCACCATAAGGTTCTTAAACAAAGGGGTAACTAGTGACAAAGTTCACATAGTTTAGATTATACGTGGTCCCACTATGTTTATAACAAGGCATGTTTAGATTAATGACTAGGTCTCTCAAAAAAATGGTTTAATGTTGGAAAATAAATGAGGTCTGAGGAAAAAAACCTTTAACTCTTTAAAATAGGTCCAAAGGTGAAACATCTATTCTAGGTCTAAGTTAAAGGTAAAATGACAATGTAAAATTGGTCTTTGCAAAGAGTTTGGATAAGGTAAAATGATCATGATCTAGGTTTAACAATAAAAAGAAAAGGTGTTAGGTCTTTGGTCAAACATAAAAAATCTAGACTTGGAAACAAAATGGTCTAAATAAGAACTTTAAATCAATCTAATTCTATGGTAATTGGCTCATAAAAATATAATTCTAATGTAATTGGCTCAAAAAACTTGGTAATTAGCTCAAAAAAATTGTAATTAGCTCAAAAAAACTTGGTAATTGGATCAAAAACTTGGTAATAGGTCTAAGGTAATTGCCTCAAAAAAACTTAGTAATTATCTCAAAATATTTGGTTGAGGCACATAAAAGACTCTTGAAAAATGAAACTAGGACATTTCAAAACTTGGCACAAAGAACTATAAACTCAACACATGGAAGCAAAACACCCCTAAGTCTAGGAAAAATATATTTAAACCAAATGAGGAATCAACCCAAGTTGCACAATTCAAACATAAAAAGGCAAACCACCTAAGCCCAAATTAGACAAGGCTTTGGCATAGACCTTATTATTTTAGGATCTAAACTTTGAAAGATTGAATTTTAAATTTAATATAAAAGACTAAAATTTTATAAAAGCAAATAGGCTAGACTCAAATGAATGGTGTAATCCCATGAGGTTTGGAAACAAAGTTATAAATGGTTTCAAACTTGGTTTCAAACAAGATAAGTGTTTTGGAATAAAATTGGTAACATGATGATGCTCCTTTAAACAAGTGGTATAAAAATAGTTTTAGAAAACTCCAAGGCAAATGTTTAGAATAAAATTAACAGGATAACACATCTCTATTGAAAGTGGTGTATAACATGTGAAGGTTTTGACTCATTTTGACGTCGACACACAAATAATTTTAGACCCAAAAATACATGCCAGTAAAATAAAATAGAAAAAACACCTAAGTACATGTCCTATCCCTAAAACTAACAAGGTGTGAATAGATTATGCCAAAGTTTCCACTGATATACCAATTATCAAAAATAATTAATTATTAATCTAAAAATTAAAAATCACATACAGGTATATTAATTAATCCCCCCTCTATCTCTTAATCATTGTTACATGGCATGAACTTAGAGTGTAAAATACTCAATATTTGTCAATATATTCCATGGTAAAGTGGGGCTAATCTAAAATATATAATTTTGGAAATAATATAAATGGTCCTAGGTGTGTATAACACAAGGCTAAATCAATTCAATTGGATTAAAACTCATTAACTTGTTATGCAAACGTCTAGTCCTTTTTACAACAAATTCATCCATGTACTGCTTAGTGAAGTCCAATGTTTAGCATGAACTGATCCAAGTTTTTATTAGAATTATCAGACTAGCCACTTAGCCACTATTCAATTCCAGTATCATGTTCCCAATTTATATATCCCACCATAGAGTGGGGTTGGTATAATTTTGGGATATGAAACCCTAGGTCAATACACCCCTTAAAAACTTGTGAGGAGGTGATGAACTCCCGCTCACAAGCCAATGAAAAAAATAAACAAATGAAAATTTAGAACAAATTTAGGGTCATTTCTGGGTCACCCAAATCACTTAGAGCTTTAAAAGAGCATATGTAACTTTTCATTCATTCTATACCATAATAAATAAGCCACTTTTTATCACCCAAGTTCCTTAAATAGGATGGGGGAGATAATACACACAAATTTTGTTTTGTCAAAAAGAATTTAATCTAAGAAATTGAAATTGGTTAACAAACAAATAAAAATTAAAATCTCTTGAGATCTCTAATTTAAGGTGGATGTTTATTTTTAAAGCACCAAATAATGTTTGAATGACTTTTTGTCCCCTTGGCTTTGTTGTTTACTCTTGTAAACTTGAAATACAAAAAACAAAGATTGTTAGGTTAATGTTAAGGACTAAAACATAAGTGTGTATAAAAATATGAAGTGTTTAAACCTCAATTTATTCAATTATTTCTTAAAAAAATATTAGGGGGTTCACTTATTTTTATTACAAAGAGTTAACCAAGAAAAAACCTACACTTTCAACCTCTCATGTTTTTTACACAAAGTGAAGTCATCGATTTCTCAACAGAGCAAAGTTGTTAATTTCTATGTAGATCTAGAACTAATAGAAAACATTTTTGATGAAATAGTTATTATTCAAGTGAAAATTCACCATTTAGGTTAGGCAAATTCACTGATTAGGGTTAAAAATATAGTAAATTCATTGAAATCATGAGTGAAATTACCTAGTGAATCCATCAAGATGCAAGATTGAAGTCATAATTTTTGCTCATCGATGTTTCCATTTGCATAAAGAATTATTTAACATAGGTCAATGTCAAAAATTTCACAATAGGTCAATGTCACCATTTCATATGAATTTGATGATGCAAATTCACCATTTTCTAAAAAATAAACAATCACAAAATATAGGACAAAATAGGCAAAGTATTTTGTTGAATAGCGCAAAGTAACTGATTAGTGACTAAATAAAATGATTTGAAATTTGATCATAAAAATAAAAACTTGAATATGTGAGTGATCTTTTTATGAATTTTGAAGGTTCTACATCACTCATTTGGTTAATATAGGGTGTGTCATCCCACCTCACTATGCCATTATGTAACATTTGGAATCTGATGAGCCAATTATCATTAGTTCCTTATTAGTGAATCAAAAGATAATTCAAATCAAAAAATGCCATAAAAAATAAACCAATATTGCCTGAGTGCTTGGTTCAGATTAACACAATGAACAAAACTATAAATAGAAGATAAAAACATAAAATTATATTACCTCCCTTGTAAAAACTAGTACTCATTTATTTGTATAGAGGATTTTTTTGCTTGGATTATGAGCAATGAAGACTTTGATCAAAGTAGTTTCCATCTTGACATTACTTATCTAAGATCAGATGAGGCTTTATTTGGATTGGATTGGATTGGTGTGAAGCTTATTGAATTAATTTGGCATTATAACATTGCTTGAGAGCTTCTTAAAGGAATTCCTAAAGAATAACCTTACACATAAAAGATTTTTTAGGTAGAGTGAGGGAAATTGTATTTATAGGTATTGAAAATAATTCTAACCCTAGGGTAGTTAAGTTTATTTTTAACCTTGGTTGAGTGTAGAGTAACCTTGGCCAAATTTATATTAACCCTAGGTTAGGTCAAAGTAATTATGAAGGCTTAACAACTCATAGAAGATATTTATGAGACATGATAACTCATATAAGATATGTATGAGGTTGTGAATCACCTTTTATTTGAATTTAGGAATTAATAAAAGATATTATTAATTCCCTTGAATTTGACCTCATTTTTATTGAAAATTTCCTTTTTTAGAGAATATAATTCCCTAATTAAACTTATAATTTTTACTTAAGTAGCTAATTGAACTTTTATTTTCAATAAAATCTTGATTAGGTTTTTTGGAATTTATGAATTTTTTTTTTGTTTTTAAATTAATATATTAAAAGGCCAAAAATGTCAATTTATTAGGTTGTAATTTCACTCAAGTTGAATCCAAGCTAGGTTATCATTGCGTACAGGTTAATACCCCAAATGATGATACCTTAACATATTTTTGGGCATTTAAATCCCTTATGCAAACAAATTTGGTAAATTTAGTGACTTATAGACTTAAATTACATCGTTTACTAGAAATCAGTCTAAAACCTAGTTTAAACATGAAAGTGAACAAAAATTAGCGTCTATAATACTCACTCTTTTTCTTCAATAATTTTTCAATGTATTTTCATGGTCTTATGTGGATATTTTGGGTATTGATACATCACTAATAATTTATCATCTTGTTGTACATCTATATGTAAAACCCATCGAATAAAAACATCGCAATATGCACCCCAAGATAACACTATTAGTGAAGGAAGTGTTGAAGAAACAACTAGAAGTTGGTTTCATATACCCTATAGACTATTTGAGTAGGATATCCAATATTGTACCTATGTCAAATAAGCCAAAAGGAATTAGGTTTTGTGCATATTTTCATGATATCAATAAAACATGTCTAAAGGATGATTTCCCATTGCCCAATATTGACATGATTGTGGACTCTACTATAGTTCAGGAAATTTTATCTTTAATGGATGGTTTTTTGGGTTACAATCAAATCAGAATATCTATTGAATACCAACGTAAAATAGTATTTACAAAACCATGGGGGATATTTTTATATCAATTGATTCCCTTTGGTCTAAATAATGTCAGAGCCACATACCAAAGAGTAATGACTGTCATTTTTTATGATATGTTTCATGAATTTATGGAGGAATATGTTGATGGCATACTTATAAAATCAAAATATAGAGAAGAGCATCCAAAATTACTTTACCACATATTTGAAATAATGAGATAATATAAGATGTGATAAAATCTAAAGAAGTGTGTGTTTAGGGTGACATTAGGAAAGTTGTTAGGCTTCATTATTTCACATTAGGGCATAGAATTTAATCCATATAAATTTTTATCTATCATGGATATGCCACCACTAAAAAATATCAAACAAATTTAAAATTTAGAAGGTAAAATCCAAATAATCAGGTGATTTATATCCTAGCTTGTAGATATTTATCATCCTTGTACATTTATGTTTAATAAAGACACTCCTTACAATTGGAATGAGAATTATGCTATAATATTATATCACCTTAATCAATATATTTCCAATCCACTAGTTTTAATTCCACCTATTTTCATTAGTCCTTTCCTATTGTACATATCATCTACTTAATATGCACTAGGGGAATTGTTGGTACAACATGATGATACTGGGTTAGAAAGGGTAGTGTATTATCTCAGTAGGATCTTGGTATCTTATGAACATAGTTATTCTAAAATGGAGAAGGACTATCTTGTAGTTGTTTTTGATTCACAAAAACTCTATCATTACATTCTTAATAATCAAAGCAAAATCATTACAAAAATCAACCCTCTCAATTATGTTTTATCCAAAATAGATTTAATAGGTAGGATGTCTAAGTGGTTTATGCTTCTAAGAGAGTTTGATCTTGAGTATGTTAATCAAAATGAAATTAAGGGATGAGTCTTAATAGAGAAACCTCTTAAAGATAAATCAACTCTTATTACATAATTATCAAATAAATAATAATGTATATTGATGAATCTCTAGTTTGGAAATTATTTTTGATGGTTCTTTCACAAACCATGGCTCAAGAGTAGGTATTATTATATTTAGAATAGGCAAGGATTACATTCCAAAAGCACTTAGAATCAAATTTCATTTTACCAAAAACATTATAGAGTATGAATCTCTCCTATCTAGTCTCAAACTTGATATACAATGGGGTATCCAACATCTTCTTATCTTAGGTGATTCCAAACTTATCATAAATCAAGCAACTAATTAATTTTGTGCTCATGGTGATAATTTAATCCCATATAAATGGATAGTGGATAGTTTAAAGTTTTCTTTTACATTTATCTAGTTTAAACAAGTACCATGGATCAATAAAAGGGCATCAAATGCCATGGTAACCATTGGGTCACTACTTGATCTTAACACAAAACACAAAATATTACTTATAGAGTACCTAATGATACTAGCATATAACATGCCTGATTCTAAAATGGTAGATAAGGTGGTTGGTCCCACTTCTCATTGGTATTCTGATATTTATGTATATATCCATGATAACACACTTTCACCCATCTTATCACATAACCAACATAAATCATTTATCCAATGCACATCCTGTTACAAAATCCTTAGTAATACTTTGTATTGAAGAGGATATGATGGATCACTTATAAAATTTTTAAATTATAAATAATCTACCTTGGCCATTAAATAAATTCATGAGGGAATTTATGGTGCATATTCTAGTGCATAGTTATAGCCAAAAATCTTATGTGTAGTTATTATTGGCCTACAATGGAATATGATTCATGCACTTATGTTAAAAAATGCATACCTTTTCAAAATCATGGAAACCTTATACACAACCCTTCAAAATATTTACATCCTATTACCACACCTTTCCATTCTCCACACGGGGGTTAGATGTCATTTAAAAAATCAATCCTAATTCATCCAATGGTCACAAACACATTATCACCATCACTGAGTACTTTAACAAGTGGGTTGAGGCAATGAAACTTACATATGACTCCATAAAATAGATATTTAAGTTCATTTTAAACCATATTATATGCCACTTTAGTATCCCTTCCACTATTATTTATGATAATGACACATCATTCAAAAAGAAATAATTCAAGTCTCTTTGCAAAACCTATCACAAAAGCACAAATGGTGCACTCCATACTACTTAAAAAGAAATGGAAAATCTAAGGAAAAAAATAAAAGCATTATATAAATACTTAAATGAGTTGTCAATGAAGTTGGTCATGACTGACACACATAGTTTTATCGCACCCTCTAAGCATATTGCACTAGCATCCATACAACCACAGGGGAAACCCATTATTCACTTGTCTATGGTAGTGAGTCTATACTAACCATAGAATTAGAGATTCCATATTTGTTCATATTTATACAACAAATAATTGATGAATAATATTATCATACTTCATGATTTAGTGAACTCAATCTTCTAAATGAGAAATGACTTAATGCCTTAAACCATTTTCAAGTATACCAAAATTGCCTCCACCATAGTTATAATAAAAAGATAAAATCTAGGGAGTTAAAAATTAAATATCTTGTTCTGAAATAAACTAAAAAAATACTAATTCAAAGAGGGAAAATAAAATAAAATTATAACCCAAATGGTTAGGTCCATATATCATTATTGCTAAATACGGATCATGATATTACAGGTTGGCCATAGAAGATGGAGAGGAGATTGATGAACCTATGAAAATCATGCACTTTAATAGATTATATGATTGACTTATTCTACATGAATTTTTTTTATTTATTAAGTGATAAAAAATTAATAAAAAAATAGTTCATCCACAAGTGAAAACTAGTTTACTAGCACTTTGGGAAAGTACCATGGTGAAAACCATATTTATGGTGTTATGGGTAATCCATTTGTATATTCACCCTAGTTATTATTGGATCAAAATATTACACCCTAGAAGAGGGTGTTTGATCCTCTTCCATATTTTGTAAACATTGGACTACTTCCAGGTGTGTGGGGCACCTATGGTGGAAGTAGACCTCTAGGATTAAAGGGGCTAGCTCCCTAGATATGTCTTGATGTACTTGTCACCTAATCTAATACTTTATTATGTGAAAAGAGATAGCATTTTCATGAAAAGTAAAATATTCTATGGTGGTGATGCACCATGCATATTCTCTACTCACACCCTTTGATAATCACTTAAAACCAAGAAGTATTCACATACAATTTATCCAATGATAACATTCTCTCTCGCATCAACGTTTCAACATGGGGTCTTGCAGATAGCTTAGGTTATGAGGAATATGTAAATATGAAATTTAATACACACTATTTAATAGGATACTAACTATACCTACAATCCCATTAGGCACTTCTTGATGACCTACAAAAGAGAGATTACAAAACACTAGCATGTGAAGGTAACAAAACTACACATGCACAAGACCAAAAACCATTGTGTAAAATTAGTTAAATATTAAATGAGGTAAAAATAACTATATTTACTGATTAAAGGTATAATTTTTTTATGGATTCAACATACCAAGGTGGAGAGATGCAATACAATGCCAAAAAGGCCAAAATTTATAACAACTATGTGTGTGAGAGAGAAAAGGAAGTTAAAGAATCACTTGTACGTGTGTCAACTTGATAAAATAATTTAAAAATTAATCTGAGAGAGATGGGGTGATCCATACAATTTTAGGAGCTAAAATTGTCATCTATAATCATCCAAGCCTTTCAAAAAGTGGTGTAGAAACTCCTTTCTTTGCATAAAAAACAGTCCCTCATGATTTACCTTCCAAAACTACCTTATCACTAAAAATAATCATGTATAATGATGTGTTTTAGTGGGAAGGGTTACTAATATTTCCTAAAATGAATTGGGGAGGTCATAAACCACTCATGATATTTTTTTCATGCATAATCATCCATGACAATCCTAAAATGGCCTCTCTCCAAGCACCTCTCAGACTTGGCACCCAAAATCTGCCATATAATCCATGAAAAAGGAGGTATGACATGTTTAAATATCATAAATTTAAAGAAACAATCCTTAAAAGGCCTTCCAATTAAAGTTTCACTATTTTTTCCTAAGTGTTCACTATCTACCCACTAGACTAGCTGAAATGATAGAGGTGGTAGGCATACTTATGAGTTGAAATAGTTGATAAAATGGAAATTAGGACTTATAAAAATTCCTAAAATCTCTCCCAAAAATTATTTGGTCTCTTGAAATCTTTATAAACCTAAAAAAACACACAATTATGTCAAAATAAGCTTTGTTCTACCATTTTTGTATAGGTGTGGTGTATCTCAATTACATGGCAAGGAGACTTGGAGAGTAATTTACATAATCCAATTAGTTTCATGGAATTTACCTTGCATTTGGATGCTTCATTTTCCTCCTTTTCCCAATCAGGTCCTTATGGAGGGTTTACAAGGGTTTTAGAGTCACCTGGAGTCTTAAAATTTGTTCATAGTCATGACACACTATAAATCTCTCTCAATTCCATTAAAGGATTATTATATACCCTCCCTAAAATATCCAAATACCTTAGTGTTCCATGCATAATTTCATGAAGGTTTCAAGTACTCCAAGTTAGAATTTGAGCTCCTTTCTTGCATTTTGGTATGTTTTGAGTACACTTTAGGCCAAACATGGCTTCTTAGGAAGATTTTATGCATACTTAAGGTTGAATAACTTTTTTTAATACCCTAAAAACATTATTTAATCACTTTAAAATATTACCAAGAGATTTAAATGAAACTTGACCCCTATTTGGTATTATGCCTAGACCTTGCCAATAGGTCTGCCTATAATTTGGTGGTTGAAAACTCTTTGTTAGAATTATAAACCTATAAGATATATCCTAAACATCATGTAATGCTCCATGAAATTGATTCAAAACATTTTAATTCTTGGCAGAGGCTAAAAGTGAAAAGGACCCCTCGTGAGGGCTTAGGCTCATATCTTGCTTAGATACCCTACCTGCAAACCTCCTTATATAGACTAGCTTGTTTAAATTAAAATATTATATAAAGTTTTGATAGGTTTACATGGATGTTATACATCTTCTAAAACCATAATTTTATCTATTTTTTCCTTTTGGTCACCTACTTCACCTATTTTCATAGAGTTGTAGGGTCTATGCAAGGGGAAAAGTACCCCCTATCTGAGATAAAACAAGGAGGCACTTACCCTATTATCCTTGAACAATTTACCATTATATGAAATTATTTAACTCCTAAGGTTACTATTTACCAATTTTAAACCTTTAACTCCAAGCATAAGACCTCAAACTTTACACATTTCCTAGGTAGACTTATGAACAAGGCAGAGTGTGAGGGTAGGTAGGGTATGAGATTGTGTTTTGTGGAAAATGGAGGTTATTTCCATGTTATATGCTCATGTAGAAGAATAATATATGTTTCAAAACCATTTATGGTTCTTCCAAAGGATATATCCAACAAATTTACCTCTTGAGTCATCACAAACACCCTCTATGCCTTTAGAAATTTAGGACTGAGCTTACTTTGCCTAGCTATAGTAGTCCTACCTATAGGTTGTTGTGGAAGTATTAGGAATTAGAATGTAATTTAGGATAATTATTAAGTCAAAAATATCCTTTTTATTCCCTTTATTCTCTCAATTCCCCCTTTTACACTTCAACCTTCAAACCCCTCTTCTCTAGCATAGACTATGTGGATTACCTAAAACAAGATTGAGACACCTTGGGTAGCTGTAGATGTTTATGTACATTTTTAATCCTAAAATAAATGTTTTAAACACTTATTTAAAACTAAATATTCATTCCATAGTATTTTTAACTCATCAATTTACCTTGGGTGGCATTAGCATCATTATAAACACTAACTACAACTCACTGCTTGTATTTCCAACATGACTATGTTTCATAGACTTTTAAGCTTGCCTATAGGTACACTTTGGGGATGTTTGAAAATAACTTGATGATGATATAAATTTTCATGAATATATTGAAGTCACAAAACACCTTATTTACCATAAAATCTCAAAATAAGGTAAAAAAAACTCAACCTTCTACCTCACTATTTGAAACCCTTACTGTAGGTATCCTTCCTAGGGCTATGTACAGATAGGGGATATGCTTAGGAGGTCATCACATTAAATTAAATATTCCATTTTAAATATTGGATCATGAGTATTACTTGGATAATTTGTAATCTCTCCCTCATATAAAACAAACCTAACTTACAATTTTAGTTGAAAGAAGCTTTCCTTTGGTCTCAAACTATAGATGACACTGAATGAATTTAGTGTGTTTGAGGGCATCTTTGAACCCTAAACATACTTATCCCCTTCATATTTTGGATTATAATTTGTAATTGGTTTTTTATGTGGTATGTAATAATAAACCAAATAACCAAGATCATTATAAATTTCTTCTTTCATGGTATATGCTATTCCAAAAAGCTTAAGGACCTTTATTTTGGTCATTTTGGGATAATGAGTCTAAGATCACAGTCACATTTTATTAAAACTTTCATATCCCATTTTGAATCTTATCCATATATTTTAAGATGTATATGACTCTTAATGTGAAAGTAATCTAGATAAGGTCAATTTACATGCTTTGGCACTCCTTAGAATATGTTAGCCATTCATTTAATCCACCTGTAGGTGATGATTAGTTGCAACTAGCAGTGAATCAAGAATGCACTATGGAGAACTCTAATGAAGATGATTTTTAATGATAACATCTGAAATCCTAATACATTTATATTAAAAACAAGAAATTTAGGCACACACCAATCCTCCCTTACACCAATATGATGTCAACAAAGGCCTGTAGATGGTCTTTTAGACTATGTTGTGCAGTCATATGTATAGAAGTAGTAATAAGAGTTTAGGCAAGGCTTTAGAAACACATATAAATGAAATTTTTAGCCTTAAATTGAACAAAATTCATCAATAACATTTGAAATCCACTTCACAACACCTTCAATGTCACTTGTAGTTGAAGATATCTCTATGAGGTCTGATAGTGATGGGAAACATAATCATTTGAACATTGGTTTGGAATTTCATGAGTCCAAGACTTATTCTAACACCTCTAGATGCATCCTCATAGGTTAAAACAATTTAATCAGTGTCCCATTCCTCCATTCTATTGTGAAAACTTCCTTCATGCTGCTTGAGATAGTTGCAAGTGTGAAAAGACCAGTTTGGAAGCATACACAAGCCTAGAAGAGGTTTATTGCATTCATGAGACTTTAAAAACAAAAAATGAAAATATATAACCTATGTAGAGGTCATTTTAAATTTTTTAAAACATCAAACCCATCAAAACCAAACACAAGTAATAGAAACTAGCTCAAAAGGAGGCCCCTCATGGTTTTAAATGCATAAAAATCTGCCTAAATTATTAGAAATGGTTCATAAAGGAGAAAATGTTAATATAATAAATATTTTCATGAAAGTGAAGTATAATCAGAGACCTTTAACCCATCAAGACCATTCTTCCCAAGTCTAACTGTATGGCCCATAACAAGTGTTTGAAAATGGCCCTTCTTGGCTTACAAAGAGAAGATGGAAGAAAAAGAAGTTAAAAATGAAATTTTTGAACTTGTCTCAGCACTTAAAGAATTTAAATGAATCTAGGGAGGTGAAGAGGCATCCTACCCATGTTTTGAGCTACAAGTGAGATCATCCATTCCATATAAGTGCCCAAAAGGGCCTAAAATCAAGGAAAATCTCCCAATTTATGTACATAACTATTTCTTGAACTAACTCCTAATAGATACTAACATCTCCTAACTTCCTCCACATTGAGAATCACCTTTATGACAAATATTCTCACTTGAAAGTCTGTACAAGTCATTAAATAGGCTAAAAATATGGCCAAATGACACTTTTGACACATGAAACATGGTAAAGGATGAATTAATGACTTATAAACACCTTAGGCCTCATAAATGACCATATTAGGACATTTATAATTCAAAATTATCTTTTGACCATGTTTGACCAAGGTTGACCAACTTTGACTTGGTTGACTAGGCCAGTATAAGGGAGATAATCTTAGACCCAAGCTAGAGGAGGGATAAGTAAGATGCTTAGACCATTATGAGACCCCTATAGAACATGTATAAACTTCTAAAAAGTTTATAAATTTAGGGGTTGACCAAATTTTACCTTTGGTCAAATTTGGTCAACACTTTTGGCAACTTTTAGGGGTAATATAATTGCCTATGTTAAGGACCAATAGCCTTATCCTATCCATTGGGTAAGGTAGTTAGAATACATTTTAAAATAGTAGGACCAGACCTTGAATTGACTAATAAACAATTTGTTTACCTCAAAACACACAAAGGAAAGGATAACACACAAGAAGACCAAAGCAAACACATAGAGCAAAAGACACTTGTGTTACTAAGCACTTAGGGAAAACAAGACACAACTAGAAACAAAATAGCTATGTACAAAATAAATAGAGAGAAATGATCCTCATGGATCAAAAGGAAAGTTTTTATACCATATTCTTGAATTAAACTAGAAGGATGTGTAAGTTGTAACTTAAGACTTGTTCTTGTTTGTTCAATGCCTTGTTCACTTCCCATGGTGCTTGCATTGGTTTCATATAGTTCTACATCTAGGAAATTTTGTTCAATGGAAACATAATCCTCTTGATTGGTTTGAATGGAAACCATATACTCAACCTCAATTTATGTTGCAAGTGGCTTTCCATCATCAAGACTATACTTATTTTGAAAAGTAAGGTCTCCATCAAAATTTGGTAGTTTTAGTAGCTAAATGCATGGGAGAGGTCCTAAAAAACTTACTACCTCTCTTGGTAACTTTTATTCTTCATCTATTTTATGTAATTTATTTTATTGAGATGAACCATGCTTACCTTGCTCTTCAGACTCTTCAAACATGTGCAAATAAGACGGCCATATGACCTTGTCTTCTTATTGAGGTACTTTATGAATTTCAATAGGTTCATCTGCAATATCTTCTTCAAAACTTTTCTCAAGATCTTCATGAAGTGAAAATGAATCATTAAATCTCAAACAAAATTTCTCAAGGTCATCCCAAAATTCCAACTCTTCATGATCAATAGAAAGGACTTGAAGTTCATCAACATTTTTACCAATTTCTTGTGGAACATCATGTTAGTTGATGAGTACCTCTTTCTCATATTTTTTTTCAATTTTATCATCATCATATTCCATGAATCATGGAAATTCATCAAACCACTCAAGGTATACTTCTTCTTGTCTTACAGAAGAAGTGTCTTCTTCTCCCAAAATCTCTATTTGTTGCTCCATGTCATCATCTCCTTCCTCAAGATCAAAAATTGATCTACCAGGGTGAAGAGGTGTGCCAATGAAAATATATTCATCATAGCTACTTAAGGTATCATCTTTAATATATTCAAGGAACTCATCTATGGCAGCATCATCTTCTAACTCTTGAAGAGCCTTAGGAACAATCAGTTGATTCTCAAGTTGTGAAAGTAATAGAGAATAAATAATAAATGGTAATCCTTCAAGTACATTGTCAACCTTTGGCATGTATTAAAATTTATGAGAAGATATAGCATGAAGGTTGGATGGATAATTGGAAAAACTCCTAGGACCTTTTGAATTTCTCCCAACACAATTCTCCTTCTTCATAATCTGCCTAGGCATAGGACCTTCCTTCCTTTCAAGGTTAGGCATGACATAGTTTGGGTTCTTGGTCCAATATGGACTACAATATGAATCTATGGCAATATCTTGATTATTATTATTAATTTTGGGAGGAGACTTAGGAGTTTAAGAATGCAAATGATAAACATTTGGTTTTCTTGGAGGGAAGAGTTGTAAATGAAACTTGTTAGTTGCCTTTGACTCAATTTGGTATTTCAAACCAAGCTTAAACCTAAAGGTAAATTGAGACATATCATTGGACACTCTTCCCCCAATCTTATCCATGAATTTTATAGCTAATAATAGATGAAAGTATGGTTTAAAATCTATAACTATTATATCTTTTAGAATTGCAACATTAGGATAAGCAGGAAAATCAAAAGACACATATATGTTTCTCACAATGCCAAAAGTATTTACATCTCTTACTTCTAATTATAATTCAACTTTAGAATCAAACTCATACTACAAGTTCAACTCTTCATCTATTTCCATAAGAATAAAATAATAACTTACCATAGTACCAAAAGCACATTTATGAATCAAGACATTACCAATGATCATGGTGGTAATTAAAAGAGAAGGAATAACCTCCTTGACTTGTTGAGGAACATGAGATTGATATTACATTTCTTGTTAATATTTAAAAAGTTCATTTAACTCCCTCAATTCACTTTTTAAACCCTCTAAATCAAGTTTCAACTCACTCTCATCTTGCTCAAATTGATCATTAGAAACAATAGGTTGGTAATAGGAGTGATTTGATGTTGGAGGAGGGTAGAACGGTTGATATGAACCTTCATGAAGTGCAATCTCTTGAGGGGAAGCTTGTGGAGAAGCCATGGACACTAAAAGTAGGATCATCTTGATAAAGAGGTACATGTTGATTGGAAAATGAAGAGTACATACCAAAATTGATGTTCTGAAGCTCTAGGGCTACCTACACCAATTGAAATCATTTGGAGTTGACATTAGTGCTTTGATTGCCTTTAGAGGCTAATGAGTTGAAGGATTACACCAAGAATTCCTTTACTTGAATTCATTGGTCCCAATAGGTATGCCAAAACTATTGGCTCTAAATATTTCACCCTACAAGAGGTTTTTCAATCCTCTTCCAAATTTGGGAAACATTGGACTACTTATAGGTGTGTGGGGCACCTATGGTAGAAGTAGACCTCTAGGATTGAAGGGGCTAGCTCCTTAGATATGTCTTGATGTACTTGTCACCTAATCTAATAATTTCTTATGTGAAAATAGGTAAGAGTTTCATGAAATTAAACTATTATAAGGGGATGATACACCATGCATATACAATACTCACACCCTTTGATATGTACTTAAAACCAAGATGAAGTATGCACATACACTTCATCCAATGCCAACCTTCTCTCTCACATCAACTTTTCAACATGGGATCTTGGAGATAGCTTAGGCTAGGAGGAATTAGTCAATAGGCATTATAAGACACACTATTTAATAGGCTACTCACTACACCTATAATCCCATTAGGCACTTCTGGTTGACTTGCAAAAGAGAGATTACAAAACACTAGGTATTAGGAAGAGTGACATGTGAAGGTAACAAAACTACACTTTCACAAGACCAAAAACCATTGTGTACACTTAGTTAAATCTTGAATGAGGTAAAAACATCAATCTTTATTGATTCAAGGTAAAAATTTGGTATGGCTTCACCATACCAAGGTGGAGAGATGCAATATAATGCCAAAAAGGCTATAATTTATAATAATTATGTGTGTGAGAGAGAAAAGGAAGTTCAAGAGTCACTTGTACATGTGTCAACTTGAGAAAATAAATTATAAATGCATGTGATATAAATATGGGGTAGGACATGTAATGTTAGGAGCTAAAAGTGTCATCTAAAATCATCCAAGCCTTATAAATTGGTTTAGAAACTTCTTTCCTTGCATATAAAACTACCCCTCATGATTTGCCTTCCAAAACTACCTTAAAATTGAAAATGATTATGTATGATGATGGATTTGAGTGGAAGGGGTTACTAATAGGTCCTCACATGCATTTGGGAGGTCCTAAACCACTTATGATCTTTTGTTCATGTAAAATCATCCATGATAGTCCCAAAATGGCTTCTTTCCAAGCACCTCTCACACTTTGCACCCAAAACCTTCCCAAATATACCATCTGATCCATACATAAGGAGGAATGGCATGTGTCCATATCATCAATTTCAAGAAACAAGCCTTAATAGGCCTTCCAATTAAAGTTTCACTATTTTCTCCTAAGTGTTCACTATCCACTAATTAGATTGGTTGAAATGAGAGAGGTGGTAGGCATACTTAGGAGTTGAAATAGTTGATAAAATGGACATTAAGACTTAGAAAAATTTCTAAATTCTCTCCCAAAAGTTATTTGGTCTCTTTAAAGCTTTATAAACCTAAAAAACAAATAATTTTGTCAAAATAAGCTTTGTTCTACCATTTTTGTATAGGTGTGGTGTATCTCAATTACATGGGGAGGAGCCCTAGCTATTTCTCTATATCATCCAACTGGTTTCATGGAATTTACCCTACATTTGGATTCTTTGTTTGCCTCTTTTTCCCAATTAGGTCATTATGGAGAGTTTGTTTTTACTGTAAGGGTTTTGGAGTCACTTGGACTCTTAACATTTGTTCATATCCATGGCACATTAGAAATATCTCTCAATTCCACTAAAGGATTCTTATATACCCTCCCTAACATATCCAAATAACTTAGGGTCCCATACATAATTTCATGAAGTTTTCAAGGACTCTAAGTTAGCATTCAAGCTCCTTTTTTGCATTCTGGTAGGGTTTAAGCACACTTTAGATGAAACATGGCTTATTGGGAATTTTTTATACATACTTAAGGTTGAATAACTTCTGGTAATACCCTAAAAACATGATTAAATCACTATAAAATCTTACCAAGATATTGCAATTAAACTTGACCCCTATTTAGTATTAGGCCTAAACCTTGCCAATAGGTTTGCCTACAACTTGGTGGTTAAAAACTCTTTGTTATCCTTATAAACCTATAATATATCTCCTACACATCATTTAAACCTCCATGAAGGTGATACAAAACATTTCAATTCTTGGCAAAGGATAAAAGTGAAAATGACCCCTCGTGAAGGCTTAGGCTCGTATCCTACTTAGCTACCCTACCTGTAAACCTCATTGTCTAGACTACCCTATTTGACTTCCAATCTTATAGAAAGGTTTATTAGGTTTCCATAGATTTTATATATCTTCTTAAACCATACTTTGATCTCTCATTTCCTTTTTATGACCTTCTTCACCTGTTTCCATAGAGTTATAGGGTCTATCTAAGAGGAAAAGTGCCCCCTATCTAAGACAAAATAAGGGGCACTTCCCATATTAGCCTTGACAAATTGACCATTTGAGGATATTATTTAACTATTAATGGTACTCTATACCAATTTTAAACCTTTAAATCCAATCATCAGACCTCAAACTTTATACATTTCTTAGGCAAACTTATGAAAAAGGTAGAGTGTGAGGGTAGGCAGGGTATGAGACTATGTTTTGTGTAAAATTAAGGTTATTTCCATTAGATATGCTAATTTATAAGACTAATATAGGTTTTAACACAATATATGTTACCTCCAAAGTCTCTCTCCAACAACTTTACCTCTTGAGTCATTATAAATAACCTTTATGCCTTTATAAATTTAGGACTAAGCTTACCCTGCCTAGTTGTAACAGTCCTACTTGTAGGTTTTTGTGGAGGTATTAGGCATTAGTAATTTAATTTAGTATAATTATTATTTTAAAAATATATTTTTTATTCCCTTCATTCTCTCAATTCCCACTTGTACACTTCAACCTTCAAACACCTCTTCTCTAGCATAAACTATGTGGATTGCCTAAAATAAGACTGAGACACCTTGGGTTAGTTGTAGGTGTTTATGTACATTTTGAATACTAAAATAAATGTTTGAAACACTTATTAAAAATTACATCTTAATTATACAATATTTTTAATTAATCAATTGACCTTGGGTGGAATTATCATCATTAAAAACACTAACTCCAACTCATTGTCTATATTTCCAACATTACTGTGTTTCATGGCCTTTTAGGCCTACCTATAGGTACACTTGGGGATGTTTGAAACTATATTGATGATTATATTACTTTTCATGATGGTAATAAAGTCACAAAAATCCCTATTTATTTTTAAATCTCAAAATAAGGTAAAAAAAAAATCAACCTTTTACCTCACTGTTTGAAACCCTTATTGTAGGTGTCCCTTCCCATGCCTATGTATGGACAAGGGATAGGCTTCGGAGGTCATCACATCAAATTACATTTTCCATTTAAAATATTGTCTCATTAATATCACTTATATCATTTATAATTAATCCCTCATATAAAACAAACTTAACTTGCAATTTTATTTGAAAGAAGCTTTCCTTTGGTCTCAAACTGTAGATGACACTAAATGAATTTAGTGTGTTTAAGGGAAACTTTGAGACCCTAAACATCTCTCTCCCCTTCATATTTTGGATTAAAATTTGGAATGGGTGTTGTATGTGGTATGTAATACTAAACAAAACAATGAATATCATTGTAAATTCCTTCTGTCATGGTATATTCTATTCCAAAAAGCTTAAGGACCTCTATTTTGGTCATTTTGGGATATTGAGTCTATGATCACAGTCACATTTTCTTTAAACTTTCATAGACCCTTTTGAATCTTATCCATATATTTAAATATTATTATGACTCTCAATGTGAAATTACTATATATAGGTTCAATTTACATGATTTTTCACTCCTTAGAACATCTTATCCATATGCTTAAGCCACTTGGAGGTTATGATTAGTTACAACTAGTAGTGAATCAAGAATGCAATATGGAGACCTCTGATGAATATGAGTTTTGATACTTAAATATAACATATTAATTAATTTATATCAAAAAAAAAATTAGGCACACACCAATCTTCCCTTTCACCAATATAATGTCAACAAAGGCATGTAGATGGTTTTTTGAACTATGTTGTACAGGCATATGTATAAAAGGAATAAGAAGAATTTAGGCAAGGATTTAAAAACACCTCTAAATGTAATTTTTAGCCTTAAATTAAATAAAATTAATCTATAACATTTGAAATCTACTTCACAACACCTTCAATGGCACCTGTAGGTGAATATATCTCTATGAGGGCTGACAGTGATGGGAAACATAATCATTTGAGCATTGGTTTGGCAGTTCATGAGTCCAAAACTTGTTCCAACACATCTAGATGCATCCTCATAGGTTAAAAAATAAAATTATCATCAAATTCATCCATTATAACATGAAAACTTCCTTCATGGTTCCTGAGATAGCTACAAGTGTGAAAAGACCAATTTTGAAGCATACACAAGCCTAAAATAGGTTTATTGCATTTATGAGACTTTAAAAAAAAAGGAGAATAGATAACATGTGTAGATATAATTATAAATTTTTTAAAACATCAAACCATCAAATCCAAACATAATAAATAGTAACTAGCTCAAAAGGAGACCCCTCATGGTTGCAAATGCATAAAAAGCTACCTAGAGTGTTGGCAATGGTTCATAAAGGAGAAGATATTAATTAGAGAAATATTTACATAAAATTTAATTATACTTAGATACCTTTCATTCACCAATATCATTATTCCCAACTCCAACTATATGGGCCACACCAAGTGTTTGAAAATGACCCTTCTTGGCTTGCAAAGAGAAGATGGAAGAAAAAGAAGTTGAAGATTAAATTTTGGAACTTATCACAGCACTAAAATAATTTAAATTAATATATGGAGGTAAAGAGGAATCTTACCCATGTTTTTAGTTGTAAGTGAGATCATCCATTTCATATAAATGCCCAAAAGGGCCTAAAATCAAGCAAAAACTCCCCATTTATACACATAACTATTTTTTGAACTAAATCCTGATATATCATAACATCTCCTAATTTCATCCATGTTTATAATCACCTTTATGACAAATATTCCCACTTGGAAGTCTGTACAAGCCATTAAATAGGCTAAAAATATGGCCAAATGACACTTTTGACACATGAAACATGGTAAAGGATGAATTAATGATTTATAAACACCTTAGGACTCCTAAATGACCATATTAGGACATTTATAACACAATATATTTTGATCTTATTTGACCAAGGTTGACCAACTTTGGCCTTGGTTGACTAGGCCAGTATAAGGGAGATAAGCTTAGACCCAAGCTAGTGGAGGGATAAGTAAGATGCTTAGACCATTATGAGACCCATTTAGAACATGTATAAACTTATAAAAGGTTTATAAATGTAGGAGTTGACCAAATTTTAATTTTGGTCAAATTTGGTGAACACTTACTTAGGGGCATCCCATTACATTCAACCCTTGAATATTCCCACATTGTTTTTTGTCACTTGTTTCATCACCCATTCCCTAAAATTTTAGCTTAGGGTTTGAGCCTTGTATTTATTCATTTGTGTCCTTTATCATGATAGATTAATTCCTTATATATAATAATATATATCTCATTCATTTACACACATATTAAATAAAAACATTGAAATTACAAGTAAACACTTACCCTAAAACATGTCTACCATCTTAGCTAGCTTCCAAACCCTACATCATCATTCACTCGCTCATATTTATTAGGAGGGAAAATCACACATCTATTCATCACACATTAATAAATTCATCAACCACCCATTTTCTCATCTTTTCTCATATTGGGAGAACTACATCTGGCTTGATATCCCTACAAGGACTTTGTCCATGGTGGATTATGTAGGTAGCACTTATATGCATGGGGTCTCTAAGGTCAAATTGACCACCACCTTCATCCTCTTCATTTATCAAAAATGTTATTTTAATTTTTCATATTTTATCTCTACATCTTCATAGTTATTTTCAAACTTCCTCATTGATCATTCCATATTCTAGACATTGGCTACCAAAGGTGTCAACCCTTTCTTAAGATGTTATGTTCAGGGTTTTGTTTCCTTTTTCGGTGTTGATTATTTTTTGTTCTTGTGTTCTCTCCTTTTTTTTGTCATCATTATGTCTCCCTTATATTTTTAGTCTTTTTATCTCTTCCTTAACCATTATTTGTTAACATATCTTATTGCCATAACCATTTTTGGTTATTTAGCTTAAATATTCTTTCCTTAAGATCTCTTTTTTAATTTATTTAACTCTTCTTTCCCTAACCTCTCTTGGTTATTTTATTTAATCTTATTTTTTGTAATCATTTTTGGTTTTTTTGTGTTATTATCTCATCATTTATCTTATTAGTATTCCTTGATTTTTATTTATGCAAGATTTTTCTTTTCAAACATTTGCATTCATCTTTCACTTGTTATCAAAATCATTTTTGTATATTACCATCTAGTGTTATCATGACTTCATGATGCACTGCATATTACAAAACTGAATCTTTGACTTGTTTTGAATTTTTTTTGTGTGTCAATATTATTTTATGTATTCCACTATAGTGTGGTCATGATTTTTTGATATCATGATGCTCTTTTTTTTGCACAGATTATTATTTTAAGTCCTTATGCATAAAACACAAACATTCATCATGATTATTTTATATCATTGGTGTTTATTTTGTTTTACACTACATTAAAATTAAGGTTTCTCAAAAATTATTTTCCTATTTTATGTTAGAACTCTAATGCAAAGAAAAAAATAATAATACAAGGTGGCTATATAACCATGCATGCATCCATACAAAATCATCCATTACATTTATATATATACCATAATAAAAGATGAAAATTTTGAACATGTGTTATTATAAATCACAAAGAATGAAATTAATAACCATACCATGTCTATCTATATAAACCGTAATCCATAAATAAAGTTAATAATAATAGTCCATAATGTCTATAACTCCATCCAATAAATAACATAAGTTTTTCATCCATCACAAAACATGTATGTGTGTGTATGTATATAAATTAAATTTGTCTATACAATGATACATATCAAAAATACATATACATTGATACATCATGCTAAAATCATATCAAGTCTCTCCCTAGCCCTCAATTGGGGCATCTATCATAGGACTAGGCTCATAATGATGTGGTGTACTCCTCAAAGGACCCATGACACATTGTGATCCCTACCAAACAAACCTCTATGAGTCTACTAGTTGTATTAACCTCCCTAACATAGATCTCTTAATCGAGTACTCCATGTATGAAGTTGATCATTGTGATCATGGTACAACCTCCTCATATAAACTCATATAATTTGTGGCCTACTCCATAGCCTGCATGACCTTATCCAAGGTTTAAATATATCCCTATACTAACTCCACCCATGAAGTATCTCTCTTAGACCAGTATCACTATGTCAATCATGTGTCATCAGGTGTTTGTGTCATTACTTATTGTGTCACTAATACAATTGATAATTTCACACCACCTCTATCTAATCTCTCTACCTCCACATAGAGTCTTTAAACCCCACCTTGTATATGTCTGATATTTATAGCTCTAAATTCTAGGTAAGCATCTCTGACATCTATCTCCTTTGTATTCTACCCACCTATTTATGTAATCTCATTATCTCCCCATCCTATACTCTGATCTCCTCATGTAGTCTATTAATTAGTGTTTGATATTCCTATGATATAACTCACCCTAATGGCCTAGATACATCTCTCCTATCTATATGTCTCTACAACATGTATCATATTTGTATCCACCATCCTGATCCCCATCATTGTCAATAAAATCTAAAGGAGTCTCTCTTCCTCCAAAAAGCTCCTGTACATCTACTCTCATCTTTATATCCTTGCTTACATCCACATATCTAGTCTCTATGTCCTCTAACTTTGTCACTTCCACATCCTCTAACTAGGTATCCTCTATCGTCAATACCCTTTAACTATCCACTCATCCTCATCTACCCCTTTGTCCTATCACATCCTTCTTGATCCTCACTCTAAGACCTATACCCCATGGATGTCTACCTCATATGGCTACCAATATTTGTCTCCATATGTGTGGAGCATATGATACTATGAGTCTCTTTAACATTTTTTCTATCCCACCACTTTGGATATCCATCCACTACCCCCACATTAATAATATCATTATTTTCAACCCAAATCACTATCTAAACATGTGTTCAACTATGCTTAGAAACATAACCCATTGTGCTCTCACTTTATAACAAACCATACAAACATGTGTGGCTCTATTAGAATATGTTTCCTCATGCTAAAATATCTCAAAACTCTATCAAGTTGGTATTTCTCAATAACATATTCATTGCATCCCATGATTTAACACTTAATCATCATATTGTCCATGTGTAGACCATATTATGCCCACTATAACACTCTTGTTAGGTAACATGATGTCACTGACAATATACATGAGCATAATTGTCAATGAATATTCTACTAAGTCCATGCATGTATCTATATCCATGTTGCCTCTCACAACTAGAATCAAGTCCTCACCAAAAATCATTAAAAATGTAATATCTTGTGGTCCCTATCCCTAAAACACTTGTGTCCCCTATATCAAGATCATCAGGATCCACCATATGTCCTCTAAAGTCATAGTCATCTCACCTATCGGTAGGTGAAATGTGGTTATCTCACTTTGCCACCTCTCTACCAAAGAATTCAAAATCATCATATCTACTTGAATCTCTATCATATAATAAATGTAAGCTATGTCTTTCACCTCTAACACACTGAACTCATACTCTTTAATCCTCTCAATCATCAACACTACCCTTGGTCTCCACTCCTATGTCACCAACACTAGTAATACCCATTGGAAAAATTAAGATAGCACAATGTTAATCTCATAATTAGTGAAAACTACATCCATCATCATCAAAGCCTTAATTACATTCATTATTTATTAATCTATTAGAAATACATGTCAATTCATTTTAAAACTAGCCCATCTTCTAAAAACCCTAACAATTTCATATCTTATTTTAATGATTTTTCTATACACACTAATGAATTTGCATCACCCTTTACCCATTTCACATTTCTAATAATTTACAACTAATTTTAATGATTTCATTATCCACCTCAATGATTTCACTACTATGTGGTAGGATCTCACATTTATCCTAACTTATTTCTCCTAAGTGAATTCATTCCTAAGCTAAGAGATTTCACTACCAATTTTAGAGATTTCACTCCTATATACTATGATTTCACAAATTTCCAAACTAATTTCTCTTAGATAATTTCATAACTCAGTTTAATGATTTTGATTCCCATTTAAATTATTTCACATTAATCATTCATGATTTCACAATTTTCATTATCAAACTCACATTTATGACAATTATGAAATCATGAATCCCAAATTTAATTAGTAGTAAATGTACCAAAATAAAAAACTTAAGGTTTAAAATTGTACTTACTAGAGGGCCACTCTGCTCAGGTCTCTAGTGTCTCCTCATGCACTCTCTATAGTGATGGTGAATAGGGATGGGATCCATTTTCTCTATGATCATAGATAAAAACTCACTCAATCACAATTTCTTCACAATTCACTCTAGAAATTTAATTTTCACAAATGAACTTCTATTTCCCCTCCCTCTATTTATAGTCTATCCCCTAAATTCAAATATTTTTCCCTCCAAAAGCTCATGACAAATTATTTTTCTCCAAATATTAGGAAAATCATAATCAAAATACTTTAAATATTTATCTACTACTTACAACTATCCATTTTTAAATCTTAAACTCAAATGGGAATATCTATATTTTTTATTTTCAGAATCATAGCTTTCCATCATTGGGATATATCATTCCCATATCTACTTGCATGACTCCTGAGTATAATAACATTTCCAAGTGTGTAGTCCTACAATGCTAAATATATTTTTTCCAATCATTTCTTTGGTTTTACACTAGTGAAAATGCATTTACACATGCCTTAATTATGCAAGTATGATATTGGTTCTAGTACTTTATTTTATTGATGCTCTTCATTATCATCTCTTCATTCTTTTTTCTCCTATTTAATTTTGAGTGTTCCTTCACTTTCCCACATAAGCAATTGAGGGAGGCATCATCACATTCATTTTCATTCATCTAGGGAAACTTTTTCTTATCAATCATCAATGCTTTACTTTTTATACTATTCTTCAAAGTGGTATTACTTTACAACACAATTTTAAAGAGGGTAAAATGTAGACACCCAAATTTAATTTATTTTTGAAATACACTTTGACATAATAACCCTTTTTCTTCCTCAAATTTGAATTCAAATTCATGTCATCTCCCTCCAAATTTAAATAATTGAATAATTCCTAATTAATCAATTATGTACACCTTTAATCTAAATTTAATTAATAAATCTATATTTTACATCTCACCCTGACATCATCCACCTTTATCTCCCTCATATGTTAACTCATCCAACCAATCCCTTAACTTCCTAAACTATCCAATGAGTCACCCCTTGACTTGTCAAATAGCTTGACCCATTCTTGATGACTCAACTAACCAATTCTCTTTTTCTCTCAACCAATTGAATTGGTAATCATTCTAATCGACAAGGAATCATTCTCCACCATTGACTATTTAAATAAATATAAATATTCAAATAATCATTCACCATCTGATCTACCTTCTAAAAAACTATAAATAGGCATGCAAGTCATCACTTTCATTCATCCACCTTCAAGTTAATGAAGTGCTATCAAATTTTAAAATGAATCCAAATAAAATAAAATAATTAAAAAGTATATTTAATTATCAAAATTATACCCATTCCCCATTTACATATGATAAAGTATTGAGTATCCACATTCCACACAAAGATCAAATCTACCATTGATCACATAATGGAGAAGGTCACACACATTGGATGTTTTTGTAAGTAGTTCTTTTAATAGTTTAGTTTCTTCATTTTTTATTACTCTATGTTGATATTTTTTGAGTTTATATTAGGATTAAAATCATTTGATTTCTTAGTTTAGTTGCATCTATATTTCCTTCATACACCTATAATTGTAGAAATACTAGGAAAAGTGTAAGAAACTTTCCTTGTGCCTAATGAAGTTGTGGAAGTTGAAGTAACCATGGGGGGAACAACTGAGGTAGTTGAAGAAAAATTAGGAAACGTGTCTAAAGAAACTAAGATACTAGCATAAGTGTAGGCATAGGTCTGTATCCTTTAATTTTTATTTAATAACAACATCATGTGTATATTTTACACTCATGGTAGATTGCTTTACATCATGAATTTGAGGAGGACCTAGGATATGAATTTTAAAGGTTAATATTTTAGGGACATTTTGTGATAGGAAAATAGCTTAGTGATCACATGATTGAGTTATATATTTATAATTAGTTAAATTGAGTGAGTACGAATGTCATTGTTCATGTATATTAGATAAGTTAAGGGAATAGGGATGGGAGATATTATGAGAAATATGTGGGATAGAGATATAGATATTATGGGGATGGATTAGGATTGACTAATTAATAATAGGGGATGAAAATAATTTATAATTTAAGTGTGAAAAATGAAATTAAGATCCTAAAAAATTAGAAAATGGTTTAATATTATTTTTATTGTGAGGTTTTTGGTATGTTGAGTATATTAGATATAAACCAAATTTAACATTTGGTATCGAAGTAGGAGGGATTTAGCATTGATATTTTACACTAAAATAACATTTTTATGTGTTTTTTAATATGAAACCCATTTTTAGTGTTGTACTATGTGTCTAAATTCAATAGTATATGAACTTAGTATATTGGGTGCAATACATCTACCTTCCTATATCTAGGTGCATTACAAATTATGCCAAGCTTAAAGTGTTAATTAAAACTATGAGCTTCCAATCCATGTGTAGCTTTTAGTTTTTTATTGAATCCAATGTTGAGGTCAAATCTTATCTAATACATAGGAGTGCCTAGATCATTTAACTCACCTGATTATTTCAATAGACATGTATTTCATTTTTCCACTCAAAAATGTCATTCAAGTTTTCAGTCTCCTGTGCCACTATTTGGTATTTATTCATTTTCTTCAGTCAAAGATTGTTCATTTTATAAAGGGTCTTATATGTTTCCAAATAAGTTTCAATATTAGATAAGTGTGTTTACATTTAGATCATTTTTAAGCCATAAGTATTTTACTTATAATTGAATCTCATTTTTCAAAAAATAATAATAAAAGAGTCATTGGTATGATGTTTATGCCATAGTTTTAGATATAGTCTTATTTTTTAATTATTTTTATTGAAGTGTTATTTAAAAAGTAATTTTACTTATTAATTTTTAAATATAGTTGTTTAATGTTATTAGGTATATATTTTATGTTAAATGTTTATCCAAGTCAAAGTCAATATTAAAATCATTCTATCAAGAGTCATTTATCAAATTTATAAAAAGTCATTAGTGTTAAATATTTTGTAAGGATGCATTTTCAAGGTAATTGATGTCTTGTATTTTTGAGTTGGATATTCCATTGTTTAATAGTCTTATGCAAATTTAATATTCAAATGCAAATAATGAATAAAAACTTATGGAAAATAGTCAGTGGAAAATAAACATAGCCTACATATACAATTTTTTTTTTGAATGGAATAACAAAGATGATAAATTGAATGGCCTTGCACTTTCAAATTATGACTTACACTACGTAGATTTACAAAATTCATCCATATAAATTTGGGATAATCTGAATAATTTGTTTGGTGCTAAATAATTTAATGTAAAATTTTATCTAAATTTATGCCTATTCAAATTAAAAATGAGTGAAGTACCTACTATGTCTTGTCATATAAATGATCTTATATATCTCATGAGCTAGCTAGTAGAATTCAAAATGCCATTTGATGATGAAGATGTTAAATCTATTTTGTTGAATATATTGTCTTCCACATACAACAACGGTGTTTTCAATATTATTCAAACATAATATCAGTCCTTGGAAGACATGATCTCAGATCTCTTAGCAGAAGAAAAAAGAGAAATTTTAGATTATGCAAAATAAGAAATTGTAATGTACTGAAAGAAGAATCATAAAAAAGTTGACAAAAATAAGGACAAATTTGAATGTTTCTAATTCAATAAAAAGGGGCACACATCCTAGTTTTTAAATGTTTGATATAATGGTATACTCAAAGGAAAACTTAAAATAAATGAATCAAATTTGGTCAATGAAAAAGAACAATCCAATGAGGAAGAACCAACAAATGATTATAGTTATTATGATTTTCAGGACTTTTTACACTAAGTGAACATCATCCTATAAAAGGATGAAGGTAATGAAGGAAGGAATTTTCAACATCATCTCATCATACACAAGTGATGAGGTCATGCAATGTTGTTGTGGCATGTTTTTCAATTATGTGTTTGATTTTTGATTTTGTGAATAAGAACAAATAATAAATTCCTATTCAATGATATGTGAGAATAATTTATTTATATTTTCCCTTGATGTAAGAAAATGATGATATTTGAAGAAGTATTATAAAATCATGATATTATGGTTTTTAGTTAACCACATGTAAAATCATCATGTTTGATTTGATTTTATGGGTCAATATGGGTCAAAACCATCCTTTTTGATTTAAGTTTTTTGGTCAATCCTTTTCAAAACCATCATATTTTGTTTATTGGTCAATCACTTGTAGAACCATCTAGATCATGAGCTTGGTGGTACATTGTAGTATAAGATAATGTTTTCCCCACATTTTCATTAATGGGGGGAATGATAGGAAAATATCTTAGTTCTCACATGTTTGAGCTATATATATTTATAATTAGTTAAATTGAGTGAGTGTAAATTCCATTGTAATAAGGTGAGTTATTTGTCTGGTAAACCAACTCACATAGATTAGATAAGTTGAGGGAATAAATAGATGGGATATGTTGTGAGAGATATATGGGATTGAGATAGAGATATTAAGGGGATGGTTAAGGATTAACTCCTTTTTAATATGGGATGAAAATCCTTTATAATCTTGTATCTCTCATAATGTAAGTGTGCCAAATGAATTGCATATCCTGAGCAAATTAGAAAAATTATTTAATATTGTTTCTATTATGAGTATTTTGGTATGTTGAGTATATTAAATCTAAGATAGTTTTATCATTTTTGAAGGCATAAAATTTAGTCTCTTCCTCTAAGAATTATTCATGTTTTTATTCTTTTGTAGATTTATATAGATATTCCTTAGCTAAGTCCTCCCTTATAGACTCATATTTTATGTCTAAATAGGTAAGACCCAATGATGTCCCTGAATATTGAGGTGGCCTCTCCTATTCTTGAGTAACCTTAGGATCTTGTAGAATAGTAGGAAAATTAATTTTTTCTTGAGTTTCCACAAGAGGACTAGTTGTAATGTGCACTAGAGAAAAATAAGGTGAATAACTCACCATTAGTACTTAAGTTGGTTAGAGTGTGGAAATTTTAGGTGTAAATGTTAAAGTGCCATTAGAAAATAAGTGTTCCCATTTATCTATATAAGAATCATGTTTATTTATATCTTTTGGCTTTGGGAGGATCCTAAGGATATTTTCCTTTAGTTGCTCATTAGTATAATCTATCTCATCCTATTTATGAGGTTGTTATGTTACTTCTATGGAATTTTATTTCTCATTGTGCTTTATCCTGATTACATCATCTTTTGTAATGGAAAGATCATATTAAATCATTTTATAAATATTTATAGACATCCATGTACCTCTCATTTTAATACACACTTGGGATTCATCATCAACATTCAAAAAATTATAATCATGACCATACTCCTAATGGGCATGTGTGTGTGTATGTATGTATGTATGTATGTATATATATATATATATATATATATATATATATATATATATATATATATATATATATATATATATATATATATATATATATATATATATATATCTATATATATATATATATATACATATACATATATATATATACATACATATATGCATATATACATACATATATATATATATATATGTATATATATATATGTGTGTGTGTGTGTGTATGTATATATGTATATATATATGCATACATATATACATACATACATACATACATACATATATATATATATATATATGTATATGTGTATATATATATATATATGTATGTATATGTATATATATATATATATGTATACACACACACACACACACATATATGTGTGTGTGTGCACATATATACATACACACACATATGCCCACAAGGAATATTATACATATATATACATGCATACATACATATACATACATGTATATATATGTATGTATGTATATGTATACATACATTACATATATATACATACATACATACATACATATATGTGTGTGTGTGTGTGTGTGTGTGTGTGTGTGTGTATGTATTTATATATATAGATACATACATACATACATACATATATATATATATGTGTGTGTGTGTGTGTGTGTGTGTGTGTGTGTGTATGTATGTATCGATATACATACATACATACATACATACATACATACATATATATATATATATATATATATATATATATATATATATATATATATATATCTTCCCTTGAAACTATTTATTTATTGAAATATAAGCCCTCTATTGTCCCAATCTTTATACTTGAATAATTTTAAATGGAAATAAATTTTGTGTTGAGAGCACTTGGCTAACTATTCCTAGTGTTAGATTTTTGTCTTCATATACTAAGAGGTGTCTTATGTAATCTACCTATTTTAGAGCTTCTACGTTTTTCACCAATATTATTGGACACTTTATAAGTTATTTTTTCTTCAGCCAATTTATTCGAGACTATATTGGTCAAATAAAATGGTGCTACCATTGTGCCTTCAACTTTGATAACTGTATGATCCAGGTAGAACTAGTAGCCTTCTAATTATTTAAGTGATCTTTTAATTTATATTTACAACATTCGCATAGGTTATTCATTCATTACCTTATACACCATTGTGTAAAATGTATCTATTATTTTTTGCATGAAAATTTTAAATTTTTGAATGTGATAAATATCAAAATCATCAAAAATTATCCTTTTCTCTCTTTGTTCTAAAAGAGATGTGCCAATAGATCTTAGAGTGCCATAAATACCATATACTAAATATGGGAGCATATAGAAAATATTTTTTGGCCTATTGTATATGATCCTCTAAACCTTCAAGTTGTAACTTATAATCTCTCCCAATGCCAAAATATCTTGGCTATCTAAAATTATGGATAACAATTGAACCCATATTTCATCAACATATGTTATGGATGGGGCTCCATGTAGTATGTTTAATAGGGCCATGGAAATCCTAAAAACTAGTGTGAATTAATAAATTGGCACCTTCCTCATCATGATAACTTATTAGAGTTTTAAATGCAATTTTATAAAGTGTCCCTAACCTTGTTGTCTTTTGATGACTCCTTCATTTTATATTAATTATAGAGCATGTTTATTTTTGTTAATCTATAATATTTCTCAAATACTACACTTGTTATATAGGCCACTAGTTTTGTGCTATTTTTCTTATGAAAAAATTCATTAATGCATGTGCCCATTATGAATAAATTAATTACTAAGTCGACACATGGAAATACCTTTAGCTTAGTTGTCTCTTTGTGCAGTATAATAATTTTAATGGAGATTAGATCATTTATGTATTCCCTCTCATTGAGGGTAAAATTATCACTGTCCTTTTATGTTAGAATATTTTCAAATTATACATATATGGTTGAATATTGACAGAAGGCATTATGTAAAGCAATTAGATCAAACTCTATATCTTTAAGTTCATGTTTAGTCCCAAATAAAAATAGTGAGGGAGTTAGTTCTCAATTCTTGATATGCATTTTAAACTTACCAAGCTTTGTGTTCAATTTGAATATTAGGCCTTTTAGGACATTTTAGGGATCTAGATAGCAATTTCAAATCTAGTTAATTTGTAAATGTAATTTGATTCAGTGTAGATCATAACATATAGTCTAGCTGCAAGTATTGAATTCTTTGCTAAAATATTCCATTTGAGATAATTAATTGTAGAGTAATGGTCCTTGTCAATTATCTTTCCAATTGTAATTGAATTTCATGACATAATATTTCATGGGGATTTATTTGACACATGTTACCTTGTCTCTTATTTTGATTGCTTAGTCACCATTATTAGCTTTAATATGTCTATATGCCTTTCATATTTGTCATGATATCACTTAATCATGATTTGATTTATATATCTTATTTGTATTTTATTACGTTTATGGTGATTTTTATCCTATAATGTTTTTGATATGGTACACATGGTAGTATTTCACTTTATCACTTAGATTATGCCTATTATTTGATCTCTAAGTCATGTCAATGTATAGAGATGCAAGGTGATGACATGTGGCATGACATGTGGTAGACTATTATTATATAATATATATGTGGTAGCATCTATTTATGACATATGGTTATTTATTTTATAAAGGATGACATGTGGCAACATTCATGAATGCCATGTGGTTGTTGACTATACAAAGGATGACACGTGGCAATATTTTATTTCATCACTTAGTCTATGTATTTATAATTTTTCATATTTTATTATTGGCCTCTATGTTAAAATATTATGACACATGGTAGGATCTCATATAGTCACTATGTCACCACTTTTTTAACTTATCTCTTCAAATCAAGGTCTGTGATAAAGTGATATGGTGACATGTGGAGTAATCTCACTCATTTGCTTTGTCACAAGAATAGAATACTTATAAATTTGAGTAAATACTTGTGATGAACTAAGATATAGACACATGGAGTGAAAACATGTGCCAAGTAGTCATGATTGTAAAATACTTAGTAATGTTTTGCTAAAAATCTATGATAGACCATGAGAGACACGTGGAATTGTCTTATATAATACATTAGTTGGGAGCTTTTGGAAAATATAACTTGAGATATTTTCTAGATGTAATGAAGAGGGGTAACACATATAATAATCTCTCTTGGTTTGGATGTTGAGGGTGTACAAATTTTAATGTGTCCTCAATGTGGATGCCAAATAAAAATGTATCTAAACACCTAATTGGTGATGAGTCCTTGCACTATTTAAAGCCTTAATGTTACATCTTATCCTACTCTTGATAGACTAAATTATTATAAGATAAGGAATTAAAACTAATGATTAATATTTTTTTATTTTGATGTTATTATCAAAGTGGATGCCAATATCTCTAGATCAAGAAAATGCATAGGTTTATGATAGGAAAAAGTCAAGTATGTACACAACACAATAGCTACAAGAAAATGAAATCACAAATATGAGAATATTGCATAAACAAGATACAAGAAAAAAAATCTTTCATTTAACAATAGCTCATCAAGAGAGATGTACATATAGGTGTGCATGAGTAACTCCTCAAAAGAAAGGAATTTAGAGAGCCAATAATAAAAAGTTAACTCCCATACCTAAAATATCTAATTAGGGGAGTTAATTCATATTCATCTGGTCAAAATGTAACTCCAAGTACACCTAAGCAAGCTTATCCATGAAAGTAGGAAAACTAAAAATAAGGGGAAATTTTCCATAATAAATAAACATGGTAAAAAATAAAACCCCTATTATAACACCCCCCATAAGCACAACTTAAGTGTGTAGTGTAATAAAAGATAAATACGTCCTAGCAATTAGGCCTGATCTAGTACCCAATATAAATCAATCTCTCATAAAGTAGAGAAAAAGAGAAAACCCATTGGAAAAAATCCCCCCTAAAAGAGAGACATAAAATAAGTGAAGAGGATAGAAGTTCCCCTAAAGATGATGTTGATGTTGATGTAGATTGTACCCTAAGAAGAAATAAAAAATGAATGAACTTATTCTCAGTGAAGGGTTTGGTAAAGATATTTGTGACCTATTTTGAAGACTAGAAAAATCTCATGTGAATCTCAATATGTTTGGTCTATTGGTGCTAAACTAGATTCATACATATTTGTATGGTACTCTAGTTATCACAATAGATGAAGGTGGGTTGCATAAAAGGAATGTCAAACTTAGATAGAATCCCCTAAATCCAAATAGCCTCATTAGATATATTAATAACTTCCCTATACTCTACCTCTATGGATGATATAGCAATAGCATTTTGCTTTTTGTTAGACCAATTGATAGGAATAGAACCTAAAGAAAAGATATAACCTGAAGTGAAATCATGATTTTGAGTATTTCTAACCTAATTTGAATCTATAAAATCAACCAATTCAACCTCTGTGCTAAATATATACTAAATCCCAAATCTACAAGAGCCCTGAATGTAGTGAAATATCCTCTTATCTACTTTCTATTGTAGTTCCTGGGGTTCCTACATGAATATGGATAAAAGTCCCACAACATATGAAATGTCATCCTTGGCATGAGTTAGATAAATAAGGATGCCGACAAGCTATCGATACCAAGTGGCATCAAGCAAAGTTGTAGAACAATTAGCCTTAAGTTTGAATCCTTATGGAAAGAGAGTTAGAGATGGATTATAATTAGCCATATGAAACCAAGCCAAAAGATTGAGAGCATACTTGGGTTATGCAAGTGAAATCCCTGAATCAAACTATGAAATATTTATGCCAAGGAATTACTATATAAAAACTAAGTCAATCATGTCAAATATGTCTTATAGATTTATCTTCACCACAATAATAGCTAATGAGGAACTTCCAATGATCAAAATATCATCAACATAAAGGACCAATATTAGTAAAGAATCATTCTTCTATAAAAAATATACATTAGGGTTTGAATGACACCTAATAAAACTTGAAGTAAGGAGGAAGGAATCTATTTTTTCTTACTAAGATTGAGGGGCATGTTTGAGGCCATATATGGATTTATTAAGTCTATAAACTAGGGATGAATCTTGAATAAACCTGAACAAACCCAAGTGGTTGATCAATGTAGATCTCCTCCTCAAGGTCTCTGTGAAGAAAGGCACTCTTCACATCCATCTAGTGTACATCCCAACTATGTGATGTATCTATAACTAGTGTGAGTTAGATCAAAGTCATATTTGTAATAGGTGCAAAGGTCTTTGAGTAGTCAATGTTGGCTACCTATGAAAAACCCTTGTCAACCAATCATGCCTTATACTTATTAACCAATAAATCTATTTTAAACTTTGTTCAATATATCCACCAACATTGAACCATATTTCTTCCCTTATGAATTGAAGTCAAATCTTAAGTGTGAATTTTTATCAAAGAAGAATATTCTTCTTGCATAGCACTATCCCACTTAGGTATGTCTCAAGCCTCTTAGAATCTCTATGGATCCAAAACTAAAGAAAATAAATCACATGGATCACTCTAATAATCTACCTAAGTACATATATCATATCTTAGATACCCTACCCAAGTGCCTATACTCTAAAGTGTCTTCCTGGCCCAAAGGGGCCTAAATGTGGGTAAGTCAGGTTCTAACTCCCCATCCTCTAAAACATGACTAGACATGTATTTATAAGTCTCCCCATCACTACCCTTGCTACCAAAATGGGAATAAAATTAAGACCTTGGATCGAGAACCTACTCTAGAGGATCTAATTTAGAAGAAGAATCATCAAGTATGAGTGAATCCAATGAAAGTGAATAAGTGTTAAGTGTTGGGTCTATGAGACTCTCCTAAAAGTGAAAACATCTCTCTATAAAAAATTCATGTGTGGTTGGATGTAGAAGGTGGTACCCCTTGACTCCATATAGATAACCTAAAAAGATGTAAGGCTTAGACTAAGGCTCCATATCTTTGTGTATCTTCTTCAATATACATGCCATAGCTAGAGATTCTAAAACCCTAAGGTGATCAAAATTAGGTTTCCTTCCATGTCAAGATTCAAAGGGTATTATGCCTTTAAAATATTTATGAAGAACCCTTTTCTAAATATATAAATCAAAATTAATTGATTCAACCTAATACTAAGGTGCCAAGGACCTATAGTGAATAATATAGCTAGCCATCTCTTTCAAGGACCTATTCTTGAATTTTGTAATTCCATTCTATGAAGGAATATAAGTAATTGTCTATTACAAATAAAACCCCTCTATGGTGTAAAACTACTCAAATATATTATTGACATATTTACCTCCATTTTTAGTTCAAGTAACCTTGATGGATTTCTCATATTTTTTCTCAACAAGTTCCTTGAGTCTTAAAAATCTTCAATCAATTCAGACTTTTGCTTAAGAAAGTAAGCCCATGTGTATCTCAAGAAATCATCAATGAAAGTGAGAATGTACTTAGCCCTTGTAAATGATAGATTGAGAAAAATACTAGATACATCATTGTGTACTAATTCTAATGCTTGTGAATCCCTCTAAGCTTTTCCTTTGTCAAATTTTGCTTCAAGATGATTTCCAAGAGAGCACCCCTCACAAAGTCCCTTAGAAAATTAAACTCAAGGCAATCCTATAACCATGCCATTTTTGCTAAGTTTTTCAAGGTAGTAGTAGTTAAGGTGGCCAAATTACTCATGCCATAATTTTCTAACTCCATTTGAATGAGTCAACAATGCTATCAAAGAAGAATTAGGTACAAAATGTGAAAAGGTGTATAACCTAGCTTGGTGATTTGCCCTACCCACTACCATTATAGTATCATTATGAAATTCCTTGATGATAACTAAATCTGGTAAAAACTCAACCATCATACCTTTTCTAATCTAAGTGATTTGATACACTGATAGGATATTGGTTGAAAGGTAAGGCACACTTAGAACATTATTTAATGTTCTTCCTTCCATTTACATAGACCCTCTCCCTACAATAGGTATAGAAGTGTCATCACCCAAACTAAAAGAAGACATTCTACAAGGTTCTAATTAATAAAACCTAACTAATAAAGAACCTATGCAGTGAGAATCACCCAATTCAATGACCTATGAAGATGTTGAAGCTGTAACTATTACAAGAGCCTTACCTTTTTCTTTCTCTTTCCCCTTAGTAGAATCTTGGGTAGATGAATTCTACTTTATGGACTCAGGAATACTTATGTTGTTCTTCTATAGGAGATTAGTTAGGTGATCTATTTTCTTATTCATTAATTTACTTTCATCATGCCCATTTTTCTTATAATAAGCACACTTAACCTTTTCTTTCTTAGGTTTGACATTATAAGAGGAGGCTTCAGTGTTGGTTTTAGTAGAGGTTTATTCTTTCTTCTTATCTTGATCCTTATTCTTCTTCTTATCTTTATTTGAAGTCTTTGCTTTCACATTCCTAGCAATTAGGGATTAAGGTTTTATTTACTTTAATGTTCCCATATGGATCAAATTGTCTTGATCCCTAGTTAATTCAATAATGAAATCATCTAAACAGGGCATTTTCCATGTAGTGCCCAAAGCAATTTTATTATAATGAAAACTAGCTACAAAGACTAAATAGTCAAGACCTAGTTTAGAGAGTATAGAAAGAACAAGTTGGTCATCTTATTTATTTATCCAACATTATTTCAACTATAATCTCAAGGACTTGAACTTAGTGAATAAATATTAAAGGGTGTCAAAGTTATAATGAATTAACTAATTAGTTCATTCTCAAGATCTTGACCTCTGATCACATCTTTCTCCCCAAATAGTTTACCTAGAATTATATATACATCATGAGGTGATTTGGAAGGCTCTAAGTGAAATAGGAGATCAAGTGATATAAAAAGACATAATAGTGCATAGGCTTCATCACTATGTTTATACCACTTAACTATCTTTACATCTATGTTAGGTTTAGTTTCATCACCCATGTTTATCCTATACAAACCCTTACTCCTTAGAATGATTTTCATCATGATTTTACGTTCATGATAGTTAAAGGGAGTTAGTGGGTTAATTAAACTTGAATCCATTAGTGCAAAAATGAGACATAGTAGTAGTGTAAGTTAAAGTTGTTACAAAAATTAAAGTGCAAGTAAAATGCAAAGAGTGACAAAAAATGCATAGTATACCCCCTTAAACTATGAAATGGTGAATCCCCATAGATTTTTCAAATGCACACTTAAAATAAGTCAAACTCAGTCAATAGTGTATCTTGAGAAATAATGGAAATGAGTCAAAAGACATGATTTTATAAATAAAATAACATGTCAAACTCAATCGATAATGCATCCAAAGAAGCAAGTACAATGTGAGTAAGTGAAATTTTTGAATAACTCTTTATTTTTAAATATTTCCCATAATATATTATTTTATAAAAAATAATAAATAAATTCCACTAAAAATGCTAAACTTGACCAATCTTCTTATGAATTACTTGTGCATTAAAAGAAAATGAGCCTATTTTCCCTTGTTTTAAATCAATCTATTAAAAAATAACCTAACAATCTAAAAATATTAGGGAAAACTTGAATAGACTTAGCTTAGTTTGGAAGAAACTTGTAACCCTTTGATATAATAAGAGTCTTTGTGATGATTTTGGCATAGAGGCCATATAGACTGGTAGTTCTTATTGGTCAACAATGAGATTAGTCTTAACTAAAAATATTGTAGACATGAGTTGTCTATAATAAATCCAAAACTAGGGTTGAACATGTAGAACCAGTTGAGGCCAAACATAGGCTGATACTGAACAAAGGAGACCAGACCTGAGGCTTTATGGACACATGCATATTTTTTGTAGAAAAATGTATCAATGCACACCAACACATAGTCACAAATAAACTAAATAAAATATGGTAATTACTACCAATTAACTAGTTTTGCAAAAAATATGACTCCACCAAAGATGGAAAAATATACCACAAATAGATTGTGAAAACTAGCTTTTATTTAAAAATAACAAATCTTAAATTTTCAAATAAACTAAAAACAATAAAAAAACCATACAATAAAATACTAGAGTGGATTTGATACCATATTGGAGTGGATTCCAATATCTCTAGATCAAGTGAATTGACATGTTTTTGATAGGCACAAGTCAAGAATGTACACAACATAATAGTTTCATGAAAATGAAATCACAAATATGAGAATATTGCATAAAGAATATAAGATAAAAAATAATATTTCATTTAATAATAGATCACCAAGAGAGATGTACATATAGGTGTTAATGAGTAACTCCTCCTACGAAAGGTGGTCAAAGATCAAATAATAGAAGATTAACTCCCATATCAAAAATATCCGATCAATAGTGTTACTTCCTATTCATTCAGTCAAAATGTAACTTCATGTAAACCTAAGAAATATTATCCATTAAAGTATAAAAACTCAAAATAAGGGGAAAAATACAATAATAAATAAATATTGGAAAAAAGAAAACCCTTATTCTAACAGTTATATCTAGACATTCATGTTATATAGTTTCACAATTGTACTATTTCATTTCATGGTTAGTATGATTAGAGAACATTTTCATGAACATTTGGATATATTAATTCATGTGTATTAGAATATTATTTTATTTGATAAGGTAAATATATGATTTATAGGGACCTATAACCATGAGAGTGAGATACAAAAGTTTAAACAGGCCCTTCACGATTGATCGAGCAAAAATAAAAACTATAGACTAGACCAAAGCAAAACCAAAAATAAAAAATTAACTAGATTATGTGGAGGGGACCTCATAGGTGTATTCAATAGTAGAAATATCCTTTACCAAAATTCTATGTTTGTCTTTTGAAACCTTTTCTCTAGTGTAATTCTTGGGGCCTTCAATGGGTTCCCCGAGAAAGATCATCCTAGGTTATTTCTTGCCTTTCACCTGTAAGGGGGTTTACTTTGGGGAGACCCCCTAGGAGAACCCAAGGATGGATTTCATGACCTTGGGGTATTTTAATGGATGGGATTGGGGAAGGGTCTAGGTAGAATGCATAAAAGACTAAATAGTGGCCTCTGTTACCTAGTGAATCTTGTTTTAGTCCTGTATTAGCTTTACCAAGCCAAATCCTACTTGTTAAACCTTGGTATTGAAATTTTATAGAATTTGTTTGTTTTTTATCAAATTCATTAGTTATAATGACCTTACCATTCTATTCTAAGGTGGTGAGATACCCTATTTTGATGGTTTTGGTCTTGGTAATGAATAATAACTTAGGTGGAAGGTCATCAGGTGGGGATTTGGATAAGCTATTTTGTAGAGAGTGTTTAGGAGGTGGGGGGATCCATTAGTAGGATCCTCCTTTGGAGAGTCCTCCAAGGAGTCATCCTTGTAGGAAAATCTTGTTAGGGGGGACCTTTCGACCAAGAAGGGTCTGGCCATGTTTTACAAGTAGAAGGATAAAGCCTTCATGGAGAATGGGGTTAGTGTCATTAACCTGATGGAGTAGGACAATGTTTTCCAAAGACTTGAGGAGGAAATAGGGGAGGATAATTTTAAAACCAATTAAATGATTAAGAAATAGGAAATGCTTTGATAAAATCAAGGTATTCTTACCTTTCAGAGTCATGCACCTCATGACCTAAAGGCAGACATTGGGCTAGTATCATGGTAGGTCAATGTAAGGAAAGACCTTATTAGTTTACACAAAGTCATTATTTTGAAATAAACTCTATAGGGATTATTATTTCTTGAACTGGCCTTTGAATTATTTAGTGTTATTGTAGGACATACCTGTGGCATGACCAATTAAATCCTCAAAGATGTTTATGGAAATACCCCACATAGTGACCTTCTTTTTTGTCCATGCAACGATAAAATATTAGACCACCATGTCATTATGATTAGTAATACACTCCATAAAATATATAATCCCCCCTTTCTTAAGCTTTTTCTATAACTTCTTCTATTATCAAACCTCTTTGCAATAAGTTGGCTCTAAATTGTCTTTATCACCACCCATGGTTGTAGAAAGTATAGGGATGGAGGGAACAAGCTGAGGTTTTTGGATGAAATCTAAATGGCTAGGGGTTAAATAAGGTGGAACACCCACTAAAACAACATTACCATAATTGCATCCCCTTACCTCAAAATGAATGTGGATCTATAGGATCATGATAAGGCCCATCGAGTTGAGGGGTTGTACATGCAAGGAGGTGATGATTTTAAGTTGCATATGTACCTTCCATGTAGATGGAATTATACACCTTAGGGGGTATACTAACTTCATCATAATAGTTAGTTAAAATTTGGAGATCCATTCTAAAGCTGGATAGGAGGTCAGCCACCCCATTTCCTTCCCTATAGGTGTGAGTGAGTTGGACTTGTGGTATGGTGCATAGAATGTGATTTGCATCATCAATGAGGTCTTTGATAGTGTGTGAAGGAACAGTTTTTCCTTCTAGGGCATTTAGTATGTTGAGTGAAACCCCCTCAATAATAATTTCACTTTGGTTGAGACTCTACACTAGTTAAATACAGTAGAGGGCTTATTTAGCTTCAGTTAGATGGTTTGTTTGTTTTCCCATGGGACTCATATAAGCCACCAACATCTCCCCTTTATAATTTATTATAATTCCTAATCTACCTATAAGCCCTGAGTTAACTTTTGAGGCCCCATCAAAATTTAGTTTCTCCCACCCCTTAGAGGGGCCTTCCATTTGGTTTGTTTATGAATTAATTATTTTATGAAAGAACCTATAACTTGTTGTAAGTCCCAATTATTAAGACTAAACCAAGCCAAAAGTGGGGTAGGCTCCTTATCTTTGGGAGGGAAATCCTTCCAATTTTCAAAATAGCTTAACAGAACCAAGGGAAGACACTCTTCAGTTGATGCCTTTTGTTTTCAAATAAACTATCATTATGAAGTTTCCAAATGCACCAGAACCAATGAGGGAGGGTGAGGCACCAAAGGAAAGTCAGAGAAGGAATGCTCCATGGGGGGTTTCATTGTATAATGAGGTCCAAGATGCTATTGGGTTTAACCTAAGACATGTTGAGGTGATTGAGGAACCCATTAAATAATGACAAATTGAGGGGTAATTCCATAAATAAGTGTTGAGTGGAATCTTCCACACTTTGATAGATTGGGCATCTATTTGGGACCACTATTCCCTTTTTGGCTAAGTTCTCAATAGTAAGGATTTTATTTTAATCTACTATCCAATAGAAGAAGTTGACCTTAGGGATTAGATGCTTTACCCAATTTTTTTTCCAATGTTCCCAGTTATTGTCTAAATTAAGTTCAATGGTGTGGTTTGAGGATACCAAATATGCATTATTATCTTCTACTCTCTTGAAAAAATGGTCCTCTTTATGGATGGAGGGAATGTGTATCTGATTTAAATCCTAGTTGAGGTTCTGGATAGGTTACAATTCTTCCAAGGGAAGATATTTTTGGGTATGACATTCCAACACTTATCTCCTTCCTTAATTTCCTAATAATCTTTAATCTTGGAGCCCCATCTCTATTTTAGCTATCCATACTATCCATCCCAAGTCTCTTGAGCTGAGAGGGTGGTATGGGATATCTATGCATCTTCCCAAAAATCAATTTTCTCACCATTTCCAATTCTCCATGAGATGCCCCTTTTTAAAAGGTCTTTGCAGCTAGATATAGCCTTCCAAAAAGTGGAACCATTAATGGGGCCCTCTTCCCATAAGAAGGCATCTTCTTCCCCTCCTTCTAGGTATTTGGCCTTAAGTATTCTTGTCCATTCATTCTCCTTCATCGAACACCAGCCCATTTTAGCCAATAAATCTTTGTTCATAGTATTTATGCTTCTTAGTTTGAGACCTCCATTAGCTTTAGGAAGGAAAAATTTATGTGGAAATTATTTACATGTATTGGAATATTATGTGGAAATTATTTCATTTATATATTTTATTTGTCTTATAGTAATCTATTAATGTGTATATATTCCAAGTATTTTATTATTTTATTACAAGCCAAACTAACTACCCTTTTGTTTGATGAGGTGCTTGTAGGACTATCCCACCTTCACATAATGGAGTAGTGGGAGAGTATCATATGGGAGGAGGATGCAAATATCAGTATCAGGGATAAAAATATTTAAACTAAGCCCACATACAGACACTTACACTCTTGCCTACTTAAATTAATTTTATGTTGATTATTATTTTTTGAATGTTCTTTATGCTTACTTTTACCATTGTCACTAAGGTTAATTTTTCATGAATTAATTTTATTATGGATTAATTACTTATTTTTATGTGGAATAAATAGTTTTTAATGGATTTTATTGTTACATAATTTATTCATTCTACTAATATACATTGGTTATATGAATCTCTATGAAACCATTATATGAGCTAATATTTGGTTTGTTGAGTTATGAATGTTGATGGACTTATTTTTATGCATTATAAATATTTGGAGCATAGGATTTTTATTTAAACCATGTCTTTGTATTTAAATTTAGGAAAAAAAATTAGACTCTTTTTGGTGACCTAGGGGTAAATGAATCAAAAGGAATCTAATAAATATATCTTAAAAGAGTTTCAAAAGCTAGGAAAATTAGTTTTTCTTGGTATGGAAGGTTCTAATGGTTTATTACCATGCATCATTCAAGCCAAAAAATGAATTAGGTCATTTTGGAAATCATTGGTAATAAATTTTAGGTTTATTTTTCTATAATTATGGGTTAACCTCCATAATTGGTTGAAAATAGAGTGGTAGGGTTGGAAAATAACCACCATGCAAAAAAATGTTTAAGGTGAATTGGAGTATTTAAAGAAGAAATAAAATAATTTAAGGTGAAATTTGAGGGCATGCATAATGTGGAGGAGAAAAAGCAATAGAATAAGAATAAAAATGGAAGAGTATGGGGGTCTTGAAAGAAGGAACATGAATGTTGACAAGGGATACCAAAATCTGCATTAGAATGATAGTTATTGAAGGAAATAGGAAAGTAATGTTTTCAATTTAAGAATAGGATTTTTATGAGTTTTTATTATAGTTGCATACACACCGAGTCTCAATTTTGAAGAAAAAATTTGAATTTTTTTCTTACCTGGGCTAGTTAAAAAACTTTTCAAATGCATGTATTGGTAGTTCCTTGTATATTTAAGGATTTACTCTTATAAACCTAGGTATGGAATTCATTTCCATCTATAGGCCCTTAAAATTAAAATAGAGACATTATGATTGATCAGAATGCACCTTTACATTTGATTCACCTTTGTGAAATACATTCATTACATTATTTTACCTGAGTATGACAACATAGAAAGATAAGGACTTATGATCTATGGTTTAGCAAAAAATACTTATTGTATCTATAGTAATATTTTGTCATTGACTTATCTTCAATGTTTTGAAACCCAGGAAAGATTTTTCATCGATTAATATTTTATATTATGAAGTGACTAGGTATGTTCTTGTTTGATCTAAGATTTTTATAGACTTGAGGACTTCATTTAAATTTGTTAACTACATTTTTATGCCTTTCATAAAAACTATTGGTGCATAAATTAAGGAGAAGTTATCTATAATCATAATTATAAATATACATGTGATAGATGAATAATTATTAATGGATTTTTTTTATAGTCATGTGTGAGTTATAAATATGAGTTGTATAAAGTGAATTTTGAGTATGTTTTGGTAGTTGGTTATCTCTTAGAAGTCATGAAAGTTGTTGATATATATTTGGAATTAAATAATTTATTTGTGTGTGTGTGTGTGTGTGTGTGTGTGTGTGTGTGTGTGTGTGTGTGTGTGTGTGTGTGTGTGTGTGTGTGTGTAAAGAGACTATAAATCACCCTCAAACATATTTAATTAATGAATTATGTTCTAGGGTGATTTATAGTCTCTTTATGTGTATATATATATATATATATATATATATATATATATAAAGAGACTATAAATCACCCTAGAACATAATTCATTAATTAAATATGTTTGAGGGTGATTTATGGTCTCTTTATATGTGTGTGTTTGTGTGTGTGTGTGTGTTGTAGTTGTACCTTATTTTGTTATATAGTCTCATGTATATGTATGTGAGCTATAAGACGAACTATGCTTAAGTTGTTTTTATAATGATAAATAAGTACACACACATGATTATGTATGTGTGTGTGTAATGTTTTAGGGTGATTTATAATCTCTTTATATATATATATATATATATATATATATATATATATATATATATATAAGTTGTAGTTATACCTTATTTTGTTATATAGTCTCATGTATATGTATGTGAGCTATAAGATGGATTGTGCTTAAATTATTTTTATAGTGATAAATAAGCACACACACACACACATGATTGTGTGTGTGTGTGTGTGTAAACACGAGACAAGATTTTCTATTCTGAGTAAATTTTGGTAGTTGGTTATTTCTTAGAACTCATGAAAGTTGTTGATATATATTTGAAATGAAATAATGTAGTCATGTATATGTATATATATATGAATTAACTATAAAATAGTATGATAAGTATGTTTTAGGGTGATTTTTAGTCTCTTAAGATATATATATAAATATAGAGTATTTGTACCTTATTTTTTAATATAGTCTCATGTATATGTATGTGAGATATAATATGGATTGTGCTTAAGTTGTTTTTATAATGATCAAGAAGTATACATACATATATGTGTGTGATTATGTATAAATTTGAGAAATAAATGTCTATATTTGATACCCATATGTGTGTGTGTGTGTGTGTGTGTGTGTTGTATTTGCACCTTATTTTTTAATATAGTCTCATGTATATGTATGTGAGATATAAGTTTTTATAATGATCAAGATGTATACATACATATATGTGTGTGTGATTATGTATAAATATGAGACATGAATGTCAATATTTGATACCTAACTGATCTTGGAGACATATTTGATAGGAAATACATGCACAATTGTAGGTAAACAACATAATTTTTAGACAACCTTCTATAGTGTTGGCATATTTGGAAATTTGATACCCCTTTTAATGATGTTTTAGTTTTAAATGAAATAGAGTGATAGGTAATTCAAAATGGTTTTACATATGCTAAAACATATCTACAGGTGCTCATATGTGCTCATATTTTCTCTATAAGGGATCTTGTGTAAGTAATGAAATCGTATGATAGAATATATGTAAACATGTATATATGTACATATCTTTGGACATTACACCTATAGTAGTGAAAAAAAAAGTTGTTTCATGTTTATTAATCATCACATAGTCAATATAATTTAAATAGTTATAAGAATGACCAATTTCAAAATGGTAGATAATCTTTGTTTATGTGATTTATGAGTTTTTAAGAATTATGATTGACCATTTACTCAATTTGTATAGGGTTAAGGAATTTATGTAAATGAAATGTGTTAGATTAAATTGAGTATATAACAATTTTTTTGTTTACTTGAATTAATTTATTATAGGCATTTGAGTCATGCCTATATTTCAGGAATTAAGAGTGAAAGATGATAGCCATAAATAGTATTTCTTGAAATTTTCATAATATTTGTATATTGACACATAAAAGTGATGATTCATTAAAGATAAATGTTTTAATATTTTCTTTCAAAATCAAATGAATATCTATCTTGAATTTCTAAATGGTTGTATGTTGAAAAATTATTTTTAGTATGTCTTTGAGCTAGTTTATTGGATTATACCATAGCATACTTCCTTGTGATAATGGATGATTAGAATATGAGGTTGATTCCATGTGATGCATATAAATATCATCTAGTATCAAAGGTTTGATTGAGTTTCATTAGGAGAGAGAGAGAGAGAGAGAGAGAGAGAGAGAGAGAGAGAGAGAGAGAGAGATCCATGATTGATCTAAATTATATATTTAAAACATTGTCATTCCATTGTACATGAGTAAACCATGAGGGATATTGATAATGGGAAACCTGATGTGTATGAGTGGTTTTTTTCTTAAGTTCCAATACATCATTCACCAATTTATAGACTACAGGATCCACATATCCCTATCCTTTACTTTTTAATGTATCCTTTTTTATTTTTCCAAACATGATCATATCATATTCTATTTATATCACTCATCTAACATCTAACTCTACAGTCTATGGATAGTTTCTATGTAACAATAAACTTACCTAGAGTGTTTTTGTGGTAATAAATAAAAAAATGTATTTTTTGGAGTGGACATTTAGGTATTTTATGTGTTAATTTTTTTAAATTATATATTAACTCCCTCATAGGCTCAATGGGTTGTTTTTTCATTTTTGTTAGTTAACATAAGAGCATATGTTCATCCTATTTTGGTTTGAACCTTTCTTTAAAAAAATTTATTGGTGCATTATAATTTATAAAGCATCAATATGGTATATAGTGGAACCATTCCACCACTCCTTTTCTCAGAGTTTTCTCAAATATTATAATTGACACATCCTCATGATCCATGCCCAAAATAGTAATATCATAAAAAACATTTTTATGTGCTCATATGTGTGTTGTTTACCATCATTGGTAAAATTATGTAAATTATTCCATGATCCCTTAGGTAAATCATGAAGTTGGGCACCTAAATCTAATGGTCTAATTCAAGGACCACATGGTACCCTTACAAGTACCATGAATTCAAAATTTATGACCCTTAGAACTAGGATGTTAGGTAATGATAGAGTTATGTTAGTCTAGACCAATTCCTCATATTTTATCTTGAGGTAATTTTAAAAATAGACACTTATTGAAGCTCAAATAAAGGGTAAAAAACACCACTATTATTTTTATCTCTAGCAAATATTTTTTAGCCAGGATAGAAAGAGGGTTTGTTTTTAGATAAGTGGGAAGGACAATAGTTATATAAAAATACTTATATTTTCCTATTAAATTATTATATTATAACAACATTCACCTTATCACCTCATATTATTTTTTGAATGATAAGTTTGGTGGGTAGCATGAAAAACACCTAAAACATTATCTTGATGAGTGCCAGTACTATTAGTGAAATATTTGGCATTTGTGATAAATGTTGTGTTTTCACAATAACGAAGGGTACATGGGTCCCTCCTCTATTATGATGGGAGGTTCCTTTTATTGAAATTAAGGAAAACTAAAACTAGACTATTTATAATATGTATAGGTGGAATAATGTGGTGAGATTTATTGGTTACTACCTTTAAAATTAAAATAAAATAGAAGGAAAATAAAGGGTCACACATGAATAAGAAAATGTAGATATTATTCATTACATAACCAATAAGAATTGAAAAGTAGTTTGATAGTTTAAAAATAAAACATGTATTTCTTGTGAGGGAATAAATACATATACTAAACATCAAAGAAATGCACATCAACAAATCAATTATGAAATACATAGTTTATAAAAGTTTCTCTATATTTCTTGTTGATAAAAATTAGCAGAAACTTTCCTTTTCCTTTCCTTCTAATAAAAAGGATTAATGAGCATTGAATAACCCATTTACAATATTCATTTATATTATTTATAATTTTAGGATGGAATGGTCTAGCCCTTCACGTTATTGTTTTTGTTTTATTATAATTTTTCATTTATATTTCCCCTTTTACTAAAATTACAAAATAAAATATTCACATTTGAATGGTACAAAAAGAGAATAAAATATACAAAATATTTCCTAGGTCTTCTTTAAAGAAGGATCTAAACTTGGAAAACTTGTATACTATAAATCATTTTATCATATCCATTTTACTTGAGATGCCTTTAGTATCCTAAATTCATTTATGGCTTTAGAAATGGATTGATTTTTGGGGATCACAATTTTTTTTGCAGTGCACCAGACACCTATCTAAGATCATTAGATTCACATTTGGAATTTATAATATTATGTCAAATAAATATTTAATTCATATAATGAGGTATTAATGTCACTAAGTCTGTTCATGGAGGAAAAATTTAAGTTACTCTCAAATATTTCTTCCTTGGTCATTTTTTAAATTATTATTTCTACAACATTTACTAAGACTTTCTTGGAGCCTTCTTCCTTAGCCAAATCACACTTTAGACTCCATACATTCGAGAAAGCATCCATAATCATATCATCACTAATAATTTTTATTTTATTTTTTATACCTTTTATTTCTTTATTCAAGACCTCAAATCTAGGCAAAATGCTCTCAAAATAGTCATAAGAAATATCATTCTCTTTCATTGAGTAATCCCCCTTTAACCAACAAGTTATCATCTATTATGGAAACTTCATATATATTTCTTCATGTTTTTCCATATTTCAACATATTTTTTATGGAATTTGATTTATTGATCCAATTTTACTTGCTTTATCTCAATATTCTCATAAGTTTTTGTTACTTCTTCAATATATTTCAATGCCTCCAAAAGTAGTCATTCCATTTGAACTTCAAGAGTCTTTCCATAACTATTATACCTACTTATAGTTAAAATAGATTATTTACTAATCCCAAATACTTGGGTTGGAGAATCATATTGAGATGTCATAGGATCTTCCACTAGACTCAAAAGGTATTTTACATACATATTTTATTGATGAATCCATTACTTCATTTTCTCTTTGGTCAATTCATCTTATGCATACCTATTAATACTTCATTCAATGTTTTACTTAAGGTTATATACATAAAAATAAGGAGTATGTGTGACCAATGACATTCTCTTTAGGTTGTAATCATCCATGGTTATATCCTTCACATTTATATTTATGTTTGGTCATATAATTTCAATAAATTAGGCTATATAAGAATAAAAAACTAACCTAGAGGTAGTCTCTGATTCCTTAAGAGGAAGAGTGGAAAAAAGATAAGCTATTGAATCAAATTCTATCAATTATAGGTTTATCACCTTATTATTTTTATTAATAGTGGATACATCAAATTAAAATAAGATACACTAAAACTAGCCACCTATGCTCCTAAGTCAACATAAGTTGAAGGTGGTGTGTTTTGTCTTCATGGTGTAAGAATGTGGAGGTTGTATTTTAGGAGATCATGGAATGATTGGGGATGTATAAAATTTATTTTCATAGGTCTTAAAAATTGACATAATATCTAATCAATCTAGTCCTTGATGATAAGTAATATGCTACTATGTATTATTATCAATCAAGAGAGAATCATCACTTCTCTACTCATGAATATTCATTCCATTTGGAAAAGAAATAAATTTTAGTTATGTTAGTCTCTTTATATGTAGTTTTAATACTATGGAAGAACCTTCTCCAAAAGTTTTACTTGATAGCTTCGATTGGTTTGGATCCTCACCCTCACCATCCCCATCCAAATTGGTTATTTTTTCAAACATAATGCTAAAAATAATAGTGTCATCATCAAATATGTTAGCATGGGAGTTTTATTGTGTATAATTGAGGCCCTAAATATTATCAATCCAATATCTCTAGTGAACTTGAGAAATATTTTACTAGACCATTTCATGGATCTTTTGAGTATTGCCTAGTTTAAAAATTTTGGATCAGTTATCTCTTTAACAAACCAATTTAATGTGGGAAATGGCATTGATATGACTCTTTTTATATATTAGGGATATAAATATTTACTCTTGTCATCCATGATTCTCTTTATAACCCAAGTGGTGGTGAAAGGCTCAAACTTAGGTGACCCTAATATCTCTTATATATGTCATAGTCATCAATAAAATTCACCCAATAGTATTCTATATGAGGTACATGTGTGCATGTGGAACCTTCCGAGATGATCCTTTACATAGATTTTTATATTAAATTAAAACTTTATAGTTTTATAATTCAAAGGTAACTTGACCATTTAACCCTTAATTTTATAACATACATGGAATTTTTGCATATATAGTGACTCAATGTGATAGGGAAGACTACCTACCACATGTTTTTTTCACCTCTTGTATAATTCAGTGAATTATATACATATCTCTATCACTATGAATTTATCACTCATAAGCCTTAAAAGTCTGAAATGGCAACCTTAAAATCCTCTTATAATAGTTTAGGTGAAATTCTAAAACTAGATGAAGTAGCTTCCATAGTAAGTGAAAATATTAACACCTTCATTAGACATCCTTATTCATCAATTATCTATCAATTTATACAACCCTCATGGTGAAGGTGTCATTGACTCATCTAAAAAAAATATTACTCATTTCTAGGATTAGCTATGGTTTGAACTTGTTCACTTTTGTTTTAGTACTAACACTGGCTAGTTGAGTGAGACTGGGGTAGATCCTTATTATTTCCATATACCAAATATGAATTCATGTAAAATGTCTTGGTGAGATTTATATTGGAAATTTTACGGTGTAATGCATCAATGATGATGCTTCCCTAATCAATGTATTACTTATCAAGGCAAATAATGCTCATAGCTAAGAATATCAAGGACAATCATATCTAATAATTATTCTTTGAAAGATAACTAGTATAAGTTTTTATTTCCATCACCATTGCCTCTATTGACCACGAGACAAAATTTTTATTATTTAAGATATTTATGATATTCAAGGAGTCCCCTTCCAACCATAATTTAGAATATCCTGATTCAATAGCTAGCTTAATGGTTTGGAGGGCATCACAAGCTTCAACAATATGGCAGTTCGACTTACCAATAGGAATTGCAATAACATTGATTATGTTTCCCATATGGTTTCTCATACTTACCCATACTTAAATTAATAAATTTGAGAAATTTAATATTACCCATACTTACCATGAAGCAAATGGAGTTGCTGACTGGATAGCAAATTATGCAGTTCGAGCAGGGCACAAGGTGAGTTGGCAGGAGACATTAAACAAGAACGTGGATCTTAGAGTGCTCATTCATCATGATGTAATTCATGCTAAGGAGGGAGAGATCAGATTGGAATAAAAAAATAATGATTTGGGGGAGTGGATTCACGGAGGAAGATATACACTCATTAAATAGAAATGTTCTAGAGTACACGAGGAGGATTCAAAATGTGCCAAAACATAGGCGAGTTCTATTCCAAATTGGTAATAGTCAGGTTCATTGTTTAGCTGACAAGGTTCAAACATTAAAGGAGATTCGTATGGATCGTAAAAGGAAAGGAGAACCAATGAAGCAGGAACCCAAATATTGTGAAGAGTGGAAAGCAAAAGATGTTTGGAAGATCCTTCAGAGAGGAAAGGTTGTGAGTTATATGGAACGGCTTCATGGCTCAAAACCCCATATTACAACAGGTTTTTTCAAAAATTGGATTGATGATAGGGTTACCGTGCATGGCATTATGGTGAATATAACTGAGGAATTCATAGCGGAGGTGACAGGGCTTCCAATGGAGGGAATAAAATTTTCAAAGTAGACCAGCATTTCTAATGAGGCTTTTTGCAAATTCCCTAAAATGGATGCTGAGGAGCAGCAGCTAAAAAAAAGTGGAGATTTTTTTGAATTGGAGCAGATTAAGGGCATCTAGAGGGACGTCTTATGCTACATCCATGAGTACTTCATACTTGATGGAAGAAGCAAAAGAGTCCACAAATTTCACTTTATATTTCTCAATCACTTCAGACACAAAGTAAGAATCTCCTTTCCTTTTTATTTGTGTTTTTCCTTGCTCCAAAGTCTATTCGCTCATAGGAAAAAGGAATCTCATCCCATCCTACATGAGGGGTTAATTCTTATAATTGAAGGGCATTGCAAGAATAAGGCCATTGTAAAGAATCCTTATTCGGGAAAAAACAAGGACCTACAGAGTAATAAGAAAGAAATAGTAAAAGGGAATGAAAAAGCTAATTTCAAACTCCCAAGCTTCAATAACCAGACTACTGATGAGGAAACAAAGTGGGAAAGTTATGAAAATACTGGGGAGGAGAGTCTAGAGGAAGAGGGAGGAACAGAAAGTGGGCATTCAAGTTCTAGTGAGGAAGAAGAAGTTCAAGATAAGAATGAGAAAGAAGGAGTCACTATAGAGGAAAAGTCTGAAAATAGCAACCATGAGTCTGAGGAAAACCAGCAAGTGTTTGAGGAAATCGATAAAGATCTAGATGATCCTACTGTGGACCCTAATCTGATTAATGAAAATGAAAATTTAGTTCAGGTCGCTAACCAAATATTGGAAATGGGAGCTTAAGTAAAGGAAGTAAGTAACCAAAACGTAAGCCATGCTGAAACAAAGGAACAAAAATGAATGGAAACGGAGGACTATATTGAAGAAGTTAGAAGTAGTCCTAAAAAGAACATAGAAGACTGGAGTGACAAAAGGCAAAATGATGAAAGGTACCCACCTACTAGATTGGCTAATTGCAAAGCTAATGCTACTCTTCAATTCAATTTATGGACGTATAAGGAGATAATGGAAATCAATAGGAAAATGGAAATAATGGAGGGTAAACAGGAGGCAGTTTGGAACAAAATCAATAACATGGAAAATCAAATGAGAGATATCCCCATAAAACTCAAAGATTATGAGAACAACCTAAGGGAACTCATAAAGGAAAGTAGAACAAAGATGGAAGAGGTAACCTCTAGCATTTGTGCCACTGTTGTTAACATTGGAAAAAGAGTAAATGAGGAAATCAAAACTTTGGAGGGGCCTAGCAAGAGAACTAGACAAAGCTCAAGAAAGAAAGCAATGCAAGAGGGATCTACGTAGGCAACTGCTGCCATCTAGGACACTGTTGTGAAAGGTAAGGAAGCAGTGAAGATGATATTGGAACTAGAAGAATAGTTCTTGGTTCTTTTAGTTGGTTATGCTAGTTGGTTGTGATATCTGGTCTTGGTACTTGGTTTTTTGAACTCTTTTTACTATGGAGTTTCCAGGTCTCTGTAAAACCTAGGGTCTATCTTTGGTATTTCATTTGTTAGCTTCTGGTCTTTGTTACTTGGTTTTGTTACTTTGGTGAAGTAGGTTTTAGGCTTGCCTGTGGACGTTACTGTTTTATCTTTCTCCTTTTGTTCAGGGTTTTGGGGCCCCTTCAAAACCTATTTTTACCTTAATCTAAAACTAGTATAAGTTTTTTTATATTATTCTTCAACTACCCCAAATTAATGGTTAGGAAATATTCATCAATATTTTTATTCCAATGACCTTGCCTTATCTTCACACTCATCCTTACAAAGTGTTTCCTTTTGGTATCCTAAAGTTCAATTCAATGGAGCTATTATTTAATTTAGGCATTATTGAACCACCCATTGACTAGATTTATATACTCTTTATATTATAATATTTTGCATAGATGAGCACAAAATATAAACATTTTACTAAGGTATAAAAACCATAAAAATTTGGTATACCACACATTGATAGGAGTGAAACCATAGTGGTATGGATATCTAAATTAATTCTTCTATGAAACTTCTCTATATTTACATGCATAACATAATAATTACCAATCTATAGTATATTAGTCTCTAATAAAGATATGGAATCATAACCCATGTATTTGAACTTAATTTTTCTTCTCTAGTGATGTAAAAGGTATCTTCAATAAGTGCTTTGAAATTTTTACAAGTGTCTAGTACTAGAAAGTGTTTATGTGGTTGTGTATAGTATGCCATAATGATCATGAAGAAAATATATCTCATCCTATAACATTTTCCTAGGATCCTATGTAATATAAGCAAAACTCTAGTGTATTAAGGGTAAGTCAATCTTTGTTTAAACTTAAATATATTTTAAATGTGCTCAAAATACCCTAAGAGTTGTATGGATGTGAAGTGATATAAGAAATTAATATTTTGACTATACTTAGTTTGATTCTATCTTCCTAAAATGTAAATATCAAATGGGAAGATCTTTTGTGTTGTGTTGGAACTAAGGATGAGCTCACTATACATTAGGCAAAGTTTTTATTCCATCTAATTACTACTTTGCAGCTATATTTATAGAATAATTTTCAAAAATGGCATGTTTTAGGTCAATAGTTCCTCCTTGTGTTCACATGTGTGGTGTTATTTCATGGTCAAACTAGCTTGAATTCATTATCACAACTCATTCTTATATGGGCATGTTATCACCTTTGACATGTCTATGATAATGGGTCACCTAGGCCTCATGGATACATTAGGCATGACAATGCACATAGTAAATAATTTAAATGCACTTTCATGTCTAGTGGGCCTAGGGGGTTAGAACATCTTGGCCTCCATAGCACATAAGGTAAGAAAAGTGTGTTTTATTTTTTAAATAACTATGTGAAAACAAAATTTTATATAAAGTTGTAATTTAGAATGAAATCTTCATGTTATTACCAAAATTGGAAAAATTTGACCAAGTAATATTTTAGGGGACAATAGTTGGCTCTTGTTAGGGGTGTGGACTCATAATATTACATATTTAAAACCTCATAATATCATTATTTAAAGATTAAAATATTATCCATTAGGTTATGGGGTAATCCTAAAATAACTTTACTTAAGACACCAAGAAAATAAATTGAAAACACATAATGGAAAGGAAACATAGTAAAATCCTAAATCACCTATAGGCCTAGTAGGAGAAAACCTAAATTCATTATTTTTAATGTTTTAGATACTAATTTTATGCACCTAAATTTATCATGGTGAAACATTTTTAAAAATTTATGATTATGCAATTATATCCACTAAATATATTTTTTTACTATTTTTATGGCCTTCACAAGCTTCAAACTTTCATTGTTTTTATCTTTGTCCTTTAGTTTTAAAAACATTTTAAGTGTGGAAAACCATGATGATAATTACATAAATTTTTTTTAGTTATAAAAACCACCCCAGTGGTTCATAGAAACATATTAGTGGTTTTATAAAGTACCACATTAGTTTAATAACAACCACCTAGATATAGTGTTAGTTCTATCACCATTGAAGTATTTTTAAAACTGCTTGCCAATACTTGAGTGTCCATACATTTTTCATGATTTTAGTTTCATTTTTTATTATTTTATCTTCAATTAACCTTTATAATTTCTAATTACACATTTATTCTTGATTATGTCAATCTCAACCACTTCCAAGTTAACTCAAATAATGTCCCAATCAATCTTCAATTAACTCTAAGTCATAACTTCTTCAACTTCCTTATAAGTATTTAAATTTTATTTTATTTTTGGATATAAAAATTATATTGGAGATTGAATATTTTAATTTTTTATGGATCCATATTCACCATTATATTTTTTTGAAAAAATCATCTTTAGATTGTATTAATCTTTTGGTCATTTACATAAGTTAGAAAAGGGGGATCAAGAGTTTGCAACCAATACTTTGATTCTCATAATCAACCATATAAAATCCATCTATTTTATTCCTCTAAATTATGTTTATACTTCCATTTTATTTTCATTCCTTCTTATTGGATAATGTCACCATTGATAAATATATCAATGAGCTAGATACCTGAGGATTCAACATTTTTATCAACTTATTCTTCTTCACTTGATCTCATCTTTGGTTAGGTTAGAAGATATATTTTATTTTGTATTTAATTCATTATATAATATTTATTTTTTATTATAATAGTTTCAATTTTAAATTTTGATTCACAAATACTCCAAATGTAAATTGTTTCTTTTCTACCTCTTTGCATTACAAAGGTAATTCTATCATCTTAGTTACAATCACACATTAAAAATATTAATAATAGTAGCCTTCACAGTAGATATAGGATATAAGGTGAATATTAAAATTAGAACAATTTTTTTTTTGGTATTCATATCACACATTCACATATACAAACAACAATAACAACAAACTTGCATGCACAAAAACTAAAAACTATAAATAAAGTTTGCATCTAGAATTAATTTTATTACATGCATTGTAAATAAAATTATTTTAATTCATAAATTATAATTTTAGGGTTACATCCATTAAATTACATATCACTCTAGTTTCATATAAAATTCACAAAATAATTTAAAAACCCAAAAACTTACATACTTGCACACATAGACTAAATCTTGAAAACTTAAAAATTACATTTGCATACAAAAAATATAAATTTTAGATCTAGTTTCACATTTTTATATTCAATATTCAAATAACCATTATATTTTCATCTTATTTTCATTTAGAATACCAAACACAAATCGTTCATTTTAGTGCACATACGTAAAATTATGCATTCTCAAAACCAAGGAAACAATCAAAACTCAACAGTTGCATTATTAATTTTAATTATCATTTCATTCTTAAAATATCAAGAAAATAATAAAAATAAATTTCATTTCCTTTATTTTCAGTAATTTTTATTCAATTTTTTTTTATAGTTTTCTTTCCATTTACAAAATCCTTATCAAAAACTCAAAACAAGCCCAAATCAAAAACTTGTCAAAATAAGCACAAGTAAAAATATTTCTACAACATAATACTCAACCTTTTAAAACATAAATTACACATATAGACAATAAAATAAAAATAAATAAACAAGCTTCAACCTCAAAAATAACTTACCTCATTTTTGGATGATGCTACCTGAATGAGCCAATCTCCATAGAGTAGAAACTTTCCCTAGAATGTCCACCCCCATACCAATGATCAACATTCGATGTGATATTAAATAATAACTTATAATATAATTTTTGTGTTAAAATTCTCTTCTCAACCTTATCTCAATTAAATTAAATCTTTTGATGAGAAAAACAACCCAATAAAATTCCCAACAATGAGACCCTTTTGCATCCTAGAATGCCAAGCAAACAACCTTCAAATTTGAGCACCATTTTAATTCTTTATTATTGGTTATAGACTCATCATATATCATTCACTTTATGGATGAATTTTACTAGACATAACTAACCTGAAAGATCCAACTAAATACTAAGGGTTTTCCATCCTAACTTTGATGAGTTTACCAAACCTAGTATTGTTAAAGAACTCCATTACCTTATCCTTATCTATTATGAGGGTTATTTGGAATCCATATATTTTGAATTAACCACTTTAAATTATTATTATGACACATTTTTCATGAAACCCACGAACCAACCTAATTTTTTTTTTGACTTTTAGGGTTGGGAGCTCAAAGTTCCAACAATCAACATCTTGTGCCAAAGGCATTAAAAATAGTTTCATGTATTAGGCACTTAGTTAAGTTTGACCTATTAGTTTTGGTATTAAAATATAATCAAATAAAACCCAACATAATATGTGGTTATAATATAATTACTCAAATTTATAATTATATGCTTTAGTATGCATCAATAAAAAAATAATAGTAGTGTATTCTCACTAGCTACAATCTAAAAGATAACACTGTCCCTAAATTATCAACACCAAGTAGAGCCTTAACATAAAAATTTATTGATACTTAATGTAACTTAAAATATTATTATAATTTCCATGGAATATTATTTAACCTAGATATTAATCTCAAAACATCATTTGATTAATGCAATCAAGAACATAGTCATGAATCACTATACCATAAACCATAAATCATACCAATTAACTTGGATGCCATTATGGATTATGAAATGAATTCATAATAAATTTTATAGGTAAAACTATATATTTTGAATCAAACCCTCACTATATGGTTAAATCATACCTTAATTTTACATTAGATTCAAGTGTAGGTTTTCCCTTATTTTAATATAAATTTATAAAACAATGCTTACTTTATCTCATTAAACAATATGCAAACAATAAAGAGTGAGATAAGTTTTCAAATTTTTATAAATTAAATTATAATAGAATTCACCTAATAATGAAATGGTTATTTATATTTTCTCATTTAGATTAATGTAGTCACATTATAAAACCCAATAGGAAGTCTAATCCTTGGGGGAATATATAAGTTTTTATACCAATGCACTAAATGGTAACTTCTAATGGATAGAAATCTCATGATGAAGTTCATTGGTCATAAAACTTATAGCCTATTTGCCTTCCCAAAAACCTATTTTCACTCAATATTACACCTTATAGATGGTTTTTCAAGCCTAATATATATTTAGTGAAACATTAAATTACCTTTAGGCCTATTGGTTGCCTATAGTAGAGGTAAACCTCTAAGTTTAAGGGTTAGCTCCCTAGATTAGACTTTGACAGCTTATCACCTACACTACTTGCTTGCTTGGATGGAAAGAGATAGAAGGAAACATGAAATTAAACTAATATAATGATGTGATACACCAGAATTATCTCCATTAGACTAAAATACACTTGCACTATGAAACATGACTCACAACACTAGTCTTGACATCCTAGATTGCTCTAACATAAGTATTTCAAATATGAAGGTGATATGCATTGCACTACTCAAGATGAGTCAATATGAGGCCAGATTTTAGACACTAATGATACTATTTGCACTTAGATATAAATAAATAAACTTCATGTGACATGTTATATTGAAAACTACTTGCATCAAACATGGAAGAGTAAAGAGAAGGCAAGGATAGATACTTATCACTAGACCCTTAATTATGCACCACTTCACATAGTTATAAAAGAATATTATGAAATTAAAAATATATTTCAAATATTTATTTCAAAGTAAAATATAGTATTCAAACCATTAGGTCTTTTCCATACTAGGTGTGGATTCTTTTACAAAGCCAAAAGGCTTGCATTTATAGAGCATAGGAGAAGAGAGAGAAGAAGAGAAGTGGAAGAATCAGAAGGCCAAGTGTCAAGAATTTAAAACAAATTACATTTAAATATAAATAAGTATAAAATAGGTTCAAAAGTTATCATGGATAAGTTTTTTCCACAATTTCATCATTCTCCTTCAAGTTACCATAAAAACCTCAAATAGCTTTTTTTAAAATTGCTTTCATGATGAAGCATCACTTGACTTATTGAAACTGAACTAGGAATTATTAAAACATATTAAATATCTTAGGGAGGGTAGAAAAAATATGTGATAATAATTAGATACATCCCTAACTAATAGCCTTCCTCTTAACACTTGTGATCACTATTTGTAGTCACTTACTAACCCTCTTAGCCTCAATATTCACATTTGTCATCAAGGTGAATATAATTTTCTTAAAGATATCCATGGAAGAGGTTATATGACACCTATTTATAACCCCTTTTTCCTTCCAATCCATCATTTATACCTCAAAAATATCCACTACCAAACTTCTCATCTTCCCACTAGGCAAACACTTGTCATCTTCACTATTTGTCCAAGACTGCCTACAATAAAAAGTGTGACAAAGGAGTTATATGTTTATCTATGGTGAAAAATTATCATATGGAGTTATAATAAGTCCCTATAGACCTCCTTTAATGGATTTCACCTATTCATTCTCTTTTATACCTGTATAACACCTAAAAACTTATAAAAAACCCTAGATTATATCTATCTGTACAAGTGATGGTGTGCTAAAAGTGGATGTCATGGAGATTATTAGAGTGATATATATTTTTTAAAAATTATCATGTCATTTTTAACCCTCATAAATCAATCTTAAATGATATTTTCTCCATCAATTTCTTGATAGGGTTTTAAGGGGGTTATAGGGGGTTTTAGTTTTTAGTGATAGTTCATAAAGGTTAGAGATCCAACCTTAGAAATAATTCCAAAAAATTTGAGTATAGGACCCCATTAAACTCTCCCCAAGTGATTTAGTCACCTTGAAATTGATATGTATTGATATGAGCACTTCAAGATGGCTCTCAAGTTCTTTGATTGCATTCTAGGTACCTCTGTGATGGTTTTAATTCAAATTGATTGCTCTTTATTGTTCCTTTGAAAATAAAGGGATATAAATAGTATTAAAATTTTCCTTGAAATTAATCAAAAGTATTATAATATTATTTATTCATGGAAGTGGAATTAGGCACCCTGAGGTCTTGGGACTAGTTCTAGTCCTAATAGACCTGGCTATGTTTAACTATATGTTTAACCCTTTTAAGGGTTTTTATTTATTTTGAGGCCTTTCCCATATTTTTTAATATTTAATTAAAATGTATAAAACATCCTAAATCCATAAAATCTCTCTCATTTCACCCCTTCTTCATATACATACTCTACCTATAGTTTTGTCTTAATTAGGAGTGCCCTCTGTCTGAGACAAAATAGAGGGAATCTCCCTTATTTTCCTAGCCATAATAAAGTTATAGGAGGGTATAATACATCTTGATGACCTTATATACAAATTTAAAAATATATATCACCTATGTATACCTCTCAACACTCCAAAACCTAAAACTAGACTCTTAATCTTAATGATTGTCTACAGGGTCTAGAACCTTAGGTTGAGTGTAGAGTTATAAACTTGCATCTAATCTAATTTATTAATTAAAGAATCATATGGTTTTTAAGTTAAAACTTTGAGAGTGGTATCAATATTATCCATCCATTATACACCTCTACTAACCTTCAAACTATCTTTCTTCACTAGCTAGAACTAGTATATTATATGTGTCAAATTATAGGTGGTAAAAGGTAGAAGTTATGAGACCACTGTAGGTATTAATTTGCATGAGAATACTATTATTCTCTCCCTAAGTTACATATTTAAATAACTAAGACCCTTACATAGTTATTTAAACTCACTCTTTCTTTATAGCTATGATAACATCCAAATTTCCTCTCTTATGAGTCTTGCTTATGAGTTACAGGTTCATATTGGTCTTAAGGACATTGTAGCTACTAAACACTTTAAATGAAGATTTGCCTATGTTGGAAACTAATCAAATATAATTCTTTCTTGATTATACAACTTTTAATTTATGTCAAGACATTTACCTTAGGCTTGGGATACAAGATGGAATACATTTAGATTAACATAGACCTCAAATTATTCATCATAAGATGGAATTGAGTATGGGCAAAACCCTTATTTGAATAATTTAAGGTAAAACTTCTCAATTGAAACTTTCCAAACTTGGGAATAATGACCTAGGTTTGTCTGTAATTTAATGGCTTCACCATTTTCACAATGATGCTTTCTACATTCTCAAACCTAATTGAAGGTTTCAAATGATCTCAAATACCTTCATTTCAACACTCATCTATCTCATATGTATTGATTTCAGACCACTATTGTAAACTACATGTAGGTCTACATAATATAGGACTAAATATATTAAATTGGTCTTCACAACCAATATTTGACCTCTTTGAATAATGAAATCTTATTGTTTCCACTTTTGGATTTCTTTCACAACCTTGAAACTTGTTTATTTCCTCAACATGATTGATCAAGGCTTAGTTCCACTTGACTGTAAATGACAGTCAGGTTTTTTTAATTTTGCTTATGTCTTGGTCATTTCACTCTATATATAACACTCTTGAGATCAAATCATCAAAATTAAAACTCATCACCATGTTATGAGAGGTTGGAAACAACATATCCCTTTGACTTGAAACTATTTATAGGAGGATAGGCTTTGCAATTGATGAAACACTATCTAAAAACTAGAAATGGTGTTTTCCACTAGAAAAATGAGATGTTTTTTTTTCTTATTTATTGATATCCACACATGAAAACCTGACTAAGAACCTTGTGATAAGGATTTTCATAGCCTTCAAGATCATGTACAACACTTGTCTTATTTAGATCAATCCATATAGAGAAGAAAATTAAAGTGTTGGGGATGTGTAGGTATAAAAGAGTCACCAAGCTTCTTAGTAATGGTTCATGAGGCAAAAATCACCAAACTTGGAACTATGACCATGAATTTGTATTACATAGAGAGTATTATCACCCACCAAAATTATTTTTTATAACTCACCTCCTTCTATCCATACCAAGTGGATACCATTGACTTATTTAACCTTATACAAGAGAGTGATGTGAAAGGAGAATCAATTTTGCTCATTTTTGGACCTATCAAAGATTATTGAGCATGGAAGTGAGTTTTGAGGATCTCAAGAGACATTTTTTTAATTCTTCCCATATGACATCACTATTATACAAGTTGTACAATTGCCTAAAACTACCTAATCTTCTTGGATGGATGTTGAACATGTAATTTATTAATTTCCCAATAGTTCCTCTAACTATTCATAACATGTGGTACATTAAACTTCTTCTTGAAACTTTTGTATTTCATGAAAACCATACCACTTTATTAAATGACTCAAAAGGTGACCCTAGATGACATAAGACAAACTAGCCAACATGACCAAGGATGAAAACATAACATTTGACTTAATTTAAGACAATGGTACACATTTTCAACCTAGGAGCCCTTATAAAAAGTTTCAAATATATAGGGGGTTGGCCTAATTTTAATTGTGGTCAAATTAGTCAACATTTTGGAAATTTCCTATTGTGGTAATCCAACTATGCCAAAGACTAGTAGCCTTCTCCTATCCATTGGGTTATGGAGTCACCTATAAATTGTTCTTAACACTAAATTGCCTTTGAAGGGACACCAAAACATACCAAATAATATAGAATAAACACACAATACAACAAACCAAAATAAACACAAGTGTTCTCAAGAACACTTATGGAAAGTACACACAACATAAGCAAAACACACCTATCCTAGTATGTGTAAGACCTCAAACACTTGAGGTGAATAATAATTCACCATTGATTTAACCAAGGTCAAAGATAGTGCCTCTTGAATCACTATTACTCTATGAAATCAATCCATCATATGAATCATACTTATCAATAAACACTTTCTTATGTAGATGGTCAAATGACTTACCATCTTTAAATCTTATGTTGACTGCTAGTGTGTCACTTGGAGCTCTCATGAATGCTCCATATAAACCTCATAAAAGTTTGATTGAATTTTCATCTAACTTGACTTATATCATGTCTAATTATCACTTCCAAAACTGAATCTTATGAGTCATCAAAGTTGCCTCAACTTCACCTTCTTATTGAACATAGGGCACTTGATGTTTATAACCATCAAACTCACCTCCTTGTTGCTCCAACATGTTGGAAATTGATTCAACATTATACTAACATCTAGAATACTTTTGAAACACACACATTTTTACCTTAGTCTCATTGGATTCCTTCATGACAACATCCTTTTTGATAGTATTAATACACTCTCCTTCATGATTAGGATATTCATCAACAACCTTACTATTAGATTCATGTTTCTTAAGAAGGGGAGTTGACTTACTCAGTTGCTCAAATTCTTGAACTATGGCATGGAACAGTTACCATAAATAATCTTCCTCTTAATGGCTATCACATTCATGGACTCTTCCATCTTGATTAGTTATAATGGAGTTATATTATTCATTATATTGATCTACCATTCATTTTAGACCATCATAATCATGTATATGAAAAAAGTACTTACCCTCAACATCTTTTGGAAAAGAAATATCAATACTTACCTCAAATTTTCCATCACCTTCCTCATGGATGATGTATGTGCCAAGATCAATTTATTCAATCAAAGTGTATGTATCATGTCCATAAGTTTCAACACCATATTCATCTATGAAAATATTATAGATACCTTCAAGCTTTGAGGATGATGCATCATCCACAACATGTTCCTCTTGATCATTGATTGTATAATTGAGATTATAACTTGATTCCACATATGGAATAATATGAAACTTAGCCAATGGTTATGTCCTAATGGTCAAATTTTCTCCATACCTTGCCTTGAAAGTCAAAAAGTAAAATAAATTGAGAGGTATCCTTTTATCTTGGCTATAAAGTCCCTTGAGAGGCAATAGAAAAGTGATCAAGAAAATCAACCACTACTAGGAAAGATTCGACAATCATGCAAGAAAACTCTCAAACCATTGATGAGTCTCACTAACTTTTTTGGTGTCCCATCAAGTTGTATCAATCCATTATTGTATGGATCATATTTCAATCCTAATTTATCCACCACAAGCTTGGGAATCACTAAGGTACTTTCCCCACTATCCATAATACAATTGTGAACACATTTGTCTCCCACAATGAGAGTGAGGTAGAAGGGTGGAGGCTTTTTAGATTTGGTGGAGAGTTAAAAGTGAGTGGTAGAATTAGTGAGTAAAACATCACCATGTCTTGATGTTTGAGGATTGAGGTGGATTTGGGACATCTATTCTTGAAGAAGCTCCTTTTGACTGGGTATGTGAAGCACTTCCTAAAGAGAGAGATTAGTCTTAGCACTCTTCAAAAAATAAACAATATTAAAAGAAGTAACACTCACCTACTCTTGAATTATTTAAGGAAAAGAATTTCCTTGAACTTGATTTAATGGATCACTTTGAGTCACCTTTACAAAATTCTAATTTTGGAGAGTTTCAAAAGTTGTAGGGACTATCACACTTACACCCACACATTGATGCATTGTAGGAGGGTTACTTGGACTTATGTCAATGCCATAAACATATACCAAATAATTACTCTTTTCTCTTGTATTATCTTCCACTAAAGAATTTAGATTAAGAAAAAATGTGTCTTCCACTTGAAAATTTTCAAAGTTCACTCTTTGAGGCTACCATTCTTCATTTGTTTCTACTTGCATATAATTCTCATCTTTCACTATCAATTGAGGAGTATCTCCTACTTGAGATACCAAGGCTTTTCTTCCATATTCATTGGCATCCATATACTATATATTATTCCATTATTCTCCTTAGACCAAGTTAATATGGACTAGAACCATAACTCTTGTGTTGGAAGTAGAAGTTGGGTTATATGCATTGGGTGGCCTGTTGAAGTTAGACTGGTCATGCCCTCTCCCTTGACCATATTTATGAGTTGGTAACCTATTTTATTATTAAGGATATGGATGTGGGTTTCGATTAAATCCATACTAATTATTTAGTTACCTAAACTAGGCCTCAGAGGCATTATATCTTACCTACCAATCAATGGTATCTTCTACCTTCTTTGGGGTACCTTTAGACTTGGTATTTGGTTTAGGATTAAATCAACACTTGGAGTAGTAATAGACATATTTGGAAGAAGAGGCATGGATAATTTTGGATGGAGTTTACCATCTTGTATTAGGCTTTGATGGCTATGTAATAATCTTCAAGTAAGGTGTAACCACCCATATACTATAACATGATGGCTATGTCAGTTCCAATAGCCCTTAGGTATGTAGGGAAGACAAATATTGCATGGGGTATCATGGGAGGAGGCAAACTATACCAAGTTCTTTGAAATATCTCATTTAATTCATGAATAGTGTCCTTATGACCTATTTAAATCACATTCAACTGATGAATGAGTGATGTGTGATCACTTTTGTCCTCAAACCTTTAAGTTAAAAACTCTCTAAAATCATCCCAAGTGGTGATACATCTTCCTAGCAATTTTTTATACCAATGAAGGACCTTTCTTATAAGATACATGGCAAGTAGTCTAATTGTAGTATTGAATTTAGTAACATTATGAAAGTTGTATAAGTTAGATATGTCCCTAATACGCTCACTAGGGGTAGTGGGACCTTCCCCATTGAAAGTGGGAACATTCTTGGTAGCATTAAAAGGTATATCATCATATGTATTGAGGCGTATATTATTTTTAGTGTTAAAGGATTGGAATGCATGTTTCCTATCAATGTTTTCCTCAAGTCCCTCTTCACTCTCTTGATATTATTAGTTTTCAAAGCCTTCTTTCTGTTCAAATGTCAAGATAGGTTGAGGATGTTGAACTTCAAGAGGGATTTCAAGTTGAGGGAGTGGATCTATAGGATAATTTCCTTCACTAGTAGTTGACCTAGTAATGACCATGAAGTATGAATAAAATAATGATAAATATTGGTCTAAAACTAGATATTACCTTGAATGGAGTCACCAAATGATAATTAGAACACCATATGAAGTTAAGATGTTGTCAATACCATCATTTAGCTTGAAAAGATGCACTTGATACAATTGTCCCACTGAGCATGCTAAAACTATTGTCATTCAATATTAAACTCTAGATATGGTTGTTCAATCCTACTCTATATTGAGTGAAACATTATATTACATATAGGCCTATGGTTTTCCTATAGCATAGGTAAACCTCTAGGTTTAAGGGCTAGCCCCCTAGATTAGACTTTGATAGCTTATCACCTACACTACATGCTTGCTTGGATAGAAAGAGATAGAAAAAAACATGAAATTAAACTAATATAATGAGGAGATACACTATAATGATATCCACTAGACTAACATACACTTTCACTATGAAACATGACTCACAATACTAGTATCAACATCCTATATTACTCTAACATAAGTATTTCAAACATGGAAGTGATATGCATTTGACTACTCAAGGTGAGTGAATATAAGTTTAGATTTAAGGAAATAATGCTAATATTTACACTTATATATATATATATATATATATATATATATATATATATATATACATACACACACACACACACTTGAATACACTTCATGTGACCTATTAGAGTGAAAACTACTTGTATCAAACATGGAAGAGTAAAGAGAAGGCAAGGATAGATACTTATTACTAGACCCTTCACTATGCACCACTTCACACACTAAGATATGAATCTTATTAATTCAAAAATATATTGAAAATATTTATTTCAAAGGAAAATAAAATATTAAAACCATTAGGGATTCACCATACTAGGTGTGGATTCTTTTAAAAAGCCAAAAAGGCTTACATTTATAGATCATAAGAGAAGAGAGAGAAGAATATAAGTTCAAGGGTCATAAGGCCAATTTTCAAGACTTAAAAACTAGTTAAATTTCAAGATAATGAGGTATAAAAGAGGTACATAAGTTTTTATGGACAACTTCCAAAATTTCATCATTTTCATTCAAGTTGGTGTAGAGACCTCAAATAGCCTTCTTGAAAACTACCTTCATGATGAAGCATCACTTGACCTCTTGAAATTGAAATAGGAAGTCTTAACAGATATGAATTGTCTTAAATAGGTTGTAAAAAATATGTGATATTCATTATATACCTTCTTAACTTATAGGCTTCCTCTTGACACTTGTGTTCACTATCTATAATCACTTACAAGCCCTCTTGGCCTCAATATTCACATTTGTCATCAAGGTGACTGATAGTTGCTTAAGGAGATCCATGGAAGAGGTGTTATGACACCTTTATACAACCCCTTTTCCTTCCACTCCATTAGGTAACCTCAAAAATATCTACTACCAAACTTCTCATGTTCTCACTAGGCAATCACTCGTCATCTTCACTATTTGTCCAAGATTGCCTACAATGGAAAGTGTAGTAGATGATTTTTTATGCTTATATACAGTGAGAGATGAGTATAAAGATTTATAATAAGTAATTATAGACCTCCCCCAATGGATATCAAATTTTCATTCTCTTTTGTACCTATAGAATACCTAAAAAACTTGAATAAAAACTTGAAATAGGTCTATCTATACAAGTGATGGTATAATAAAAGTGTATGTCATGGAGCCTAGGATAGTGCTAGAAATTTTCCAAATATTATCATGGCCATTTTACCCCTCTTTAATTAATATCCAATGGAATTTTATCCTTTAGGTTCTTGATAGGGGTTTATGAGGGCTTTTAGGGCTTTTTAGTTCTTAGTGATAGTTCATAAAGGTTAGATTTCCAAACTTAGAACTAATTCCACAAATTTGGAGTATGGGACCCCCTTAAACTCTTACCAAGTACTTGAATCACCATGAAACTATACCATAAAAATATGAGCACTTGAAGATGGCTCTCAAACACCTTGACTACATTTTGGGTACCCCTAAGATGATTTTAGGTCAAATTGACCTCTTTGTTTTATTCCTTTGTCAACCAATGGATCCCACTAGTCTTCCACTTGCCTTTTAAGGTCATAAAAATTATTGGAAATATTATGTGGTCATGGAAGTGCAATTAGGTACCCTGAGGTCTTGGGCCTATTTCTAGGCCCAATAGGCATGACTGTGTCTAACTATATGTCTAACCCTTTTAAGGGTTTCTAATGATTTTAAGGCATTTCCCATATTTTTTTGTATTCAAAAAAACTATATACAACATCATATATCCATATAATCTCTATAATTCCATTCCTTATTCATTCACACACTATGCCTATAGTATTGTCTTGACTAGGAGTGCCCTCTATTTAAGACAAAATAGAGGGCATCTCCCCTATTTTCCTAGCCATACTGAAGTCATGGGATGATATAATAGGTATTTATGACCTTATTTATAAATTTACAAATCTATATCACCTATATAGATCTCTCAACACTCCAAAACCTAAAACTAACCTATTAATTTTAGTGACTTACCTCTTCTCTACTTTCTTACTTGAAGAATCATATGAAGTTGATATTACAACCATGATATTGGTCTCAATATTATCTATCCATTATACACCTTTACTAACCTTCATTCTATCTTTCTTCATTATCTAGAACTAGTCTGCTATATGTGTCAAACTATAGGTGGTAATAGGTAGAAGTTATGAGACCCCTGTAGGAGTTCATTTGTGTGAGAATACTATTCTTCTCTTCATTGGTTCCATCTTGAAGTCACTAAGACCCTTCCATAGTTTTTTTTAAATCACTCTTACCTTAGAGATATGATAACATCCAAATTTCCTCTCTTATGAGTCGTGCTTATGAGCTACATGCTCATCTTGGTTTTAAGGGCACTATAGCTATTGAATACTTTCAATAAAGATTTGCCTAGGTTGGAAACTACTCAAATATCATTCTTTCTTGATCAAATAACCTTTTATTTATGTCAAGACATTTCCCCTATTATTGGTATACAAGATATAAAACATTTAGACTAACATAGACCTTAAATTATTCACCATAACATGGCATTGAGTATGGGCAAAGCCCTTATTCAAAGAAGTTAATGTAAAACTTCTCAATTACAACTTTACAAACATGGGAACATGGACTTAGGTCTTTATGTAATGTAATGGATTAACCATTGTAAAAATTATGATTTATACATTCTAAAACATAATTTAAGGTTTCAAATGATCTCAAACAACTTCATTTCAACTATCTTATATCTCATATGTATTGACTTTAGACAACTATTAGAAACTACCTATAGGTCTGCATGATATAAGACTGTGTATATTAAAATGGTCTTCACAACCAATATCTAACTTCTTTGAATAACTTAATATTAATTTTTTAACTTTAGGATTTCCTTCACAACCTTGAAATCTCCTTGATTCATCAACATGACTGATCAAGGCTTAGCTCCACTAGACTATAGGTGATAGTCACAAGCTTTTTTTACTGTGCTTGTGTCTTTATCCTTTCACTCCATATAGAACACTCTTGAGACCAAACCTTCAAAATAAAAACTGACCACCATGATATGAGAGGTCCTAAACAATACATCCCTTTGGTCTGAAACCATTTATATGAGGATAGGCTTTGAAATTGATGAAACAATGTCTGTAAACTAGCAATGGTGTCTTCCACTAACAAAATGAGATGTGTTTTTATTATTCCTTGATATCCACACATGAAAACCTAACTAATAACCTTATGATAAGTATTTTCATATCCTTCAAGATCATGTATAACACTAGGATTATTTAAATCAATCCAAACATAGAAGAAAATTTAAGTGTTGGGGATGTGTAGGCATAAAAGAGTCACCAACCTTCTTAGCAATGGCTCATAAGTCACATATTACCAAACTTGTAATGATGATAATGAATTTTTAGTACATATTTAGTAATATCATCCACCAAAATTATTTACTATAACTCACCCAATCTTATCCATACCAAGTGGAAACTGTTGACTTGTTTAACCTTGTCCAAGAGAAAGATGGGAAAGGAGAATAATTTTTTTCTCATTTTTGGACTTTTCAAATATACCTAAGAATTTAAGTGAGATATGGTGATATAAATAGACACTTTTTAATTCTTCCCATGTGCCATAACTATTGTATACACTGTATAATTACCTAAAATTACTTGATCTTATTAGATGCATGTTGAACCTACAACGTTTTTGGTTCCCAATAGTTCCTCTAGCTATTTATGACATGTGTTATGTTACACTTCTTCTTGAAACATTTTTATTTCATGAAAACTATAACACTTCATTAAATGACTCAAAAGGTGACCCTAGATGACATAAGACAAACTAACTAATATGACCAAGGATGAAAACATAATATCTGACTTCATTTAATCCATTGTACTCATTTTAAACCTAGTATACCCTATAAAAAGTTGTAACTATATAGGGAGTTGACCCAATTTGACTTGTGGTCAAATTAGTCAAAACAACCATTAATTGATTTCATAATATTGATTATTTCTTTATTAACAACATACAATTAATCACTTTTAAAGGTTAAGAATTCCAAATCAAAATATCAATTTTTATTCAAGATGAAAACCATTATTAGTGGGCTAATATTCTAATCAATAAATAAAATGGACTTACCAACTTTGAATTCATATGTTTTCAATTTTAATGCATTACCCAATCTATCAATTTACCATCAATTGGAGGTTTACCTATCGGATAAAGACCAATTTATTTTTTAATTCTATTTACAATAGATATGTAAACATATATCAATCCTCTTACTTCAATTAACTATAGACATTTCTCAACATGCATTAACATTTTTGATGTAGGAGATTATTATAATATAAGCATTACAATACCAATCATAAACCATCCAATATTAGCTTTATATCAATTTACCAATTGCAACTACATGTTATAACCATGTGTTAATAATTTAAATTAATTAAGGATCATTTATAATATTCATGAATTAATTATACCATTTAATGTGATTAATAAATCATATAAATAATTAAACTCTAGTTTGATTACAACTAAGAACCAAATAAATTTTCTCAATCAATACTAACAAAATAAAAGGTCACACTTCCATTAATTGAGAAGTCAATGTTGAATGATTCCTACACTACATTTCCATAATGATTCAACATAATCACAAGATAAAATTATACCATCATGAAATGAGCTCATAATAATAAAAAAATAATCAAATTGAATTCTAAAGGCTACATCATCATCTACATTCATGATTGGCATAGAACCAAAATATTACTAGAAAATAATTAACATTTCAGATATACCATAATAATTCAATATTTTCATATAATATCATGAATGAAAAATAATAATATCACATATTAAGCCCAAGTCAATCCTCAAACCAATCCATCTATGAAAATGTTTCCATTCAACACAGCCAGATGGATAGATTCATATCAATTATCATCTTAATTGAACTCAATCATATTTAAAAATATAAAAATAGTCTAATATAAATTGAATATACATAATAATATCCATATTTTAATTCAAAAACTAAAGCATTAGATTTAATTATAATATGCCTTTTAACCTTCTCATATACACAGAAATAAGAAAAAGTTGATGCACATTCTACATACGAATGACCATTGACTCCCAATTTAAATGAAACAATTAAAAAAATTGATCTTGTTAGAACCAAATATGCAAGAATAGATATCAAAGTTTCTTTTATGCCTTGAATTTGATCGACACAAGCTCATTGATACCAAAATTTTACCACTCTGACTAGTTTTATTGATGAAACCTAAGAACACATATGTGAAAATGAATTGTAAAAATGATCCCAGCCATGTGGTGGAAAATATATACCCACCCCAACCATCAGTCTAGGGCTGAAAATATACCACTTGATGACCATCTATTTTTTTTTTAAATGAATAAAAGAATCTGTAATGTGAGATTATAATTACACCAACTTAGGGTTTTGATGACAATTACTAAGATAACATAAAACCCATGATAAGAAAAACAATCAATAACTAGGTAAATATAACACATAATGCCTTCATGGCTCAAATCCTTACATGCTTTCCTTATTTCATACATTTTCAAAAAACCCATCATAAATATAGGGTCCTAATGTTTCCAAACTTTACTTGTCAAGATAAAAAAATGTAAAATAAAGCATTATGAGCATAAATTCAAGAGAGCACAAAAATAAAAGAGAATAAAACCTTATTGAAATTTTGCTTGTTTTTCACCACAAAAAAATCACTTAATTTTTAATTCTCTTTTCCTTCTCTTGCCCCAATTTTTTTACAATAATGCCTATAATTCCATACCATTCCCTCTTCTAAACTTCATGCAACCACCATAACTAATGGATTACATCATGGGTTATAAAAATACCACAAGCTCTTCAATATAATGATATATTGAATACATCATTCCACGAAACTCTAGGTTCTTATCTCAAGCTTCATCTTTGACCCAAAAAACAATAATGTCCCAAACCTAACTTGAAACATATGTTAACTAAAAAATCCACAAAAGATCCCTAATCATAAAAAAAAGGATTAAAATAATTCTTTTCATGCAAGTTATATTTATAATGGTAACAAGTTCCATGACCCCTTCATGGGTCCTAAACAAAATTCTAGGCACCAACCTTAGATACTAAATAATTATCCCCCTTCACAGATGATTTTAGTGGTCCAAACATAATTCCAATTATATATGCTTGTCTTCAAAAAGGCTTTAGAAACCATGCCATATAATAGTCCTATAACAAGGTAATAGACCCCAAGGTCTCAAAACCTAATAACATTTTTACTTATAACAAGCATAATTAGCCAAGTGCCAATGATGACTACTAAAAAAAAGGATAATACTCATGCAAGTACAATCATAACACTAATGTGGCATGATAATGTACAACACAAAGACTCATTAGATATTAACTAATCTCATACAATTACCTTCATTTTCATTTACCCATATGAGATGTATATGGTAGTTTAGTGTCCCATCCAATCATAGACCTAGCTCACCCATTGGTCATTACTTATAATCACAATGTGACATCAACAATAGTGATATGTAGAAATAGTGATGAAATCATAACTAAATTAATATAAATATTTAACAATATATAATTATAATTAAACCTAAGAATGAATCATATAAAATAAATACAACTCATGCATATTCCACCTCATAATAAATAAATTAAAATATATAATAATTGTAATGGCCAAACAAATAAAACTCTACTTGGACTAGATATGACATCCACCCCCCTAAATGAGGCACCATCCTAGGGCCTAAACAAAAATTTGAGGGTTGTGTTATCTGAAAAAACTATCTTCTTCCCAAGTTGCACTATTCTCACTCAATTGATCCTATTCCACCAAAAATTGCTTATTTTTTTCTTTTCTGTAGATCAACATTGCACTGGGATAAGATCTTGATGGGGTGCAACTAAATCATCTCCTCTTCTTCTACCTAGATATTATTCCAATTGAACATGAGAGGGATTAAAAATGTACTTGCATAGAAATGCCACATGAAACACATCATTTATATTTGAGAGAAAGGGAGGAAGATCTAGATAGTAGGAAATAATACTGATCTTATCCACTATCTCAAATGGATTGACATAATGTGGATCCACTTTGGATGCTTTTCCAAACTTTGTAGAGCTCTTTTAAGGTCTAGATCTTAGGAATACTTTATCCTACACTTTAAATTCCCTTTGAGACCTTTTTATATTAGCATATTTATTTTCCTTATCAGAGGTAGCTTTAATCTTTTGCCTAATGAGAGCCAATTTCTCATCATACTCACAGAGAGTCTTTGGACCAGAAATAACTCAATTTTACAAACATCCCATCCAAGGGGATTTATACACCCTCGCTCCTAAAAGTATTCAAAAGGTGTCATTTTTATAATAGAATGGTACTTTTTTGTGTATACAAATTTAACTAAATGGAGATAGTCTTCCTAATTCGGTTATTGATCCATTACATATATTCTTAGCATCTCTTCAACCACCTAATTTAGCTTTTTTGTTTGACCATCTATTTTAGGATGGTATGCTAAATTGAAGTTTAGTTTTCTCCCAAAATCAAGGTTTTCCAAACAAGAAGTGAATAATTTATTCCTATTAGACATTATTACTAAGGAAACATCATGGATACAAACAATCTCCTTCATAAACTTTTTGGCAAGAGTGGGGGGATCATCTGTAATATTTACATCAATGAAATGGGAAACTTTGGTAAATTTATCAATCACTACCAAGATTTTATCATGACTACCCTAATATTTAGGCAACCCATAGATAAAATCCATATATATTACAACCCATTTTCCTTGTAGAACATTTTGAGTGTATAGCATGCCTCTTATATGGTATTTTTTAGCTTTAACATGATAGCACTCCATGCATTTTTCCATAAAAATAATGATGTATTTATTTAAAATAGGACAAAAATAGAACCTTTTCAACTCATGTGTCATTTTAGTGACTCTTGGGTGAGAGAAATGAGGTGTTAAATACACTTCATTCAATAATTTTTCACTTAAATTTACAAAATTTAGAAAAAAATTCTTTGGTACGTCAACATTCCATCTAATTCCAGTGAATATTTTGTCACAACTTTTTCCATTATTTCATTGGCTAGCTCAATAATGATTTTTCTACGTTTAGAGTCTATTTGTTTTTGTTCCACAATAGCACTATTAAAATTTTACCTCAAAATTAACATAATATTCAAGTATGGCCTTTTTTTTGGTCATCAATTACTCTATTTTCTTTTACCTTGATGTAGTCAATGCCAGTATCAAAATTTATGATAAATTCTAGTAATCTACATTGTCTTGCATTCAAATCATCTTAACAAAATAAATTTACAAGACTATGGTGATCAAAATTCACCTTAAATTTATTCCCTAGTAGGAAGTGCTTATATTTATTGAGAGAATGAACCACAACATCCAATTCCAAATCATGAGTTAGATAATTCTTCTCATGAACTTTTTGCTTTCATGACTCATAGACAACAATCTTTCCATCTTGAGTCAAAATAGATCCAATTCCCACTTTAAAAGAACCATTCTATATTTTAAAATTTATATTGGGATCTAGTATAACAAGGTTTGGAGTATAAGTTAGTAGTTACTTTAACTTCAAGAAGGCTTCCTCACATTAAGGAGACCGTATTTTTTTCCCTTATTCTATAATAAAGTGATAGGGTAATAAATTCCAGAAATATTTTTGATAAACCTTATATATTATCCTAATAAACCCATGAAGCTATACATTTCAAGTACATTATTAAGGGTTGGCCACTCTCTAATAATTTTATTTTTTACAAGGTCCACTACAATAACTTCCTTCATGATGATATGTCCTAAGTAAAGAATCTTAAATTGAAAAATAAGCTCTTAGAAATCTTACTAAACAACTTATGTTGCCCTCTTAGTCTTTTCAAAACTAAGCACATGTGATGTTCATGTTCTTTTTCATTCTTAGAATAAACTAAAATGTCATCCATGAATACTAGCACAAAATGGTCAAGGAAGTCCTTAAACACATTGTTCATCAATACCATAAAGTTAGTAGGGGAGTTAGTTAAACTAAATGGCATAATTGTGAGATCATAGTGACCATACCTTATTATAAAGGTCATTTTATGCACATCCTCATATTTGATATGGAGTTGGTGATACCCAAACTGAATATATACCTTGGAAAATATAGTTTCTCACTTTATTTTATCAAAGAGATCATCAATTCTAGGGATAGGGTATTTAATTTTGATAGTTACTTTGTTGAGCATTCAATAACCAATGTAAATTAGCAAGGTGGCATATTTCTTCTTAACAAATATAATTGGGGCTCACCAATGTGATACACTTGGCCTAATCATCCATTTTCCATCATATATTATAGCTAAAATTTAAATTACCTCAAATTATCCACATTCATCCTTTATGGAGATCTGTATGTTGGTACTATGTCAATAGAGAAATCAAACTCCCTCTAAGGAGGAAATCCATAAAGTTATTTGGGTAGTAACTCCTTGAAATATATCAATACAAGATATTCTAGTAAAATATTATCATTATTTTTATATATCTCATTTAATTTCATTGTGTACAATTTTCAACCTTTTTTAACTGCTCTTTTCAGTTATAATGCTAATAGAATTTTTATAGCCATAGGTTTCATCACACCTTAGAGTTCCATAAGGTTACCCCAATCATCAAGGCACTACACTTTATTTCAAAAATAATCAAGAATAATTTGAGTTTATTATATCCAATCCATGCCTAAAATAAAGTCATAGTATCCAAGAGGTGCTAAAAACAAATTTACCCAATCTTGAAAACTCTAAAAACTATTTCAGTCTATTCTAAACATTCTAAAGTAGCCACCCTCTTATCAAATATAAAATATACCTCCCATTATTATATTAAATTATATACTTTTATTTTGAATTTAATAACAACTAAATATGAAGTTAAAATATCAATATCTCATGAATCAATGAGGATATAAAAATAGAAACCAAATATTATATCTTTGGTTTCAATAGGTGTTGCCTGAAAATTATTATTACTATTATCCACAACAACATAAACTCAATGATTCATTGGTTTATTACCCTTTATCTTGTGTAAATCCTTCCTATAAATTTTTTCACAAAATTCCTAACATTCCATAATTATTTATGGAGGCAACCAGACAAAATTTTCTCTAATGATTGGGTCATGATATTTAATTTATTATTGATTTTAATTTCTATCATGTTACCTTGTAGAATTTTGAGGCTTAGAACCTATGTTAAAGTTATACAATTTATAAGAATTTTTTGTACCTAATATCACCATTATTAGGATTATACTTATTAATTTTATTTTTAGTTTGAGGAATGGAAGTCTTAGGCTTAGGTGTCAACCTATTATTCTAATATTCTTATATTACCTTCAGGAAAGACTTTTCCTTTTCCTATGTGTAATGTGCAGATTTAATGGTAGCAAACAAAGTGCAAGGATTTAAAATTTTAACATCATGCATTAAAATTTCATGTAAGATAATTTTTAACTTTTTTACCTTATTTTCTTCATCATGTATGTAATTTACATAACACACGAGACTAAGGAACTTATTCTCATATTCTAGAACAATTATTATTCCTTGTTTCGGTAAGAGAAATTTAGTAATTTTTTGCTCCTTGTAGGTCCCATTTAAGTACCTCTTTCTAAATTACCTCTCAAATTTCTCTCAAGAAAGATTCATGGGATTATATCCTTTGAGATCACACAATTGGTTTCACCACAGTATCGCATTACCCACTAACTGGTAAGATCCTATATAGGTCATAATGTTGGAACCCATATTGTAAATATTGAAATAATTTTGTAAATTCACCAACCATGCTTATGTAATATCATCAATATATCCACCAAAATATGTATGTGGTGGAATTTTCTTAATCTCTTTGATGATGGGATCCACCACATCATATTTCCTAAGATTCTCTTCCCTTGGTACCCCTTCATATTCATTTCCTTCTTGTGCATTTTCTAGGTTACTAACCTTTATCTATAATCCTATATTTTCACTTAGATGTTATGAATCACACCTAGAATATCATTTAGTAAAACCTTCTACCCAAAATTATCTCCTATGTGATCTATGTTGGAACCACCACCAATGTTGTTATTAATGTTGACATGATAATCTCTATCATGAGCATTGTCATTATTTCCATCGATGTCATTGTTGCTAACATTTATATTGACATAATTTTTGGCAATGTGATTATTATTATTAATATATTCCACATTATTATTGGCATTACCACTACATGCACTATTCTCAGCATTGCCTATGTTGGCTCTTATCCTACCATCTTAACAAATAATAACAAATTTTACCCAAACGCTTTCCAAATATCCCTAGTATAATAATTAGACTCTAATAACACTATCATAAACCCCAAAAATCCATTTTTTTTTTAATTCTAGGATTGTGAGCTTTGAGTTATAAAAATGAACCTCTTGTGCAAAAGTCATTACCAACAATTTCATGTATTAATCACTCAATTAGTTTGACCTATTAGTTGTGTTATTCAAGTAGAATTGGATGAAACCCACCATAACATGAATTTACCATCTACTTACTCAAATATATAATCATGTGCTTTATTATACATCAATAGATCAATAATAATTATGTATTCTCACTAGCTACAATCTAAATGATACCACTATCCATAAAATTTTAACACCAAGTAAAGCCTTACACAAAATTTGATTGATACCTAAGGGTAATTTAAATATTATTATAATTTCCATTAAATATCATTTAACCCAAATATTAATCTAAAAAAATCAATTATATCAATACAAACAAGATAATATTCATGAGTCATTGTACCATAGACCATAAATCATACCAATTAACTTGTATGCCATTTTGGATTGTGAACAAAATACACAATAACTCATACATGTCACACTATAGATTTTGAAGAAACCCCTCACTATAGGGTCCAATAATCCCTTAATTTTTCATTAGATTCAAGTTTAATTTTTCCCTTATTACAATTTTAGAAAATAAAATTACTTTACCTCATTCAATAATACATAAATAGTAAAGAGTGTGATAAGGTTTTCACTTGGTATAACTGAACTTATCATAGACTTCACCTAATAAAAAAATTATTATTAATACTTTCTCATTAAGATTAATGAAGTTACATTATAAAACCCAATAATAATTCCAATCTTTGGTGGCATCTATAAGTTTTTATACCAATGCATTTAATGGTAAATACTAACGGACAACAATCTTAGGGTGAATTTCTTTGGTCATATAATTTACAACCCACTTGAATTCCCACTAATTATTGATTAATTTCATAGTATTGATCCTTTATTTATTAACAAGATATAATTAATCACTTTTAAAGGTTAATAATTCCAAATCAAAATCTCAATTTTTATTTTACATGACAATTGTTATTAGTGGGCTAAGATTCAAATTAGCAACCAAAATGGAATTAACAAATATGATTTCATGTCTCCCATTTTAATTTAATGTTACCCAATATATAAATTTACCATCAATTATAGGTTTTCCCATTGAATAAAGGCTATTTTTTTTACTTCAATTTATAAGAAAACTTTAAACTATAAGCCAATCCTCTTCCTTTATGTAACTATAGACATTTCTCAACATGCATTAACATTTTTGATGTAGGAAATCATTATAATATAAACATGATAATACCAAGTATAAACCATCCAATATTACCTTATTATAAATTTATTAATTGTAATTACATGCAACATCCATGTATTAATAATTAAAATTAATTAAGGATCATTTAAAATATTCATGAACGAATTACATCATCAAATGTGATTAAGACATCATAAAAATAATTGAACTCCAATCTAATTACAACTCAAAACAAAATCAATTTTCTCAATAAATACCAATAAAATAAAATTTTATACTTATATTAATCAAAATAATTCAACATTTAATGATCTATAGACTACACATCCATAATTATTCAATATAAGCATAAGATAGAATTCTATCATCACGAAATGAACCCGTGAACAATAAAAAATAATCAAATTTAATTATAAAAGATAAACCATCATCTACAGTCATGATTGGCATAAAACTAAAATGCTACCAATAGACAACTAACATAGCCAAATTGCCATAATGATACAATAGTTACATATAAAATCATGAATAAACAAGAGTGATATCACATATTAAACCTAAGTTAATCCTAAGAACCAATATATGTATGAAATCATTCACATTAAACACAACCAAATGGATAGATTCATATAAATTATCATGTTAATTGAACTCAATCATAATTTAGAATATAAGCATAGTCTAATATCAAATGAATCTACATAATAACATCCATATTCTAAGGCTAAAATTGAAGCATTGGTAATCATAATATAAATATTATAACCTTATTATATACATAGAGTTAAGAAATAGTTGATGCACATTATACATATGAATGACCATTAACTCCAAATTTAAATTAAATAATTACAAACATTGACCTTGGTGAGAAAAGTATACAAAAATAACTATGAAACTTGCTTGTGTACCTAAAATGCCATCATCACAATGTCATTGATACCAAATTATTGTCACTCTCATAGGTTATATTGATGAAACCTAAGAACATATATGTAAAAATTAATTATAAAAATGAGCACATCCATGTGGTAGGAAATCTATACCCACCCTAACCATTAGTCTAGGGCTATAATAAAACCACTTGATAGCCATCTGATATAATATAATAAATCAAGGAAGATGTAATGTAAGATTATCAGTCCACTTAGGGTTTGAATTATAATTATCAAGACAATACAAAATCCATAATAGTAAAAATAATCAAGCACCAATTTAAGATAATACAAAATTCATTCATGGCTCAGATTCAACCATCATCCATATGCCATAATCTCAAGATCTACCCATGAGTGGAACACTCATAGTAGACCATTTCATAATCATGAAAACATCCAAAAAATTATAAATCACTAACATATACTTACATAATCTATGTTAGGGTTTCAAAATGTGTAAAAACAAGGTTTACATGAACATTACAGGCTTGCCCTATTGCATACATTTTTCAAAAAACCATCATAAATCTAGGATCCTAAGTTTCCACATTTTACTTGGCAAGATAAAAAAATTAAAAATAAATTATTTGGAGTGTATATTTAAGAGAGAATGAAAATAAAAAAGAATTAAATATTCCTTCTTAGAATTTCTCTTGTTTTTCACTATAGAAAATTTCACTCAAATTTTCCTCCTCTTTTCTTTCTCTCTCCCCCTATTTTGTTTCTAATAATGCCTATAATTCCATAGGATTCCATCTTCCAAAATCCATGCTACCACCATCACTAATTTCATCCATCATGGGTTTTATAAATACCCTAGGATTTTTAATATAGTGACATCCTAAATGCAGCATGCCATGGAACCCTAGGTTCATCACTTAGGATTTGATTTTGACCAAAAAAAAAATAATGATGGCCCAAACCCAACTTCAATTGATGTTAAGAAAATAATCCATAAATAACCCAAATCATAAGAAAATTATTAAAACCATTATCTCCATGTAGTTCAAATTTATAATGGTAATAAATTTCTATGACCCCTTCATGGGCCCTAAAAATAATGCTAAGCACCAACCTTGGAGACTAGGTAATTTTACCCCTTCATGGCCCACTTTTAGTGGCCCAAACATAATTCCAATTTCATATGCTTACCTTAAAAAATGATTTATAAACCATGCCAAATAATGGTCTTATAATAAATTAAATAACCCCAAGGTATTGAAACCCAACAACATTATTTCTTACAATAAGCACAATTATCCAAGTGTCAATGACGACTACTAAAAAAAGATAATACTCATGTAAGAACAATCACATCATTGGTATGGCATGGTAATTTTAAACATAATGACTCAGTGGAAATTGACTAATCTCATATAATTACCTTCTTTTTCATTTACCTATGTGTGATTGGTGTGGTAGTTAGGTGGTCCTTCTATTTGTAGGCTAACCCCATCTATCGATTGTTACGTTCAATCATAGAGTGACATAAGTAATATCGGTATGTATAAATAGTCATGATATCATAATTAAAATGATATAACAAACTAACTATATATAACTATATTTGAACTTGAGCATGAACCTAATAAAAAAAATATAACTCATACATGTTCCATCTCATAAGTAGTAAAATAACATACATAATATGTTCAATGTCCAAACAAATAAAAATCTTCCTAGGATGAATATGAAAACATGTGAGTTATTTTGGTATAACCATGATCAACCTTTTCCACATTCCACTTATAACCCTACACCCATACCATAACCTAACCAACCAAATAACCCTTCCCATTTAAATCCCTCAATTTCATCATCCCAAAAAATTAAATTAATAGACTACTCATCCCATTTTATTTTCATCAGTTGTCTTGGCCAAACCTCAAGAATTTGAGTATAAAAAAGTTAGCATGTTGATTTTCCTGTGTACATAACCACTATATGGAAATAAAAGTTGAGTTTCATCATGGTATTCCAAGTGATATGTGTTTTCACCATAGAAATGGAGAATCTTGAAAGGTCCCATCCATAAGGAATTTAAATTTATATGCCCTACTCGGCTCTTTTATTTAATCCCATAGGAGAACCAATTCTACAATTTATAAATCACATTACCTCACCTTGTGATCTAATATCTCTTTCATCTTCTTCAGTGGGATGTGATTATGATAATCACCATGACTCATTACTCTTATGATATTTTTAGGCATGTGACTCTCTTTTCCAATAAGTCCTTGAATTCATCATCCTTTATAGCTTGATTTATAATAATAGCTTATAACCCCAAGTAAATGGAAATTTTTGTATCTATTCCATATAGAATCTTAACACTAGAATCTTGTATTTATCTCTTATGAGTTATACAATAAATGCAAAGAGTATCATACAATATATCTTGTCTATTCCTTTGATTTTCATGGACAAGATAACAAATAATTATCATGATGTTTTTATATCTTTATTTCACTTGGATATTACCATGAGGATAATATTTATAAGAGTAAGATAAGGAGATACCATAACCATATAAAAAATGACTAAGCTCATATGAATAAATATTAGATGAATTATAAGTAACAATCATTTTTAAAACACCAATTCTGATTAGTATGTTTATTTTGTTAAAATTACAAACTACTTTTAAGTATTGGATCTCATAGGAAAGGCTTCAATCCATTTCATGAAATAATTGATAGTTGTAAAAAATATGAGTGTGCCATATACTTGAATGAATATTCATAGTACCATTTAAATATAATTCACACTACTAAAAATTTTCCTTAATCATCATAGGCTAAAGATTCAAAGTTGTAGGTTTAGGAACAAATTCTAACAAGTTTCACACAACTTAATCTTGTGTAATTTTAAATAGTGTTGCCTAGTAGTAGTGGGATTGCATAAGTTTTAACGTCATAATGGGTGAATATAAGTTATTTACACATGTTTGATCCTATAAGGATTATGAAAACCTTTTATATTTCTCCTTGTCAACATATCTTAATAAATTTTTAGCGTTGGCTTTCTTAAAGAGAGTATTATCCCAAATTATGTACATGGTTTCTCTAGGCTTGATTTCTCTCTTTTTATTTGAACTTATATTTGCATGACATTCTATATATGATAGGAAATATGTAATTTCTAAATATCATTCATCAATAGATTCAATTAATACTAGTAATGGAAACTTTTCTATTTTTTCTTCAATGAGATTGCTTGTTTTGGTTGCTAATAAAGGCTTTGTCCTATTACTAGTTTGGCGAGATTAATGTCTATGCCATACTCTTTAAATTTATAAATAAAGAATCCTCACTTGAAATTAAGTTATTTTTGTGTCAAATTGGATTTTATGGTTGAATCTAGAACCATCACATTTATGAGAGAATTCAAGATGTAAAATCTAAAGTGTTTCTTAGCCTTGATTACAGCATATGAATGTTTCTCAAATAGATAAAAAATAAATTTTTGATCCTTAAATATAAAAATCATGAATGTAATCATACATTTAATACCTTTATCATTTTTCTACATAATAATAACAAACAATGTATATTTCAAAAAACATTAGTAAGAAATTACATCCTTCTAAAAAACTTTGCATGCTAGTATAGAGGAATTTCCAATAGAATTATTTATTTCACCAAAGGATTTGTTTCCTTCATCACTCCATTTGAAAAAATTATTCTTTCACATCATTTGAGTGATGTGCCTAGTTATCTCAAAAAAATAAGGCACAAACCTTTTGAAAAAAATCCCTTTGTGAAAAAATGAAGGCGATCCTTTTTGGATCACCTTGAGCCTTTCAGTATTAATTTTGGTACCTTGGAAATTATATTCTCAAGGAGTTTCCATTCTATGATGGAAAACTTTAATTTCTTAGGATTAAATAAGATTAAATTATCCTTATACATTTTAAATACCATCTTCAAAGTCTCATGGTGATCTTCCTTCTTTTTTGAGATGAAATTAAGGTAATTAAGGTATATCACTATGATCTAGTTTTTAATATCATTGAAATTTAGGTCTATTGACATCTAGAAAGTGATTTTAGCATTGATGAGTCTAAAATGCATCCTATTGTATGATTTTTTTTCCCATGGAGTGTTTAATATTATTTTATAGGTGCTTATTCAACCTAATCATAGCTAAAGATAACATCCATCATATACACCATTTCATATCCTATAACCATTTACAAATTATAATCTATTATTAGTAGTAGATAGTTGTCTTTGAGTGAGGCTTGGTTCAAATTTTGGAAATCAACATAAGTTTTGACTTATCCATTTTATTTTCCTACTATTGGCATGAAAATTTTTCAAGAGGACAAATCAATGAATTTTCATCAATAGCATGGGGAAAAAAGCCCCTCTCCTATTAGCAAGCAGAGCTACCTTTATTAAAATCCAAAATAAGAGAAATATTTAGAAACAAAGGAATGTAAATAATGGGGTAGTAATTTTAACTTGAAAGTAAGAAAAGGAGTTTTTAGAAAGGAATATGTAGAGAGGGGGAGAGAGAGAGAAGGGAGAAGTTTTAGACAACAAATTCACCAAGTTAGAAACTGAGTCTAGATGAAAGTGTTGAGAGAAAATTTGAATTTTAAAAGTGGAAAATATCTCTCATTTAATGGGTCAATAAGACAATCATATCCGTAAGGATATGAAACATACACCAGAATACTATTTAACTCTGATAATAAAAACTAATAGTTCTCTATATTTTCTAATAGAAATAACAAAGAAATTGTCTCTATTCCCAACAATATTTTCACATGGGTTGGAAATGTAAATTATAACTCCGGATATAAAATTTGTAATCTAATTTTTTATTCTCAATAGTTTGAAATTTGTAAAAATGGCAATGAAAAATAGATATATTGAATTAATCAAAAGACACGATTCAAAAGATATTACTAACATAAAGTTTAGGAACACCTCTTTGTCTTGATTTTGAAGAGTAGAATTTTTAAACTCCCTTTACAATGCTTTCCTAAAATTATATATATTTTGAAAATTTAATATTAATCCCTAACTTGTATTTATATAATAAAATGGGTGGTTATGGTACAAAACCACCTATTTTTCCTTTTGACAGAATTGCAAAAACACTAATGATAAATTATAACTTGAAATGGTGTAAAAACATTTTTAGCATTTAACACTAATTGAGAAAAACATTTGGGGTTTTTGAATTGATTTAAAAGTCACATTATAAACTTGTACAACTTGAAAAATCAAGTTAGAAAAATTACAAAGATAATTTTTATAATGATAATATACATTTATAAGGGGAAAAAGAGTGTAAGAACACAAGTTAGGCATAAATAAACAAGAGAAGAGAATGAAAAAATAGTAAAAACAATTATTCATTATTATTGATATTGTATTGACAATTATTTCCCTTTCAATAATTCACTAAATATCTAGAGAAATTCCCTGATCAAGTCTTCATCTGGTCCATCTATGTACCTGTAAGCAATGTCTATTGAGTAGTCTAACTCTTTCATTTTTTGAAGCTTGTTTTGGAGACTATTTATTTCCATATTAAAATTATCTAAATTCACATAAAATTTGGCAAAATGGTGAAGTTATTCATGACCAAATGAAGATGTGGGATGAACAATGTCCTGAATTCACTCTTTGAATTCTCTAATCATGGTCTCAATTGAAATCAAATTCCCATTTTGATCTTTTTCATTGAAAAAATGTTAATTCAATTTATTGTCCTAGTGTTTATTTATATCATTATATCACTTCCAAGTGACTTCAAATTATTGAATCTCTGAAGACACTCTTGAAGAGATTATATTATTAATTTATTACCCCAAAGAAATTCAATCTAATAGATAATTTCATCCTTATTGATCACTCTTTTCTCAATAAGATCAATAGAAGAAATTTTCAATAATTCGACCAACCCAGGAATGAGTTCCTCCCAATTTTGTTTCACTTTAGCATATCCACTTTCCTTTGTCACTAGTTGTTCATATTATGATTTAATTTTAGAGAACATTATTATTGTGGAAACAATCACTGAGATCCCTTGGTCAGTAACTTTTTTAATCCAGTCTTTTAATGCATTACCCATTTGGTCCACTTCTCTTAATTTTTCCAATGTCTTATCATGAAGACTAAATGAAGTGATAGATGGTTGAATTGGCCCAATAAATCTTTGTATTAATGATTTTAATTGTTCTACCTTCTCTTTTAGTTCACCATTCAATGACTTATCTTTATACAATTTTTCAAAAATGGTACCAATCAGCAACTTTACATCCCCTTTCATCCATTCTTTAGTTTATTTTCCCAAATGAACCCTAGATAGTTGATAGTCTTCAATCCTAATTTATGACTTATCCATTTCAATCATAGGAATGGCCACTTCTACGTATTTTTCTCCCTTTCCATCTATCACTATTCATAAAACTATTCTTACTTTCTTCAACCACTTTGAGAAAGGAAATATCAAAGTTTCAAAATCTATCTCCTTAGGTTCAATATTTTTTCTTGTTTTATTCATTATTATGGACAAATAGACTGAATTTGTTGTGATTGAGGAAGACAATGGGACATAAGTTAAAATTGGTGGAACAAACTGGACTAGAGTTGAAGAAGGTGTTTTCTTAATTGGGGCATCTTGGAAAGATGTTTCTATTTGTTCTTGTGTATTGATTATATCAAAATGGATTCTTGGAGAGGGGATAAGAGGAAACTTAGGATTCGAGGAAGAAGATGAAGAGTTATGATTAACCTATTACAATGGGAAAGTAGGTGACATAGGCAACCTTATATCATCTGAAGCCAAGAATTACCAATTTATGTTCTCTACCCGTTCTTAATAAAATGGAAAATTATCCACTATACCCTCTTGAGGAATTGAAATTTTAAGAGAAGAAGAGACATTTTCACCTAACCTTTTTATTTTTAGCTTGATAGTCTTCTACAGTTGAATGTCTTATTGAGTAGCTTTAAGTTCATGTATTTGTTCTATCATCATAGGTTCTCCACTAGGACCTGATTCATCTATATTTTTTAGTTCATCTTGTTGCTCATGGAAAATAACAAATTTCTCTTCCCTAGGAGGTGTAGGTAAATCAGAATTTACAACATCCACTCCCTTGATCTTCAACCGCCTAAGAGTTTTGTCAAGTACACCTCTTGTTCTACTTCTAAGAGAAGTAGATTCCATTTTATCCAAATGGACTATGGGCAATAGTTTTATATTGACATTTTATTTTTCAAATATTGGGTTCAATGTAACCTCATCATCTACTAACTAATTTGGCACTTTCATTATGCCAAATTTGACTATTTGTCTCATAGTAAATCATGAATAGTCCTTAATCCTCACTACTTTATCATCATTTTAATCCATCCAATAATCTTCAAAATGTGGAATATTTTGATATGAAGGTCTAAGATTGTGATTAATTAGGCCCTTATTGTCAAATGAAAATCTACTTTCAAACATCCTGAGGTTATAGTGAGACATGTATTATTTAACTATCTTGGCCTTTACCAGTGAAGGGCAAGTATACCTACCAATTGAGATTGGAATTTTGATCCATGTTTTATATCAACTTATTAATAAATTATGTGTTTCAATAATTTGTCTCACTAATTCCATCAATGCCCACTTATCATTGACATATCATGGGAGAATATAAGGAGAAACTTCACAACCACTGATTCTCAAATAATTAAAGGTCTATAAATATATGAACCAAGTTCCCCATCTTACTATCTCTATAGTGGCCATAATTGATATTATCATGTTGAAGAGTTCCTTTTCGAACAATTAGATGATGAAATTAACAAAGAAATCATTTACCCTTCTAAAGTGATGGGTGTTCTCTTTCAATACTATATGGGGATAGAATTCATACACCATTTCTTTCCAAAAATCACCCATTGTATACAATCCATCAAAATATATTTGATTTTCTATATCATAAATGAGATATAAAGTCATATAGAATATTGACATGAATTTTATCTCCATAAGTTGCTTATGAATGGCATCACTGATCAATTGCCCCCAATTGATATATTTCTTATTTATGAGGATGATCCAAATGAATCTATACATATATGTCTGAAATTTATTTATCAATGAATTTATTAAATGAATTTATTACTATCATGTGTAATAATGTGATCATGTCACTAATCTCATTTTTGAAATTGGTTCATGCGAGATTTTTTAGAAGTCATGTGGAAGAATGTTTTAGCTTAGTCAACCCTACATTGTTGACTCACTAAGAACACACCATAGTATTTTCATCCCAAAGTATTTGGGAGAACTAAGGGTTCAGATGCACAAATGATTCATGATTTGAAAGACAAAAAATATTATCAATTTTCTCAGGAACATAACTCACTACCAACTCCTTATGTGGATCTCTTACCTCCCTTGTCTCTAAGTTATAGTTATTTTACATTATCAAAACTAACTCCTGAGACTATAATGACATTGGGGATGCTACCACCTATTCCAATCTAATGTCATAAAAACTTTAACCAAAATTCATCTTATGCACTGTGTTCATTCTTTCCCAAAACTCATCCAAGTTGATGTGACCTAGATCAGTGTCATTGATATTTCCAACATTGGATTCCAATGGTGAAAGAAGTGTCACACCCCAAAATTGATACTTCATGATTTCTTTACCTTTACTTAGAATCTCCTTTTCTAGAGTAGGAGATGAAGACATCAAGTTTACAAGAAAAATGACAATTTGGAAATTTTGTGTAAAAACTTCTTATTTACAAAAAATGACAAAATTACAAATGGAAGTCTATACTCACAAGTTGATCATGCATATTAATCCAACATGTTTTTAACACTCCCTATATGAACTTCAATTTTACTTTGATAAATTTCACTACTTGTAACTGCACCTATAAAATTATTTTGTATTACTTATTTAACAAACCTTTTTTGGCCAATAAAAATGAATTAAAAAAATTATGAAAAATTCATTTCCAATTTTTAAAATATTTTCCTTGTCCCTGATTTGGCTAAAATATTATAAATCAATTGTGAATTGATTTTTAACAAAAACTAGAATTTTTAAGTTCACTAAAAGAAATACCACTTTTATCAAATTTTTAATGAAAACAAATTACCCTGTGATTTTTTAAATTTTCATAATTTAAAAATCCCACAAAAAATATTTTTATCAACGCTCAACTTTTCTCAAAGAACATATTCTTCTTTATTTAAGGGATTCATGTGACCGTGCAATCTTCAATTCATGAATGGGAGTGATAAAAAATTTACCCCCATCAATTTTATCTCCTATTTTTTTACCAGTTTTGTGAAATAAAATTTTTAACCACAAAAATATGTCAACTTTTTTAATATCTTCCTCTCCAAGCCAAGGTCATAACATTTAAATTTACAAATATTTTTTTTTGAAAATTGGCAAATGAAAAAAATTAAAGGCAACTTTTGCTCATTTCCTTACTTTATTTCTTGCACCCTCCTCTTTGGGAATATAGTCGGTCATACGATGGTTTTAAAACTCAGTTTTGGGCATAAAAATCCAAAAAAAAGTTAAAATTTTCCAAAAAAGAGTTGATTTAGTAGGCCATATGATTTGGTTGGTTGAAGGAGAGAAAATAAATTAAAGTTTTCTCTTTTTTTTAGCAAAAATAATATTTTGTGGAGGGCATCTAGTTTAGTATCAAACTTGATTTTTTTAATAATAAATCTACTTCTCTCTATATGGTGTACGACTTAGTATTGGAAGAAATAAAAAAAATCTGATGAAAGTTTTCATTTTTTCCAAGAAATTTGTTCATTTGGAGGACACACAGCTGGTTGTATGGATCCCTTTTGGCAAAAATTGAAGTTTCAAAAAAAAATTCAAACTGTGCAAAATACCTTGAATACAAGTTTCATGGTGTGGTTGAGAGGAGAGAGGGAAAAATAATTGAATTTTTTTGTAAACCTTACACCTTCTTTTGTGAGCAATATGTTCAGTTTTCATCTAGAACTTGTTTTTTAAAAACCTCTGTGAATTTACACAACCAAAAATCACTTCTTTTCATCAGTTCACTTCTCTTTCAAGATCTTGAAAAAAATTATTCTCAGTAGATGTCATCTAAAACGTGAATGTAAATTTAATTTTTAAAATTCTAAAACTAATAGAGTGGGCATGCAAATTGAAAAGGTATTTTTGAAGTGAAGACACTTATTTTAACACCACCTAAGAAAATAACCATATCTACATGATTAAAATAAAAAATAAATGAGTTTGCATGCAAGCTTGAAAAAGAAACTTCAATTTACAATGGAAATTTTCACCATTCAAAAATACAATTTGCAATGTATAAGTTTACATTTACATGGATTTTAGAAACATAATTTACATTTGCATGATTTGGGGGAGTGTGATTTGCATTTGTATGAGTTGAGGAAATAAAATTTTGAGTTGCATGAAAAAGGGAAACATAAAAAGATTTTGCAATTTACATGAAGTTTTAAAATGTTTTTGCAATTTACATAGGAACTTATAACATTTTTCAATTTACATGAAAACTAAAAATAAAATTGCAATTTATACGAAAACCAAAAACAAAATTACAATTACACTAAAACCCCCAAAAAAAAATCAATTTACACAGAGACCAAATTTTTTTTGCAAATTGCATAGAGATCAAAAAAGATTTTTCAAATTTCACAGAAGCTAAAAGAGTTTTTGTAATTTACACAACTTATAAAAAATGTGTGTTTGCATAACTTATGAAAATCTCAACAATTTTTGCAATTTACAAGGAATGCTACCAATTTTTTTCATGGGATGTTCAAATGATTTTTTTTTTAAATTAGGGTAAAAATCAAATTGGTCGTAAATTTTTAATTAATCAATTTTTTAATTAATTAATTAAAAATTGTGAATTTTTCCAAAATTTGATAGTTCAAGGTTTAGCTCAAAATATTTTAGCCATTAATTAAAAATTAAATTTTCATCATCTTTTCACCATTTAAAAAAATTGTGACAATAGCTAGCTTCGTCTAGGATTTCAAACTACAATGAATGAAAAGAACTTGAATTCTCTAGTTTCATAGGCTGATGCTTTATCCATTGGGTAATGGAGTCTTCAGTAACAATTTTTGATAGATTTGAAAATTCTATGATCTCTGATCTTCAATAAATGGATGAGTCCTTAATCTATCAGAGAGCTTTCACATGTCAAAAGATAGTGTATGTGAGGGTTAAGTACTCAACCTAATAGGTGCTTTCACATATCTAAAAAGGATAGTGTATGCAAGAGAATTTTTAGTTATGTGTTTTTACACAAACTAAAATGTGAATAAAAAAGTGTCTTTTGTACACTATCATGTCTTGATCTAACCAAATGACAACCAATTTGCCTATCTTAATCATATGAGAAATGAACATGCATTGTCAGGCTAGATCCATGAAAATTTTCATGTTTATCACCTGTTCATTTGAAGAGATCCGTGAAAAACCTATCCAATTTATCACTCTTAGAAATCATGTGATTTCCCGTGACATTCCCAGATAGAGATCATAACCACAAATATGTGCAGGTAGAAAAACTAAAACACAAAGAATGAGGGGAAATAAAAAGACTATTGCATTTATTGAACAACAACGCACAAACCAAAAGGAAAGACTAGGAAAGAAACACAACCAAAATTGTATTCACATATATACAAAAGAGGGCCACCTGGGTCATATTAGAAATAGTGTTTCAAATATTTCCCACTAAAGAGAAATGGTAGATGAGCTCCATCATGATATGATAGGTAAAAAGTGTTATTAATGAAAAAGTGTTTGATCTTGAATGACCCCATCCAAAGTGAATCAAACTTCCCATGACCCCATTTTAGTTCTCTATGACTATCCCAAAGTACAACCAAATATCCTACTTGGAATTCTCTTTTCTTTATCTTTTTGTCAAAGTGAAATTAGACACAAGCCTAATTTTTGTGATCCTGTCAACCACCTATATCCTTTTTTCTTCTAGTTTATATAGGTATAATATTATTTTATCCATTGAGCTTTCAAACTTTAGATTCTCAACTGCTCTAGATAATAGTAAGGCAGGTAAATCAAGAGTTATGGGAATCACAACATATAATCCATATAAAAACTAGAATGGAGACATACCAATAGCCTTTTTTAGAGTTATATAGTCTACCCAAAGAGCATCATATACCTTTTTGTGCCAATTTTTCTAATTATCATCTACTACCTTGTGCATGATTGTGAATAGATTTTTGTTGCTTGACTCGGCTTGACCATTACCTTATGGATGATAGTTTGATGAATGAGAAAGAGAAATTTTATATCCATATAAAAAAATGTAATCATCTATGAATAAGTAAAGTTAGAATCATTATCTATAACAATTTTATATGGGATTCCATATTATACCAAAATATTTTCTTTGATAAAGTTATAAATGACTTATGAAGTTATTTGCTTAACAAAAATTACCTCCACCCACTTGCTGAAGTAATCTATTGCTATGAGAATGTGAGTATGACCTACACTTAAATGAGGATTCAATGTCCCAAATAAATCTAGTCTCCATTTTTGAAAATGTTTTTCAACTATTAATGATTGAAGAGGAAGTATTGTAAACCTAGGTTTGCCTACAAATTACTAACATGCCTCACAATTTCTCACCCATTCATATAAATCTCTAAAAAGAGTTGGCCAATAATAATGGGATTCAATAATTTTATATGCTATTAATCTGGCATAAAAGTTCCCTCCATATGCTTGATCATGAAAAGATTGCAATAATTTCTTCTATTGTTCCTTATTAACACATCTTAAGAAAATAAAAATCAATGATTTTGTTGAAAAGAGAACCATCCCATATGACATACTTATTAGCTTATAATTTGAATGTTCTACATTGTTTATCATCTAAGTGTGAAGGACATTCTTCATATGTCATGTAGAAGGCAATGTCAAAAAATCATTCATCAATAAAATTGACAAACAATACCAAAGGAAACTCTTGATCATCTTATTCTTCTAAAATTATCAAAGGCACTGATTGAATATCTCCTTGTTTTACCATGAGTTGACATAATCCCTTTCCTTGAACTAGTTTTATAGGTTTTATTTCTAAATCATATTATTTCACTTTAGTTATCCAATTTCCTCATTTAGAACTAGGTTCCTATTGATTTAAAATGGATTCGATAGTTGTACTTGGTACCATTATCATAGATTTAAAATGCAATATGTAATACTTAAATTAATTGGTTGCTTTCATGATTGCATAGGCACGCTTTTCCTCAAGAGAATACTTCAATTCATAATATTTGAGATTACCAATCATGAAGGCAATTGGGAATTTAATACCTTCATTATTTTCATGAATAAAAATTGTTGAGAGTGTATGCTTTAAAACATAATAATAAATTATGAATTCTTTCTTAAAATTACGATAAAAAAATGTCGACGCATGAGCAATTACAATCTTTATCTTTTCAAATGCTTCTTTACCTTCATTATTATACTTGAAAGAAGGTTTTCTTTTTAGCATGTCTACAATATGTCTAGTGAGATAAACAAAATTTGTAATGAATCTTCTCAAAAATTTCACTTTCACAAAGAAGGAATACACTCTTGGTTTACTGGTAGGCACAAAAAGTTTTTGAATCACTTGAACCTTTTATGGATCAATCCTTATTCCTTATTTCAAAATAATATGACCTAGGAGTTTACCTTTAGTCACTCCAAATATGTATTTCTTAGGTTTGAGATAAATTCCATGTAAATGACACTTTTCAAAGACTCTATCTAAATGTGCATAGTGATCTTCTCAAATTTTTGAGAAAATTGGTAGGTCGTCAAGATACAATACAATTATTTCACTCTTTAATTATTTGAACACCAAATCCATTTCCCTCTAAAAAGTGGCTCTTGAATTAATCAATTTGAATGGAATTCATCTATATGAAAAAGTGCCTCAAGATGTTATGAAAGTTATTTTATTTTGATCTTCTTTGTTAACCTCAATTTGGTTGTATCCTAAAAAAACCATCAAGCATCAAAATCATTTCAGCACTTGCTACCACTTGGAAAACTTGATCCATAACTGAAAGTGCATAATTATCTTTGAGGGATGATTATTTAAGGTTCTTGAAATCAACATAGATTATGATCTCACCATTATTCTTATAAACTGGTACTATGTTAGCTACCCAAGTTGAATGGTGGATAGAAAAATAATGTGAGCATCAAACATCTTTTGCACTTTGGCAAGAATTATTCACATAATTTTAGAATTTTATTGTCTCAATTTTTATCATAAAGGTTTTGCATCAAGATTTAGAGTAACTATATGTTACATCTCTTTGGGATGAAAATACATAAGGTCTATGTATGAATATGTGAGTACATCAATATACTTATGTAGAAGGATAAAAAACTTCCATTCTTCTTCAGGTCAGCAACATTTTCCAATATTGACAAACCTAAGATGTTCCTCTAAACCAATGTTTACTTTTTCATAATCAACAAAATCAATATTTCCTTTACCCATTTTAATTTTTCCAAATCTATTGTGTTTATCAAACAATTACTCTAAAGAGACTAGGCCTTTAGGAATTTATTTCCTTTCAACTTGATAACACCTTCTTCATCTTGTTCATCCCTGATTCCCTCTTTTGACATATAAATTGAATATTATTTATATAAATAATAACTACCTTTAAATTAAAAATTTATAAAAATTCTACTTTCTCAAGGAAAGAAATAATCTATTGATCATCACTGAAAAACTTGTTGATTATTTACATTGTTGAGGATGCTCGATTTATATATTAATTCAATCATTTATTTTTTGTACTAATATTTTCATATGGAATCATCAAATAAATTGATACTCTATACATAATATTTTTAAAATTTTATCAACTATTGACACTTCGTAACTTGTAGGAACCCATTGAGTCTTAATCTATCTGAGTTCATGCCCTAAGGGGTGTACTAAGAAAGGGGTGGGTAGACCATCAGTGCTTCATAGGACTATTTTTCCTTTTTACACTTATTATCTACATACTTATCTCCTAAAAACCTTATCCCTAAGCTTTTTCTTCTCTTTTTCATACTCCTCAATCATTTCCTACCTTTTGTCCTCTTTTTCCTAACCTTAACCCCCTTTTAAAAGATGGTTATACTAGGTCAACTAGGTCTCCTGTACAGTATTGGGAAAACATTATTTAGGCTTTAGGTTGGCTCTTGGTAAACCTACCCCATGACTTAGTGAATTTTTATCCATATTTGTACTAGGTTGATTGGGTCGACCTTGTTAGACAAAACTTTAAAAATAGATTAGGGTTAAATCTTAATCTATCTGAGTGCATGCCCTAAGGGGTGTACTAAGAAAGGGGTGGGTAGACCATCAGTGCTTCATAGGAATATTTTCCATTTTTCCACTTATTATCTACATACTTATCTCCTAAAAACCTTATCCCCTAAAAACCTTATCCCTAAGCTTGTTCTTCTCTTTTACACACTCTTCAATCATTTCCTACCTTTTGTCCTCTTTTTCCTAACCTTAACCCCCTTATGAAAGATGGTTGTAGTAGGTCAACTAGGTCTCCTTATACAGTATTGGGGAAAAATTATTTAGGGTTTAGGTTAGCTCTTGGTCAACCTAGCCCATGACTTAGTGAATTTTTATCCATAGTTGTACTAGGTCAACTGGGTCAACCTTATTAGACAAAACTTTTAAAAAGGATTAAGGTTAATTCCACCTATATATATAATTTAATTTTGACATTATTTAGAGAAGAGAAGAATAAGTAAGAGCTATTATGCATTTTCTTATCCACCATTCTACTTGAAGATCAAGCATAAGGTTTCATCCTTTCTTTGGAGATACAGATCTTGTCTTGTGGAGTAGTCTTTTGGATGCATTGATAGGTCATGTAGCCTAGATTTTATTCATCCTTGTCATACTTACATACCAAAACAACTTTTAAATCACCTTGGACAAGGGAAATATTAAGGCTCAATGGGTTTATCTTCAAAGGTAAGTATTACTAAATTTGTTCCTCCTTTGTAAGAATAGATATATATGAATTTATACTTCTCTTCCATGCATTAAGATTTTGTATACATTGAAATGAGAATATGTCTCTTATGTATGTTTACTTTTTTATTTCTAACCCCCACTTTATGCCAAAATCTTTGGTGAGCACTGGATTAGTTTTTACTTTACTTGTTATTATTTTAGTGAGATATTAAAACATAGGACTCCCTTAGGGTTATTACATGATTTTTCTTGACTATAGGCTTTAGAACCCTCCCTAACATTATGTATTATGATAATAGATCCCCTAATCAGGTCTAGTAGATCCCCATACTGGTCATGTTCTTAATTATCTAATGTATCCCCAATCAGAAGTGTATTGTATGATCTATCTTCTCTAAGTTAAGATTGATTTATAGACATGATGCATTTTTTATTACATACATTTTGGTGAACCTAACATGACTATAACCCTTGCATGTTTTGTTTCATGTTTTTCATTATTTTGTCATTTTATTTCTCTATATTTATGATACTAGGTTGATAGTGTTAGTATAGTTATAAATATAAATTTTGTGCATATGTTTAACACACAGTCGCATCAATATGACTATGTTTTGTTTGTGTAGTTTTTCTTTAGGTACAAGCTACTAGGTCAACCATGTCAACATAGTACACTTTCATACTTCTATATTAGGCTATTAGGTCAACCTATTGACATAAAACACTTATAGACTTATAGAAAACATACTAAGTTGACCCTATTGACATAGTATACTTTACAAGTTTTAGTTAATAGGGAACTGTAGAACTAGGTTGATCTAGTTGACCCACTTGGCAGAATTTGCAAGTATAAATTAGGGTACTTCAACAACAATCTCATTTTCCTCTATATCCTCCAACTACCAAGGTTCCTTTATATCCTTCTTTTTCATTTGTATTATTCATTATAGCTCTTTTTTTCATAGTTTGAAGTCTTTAAAATTGCCTCTATATAGAAAACTAGATTGACCCTATCGACTTAATTTTATATTCTATCTTCTATTTAGAAAACTAGGTCGATACTATCAATATAGTTATTTTTCAAACCCTTTCTCATTAGTGACACTATAAACTTTGTTTTATAATTTCTACATACATTATCATCTAAACTAACATTATATTATGTTTCAAATTTGGAATTAACACTTATATGCTAGTAATTATCTCACACTTTCATTTCATGTTGCTTGCATGATTACAATATGTCACATAGTCTGACTAGGTGGTTTTTCAATAAACCATTTAGTTGCACTATTTTTATCTTTTATGCACACACTACCAAATCATAAAATCTTAAAATGCATTTTAATAATTATCTACTCAAGGCCTACCTACTTGTATTTCATTACCAAGGGGGAAGCCAACTTGGTTTTCTATCTAAGTTTAACACATGGTTAATGGTATATATTGGCTAAGCACCTAACACCCTTATGACTGTGATATGTGAAGTGAGAGGGTGGGCCCCAATACCAAGCTAGTACTATTGCCAACATAGATCCATTTTAGCCTAAACATCCTAAAAACATCCATATATTAATTTATATTTCCTTACAACCAACTTCTTATCACTTCTTAAAATCATATTATAATAATCTAACAACATTCAAGATGACCACTTAGTTAGCTTTTACTTTCCAAGTTGATTGCTTGTTCTTTGTTTAATTGTATGTTGTATTGCAAAAAATTATATTAGCCAACATTGGTACAAGGTTTTGTGTTGTGTGCCTCAATTGGATTAACTTCATTGATCTAATTGATTGCGTGTTTCCTTTAATTTATTTATTTTAAAATTACTCATAAAACTTTTCCTATTTCAGTACATAGCCATTTTACTCGACACAGTCTCTTATAGACTGTCTATTTTCATAGCCTATAGTATTAGGTTAACCTTATCAACATAATAATTTTTATGTTTCCTAAGATATACAACTAGGTTAACCTTGTTGACTTTGTATTTTTATCTACCTATTTGTTTCCTAGGTTACAGAACTAGGTCGACCATGTATTCCTATTTTCCAATCTTTAAGACCCTATTTTTTGTACTAGGTTAACCTAGTCAACTATGCACAATTTTTTGTCATTTTTTATTCTCTTGTCTTTGCATCAACTTTGACTTATTTAGTCCTTATCCTTCATCATTAATTTCTTATTTGAAGACAATAGTGAGTTGAATTAATATGATGAGTCTTACCAACCCTCATAGGGTCTACCATAAGTAGCTTAGGGATCCTCTTCTATATGAGAGTAATTTTCATATATCCACTTGTATAATAAACTATGGGACCCCTCTTCATTCATTTTCACTTCATAATCCTCTCTTCTCACTTGAATATCAACTCAAATTAGAGTATACCCTTGAAATGCTCTTCTTTATCTCTAATTTTCCTCAACATCTAGGAAAGGATCCTTATACCATTTACCATCTCATGATTAGTGGTCAAGTTGAAGATCCTCATTCACCTTCTCTCACATTATCACATGGATTTAGAGATACTAGTTTATTTTATTCTCAACCTCTTCCATGCACAGTATCTCCACTAACATGGTAGGTTATACATCTATTGGGCCTCTTATAAAACCCACTCTCCTTAACTGTTCCACTATTTCATTGTTTGATACCCATGGTAATAATGCTTCTAGTGTTTCCTTTTCTCATACCTTCACTAATCCATATTTTGATACATAAGAAAATTTTGCAACTAGTGCCTCACATTCTAACAACTCTTATGAATCTCCTACCAACACCAATAGTGGTATCCAATCCACTACTTCTAGTTTTAATGCTTAAAATAATGCCAAAAATGCAACTAAAACCCATCAATTCTTATTAGAAACACTTAATCAAATGAATAATTTTCAAGATCATAATACAAATCAAATTATGTGAATGTATAACTACCTTATCCATCTTCAAACCCACCCTGAATATATGCCATGGGGTGCACATAATCAAAATATTCCCCCACCTCCTCTTTATGATGCCCATGGTAATCTCATCCCTCAACCTCCTCTTGTCAAAAATATAATTAATCATCTTCAAAATGAACTTCTTACTTATCAAATTTATAATACCAATACATGAGGTATCACCCCTAACATTTATTATAATGGGTTAACTAATCCTACTCTTCACCTAAAAACATTTTGAAATCTATATAAAGATTGGGTTAAATTAAACACCTTCACCAATACCAAGATATTAGCCAAAACCCTCATGGGTGATGCTTTAGATTGGTACAACCAACTTAAAACCATTCCATTACTAGTTTGGAAGATTTAATAAATGCTCTAGTCCAAGAGTTCCAAACTAGTGATCTTCCTGAAAATACCTTGGCCCATTTTATCAATTGTAAACAAATTGAAAATGAAACTTCCCAAGCTTTTATTAAAAGGTGGAAAATATTGTCCAATAAATGTGAACATAACATGGTTGATGATAACATTTTCCATCTCTTTATCAATGATCTTTTTCCCATGTTGCAATATCGGGTCCACACTTTCTCTCCACATACCTTAGAGGATGCTAAAGATCAATATAAATGTCAAGGTTTCCTTATGAATCAATTCAAGCCACCCCAACCTTCTATAGGTACTCATATCTTACTTAAAAATAATAATAATCATGCTAACAATGATGGTTTCACAGACTCTTATGACACCATTCACACTATTCAAGCTATTATTCTTGACCAATCTTTGAAACTAGCACTGCCTTCTCAACAATTCACCAATCCTCACTTATCTTCACATAATAACATCAATGTTCACAAACCCTTATCCTTTGCCTAATTAATAAAATATCTACCTAGGCCTCTACCACAAGAACTTGATCCCAATAAGTTTTGTTGGTTTTACACTAGTTGGGGTCATTCTCATGAGACCTATAGGCAACTTCATAATTTGGCTATGGATTTTATTTTTGGTCCTAATTTTGACCATGATTTTATAATTTGGAATTGCCAACAAGCCTATGACATTAATTTCAAATCCCATGAAACACATACTGAATCTCAATCTTTGAATCAGGTTAATTCTCATTTGGCAATTTATACAAACCCTTTTCTAAATCTCCAAGATAACTTAAAAAATCCCACCCCTTCCACCAATAATGTAGATAGTCTTATTGACCCAAATATAGAAGAGAATGTGTTTAATATGACTAACATGTGAATGGTGATTTATTTAATTGACCTTAAACCTATCTACACCCCTATATTGTCTTACACATTTCATGTTATCTAAGATTCTTCTCTAACTCACTTAAATGATTTGGGGAAAGATGACCTTATAAATTTTTATGAACCAATTCCCACTCCTCCCTTGGATAAAACTTCCCATTATATTTCTACCATCCCTCCATCTTCTTTACCTGTCATTAATTCTACTTAAGACTCTATTAACACTTCTTATAAAAAATTTCAAAACCAATCTACACCAACTGCTTCATATTCTCAACATGATTTACCACCTTGTTCTAAAACTTTTCCCTCTTATCAACATAAATTATAATGCACTTCAGTTCCTCCTTAAAAACTAAGCACCTGTTTCTAATAATATTCTTATGGGTTATGATGAGTGGGATCCTATCATGGAACTCACTAATCTCCCATCCCAAATTCCATTTTTGGACCTTATGAGGACCTCTCTACATCATTGAAATAGTCTTATGAAACTTTTGTTTGAAATGACCATCCCTCATCCTCCCCTAATAGGATGTGAAACAACCTTATCTAGATCTGAAGATAGCATATTACAATAATGCAAAGAGATGTCCATCCACATTGATGAAACAATGGACACTTCTCTTTCCCTCAATTTTCCCAAAGCTTCTATGAATCTTAATAATATTATGATTCATGTAAATTATCCTCCTATATTAATTAGTGTCCAGATTGGTGATATCCAAGTCAAGTTTGCCTTGATTGACAAGGGTTCTGGAGCTTATGTTACCTCTCTCAATTTTATCAAAACCCTTGGATATTTTGAATACAATCTCAAATCCACACAAAAAACATGTCAATAATATGATCAAAGGAAAATTCCTCCTTTAAGTAATGTGTGGATTCCCATTACCATCCCACTTGTCACCATTCACATGAAGGTGATGATATTTAAATTTACTCCTTAAAACATTCTACTTGGTAGGCCATGGATTCACCGTATGAGAGCAGTTGATTCTTATACCTTCTATTGTGATAAATTCCCTCATAATGGAGTTATTTATAGTATTCAAGGTGACACTAACCATTATAATTTCAAATAATTCTAAGAATGTGGTGTCTTCAAGATTCCTACTCTTGAACCTTTGCCCAATATTCCATTTCATGAGTCTCAATGATTTAACTTTCCCATCAATTTGACTCAAGGTTATAATGGTCATCTGAAAATAATTTGGAATATGCATCCTAACCTCTTAGAATCTAATGATGATGAACCTGATGAGATCAGTCTCAAGATTAAAACTTTTGATCTCTCACCTCATCTCATCTCATCTCTCAGTTTCTTACTTCTTTGCAACCTTATTCTCATAAACTACCTTATGATGACATCCCCATTATCTTGACTAAGACTCAAAATTTCATTCATCACACCTCATTGGCTAATAATAACATCCATGCCTATGTTATTAATCTTCATAGGTCTGATTATGATGATGGTTATACCTTGGATGATCCATTTTTAGGTGGTCTTGTTTAGGCTTGTGATGTTGAGATTATCCATTATTTTTCCTCTTTGCTTTAATATTATAGTTCATCTTCCCATATTCCATCATATATAGTTCCTAATTTTAGAATTTTTCCTCTTTAGCATAGGGTAGAGATGGTGTATACACCTCTAGTTTCTAAAGAACCTCATAGCAGTATGCTTATGGATCATGCTATGAATAGACCCTATTGATTTGCTAGGTACCATGACCACTATAACCAACTTATCCCTAAGATTTATTCAACTTTCCTTCAGCATTATATATACCCCACCCCTCCCTTAGTTGATCCCACTTTAGATCCCATTTCTGCTCCCACTTTAGTTGAGTCTATCCCTGCTTCTCATCCCATCACTCTTTTCATCAAGTCTATTCAAGTCCCTTAAAAACCACCACCTTATCTTAGCTATGGTTTGCTTCATTTTCCATAGATGGATCTATTTCCCAACAAATGATGAGCCTTCCCAAACTCCTTCTGTTACACCTCCTCCTATGAGTACTTCTACTAAGCCTACTCACAGGCATATATGTTGCTTCCATGACATAGATAATCATTCATCCACAAATTATCATAAGCTATGATAATATATTGACACTTTACATCCTTCTACCCCTTAGTCCTCAAACAAGGTCATACCTCCCTCTAAGGTACTACCTAAGTATATTCATAAGTATGGAGAGGTGTATTATCTTTGGCATTAATATGGCACCCATCACATTGATCATTATCACATCCTTTTATAGTACATCAAAGATAATGTTTTAACTATTCCCACACCTTTTACCATTCCTCCCATATGTTATTCTCATAATAAATCTCCCCCTTATTCCCCCATGGTTTCACCTCTTATGGTTCTATCCCCTCCTATGGTCCCTTCTTCACCTCCTATCCTCCACCCATGAATCCTTCATTTGTGGACCTTCCCTCACCTTTGGATGCTTCTCCACCTATGAGTCCCTCACCTATGGATCCTTCTACATAATATCCTATATATTCCTCTTCCATGCATTCTTTTGATCATCCCTTTCCTGATATCTCTCCTCATCATCATCCATTAAGCATTCCTAACTTTTATATTGAGGAGATTATACATGAAGTATTTTCCCAATTTTTGTTGAAGATAGATGAGACATTAGCTGTAGTTCATATCCAACATAATATAAACTTATTAGATATTCTAGATAATTTGTGTGGGTAAATATATTAGTAATTATTATAACATGCATGGTGTTCTTACATTTTCATTTTGTATTACACATGTGCTCCATTCTTATCTTTATCTATTTTGTTATATCATTTCACAGTGTGTCAAATTATTATTTATCTTACATGGTGTCTTTTAATTTCATACTCTATATTTCTTATGGATGTATTATTTATCATTTCTTTCTATTTTTTTCTTGAGTTTCTTTCTTAAAAAATCTCTTATCTTCTTTTCATGATTGTTTGCTTTCTTATCTCTATATATACATAAATAATTGTCATTGTGCCCTGGTTATACAAAACTTGTTGCCTTTAGTCATTCCTTCTTTACCATGTGATCAATTAGAAAAAAAATCATCTTATTATAATCTCCTTACACCCATCCAATTTGGATATCCTTTATTCCATTTCTTCCCTTTTCTCAAACTAAACATACACATGGTTGAGACCTGAGATAGCATGTTGTTCATTGTTAAACCTAAGTGTTCTAGTCAATCTTGTCTTCAGTCACTTAGCTTCCTTTAGCCTAAGCCTATCGCTCATTCATGTGTATAAATATATCTCTCATGATTGGTCACTATAATTTCATACGGAGGAGGAATCTTAAAAATCCTTAAAAACATTCAAAAGCTAAATCATTTAATAAAAAGAAATGATATAAAAGGTAAAAACATCTCAAAAATTTTAAAAGTCAAGTCATAATAAAATATGTGTTTCAAAGCTTATTCTAGTTGAATATTAGACTCCAGAGTTGGCCTCAAGATAAATCCAAGGTCCATTGGGGTGTGGTAGGCCATTAGATTAGAAAAGGAGAATAAAAAAATATTTTAGTGCTACCTACTTTCCCATATAAGTACCCAATATTCATAGTAGACTAATAGTTTTATAAGGGGTCTTAAGGAATGGGGAAATTTTCAGGGGAAGGTAGGTCAATTATAATTTTCTTGTACCAATATACCTTTATGAGTTGATCTTGGTAGCATGCTTATTTTCCTACATAGATTTGTGTCTATAGCGAATAGGTTTCCTTTGTATATTGATGGTTGTTAGTCATTTAGTGTCTTTTTATGCCCTTAGTATGCCTCCTATCTCATAAGACACCTAAGTTATGATTTTTACATTCCTTTTTTTCACTCCTTACATTACTCATATTTCCTCTTGAGAAATATTTTTTTGTTCACTAATCACTCCCCTAGGGATTCCATTTGTGAGTTCCATTGTAAGACCATGGATAGGACCTAGAATTCCTCACAAATTACCATAATTTCACCTTAATATTAATAACATCCCTTTTACTATATTTTCACATTTATTCCACGTCATTGTTGTTCCCTTTGTGATTTTCAATGTAAGACCATAGATAGGACCCGACCCTCCTCACAATTTTTTCCAATAATTCAAGTCACAACAACAATTACATGTGTCAAATATGAGATAAGATGTATTTGATCATGATGTTACACATCACTGACATGTTTCCCTTCTTGATTTAAGTATGTTTTATACTTACTTCCTTACTCTTTCACTACTACCTTATTATTTCTCATACTTCCCAGCTTGAATTGGTGTGATAAATTTAAGACCAATTTTGCTAATTTTGTTTTTGTTTTGTACTTACCAATGTGATTTAGTATGATTGAATGACTTAATTGATTTTTTTTATATCATTTATTATTTTACATGTTTTCCACTTTATTACATTATTTTCATACTTCCCAACATGACTTAGTGTTATTTTACTTGTTTTAATTTGGTGTCAATTTTTATCTTGGTTTAAAAACATATTTTTTTCCATCTTGTTTACCATTATTTGATTTATTATACTTAGTAATTTTCTTGTTATTACACATTTCCCAACATGAAATAGTGTGTAGTACATTTTTTATTTATTATACTTAGCCAAATCCTTTTTATCTATTTATTTTTAACCATTTATGTGTCCTGCATAATGATAGAAAAGAAACCACAACTCATATATTTCCTATAGCATATAAAACAATAGCTAAATACATGTGCTAGAAATAAATATATCTAAACATTCCCAAAACCATAACACAAACACATAAGATCAATCATCCAACTAGCAAAGTAATATATATATATATATATATATATATATATATATATATATATATATATCATGTGTTTTAAATACAAAGTACAATAACATACATCATCCCAACTCTATGGCTGGTCCTATCTATCTTCTGGTCTAGCCATGATACCCATAGCTGCCTCAAACTATCCCCTCTAAATAGTATGTTATAAAGAGGTTGTTTAAGATATCAAACCTATCACCTATCCTTATAGGTTGGCCACCTGGGCCTTTATCTATGTTAGATAGGTATGTACCTATGCCAACTAGGTCATAGTAGCCATATACATGGATCTCTCCTGAGCCAAGGACTACCATGCTTATGCCTCTCCCACTCCCACCCCTATTGGTTGTTGTGGATCCTCCCTACACACTCACACTCAACTCATCACCTCTCTTACCAGTTTGAACTAGCTCCCTAGGGTAGACTCTATCATAAGATACTCTAGTGTTGTTAGGTCATAGGGTGCCAACACCTCATCAAAGATCTCATGAAGTGTTCCCATCACCTAATATCCCTATCTAGTATCCTTCTCCATAGAATCTACAAATTCAAACTAGATAGATGTTAGACCACTGATATATCTCAAAATATATCTATCTCTAATCTATCTCAAATAATTTAAGCAAATTTCAAACCATCTATTATTACCTATCTATGTGTCACCTACTACCATCTTCCTAACCATCGATCACAATCTCTCCATTAGTGCATTTTCCAAGTACCTCATGTGTAGTTCATCACCCAAATGTAAATACCAAGGTCACCACTCATGCCCATCTCAAGCTACATATGAATGTTACCTCTATCACCCAACTCTATCCTAGCCTACCTAATGGGTCATTAGGGATGACCACTATCTCTACTCTCTCCTATTGTTGATGCCTCCATTGATGATCAACTAAGGTGGTCTTCACTCCTATTATAGTTCTAGATGTGGTACCTCTGGTAATCATACATCTACATCTATATCCTCTTTATCTAATTCTTATCTATATCCTCTCAGGGCATGGCATGTGTTTCCTAATCCTATCACCACCTCTGTACCTGAGGTATCTAATCATCAACCACATAGGGTAACTTAGATGGCCAATACATAGGAAACATCTCATATATCAATAAACTTATCAAGATAACAATCCCCATAAACTTTTTCCCTCTAGAAAACATCTCATACATGTCATTTAAAATCTAGACCTAAATGATTAAATGTAAATCATATAAAACCCCATACTCCAATATAGTCTAGCATAAGTCTATCACATAAAATGGTACCTTACCATCTGACTTGTGACACAATACCTATGCTATCACAAGCCCTATAACTACCTTCTAGATATCTATAATCTACGATGTGTAAATGTCAAATAGGCTAACTCTCAACCTGAGATATATCCTTTCTAAGCCCATAACCCATATGGATAAGGCTCTCTTATCCTCCTATCTATATGGTACACCCATGACCATAGGCATACCTCCTATCAATAGTCCAAGTATATATTGGGTATCCTCTAGGGTGATACCCACCTCAATGGTATCCCCATCCACCTCCCACCTAAAGGTGTTAATCAATCATTCTTAGGATTCCAAGAACATGACTATTAGATCGAAACTCAATGGGACTTGACATATATCTACAATCCCTCCTAGACCTAATCTAACCAATCTCAAGCAATCCTCAACTATCAATCACTCCAAGATGTTTGGGATCCATGCCATGTTCACCAACCTCTAAAATCTTGAATGGTCTTGCAACCATAAAACAACAAAAGATATATTAGATCCTCCATGTTATTTATAATCAAAATACATTCTTTTCAAATTTTAAAAAAAAACAAGCCTAATTTTCTTTAATCTATCCATTTTTTAATCAATTCATCCTATTTTTAGCCTATTTGTCCCTTTTAATACTCATATGACCATTTTGGGCTTTTCTAGTACTCTTTTAGTCTATTTCATGTATTTTTGTACTATTTTGATCACTTAGTCAAACACTAGGTTGACTAAAATTTTCTCATTTTGACCAAGTTGACCTGACAAACTAAGTAGACCCCTAACTTTTTTGACCCTTGGTACTAAGTCATCACAATGGATTTTTATACTAAGTCAGTAGTTATGTACTAGGTTGGAAACATGCAAAACAAACTAAGTTAGCACATACCTACTAAGTCGGCAGTGTGGATTTAACAAATTTTTATCCTACTAGGTTGATTGGGTTGACCTAGTTATTTCTACCTACCAACCCCTTTCATTTTTAGTAATAAATGCTTTCCAACAGTTATTACTCTGACCCCTTTAAACCCATTTCCCTATTTGGTTTCTATTACCCTTATCAACTTTTTCATGTTCATTTCATTTCTTAAAATTTCTCTAAATTACAAATTTCTATAAGTTACTTAATTTTAATAAAATATTCAAAAATAAGTTTAAAATTCTTAGTTGCCTACTTGTGTTGCACCTATTGTAACTGTTGCGAATCCCTCTAATCTCAATTATCATCTCCTTACCATCCTAGCTTGTTTCATCTCTCAAAGCTCATTTTCTCTCACCCACAAGTCAAAAATTAAAAAAATATTTCCATTTCACCCTATTTACACTTACTTTTCACAATTCCTTACCTCTCAAATATTTACTATCAAATTCCTTATTTTGCTCATATCTTTATTTTTGCTGACCCTTTTTTTGAACCATAAAATATTCTATAATAATGATTTTATAGAGAATCATTTCCATTACTATATGCTTATATTCTAAAAAAAAAAAATTGGCTATATTTTTCACTAATCTCTACAGGTTTGCCTAATGTTCTTCATGTTGATGCTTTCACTTCTCTTGCAATCTACATCTTTATCTATAGCACTAAGGTAAGTAAAGGTATGTGTTTTTCAATTCTATCATTTCATTTATCTTATTTTATCCTTACTACATTTTACTTAGCATCAACATTATGTGTTATAATGTTATATTCCCAAAGCACCATCTTATGTTGCACTTACGTGACACATGATGAACTTCTAGTGGGGTATATATATATATATATATATATATATATATATATATATATATATATATATATATATATATATATATATATATATATATATATACGCATAATATTTTTAAAAATTTATTGATTACTGACAGTTTTTATCTTCTAGGAACCCAATGAGTCTTAATCTCTCTAAGTGCACTGGGAAAGGGGTGGATAGACCATTGGTGCTTCACAAGATTGTTGTCCCTTTTTCCACTTGTTATCTAAACACTTGTCTCTTGAAAACCTTATCCCTAAAATTTTTCTTCTCTTTTGCACACCCTTCAGTCATTTCTTACCTTTTATCTTCCTTTCACTAAACTTAACCCCCTTTTGACAGTTAGTTATACTAGGTCGAATGGGTCGACCATGTATAGTTTTGGGTGAAATTCATTTAGGATCTAAGTCAAATCTTGGTCAACCTAACCCATGTCCTAGTGAATTTTTGTCCATAATTTTACTAGGCCAACTAGGTTGACTCTTTCGATCAAAACTTTTGGAAGGGCTTAGGGTTAAATCTACCTATATATAAAAGTTCATTTTACTTTTATTTAGAGAAGTGATGAAAAATTAAGAGATATTGCACATCTACTTATCCACTATTATACTTGAGGAAAAAGCTTAGGGTTTCATAATTTATTTGGAAATATGGATCTTATCTTGTGGAGAAGTCTTTTGGATGCATTGATAGGTCATGTAGCCTAGAGCTAATTTATCTTTGTCATCCTTAAATACCACAACAATCTCTTGTGAAGCACCTTGGCCAAGGGAGATATTGAGGATTGGTGGGTTTGTATTCAAAGGTAAGTATTCCTAACTTTGTTCCTCCTTTGTAAGATTAGATATATATATGAATTTGTACTTATCTTTCAAGCATTAGGATTTTTTATACATTAATGTGAGTATATGTCTCTTATGCATGTTTACTTTTATTATTTCTAACCCCTGCTTTATGTCACAAGCTTTGGTGAGCACTAGATTAGATTTTACTTTACTTGTTATAATTCTAGTGATATATTAAAATATAGGAATCCATTAGGGTTATTACATGATTATGCTTGACTGGAGGCTTTGGAACCCTCTCTAGCATTGTGTATTATGATAAGATATCCCCTAATCAAGTCTAACAGATCCTCATAGTGGTCATGTTCTCGATTATCTAATGTATCCTCAATCAGAAATGTATGGTGTGATTTAAATTCTCTGAGTTAGGATTGATTTATATACATGATGCATTTTTGATTGCATATAGATACCGCTATTACATCAGCTTTAGAGTTATGTTCTTAAGGAATTGTATTGATAGATAAAGCATCAAAGATCTCAATGTTATCCCATAGTTTATTCCTATAATGTTTTATATCTCATTTTTTACTTGGTATTGACCTTTAAATTTATTCACAATGAGTTTAATGTCACTTGAAAATTTCAAATTCTTGATTCCCATCTCTTTTGCTACTTGCAATCTCTGTAAAAGTGCTTTGTATTCATTTATATTGTTGGTATAGTTAAATTGCAACTTATAAGAAAATGAAAAAACTTATTTAAATAGAGATATAAATATTAATCATGCTCTTGATCCTTTTGATTAACTCCATCATATAAATATCATTTATATTCAATTTCATAATTTATGGTAACTCTATATATTTCTCTATCATCAAAAGATAGTTACCATTTCCTATATCTTCATACAAAATATCAGATCTAGGATCATCAACCTTTTACACTATGTACTTTGTTTTCAATTAAAGATCTAGATATTGTTTGACTAATTTTATTAGAATCATAACATGTGATAAATCTAGTTATATTTTGCCTCCTAATTCTTTGTAAACAATTCTACCCAAAATAATGCCCTAAGATGCTAGAATATCTATGACCAAAATATTGATTTTGATTTACTTTTGGGGAAAATATACCAAAGTTGCTTGTGCATATTTAATCTATCCAATGATAGGAACTTGTTTCGCCTCCATGTAATAATAATGGCCAAAGGTATTAGTATAGGTTAGGCTAATAACATGAGAAACTTTGGTAGACATGACATTGTTTGAGGCTCCTATATCAATGATACAATTACTAACTTTACATCCCTTGAGGAATAAGGAAATGCATATAGGGTCAAATTTATTGGATTTATAAGTGGTTGTAGCCATTGAGTTGACTTTATTGGAAGTAACAAGGTTGGTTAGGATTCCTTTAAAATTGGCCTTTTTAGCATTTGGATTATTGCCTTTGATGAAATCACCTGACCTATCCAACTGCTCTGGATATGTTTTCAATTACTCAACTTATGACATCTGAATCTCAGTTTTGTTGACATGATTGATTATTTCAAAATCAAGTAAATATTTAGAAGGTATCTCAACAAGTTAAGAATCATTGGCATTAGATGAACCACCTATTAGTGGTTTCTTTCCTTTTGTTTAAACTAGTGGGGTATTTCCTCTTTGGAGGATAACCTTTGGGGTTTCCTCTTGTGAATCATTAGACTAATTTTTCTAATTTTGAGTTCTATTAAAAAATACAAAGGATTGACTATTGATATCCCCAACACTCTCTTCATAGTCATATTCATCTTAATTGTATTTTAGGAATGTGTTTATAGATTCTCCACTAGGTTCTTTAATTTCAAATTCTTGAAGTTTTGTATTTTTTGATTCATTTTCTTCTTTAGCTTCTTTGTATCTAAATATTTCCCTAGTTTCTAAGACTAAATTCACATGTGCATTAGTATTTTGATGAGAAGGGGCCTCAAGTGCATGTTTTGGTTGAGGATATTGTAGTCTAGAATGATCTCTTTGAAAATTAACATAGTTCCTCCTTGAAATATCTTGGTATGGATAAGTAATGATATTTTGAGGTATTTGCTTTTTAAGGTCCATTATATCATTATCCATTTTATATAAGAGTTTTTATATTGAATATTATCCTAAATTTTGAACCTTATTATTTGAAGCCTCTTTCTTAAGTTTTCCAGACATTATCATGTCATCTTGAACATCAATAGCCAATTCTTGAGCTACTTCCAAATTTACCCCCTATCTCTCCTCAATTGATAACTTACTTTAGATAATTGAGAATTGATAAAGAATTGTTTTTTATTTTCATTGGTAAGTTATGAAAAAGTTGGTATCTTATTTATAAACCTATTGAATTTGGAAAAAAATTATTTCATAGGTTCATAAACCTCATTTTTCATTTGTGTAAGCTAAGCAAGCAAAGCATGGGCATCTTTGACTGGTTTAAATCTATTTTTAAATTTAGTATTCATGGTATTCTAGGTAGTAATATATCCTAGAGTGAGGTGGTAAAATTAATTTGTAGCCCCGTCATGTAGTTATTTAACAAATATCCTGATGGCAACATCTTCATGCTCAATGCCCAAAACACCATACACAACATTAAAGGTTGTAAGGTGTTTGTCTAGATGTTGTTTTCCATCTTCATGAAAAAATTTAAAGTTATTTATTGATCCCTTTGTAATATCATGTAATTGTCCTAAATTCAATGGGATAATCACATTTCTCCATAATAATGCCATAGTTTGAAAAACTACTTGTAGGGAAATGATGGTTCCTAATAAGAAAAAAGTTCATCTTGTCAAAATTCTTCCTTCAAGTTGCTTATTTTTATTAGAGGTATAGGTAATATTATTTATTATTTTGACCTTTCTCTAATGTTCAGGGATCAATTTGAACCTATAATGCTCTTTTAACTAATAAAAAGGGTCAACTTCAGCTTTTGACTTACTAACTCTAGTGAATCTCTTTTCTACCAGTTTGGAAGGAAGTTACTGGCATTGAGTCTGAAGTTGAAGTTGAAGAGCTCTCTAAGATGGCATTATTTGATGTACTTTGCATGTAGCTAATGCTTCTACTCTCTATGCTAAAACTCCTCAATATTTTTCTTTTTCTAAGATTCCAACTTCTCTATGAAAATGTGCCAAACTCATCTTATTGTCCCAAGTGAAAGTTCTCAAATATGATGAAATATCTTCCTGAGTTTACATTATCTAACCAAATTTAGGTTGAAGAACTAAATCTTGAGGTTCCTAAATTATCATAAAAATTAAATCTAGTTACATAAAGTCTTTAATTATCTATACACACTACTCTTCATGTTTGTCTCCTTGCTTATCTTCTTGAATTAATCTCAAAATTGTTTTGGGAAATGGTAGCACATGTTTCCTCTATATCTAGTTATGCCCTTATAGTATTAAATTTAATGTTTCTTATTCTATTGTCAAAAATGAATAATCAAAATCTTGAAACTATATCTTCCTCTAAAGCTTCATCCCAATTTAAACCAAGTTGATGAATTAGATTTTTAAGGTCTAAAATGGTCATATGTGATTTTACTAATTTTAGGCTACTAGATAAACTTTATGGGCTTCTCTTTGTGGATGAATCGTTTATGTTCTTTTGGCACATTATAACTCTTGATTTAGGATATATAGGATAACTTGAAATCAAGTTATAAATATTTCATTAAAATCACAAAATATTTTTTTTAGGTTTAGCATAATATCTAACTAAGTAGATTGTTCCAAGTCTAACTCAGGTTATTGAAGTGGTCCTTGAGATGATGATAGAGTCATATGGACCAGTATAAAATGGGTGTTATGAAATTTACAAAAGTGTGCCCCATAATGGATGACAAAAAATGTTGGCATGAAAATTTTTGAGGATAAATTGATGACTTTGCATCAATAGTGTGAGGAACAAAGTACCTCTTCTTTTAATAGGCAGAGCCACCTTTATTGAAAGACAAAATAATAAAGCAAGAAATATTTACAAATAAAGGAATGTAAATCATAGGGTGGTAATTTTAACTTGAAAGTATGGAAAGGAATTTTTATAAATGAATATGTAGAGAGAGAGAGAGAGGTGGGGGGAATTTTTAGGCAACAAATTTGCCAAGTTAGAAATTAAGACTAGATGAAAGTGTTAAGAGAAAATTTCACTTTTATAAGGGGAAAATCTCTCTCATTCAATGGGTCAAAAATACATAATCATATCCTTAGGGATATGAAACATACACTAAAATTTTATCTAACTCTAATAACAAAAATTAGTAGTTCTTTGTATTTTCTAATAGAAACAACAAAGAAATTATCACTATTCTTAGTGATATTTTCACATGCATTGGAAATGTAAATTACAACTCCAAATAGAAACTTTGTAATCTAGTTTCTGATTCTCAATAGTTTGAAATTTGTAACAATGGAAATGAAAATTAGATACATTGAATTAATAAAAATACATAATTAAAAAGATATTACTAACACAAAGTTTAAGAACACCTCTTTGTATTGATTATGAAGAGTAGAATGTCTGATCTCCCTATATAATGCTTTGCCAAAATTCTATCTATTTTGAACCCTTATTATGAATCTATAACTTGTATTTATAATAAAAAATGGGTGTTTATGGTGTAAAACCACATATTTTTCCTTTTTACATAATTACAAAAACACCAATGAGAAATTACAAATTGCAATGGTGCAAAATCATTTTTAGTATTTAGCACTACTTGAAGAAAACATTTGGGGTTTTTTCATTGATTTGGAGAATATTTATTTTCATATTCAAATTATCCACATTCACTTGGCATTTGGCTAACTAGTGAAGTTATTCATGACCAAAAGTAAATGTGGGATGAAAAATGTCTTGAATTTGCTCTTTGAATTCTCTAATCATGGTCTCAATTGAAATCAAATTCCCATTTTTATATTTGTCATTGACAAAATGACAATTTGATTTCTTGACCTCAGTGTCAATTTCCATCATTGTGTCACTTCCAATTAACCTTTTGTTGTTGAATCTCTAAAGACATTCTTGAATAGATTAGATTCTAAATTTATTAGCTTAAATAACTTCAATATAATATAAAAATTCATCCTTATTGATCACTCCTTTTTCAATAAGATCAACAAAAGGAAATTTCAAGGATTCAACCAACCCAAGAATGAGTTCCTCCCAATTTTGTTCTTCTTCAGCATATCCACTTTCCTTTGTCACTATTTATTCATATTGTGATTTAATTTCATATAACATCATTATCATGGTAAGAATCACTAAGGTCCCTTGATCAGTAACTTTTTCAATCTATTATTTCATTGCATTACCCATTTGGCCCACTTCTCTTACTTTTTCCAATGTCTCAACATGAAGACTCAATGAAGTGATAGCTGGTTGAATTGGCTTGATCAATCTCTTTATTACTGAGTTCAATTGCTATACCTTCTCTTTTATTTCATCCTCCACACCTTAATTTTATCCATTTTTTCAAAAATGGTACCAATGACCAATTATACGTCCCTTTTCATCCCTTCTTTGGTTGATTTTTCCAAATGAACCCTAGATACCTAGTAGTCTTCAATCCTAGTTTCTAATTTATTTATTTTAACCATAGGAATGGCCACTTCTACATATTTTCTCCCTTTTCATGTGTCACCATTTGTGAAACTATTCTTGATTTCTTTAGCCTCTTTGAGAAAGGAACTGTCAAAGTTCCAAAATCTATCTCCTTAGTTTTAACATTTTTTCTTGTTTTCTTCACTACTATAGACAACCAATTTGAAGTTATCATGCTTGAAGGAGGCAACAGGATAAAATTTGAGACTAGTGGAAAAAGCTTGGATATATTTGAAGAAGGTGTTTTGTTAGTTGGGGTATCTTAGAAAGATGTTTCTATTTTTTTTTTCTTTATTGATTATATCAAAAGGGATTCTTGGAGAGGGGACAAGAGGCAACTAAAGATTCATGGGAGAAGATGAAAAGATATGAGTAACCTCTTAAAATGGGAAATTTGGTGACATAGAGAACATTATATCATCTAAATCCAAGAATTGTTAAGTTGTGTTCTCTACCAGTTCTTAAGAAAATGGAAAAATATCAACTAGAACCTCTTGAGAAATTTAAATTTTAGGAGAAGAAGAGACATTTTCACCTAACCTTTTTCTTTTTATCTTGATATTCTTTCATGGTTGAATGTCTTGTTGAGTAGCTTTAGGTTTATGCACACGTTCTATCATTATAGGTTCTCCACTAGGGCCTACTTTATATGACTTTTCAGTTCATCATATTGCTTTTAGAAGCTACCAAATTCATCTTCCATAGGAGGTGTAGGTAAATCAACATTCACAACATCCACTCCCTTGCTCTTTAACCTCCTAAGAGTTATGTCAAGTATAACTCTTATTCTACTTTTGAGAGAAGTAGATTCCCTTTCATCCCAATGGACTATAGGCAATGGTTTTTTAAAAATTCTTTATTTTTGAAAGATGGCATCTAATGTGACCTCATCATCCACAAATTGATTTGGAACTTTCATTATGCCAAATTCAACTATTTATGTCATGGTAAATTATGAATAGTCTTTGATCCTCACTACTTTCTCATCATCACAATCCATCCAATAATCTTTAAAATATGGAAGATGTCGATATGAAGGTCTAAGATTGTGCTCAATTAGGCCCTTATTATCAAATAAAAACCTACTTTTAAACATCTTGAGGTTATAGTAAGACATGTATTGTTCAAATATATTGGCCTTTGCCAATTAAGGGAAAGTATACCTACCAACTGAGATTGGAAAATCATCCCTATTTTATATTGTCTTGTTAGTAACTTGTGTCTTTTAACAAGTTTTCTCACCAATTCTATTAATGATAAATTATCACTGACATATCATAGGAGCATAAAAGGAGTAACTCGCAACCACTAATTCTCAAATAACTGAAGGGAAAGAATTGTATGAACCAAGTTCCCCATATTTATATCTATATAGTGTCCATAATTGATATTCTCATGTTGAAGAGTTCATTTTCAAATAATTGAATGATGAAATGAACAAAGCAATGATTTACCCTTCTGAAGTGATGAACATTATCCTTTAATTCTAGTTAGGGATAAAAGCCATACACCATTACTCTCCCAAAATTACCCACTATATCCAATCCATCAAAATATTTTTGATTGGCTATAACATAAATTAGATATGAAGTCATATATAATTTTGACATGACTTTTACCTCTATGAGCTACTTGTGAATGGAACTACTAATCAATTACCCCCAATTGATATATTAATTAGTTTTTAAGATGATATAAATGAATATATACATCCATGTTTGAAATTTATTTATCATTTTATTTCTTATGCAATAATGTGATCATTCTACTTATCTCATTTTTGGAATCAAATCTTGTGAGATTTTTTGGAAGTCATGTGGAATATTATTTTGGATTAGTCAACCATACATTGTTGACTTATTTAAAACATGCCATAATATTATCATCACAAATTTTTTTGGAGGACTCAAGATTATATGCATAAAGGATTCATAATCTGGAAGGTGAAAAACATTGTCAATTTGCTCAGGAATAAAACTCACTACCAACTCCCCATATGGATCTCTTACCTCCCTTATCTTTGAATTATAGTTATTTGCCACAATCAAAACAACTCAGGAGAATGTAATGATATTGGGAATGTTTTCACCTATAAAAATCCACTATCATAAACACTTTGACCAAAATCCATGTTATGAATTATGTTATTTTTTCCCCAAAACTCATCTAAGGTGATGTGACCTAGATCAGTGTCAATGATATTTCCAACATTAGAACCAGTGGAGAAGAAAGTGTCACTTCCTAAAATTGATACTTCATGATTTATTTATATTTACTAATTTTTTTTTTTGGAGTAGGAGATGAAGACATCAATTTGATAATAAAATTGACAATTTGAAAATTTTAATGAAAAGCTTCTTATTTACAAAAAATGACAAAAAACCAAATGGAAGTTTTTACTCATAAGTTGATCATGCAAATTACTCCAGTGTGTTTTTAATGCTCCCTATATGAACTTCAATTTTACTTTGACCAATTTCCCTACTTGTAATTGCACTTGTAAAATTCTTTTGTGTTGCTTATTTAGTAAAAATTTTTTGGCCAACAAAAATGAATTAAAGAAATTATGATTTTTTTTTCAATTTTTAAAATATTTCCCTTATTCTTGATTTGGATAAAATATTAAAAATCATTTTCCAATTGATTTTTAACAAAAACTATAATTTCTAAGCTCATCCAAGGAAATATGGTTTTTATCAAATTTTTAGTGAAAATAAATTACCCTGTGATTTTTTAAATTTCTATAATTTAAAAAACCCACAAAAATACTTTTATCAATGCTCATCTTTTCTCAAGGAACGTATTCTTTCTTCAAAGGAGTCACGTGACCGTGAAATCTTCATTTCATGAACATAAATGATCAAAAATTCACCCTCATCAATTTAACTCCTATTTTTTACCTATTCTATGAAATCAAATTTTTAACCACAAAAATATATCAAATTTTTAAATATTTTCCTCTCCAAGCCACAACTATAACATTCAAATTTACACATGATTTTTTTTTTTAAATTAGCAAAATTAAAAAATTAAACATAAATTATGCTCATTTCCTTTTTTTAATTTCATGCACCCTCCTCCTTGGGTTTATAATTGTTCATATAACTCAACACTAGGTAGAAAAATCCAAAAAAAAGTTAAAATTTTCCAAAAAAATGAGTTACTTTAGTAGGTTGTACAATTTGGATGGCTGAAGGAGAGAGAAAATAAATTAAAGTTTGCTCTTTTTCAAAAAAAAAAGATTTTGTGGAGGGTGTACGGCATAATATCAAACTTGATTTTTTTAATAATAAATTTACTTCTCTCTATATGGCATACATCTTAGTCTTGAAATAAATCAAAAAAATATGATGAAAGTTTGCATTTTGCCAAGAAATTTGTTCATGTGGAGGGCATATGGCTGGCCATACAATGCCCTTTTGGTAGAAATTGAAGTTTCAAAAAAAAAATTCAAACTATGAAAAAAGCCTTAAATTTAAGTCACATGGTGTGGCTGAGAGGAGAGAGGGAAAAAGAATTGAATTTTTTTTGTAGACCTTTCACCTTCTTCTATTAACAAGATGTTTAATTTTTGTCTGATAATTATTTTTTGAAAACCTCTGTGAATTTACACGACCAAAAATTACTTCTTTTCATAAATTCACTTCCCTTCTATGAGTTTGAAAAAAAATTATTCTCAATAGATGTCATCTAAAAAATAAATAGAAATTCAATTTTTAAAATGCTAAAATTACAAGAGTGGGCATGCAAATTGAAAAGATATTTTTGAAGGGAATACAAACTTATTTTAACACCACCTGAGAAAATAACCATATTTGAATGATTAATGGAAAAAATAAATGAGTTTTCATGCAAGATTGAAAAACAAAGTTCAATTTGCAATGGTAATTTGCACTATTGAAAAATATAATTTGCAATGTAGAAGTTTGCATTTACATGACTTTATAAATGTAATTTGCATTTGCATAATTTGGGAAAGCGTGATTTTCATTTGCATGACTTGCGGAAATAGAATTTCAAGTTGCACAAAAAAGGAAAAATTAAAAATATTTTACAATTTACATGAAGTTTTAAAACATTTTTTCAATTTTCATGGGAACTTAACTTTTTTTGGTAATTTGCATGGAAACTAAAAACAAAATTATAATTTGCATGAAAATCAAAAATAAAATTACAATTTGCATGAAAACCCAGAACAAAATTGTAATTTACATGGAGACCAAAAATGCTTTTACAAATTACATAGAGACCAAAAAATATTTTATAAATTGCATGAAAACTAAAAAAGTTTTTACAATTTGCACAAAGACCAATATTTTTTTCAATTTTCACAACTTATGAAAAATCAATGTGTGTTTTCATAACTCATGGAAAGCTAAATTATTTTTGAAAATTATGAGGAATACTATCGGTTTTTTTCATGGAATGCTCAAATGCATTTTTAAACAACATAGGGTAAAAAGAAAATTAACCATAAATTTTTAATTAATCAATTTTTAAATTAATTAATTAAAATTGTGAATTTTTTCAAAATTGTATAGTTTAGGGTTAAACTCAAAATATTTTAGCCGTTAATTAAAAATTGAATTTCCATCAATTTTTCAAAATTTAAAAAAAATGCAACAGCACTTACTAACATAAAATATTGGACCTATGTAGAGTGATGAATTGAGAATATTATTGTAGCATCCAATATTTTCTCAATCTCTTCATAGATGATTCATGTGATCCTTAAATATAATGTCTCAGCTTCTACCTAAAAAATTGACACCTTGTTTTAGAAGGATGTTATGTTGCATATTTTTAGGTTAGGACTTCAAATCTACATAAAATCATGAATACATACATACATACATACATACATATATACATACATACATACATACATACATACATACATATATATATATATATATATATATATATATATATATATATATATATATATATATATATATATATATATATTACACACACAAACACACATACACAGAGAGAGAGAGAGCTCTTCCTTTGAATACAATTTCACAATATTCACATATCATGACTCTTATTCAATGCCTATGTTTACTTTCTCATAATTAGGCAAATCTTCTTGTATGTTTTTCCTTATGTACTATCATGCTTATCACGAAATTATTTGATTAAAACTAATCCCTTCAAGATTTGTGTCCCTTAAGTTGGATTATATTGTTGTCCTCTAATTTTTCCTCTTTATAATTTGACTATCCCTCAGTTTTTTTACATCTACACTTTTTTTTATCTTAAGAGGAGGATAAAAATAATACACAATTAAAAAAATATATACCTTATTCAAGAAGGCAATAATCTATGCATCATTATTAAACACGTACTAGGTTTATGTGTTATCTATAACACTTGGACACTATGTCAATTCAATGGTATACCTATCCTTATCTATCATAATGAGGAATCAGCAATGATGCAAACATAGCCAACCCATATGATTTAGTGTTTTCCTCTCTTTTCACAAAATTAATATAGAATACTTTGAAATATTTAATTCAATCTTAAACCTTATTTTCATATTGATTTAACATATCATTATTTAAATGATATTCATTCTACACCTACTTTATAATTACCTTAGCTTCTCCATGGGCTTTGAGAATTTGAATTCCCATTATTCCACCATTTTAATTCTTAAGAGTAGAGATTAATAGTCAACCATGTTATTAGTACATTTAAAATCTATATTATATGTAAAAATGAACAACTCATTCTGAGGAGAAATTAAAACTACTCTAGTACTTGACCTTGGGGATGATTAGCTTCCTTAGAATTCCAAGGTCCATACATTATTTATCTCCTTCAATAGGCTCAGGTAATTATAGATATTTAATAGTCATCATCATATATTATGTAGGAGGTATCTCCTCATAGATAATATTTACCCTTGGATATTTTGATTTTTGTAAAAGATGTGTGGTTTTCAGATCAAGAATTAGCTTTTCCTTAACTCACTTTATTGGAATTGTGGCATGTGTCTAATCTAACTAAATTTTTTTACCAAGGTCTTTATGAAAATTCTTATTCAACAACATTCCACATTTGGGAGGAATATCTTCTATTAATATTTTCATCTTAACCCTTTTTTGAGGAAAATTTTCTACAACCACATTAACATCTTTAATTTTTCCATTGAGGGGAACTTGCTTTACTTTTGTGGAATAAAAATGGACAAATGTTTTGGTACATGTAAATACTAAGGCATGTGCTACTTTAGCTACCATTACATTTTTTGAGGCTCTAAAATAAATGATGAAATTATACATATGAAAACCCTTGATGAAGAGAGAAAGAGACATAAAATGGATCAATTCTATCACTAATCTTAGTAAATGCCATATATTTATAAAAGGGAAAATCAACAAGACTAATAAGAATTTACAAAGGAGGTGCACTAGAGTTACTTGGGCCATTTCCTTATATGACCTTGATTAGTCTATCAAGGTGATATAGGTTTGAATTAAGGTACTTAGTCTAGGAAATTTAAACTATGGGTTTATTCATGTGGTCAATAATGTCCAAAGAAGGAGAACATGAAAATTTTGCATATTTAGAATTAAAAACATTAGGAGGAGGATGAAAACTTCCCATCTTCTCAGGCTATTTATATTTTGAAAAGTAGGTAGATTTAATTTTAGGATTGATATTATTAGCAAGTGTAGAGCTTTAAGAGAAATCTCATAGGGTTAGAGATCAATATTAAATCCAAAGAAATAATATGTAACATTCTTCCATTATTTTATTCATGGGAAGAGTGAATAGTGTGTGAGTAATATTTTTTACTTTTCAAAATCAGTAAAAGTGTGTGTTTTAATTCCAGTCTCATGTTTTATGTTTGTGCATAGTTTTATGTTACAAATAAGAGGGTGTACTCAACTAGGGACCCTATCCTTGATTTAATTAGAAAGGACACTCACTCATTTTCCCTTCCAACTTTTTTTTTTCCATAAACTTTGTCTTTGGTATAAAAATTAATGTTGTGGCATGTATGACTAGAATGTTGGGATCAATAAATCAAAAATAATTAGGGATAATTATGGTGGAGTAAAATCCTACAAGAAAAAAAGAAATAAGAGTGATGAGATTATAACTATGGATATTTTGGAATATAGGATTTTTTATCATGTCTCATATGAAAATTTTAATCCTTATATGATAATTATAATAAGGAAAATTTATAAAGTATTAAAGTATATGGATGATGTAGAGAGTGGAGACATAGGAATAAAATTTAAAATAATGATGTTGGACCCATGTCACAACATTATGTGGTAGAATGTCTTTAACATGGCTCAATTACTTAGTTGCATGAAACTCCTATATAATGTTGTTGACACCTTTTATTTACATGAATACCAAATTGATATAGAGATCATTTTGAATTTCTTGAGTAGGAAGTGATTCCTTATCAACATTTTTTATTTATGGATTGAGGGATCCAAGCAAAATATAGTCCCAAATTGTTGATCGAATAGACTTTATTCTCTCTAATGATTTTATTTACAATCCTCCTAGGCATTATCCTAATTTGGAGTCCTTAAAAGTATAAATAATAATATAGTAATATTATCCCTAATAAGGTAGAGGAAGAAGATGGGGAGGTCATATCTAATGATATAATTTATGTTGACTAGGTCTTGGTTGGTATTACTTCTAGATGTAAAATATATATTGATTTATTTTGGAAAGTAATGGGAATATGTAATTTTATCAAGCCAATATTTAGGTTAAATTATTTTTATTTTATTTTTATATAAAAAATTTAAAAAGAGGCACTAAAATTTTATCAAAGAATAGTATGTAAAACTCTACTCTTTTTTATGGAAATGAAATCATTAACAATATTTTTGTGATGTGGTTTTGTCAAGAAATGTGTCTAGGTTTATCTATGTGATAGGTCAAATATGAATTTGTTTTATTCATTGTTTGACATGATGTTATCATGGTGGTTTAATGGTTTGAAGGTTTTGATAAATTATTAAATATTTATTATTCTAGGTTATAGGGCTCATATAAAATGATCTTTAGTTTAGCTCATTTATTGTTTGAGAATTTATCTCCTTTGTCAATACTATTTTAATTATGTTATTTCTTGAGTAGGGTGGGTGCATCCATCTACAATAGCTAATTATTAATAAATATATTGGTTATTATTATTGGTATCTTTGGGCCTATAATTTTGTAATTATTGAGGCCTTAAAAGGTGTCCATGTTTATACCTAATTAGTGTGGCTAGGTGGTGTTTCCTCGGATGATGAATGAGATGAAATTTTGTTTCCCCTCCATGTTGGGGAATAACTTTACTTATTTTATTATTTTAATCTTATTAATAAGTTTGAAAATTATTTAACACTCCATGAGGTTATATTTATTCATAGATAATTAATCTCTTGTTACTTCATCTTATAATGCTCACCATATAATTTACATACTAGTAATTATCATTTAAATATCATTCCTTTAAGCATATTTTATGATTAACTCTCAAAAATCAAGTTATAAACTTAAATTTATACATTTTTACATGTTTAAGTTTTTTAATTGTGTACCTAATGTTCCAAAGTGTGTTAATTATATTATTTTTATACATGGTTCTCAATGACAAAGTGTGCCTTATTGATCATGCATGGACCCTGCAGTGTTTTCTTGGTTAGGCAAGATGATGGATGATGTGTTAACCATGTTTAAGGGATCATTTGAGGGTTAAATATTAATTGGGTAAATTATATAAGTGAAATGAATTACTTATAATAGTATTGTGAAAGTCTAGGTTCTCCTAGTCATCTTGGCAGAACTTCCTAAGTAAGCAGATTTATAACATCAACATTCACACGTGTGAAGGTGTCAGAAGAAAGTGATCACATGTGTTTGTTAATATTTTTTATAGATAATATGTTTAAATTTTTAGGTATTTACATGATGTTTATAAAAATTTATGGTAGTGAAAAGTTGGTCTCCCAAGAAGATTTCACTAGTTTCCATATTCAAATTTGCATTAAAAAGTGACCGTTGTAATTCAAATATTTGAATTTACAAAAGAAAACCAGTTTACATTGTTTTAGTTATAAATTTTGATGATGGATGAATTTTATGGTAATATAAAAATAATTTTTTCATATAACTTCAATATAAATCCAATAAAAATGATTTAGAGGTTTGAATGGTTGTACACCTACATTTATTATGGTCCAAAGTTGACTGAGGGTTTAACCTTATTATGAAAGTGACCTGAGATAGATGTAAAATTTCTTAATAATGGTTTTGGATGTTTCAAGGTGAATTATATATTAGAGAGTGTTTTATACTCCTTGAGGATATTTTTTATGGATTTTTGAATATTGACCAATCCATCTTTAGTATGAACAATTGCTTACAAGTTTGTTCATGGTGTTTTCATGTACAAGGTAAATGTTTGATAGGTTCTGCATATGTATAGGTGTTTAGTGATGAATTTAATTAACTTTAGGATGTATTAAGGGTAATTTGGTGTGGAAATATGTGCTTTGAAGTGGTCTTGTGTTCCTAGTTTTGCTTGGTGAAGTGTTAAAGGGGTGATTGCATCTCCATGGACCTAAAAGGGCTTTTTAGGCCTAATTGAAAGATGTTGATGATTAAGGGTGAGATATCAAAGATATTGATGACATATGTGGATTATTTTGATTTTATTATAAGTTTAATATAATACTTAAGGGTTAATTCATTTCTAATGGCTGACCAAGAAGGTGATGTTCATGAAGGCTCTATAAAGAGAATAAATAAAGATGAAGGTTTTTAGAGTTGAAATGTGAAATATAGAGAAGGGTGAGTATGATTGGTGAATATATTGAATAAAATATTAGTGTGAGGAATATTTTAATGACCTATAGGTTATAATTTTTATTTTATAATAGTGTTCTTTTAGGGTTTAATATTGAGAATGAAAAAGAAGTGTAGAGTGATCCATCAGGTTATTTTGGATGCATTGCTTGTATGTGAAGGTTTGAGAGAGTGTTAAGGGTTAAAGATAATTCATATTCATTATTTTTCAATCAGATTTAAATTTAATAAAATCTATGTATGTGTTGATATTATTAGGTATTGTGTGTGTGCTTGACATCTAAGACAAGTGGGTGCTTGTTCATACTTAAGGGTTGGTGCTCCTTGTGAAGTGGGTAGTTCACTAAAGTCTCTTATTTGTGAATTAATTATAGTAATTTACTCCACTTGTTTTCAGACTTGAGAGTGTGTTTTATTAACCATGAGGTTTTCTCACATAATTCATGTGTTATGTACCTTAATCTTGCATAGTTTCCTTGTTCATTGCAATAACTAGTTTATATGCTTCATGATTGCTTATATTGATTGGTTGAGAGTTTGAGGTTTTAGAATTGTAATTAAATTTCTTGCATCACTTATTCATTCCCCCTCAGTGATTGTATTTATAAAAATTGGTATCATATCCATACCTTATTTAAAATTTTAACCACTTGAATTTGATCAAAGTTACAATGGGTAATAATCAAATGCAAGGTGGTTTATCTACTAAGTAGGCACCACTATTCAATGGATCTAACTATGATTTTTGGAATACAAGGATGAGGACCTACATCATGTCTCTAATTTTTGATATTTTAAAATCTATTATGGATGGTTATTTCACACCTCCTAATCCTCCAACTAGTGCATCTAACAAGAAGTTAAGTGAGAAAAATTCTAAATCTATGAATGTTATCATTTGGGGCCTATTAGAGGATACGTTCACCAAGGTAATCCATTGTAAATATTCTAAGTAAATATGGGATAAGTTTAAAATCATATATGAAGGAGATTCAAAGGTTAAGTTCGATAATTTAAAAACCTACCAAAGCTAATTTAAGGGCCTCAAAATAAATGAATAAGATAATGTGGCATCCTATCTTCTAAGGGTTGATGAGGTGGTAAACATGATCAAAGGTATTAGAGGGGATATTGAATAAAATACTATTGTAAAAAAGGTATTAAGGTCTCTCACCCTCAAGTTTGATTCAAATATTTCTACTATATAATAGAGTCATGATCTCACCAAGATTAAGATGGATTAATTGCATGGCATCCTTACTACCTATGAGATGAGATTAAATGAGGAAAAACCACCAAAGAAGGAAGTAACCTTCAAGATGATCAAGGAGATAAAAGGAAATAAGATAAAGTTAAGTCATGAAGACTTTGATCTCATTGAATATTAACTTAAATCCATGATTACAAGAAAATTAAATGTGGGATCAAGTAACTATGAAGGGAAGCTTCTTTTCAAATGTTTCTCATGTGGTAAATTTGGTCATATTTATATCAAAGTGCCTAGATAGAGGCAAGTCTAAACATAAGGAATCTCATGAGGATGAACCAAAGAAATATGAGGTTCCTATAAAATACATAAAGTTCTTCAATAAGATAAATGGAAAGAAGGAGTCATACAAAGTCAGTAAGATCAATTACCATGAAGAAGATAGTAACTCATCTACTAAAGAAGAAGGAAACACATCAAACAGTGATAACTCATCTCATGATGAGGATAAAGAGACACTATTTATGGCTCTTGGGGATGATTAAGGTGAATTTTATATAGTCAGAGATATCTTTGGTGGAAATATCTCAAAATAAGAAGAGGATAAATTCACTCTTAAATAAAAATATCTGAATAACTTGAAAGAGATGAAGCTTCTACAAGGAAAGAATAGAAAACAAGCATCCTTAATTAAGACTTAAGAAGAGAAAATTGGTTTCTTTGAATAAATATTGAGAAATTAATTCAAGGATCATGATGATATCACTCAACATCTTGAAACTTAGGTTTGTACCCTTGTTGAAGAGGTAAAGAGTAAGGATGAAGAATGTGTCAAATATAAATCAGAAATGGAGTCTTTATAGGAAAAACTAGATCAAGTCATGAGCAAGCTTGAAACATATTAAAAATTTAATAAAAGTTTAGTTGATACTAATGACCTATTGACCATTCAAAAGGGTTCAATTGACAAGTTAGGCCTAGGATTCCATGAATATGTTCAAAAGGTAAAGAAGATTGAGAAGACAGTGATGAAATATCAGGAGACTAATCATGTTAAAGAGAGTAATAGTAAATACAAGAAAATGAAAATATGAATAAGAAGGAAAAATTTAACATCTAAAAAATTCCAAATCAAATAAAGCAACCCAATGCATTAAGGTATGACAACTCCTTCAATGGCTACTATTATTTTTGTCATCAATTTGGTCATAGGATCATTAATTATAAAAGAAAAGCTCTTAGTAATAAATTTACATTGAATTATGAGCAAGATAATGACAAGCATGAAGAATATCATCACTCAAGATAGTCAAAAAATCCACAAGGAAATCATGACATCTTGTGTTATAGGTGTCAAGGGATTAGTCATATTGCAAGGTTTTACAATGCCTTCATCAAGAGATCAAATGATCAGGTACATGAATTGGGTAATGAAACTTCAAAGAGTCATCATATAACCCATACACAAGGTATGAAAAATAAAAAACCTTCATTTATTTCAAATGTCAAGAGAGATGTCACATAACAAGGTTTTGCAAAATGGTCATAACTCCACCTCAAAGAATATCAATCATAACATGAACAAAATAAGCCATAATGAATGGAAACTCAAAGAGGTGAATGAAAATAAAGTTCAAAATGGTTTATTTGTCATGATATAATAGGGTAATAGTTTAAATGTCAAATAAAAAGTATTATTTTCCCAAGTGGATAATAAAATCAAGCAAGATTCTGAGTCAAAAGAAAAGAATGAAGCTAAAAACCTAGTCAAAATCAATTTGATGATGAGATAGGACTGCACGTGAAGTGAGAGCATGGAGATGTGGGAGGCCTCTAATTTTTGGGACCTTTAGTATCTCTATTACATATGGGTGTCTCTACCTATGATTATTAAGAGACATATTTCATGTGTAGAAGCAAGTGTGTGTGCTCTAGGTGATGTACAAGATGCCTTTCAAGTATAGATGTATGTAGAGTTGTTGATTGATCTTTAAGAAAAATGACATTTTTGGTATATAATAGATGATATTATGTTACCAATCCTTGTATTGATCATAAAACATCATTAGATAAGGGGGAGAAACAAATTCATGATCTTGTTTTATAGGATTGTGATGAAAAGCTTTGAGATTTATGTTCAGGGACATTGGTCCTAAAAGCATGTTTTAGTCAAATTTTGATGCTTGGTTTAGAAGGTAAAATCATGAATAATTAAGGTAAGGTTAATAGGAATTATGGAAAGGACTTATCCAATTGTATTCCATGGTTTTAGATGTGCTCAATTGTGTTTCTCTCAATTTTTATTTATTTTTTAGCTAAAGAAGAATTAAGAAACTAAATGCAGTTATGATAGAAGAACCTATTTGGTTATGCACACATGATCTAGATTATTATGAATATATCCTCTTTATCTTGGGAAGAATGACCTATAGAAATAAATAACTAATTTAGATGGGTATCATGGTGGATTACCTATCATGAGCTAGATCCAAGAATCATGAGCTTACTAAGAGGCTGTCAATCCACACTCTTAAAATAGTCAAGTTGAAAGAAATGAAGATTAATTACTTGCATTAAATGATAGTAAATATTTAAAGATAATACAAGAAGAAATAAATTATAGATAATGGAAATGAGATAATTAAGTAAATAGCAGGTTAATACTAATGCTAAAATAGGTCAGGTTGGGTTTAGAAAATAGGTGGGGACTCTGTGAATAGGTAGGGACATAAAAAGTGGAATTTGGTTGAGGGTAGGTAGGTATAAATAAATTATTTTTATTTCTTACCATAGTTATCATCAATGGTTAGGGTGACCATCAATAGTTAGGGTGACCATTGGTGGTTGGGTAACCATCAGTGGTTGAAGATGATCATCAGTGATCAAGGTGACCATCGATGATTGTTGTGGGTTTTGAGGGTATTCAAAAAAGGGCTACAAAAATCTTAGGCTAATGAGGTAAGTGATTAGGTAATGGATTTTTAAAGGTATATTTAGAGATGGGAGGTTATAAGGTATGATGTTAGAGGGTCTGAGTTGGAAACCAAATAATTAGAACTTGAAAACTAGAAATGTACTTAGCTGGTTACTTGATAGTTGGTATTTGATTCTAGAGTGATTTTGGTAGAGTAATGGTACTTTTCCTAAAGAATAATTTTGGTATAGGTTCTCTATCATAGCTATTGACTTACTTAAGGGGGAACCTACAAAGAAGTTTTATAGCTCTTGAATAGTGTTGGTTAATAGCTTCATTACTTGATTGCTAAATTCCTAGATGCTTGGATTGATTGATTATGGATCATTTTCACCTCATACTCCCCTACTTTTATAGGGAAAGAGAGATGGAGGTAGAAGGTTCCATAGCAGGTTTAGTTGGTTGTTGTGATGTGTTACCTTTCCATTCATATTAAATTTTTATGTGTTAGCTTACACACAGCTTGAGTTGTTTTTATTTAGAAGGGGAAGACCTGATCATCAATGGTCAAGATGACCATAAGTGGTTGAGGGTTGAATCTTAAGTGGGGTAAAAGGGTAGGTTAATGAGTTGGGTTTATCTAGTTATCTAAAATGTCTCAAGGTCATGGTTAGAGGTTAGGTAATGGTCTGATTAAGGGGTATTTCAACATCTAAAATCATTGTGTGTGGTTTTTTGATGTCTATATTTTACCCCTTTTAATTATGTATTTTATGTTAGGAATCTATAAAATAAATAATGGATTATGGGTCAAAGGTTTGGTTACTCTGAGTATGGGAAGATGCGTTCCCCCTAAAACTAGGAGTTAATGAGGTGAAACCAAATTGAGTGTATGTTTGATGAGTAGTTTATGGTGAGTCACAAGGTTGGTGACAATGGTGGTTGGGTATTTGAAGTGAAAAAATGCACATAAAATATGACTAAGTGTGATATCAAAGATTGTGCATAGACTAAGTTGTCATGGTTGGTAAAATAAATAATATGTTGGTTCTATAAGGACTAGTGTTAGGGGTAACTATGACACAACATTAGGCATAACTGATTGGGTTATTCCTATCAAGTCTCCTAGATAGGGTCAATGTTTTCATAGGTATCTAAGGTATGAAGTGCTCTTTGGAAAAACATAAATGGTTTGGTGTGTACTACATGGTGTAAATTCAAATTTTCAACATGGAAATACTAGTCAATGTAGTCAAAAGGACTAGGCAAGGTCATCATAAATGTGTGAAAGTTTGGGCTAAAAATGTCCAACATCAAGGTGGGCATGGTTGGTATGGTAAGTAGAGAAGGTAATCTCCAAAGGGTGGAATTAGGGTATGTAGGTGCCCAAAATTTAAAAGGTGGACATCATACCTATCAATGGTTAGGGGTCCTAATATAGACCATAAATAGTCACCCTGACTATCGATGGTTAGGGGGAAACCCTAAAAGCATGGAGGATAAAAAGTGAAAAAGGTAAGTCATTTTCACTTTTTGCTTTTGACTCTCTTGAATCCCATGCATTTTCAACTTTGGCATTTTATGCAAGAGTGATGATAAGGAGGTTATTGATTGGTTGATAGTGATATTTATGTTAAGTGGTTGATTATTGAGGTGGATTGAGGATGTAGGGTGGATAGGGATGTGGCCAAGTAGCAGGACCCAAGATTCCTCCTCAATGATGGTTAAGGAATGAGGTAGGCAATACATTAAATTAACAAATTAGTTTTATTTAGTCATTATTAGTTAAATTTTTATTGATTTATGATTATTTTAGGGAGGGTTTTGGGTTGTTCCCTAGGTTTTTAGGTTTGGTGTTATTTTTGTTGAATTTATGGGTAAAAAATAAAATTGGGAGGATAGGTTGGTTAGGGGAAGGGTAGAGGACATAGTTAGATTAATTAGATATTAGAAAGGGGTAGTTAGGTGGGTTTTTGGGTAAATAGGTTTAGGGGTTTACCATAGGTGAGTGGGAGTAAAAAAGGTGAATGTTTATGGGTAGAGTAGTTTATAGAAAATTAAGTGTGTTTTCTAATGAATTTTGTAAGCACAAGATCAAATCTAGATGTAGGATCAGGTTCCTTAGATCTTTGCAGAGATCCATCATGGGATGATAGATGGTGATTGGGTGCATATGGAGAAGGTCAACCTTGAGGTGATGATGCACTTCCATTACATGCTGCAAGATGCATTGATAATCATGGCTCTCATCTAGAGATGGAATTTGGCCATGAACATCTTTCTTTTATTGACTGGTGAGATGATTATCTTTCTAGAGGATGTATATAAGATAAAATATTTGCCTATTCAAGGGGAGATGATATATCATATTAAGAGAGATGAGAGGAATGAGTTGATGGAGTAGCTATATGGTGATGATCATACATTCACTAGATGTCATGCTAGAGTTTTTAGTTATAGGCCATTATATCAGAGGGCTAGAAATGATCAAAGGTTGATTATGATGATGATGATGATGGTAGTCTCATGTTTTGTAGTGATGGATTTGAGAAGTGGGAGGTTTACCTATCTATTGTTGGGAGTGTTAATGGATATGTTATTCAATTAGATAATTTTTGGGTGGGCATTGATTTTATTGGTTTAGATATATAGGGAGTTATGGGGGTTTAGATCTCACCAAAGATATGACATTAGTTTGGGGTTCATTTTGCATTGCTAGGCCTATGAGCATATCTAGGTCCTAAGGCTGATGGAACTTCCATGGGAGGGATATGCCTAAATGGATTTTAGGGTGGGTTTCATGTAGTGGAGGAGTGATTATGCACTTATAGAAGCTAAAGGAGGTGTATGAGACATTGATTGGTTTAGAGGGTTTTTGGAGGTCATATGTTAGCTTCTTGATGTGGGCCCACTATACTCAACATATTTTGTCAATGTAGAGCTACAAGTGGATTTTTGACAAAGTTTGTAGGTAGTTCAACCTAGCACATGGTATTCTAGCACCATTCCCAAGGTATAAGAAGGAGGATGTCAAGTTTTTAATTCTAGAGACATAACCATTGGAGATGGTTCTTGATTATGAGGAGCTTCTTGTCAGAGTAGAGATTTATGATGTAAGTTTTGTTGATGGCTATGTGGCATGGTATTAGGCCCTCTATGTAACAACAAATTTTGGATGGGATTATTAGGGCAGGTAACCCATGGATGTGGACCAAGCTAGTGGGTGTCCATAGGTATATGTACATGGAGGTGGCCCTAATGGACAAGAAATAGTGGTGCTAGCCACTATATAGGAATAAGTCACAACTTCATAGGGGTAGGTGTCCATATTATAGGGCCAAGTTATTATGTTATAGGGTCAGGTAGCCATTATGATGGGTGAGAAGAACCAAGATAAGATTTCACTAACCTTGGTGATCTAGGAGAGGGACTTCCTAAGGTAGACTATAATAAGAGCCACAACTTTAGTAGGGCTACCAGGTAGCATTCCTATGGCACATTAATTCACCACCATTGAGGAGTTACATTATTATGAGGCCATAGTTCTGACACATTGTCTGGAGGAGCCATAATGGGGTGCATAAAAATCCATCCTGAGAGGTGGTGCAAAAGTAGTGAATCCAAGTCAATGGGTTGATTTGATGGATAAATAGGTAGGCACCTTCGTGGGGTAGACACTAGGTAATAGTGGTGCCCCAAAGGCATAGTTCTATGATATGATATGTATAGGTGTATTTGATTTTAATACCGACTTTCTAATAAATGCAGTGAGATGTATATGTTTTAAGAGAGATATATGTACATTATTACATGTACTATTCAATGTTGATGAGACATGATGTATATTATGTGATAATAAAAAGATTATATATATATATATATATATATATATATATATATATATATATAAGGATTTTTTAGTTATAAAACTTGCAACTATCAATCGATACCCTAATTGTTATGTTGTTACAATGACACCTAAGCACTGGCTATAACAGATCATTGAGCTTATTTAATTAGGTAACTTCAATAAAAGTTAAATTTAATAATTTAATATCTATCAAGTTTTTCCAAATTTCCCCCTTTATTACATTGTTTTTACAAACATAATTTTTCCTTATAGTGGTCCCCCCTTTATTACAAACACTATTAAAATATTTACACCCTCCACGTAGCTTGCTCACTTTTTGAGGTGGCATGCCATATTTGTGGCTTAATGGTCTTGGTGTCACCTTGGTTTTTATTTTCAAGATTACCAAACACATGGAAGTGATAAGAACACTTCTCTCTACTAACACCTTCAGTGGTTTCTCAGATTACAAGGATTACCACAAACCCATATGGTTTTCTACTCCAAGTTGACCATGAACCTGGAGGGTTGTAGGAGGTTTCTACTATACTTTGATTTTTTTTTAGATTACCACAAACCCTTTTCCAAGAACCAAGTTCTACTTTAGTGATTTTACTCTCCACAACATTCTTTTTTAGGAGGTATCAAACTAAAAAATAATGCTCAATAATTTATTGAAAAATAAACTACAAAACATAAAATAAACAAACCAAAATTTATCACCATAGCAATGTTGTGACCCCATCATAGGTGACTCATGAGAGGATGACAAATTTCATCCAACATTCATGTATCCTCTAGCCTCCAATAAAATAATCTGCTTACTCAACTAATATCTCAATGAAGCTCATATGCATGTCATTTATGAGGACAAAACTCTCCTATCGACACATAAAATTTAGGACATTGAGTTCTCCTGATAATGCATCCATACAAGAGATTTTTGACTTTTGACAATATTGACAATGGACCCACAAAAATATTGACTCTAGATGACATACATTTTTTTTACTCATAAATTTGACATATCTTAAAATTGACTTTTTGACACTTTTTAAATTTTAGACTCTTTTAAAAACATTAAAATTAAACACAATTAAAAGACTTTGACAATGATCTTAAGAGATAAAATGATTCTAAATCTATTTTACCACATATTTATACAAATTAAACTAAGTTCTAATAAACCAAGAACTAGACTAAAAAATAAAGACCACTAAATAAACTTAATCTACTATATTGACATCTTCGATCCAAAGTGGATTAAAAAAACTTAATGACAATCCTTAAATAAATTTAGACCTAAAAGAAATGACTTACCTAAGAAAAAAAATTAATAAAAACTTACAAAACTTGATTTAAGATAAACTTGATACAAATAAGCATGATACAAACCCAATAGAGAAATCACCAAACATCCAAGGCTTACAACTAGCTTGCCACATTTTGTTTAAAATGAAAAGTGTCTTTTCATAAAATTTCATTCCACCTTTTGAATTAAGTTGTGGTTGAGAAATATACTCAAGGAGCTAGATCATCAACAGATCTAATGCATTGAGTAGTAAACTATAAAAAACTTTGGTATAATAGATGCATAATGTAGATCATGTGGAGATTAGGTACAAAACAAATTTGAGGATGCAAATGTAGATCTCATAATCAATCACAGCTATCACAATATGATAAATCTATATACTATTGCATAAATTGTATTCCTTCTTGGTTGAAGATTATGACTTGAAAATAATGATACATATAATATTGCATAGTTTTAGCTTACCTAACTTCAATTGATAGATGGGAAGGTAGATTCAAAGTGAACATTTTAAATGGTTGCATGATTTGATAATGCAGGGTTAATCAGAATGTAGAAGGACCAAATTTGGGTTAGATGCTTAGATGCATAGAAGACAAAAAAAAAAAAATAGAACTTGCATAGAAAGGGGTGACCATAAACAAAATGGGATCTAACCCATATAAGCTCAAAATTCCATCTGGCACTTTGATGGATATCATTGCTTTGATACCATTGAAAGAATAAAATTTAGAATGCTTCAATTATGTTTATTAATTAACAATAGGATACATACATATACATACATACATACATACATATATATATATATATATATATATATGTATATATATATATATGTATATATATATGTATGTATATATATATATATATATATGTATATATATATATATGTATATATATATATGTGTGTGTGTGTGTGTGTGTGTGTATGTATATATATACATGTATATATATGTATATACATATATATATATATATATACATACATACATATATATACACACACACACACACACACATATACATACATACATACAAGGATCGATCAGTTACAAACCTATAACTATCAATCGATCCCCTAACTCTATGTGGTTACAATGACACCTAAGCACAGGCTATAATGGATCATTGAGCTTGTTTAATTAAGCAACCTAAAAAGGGCTAAATTTAACAATGTAATATTTATCAATTTTTTCCAACATTTATTTTGATGAAACATGATGTATATGATGTGATGATGATATATAAATTTTATTTTATGGTTCATTGTTCATGGTTTTGATGTTCATATATTTATTATGATTTATGATTATGAGATGTAGACTCACTAGCTTAAGCATGTGACGATTATGGATCATGTTTATAATGAGTTATTATACATTATTATGATTATGTGATGCTTTATTTTTATACATGGTTATGATGTTTTGATTTATGGATGTGATATTGGATATATGATGTGGTTTATTATCATGATCATAGTTTTATATATGGGTATGATGTTTTGATTTATGGATGTGACAATGATGTGATGTTATGATGATGTGGTTTATGATCATGGATATGTGATACTTATAGTGATGTTTTGATTATGGTTATGATTAAGGTTATGTGATATGGTTTATGGTTATGGATGTGATGTTTATGATGTTTTTTTATAATTTATAGTTATTTTGTTGATGATATCACATAAAGTGAGTTAGATAACAAAATTAGATGTAGGAAAAGAGAGAAAATGCATGAGACCTAGGTCTAAGAGAATAAATCAACCAATTATGATAGGATAAGGAAAGGGGAATGATGCTTATTCATTGGCACAAGAATTAAAAAAACCCAAAGTTAGATTGGCTTAAGGAACATAAGCCTTTAGAATGCTTCACATTAGCATATGTTGGTTGATAAAAATATGTCTTGATCACATTATGTCAAGTAAGCTCTTAATCCATTGATTTGTATATGGTACAAAGGGGAAATAGGTGATAGGTGGTGTAAAGGGTAGTGTAACATATTTAGGGTTAGTTTTCCCTTTCTATAAGTGACCTACGAACCTTAATAGATAGTCCATGTCTTAATGTAGGGTGTAGATTGATCAATGTGGGAAGTCCACTGATGCTGTGTGTGTGTGTGTGTGTGTGTGTATCTATATATATATATATATATATATATATATATATATATGAAAACTAATTATAACTTTCTTTGGGATAGCTCATTCTTGATTTTGATAGAGGGTCTTTTGTTGTTTGATTTTTTATAGGGTTGTTAATTTGATCAATGCAAGAAGCTTCAAATGATTGCTTTGACAAATTTGACTTAGCCATCTTTCAAGGGAGTAGTCTAAGTTTGGATTTGTTTATTTTAGTAGTTGTTCTTCAAGGGAGCAATCTACCTTTTCAAGCATTTTATATTTTGGATAGTTGTCCTTCAAGGGAACAATCTATGTGTTAGAGATCTTTAACCCAAGTGATATTTTGATATCCCAAATTATTTTGAGGCTAGGTTAGACATGAACAAGTCTATATAGGCTTGAATTTTTACCTTTATGAGGGAAAAACCTATATCATAAGAATGGTAATGATAGGTGAAAGGAGTGGTCTAAGAAATAATGACCATGGGATTCTGTCTAATTAGGGACAAAAAGTATCCATGAGAACAATGCCATGGGTCAAGTCATGGTACCCATATTTAGGATTAGGGTATGACTATGGTGGTTAATCACATTTTTCTATGTTGTAATCAGTTGTTCTCATAGAAATGGAATGAATGTGTGAGGAAGGTGAAAATCTCATAAATCAAGGGATAAGTTTAAGTTAGACAAAAGGTGAGTTTGATCCCTATTTAAAAAAAAAATGATGTAGATGCAAAGAATTGAGAGAATCACATTCTATTTTACCTTCAAGAGAGGACAAATGATAAGCTCTTAATCCATACTTATGGGTTATGATATAGGTTCCAGGCCAATTAAAAGTAAATGCGCCTTGCTTGATTTTCTCCATATTGGTCACATGTTGATTTTCCATCAAGATGAGATCTTTGATGTTGAATTCTTGTTATTTTAGGTTCTTTTTATAGGCATGTTTGAATTTCTCTTGATAGAAATGAAGGTGGTTAAGTGTAACTAGGCAATGCTAATCAATTATCTCAAGTCATGATAAACACTCTTGATGATAGTTTCTCTCAAAAATTATGTCTTACAAGGATATGTGAAGAGAGGGAATCTAAACTTTGAGAGGCAAGACTGCCTTTGCTCTGAAGACCAGAGAGAAGGGGTAGCACCCATATAGGTCCAAATGCTAGTATGATAGGCCCAAAAAATGAAGGGGATGTACAAGTGCCAATCCTGACCAAAAGTATTGACCATTTTGGTTAACATTTTGTTGAGGGTTTTGTTAAAGGCTTTTACTTATCCATTTGCTTATGGGTGATAAGGTGAGGAAAAGATTAAATTGATTCCAAATGCCTCACAAAGACCTTGTAATTCTTTATTTTTGAAATATTTATCATTATTGATGATGAACTTATGGGGAATACCAAAGTGATAGATGAATGATGATTGATGATTGATGAAATTGAAAATATTTTTAGCTTTGGTTGAGATGAAAGGAATAGCCTCCACCCACTTGGTAAAATAATTAATGGTGGTGATGATGGAGTGGTGTCACTATGAAGAATGAGGATTGATTTCCCCAATGAGATCTAGTCCCCATTGGAAAAATGGCCAAAATTACTTGGATACTTGAAGGCCATGGGCTAGCACATGATGTAAATTAGTATGTTATTGGCATTTAACACACTTCTTTACATAATAATAATAGTCTTGTTTAAGGGTGGGCCAATAGTAGTCAAGGAAAAGGATATGTTTAGCTATAAATAGACCACTAAAGTGTCCCCCATAGATCCCATCACTCATTTCCTTGATAGCATAGGAAGCTTCATGGCTACATAGAAAATGGAGAAGAAGGTTGTTAAAACCATGTTTGTAAAGGATTCCCCTTAGTATGGTATAATGAGAGGTAATCTAAACAAAGGCTCTTTAGAAATTCCTAGAGAGGTTGGGAAGAATGATGCCAAGGTTGAGGTAGTCAAAGGTTTTCTCATACCAAATGTCTGATGGAGATTTATCCACACTAAAAATGGTAGGGAGGTTAGATTAGATATAATAGGGTGTGATAAATGATGAATGGTGACAAAGAGCTTGGAATTGGAAGGCTAAGATGGGATCTAAGAAGTAAAGGAAGCCATTATATCCATGAACTTGTTGGTAGATTATGGAATAGATTGGATGAGGCAATGATCAAATGATATAAAAAGTACATCTACTAGTTTTTTGTACTATTTCAAGACATCATTCTTATATTGGTAGTATCCATTGACTTGGTTGACCAAAATTTGGGAAATCTCAAAGATATTGACCATCTTAAATCCCAAAGTTAGAGTAGTTTGGAGGCTTATTACTAGGGATTCATACTCAGCCATATTTTTGGTGCACTCAAAATCAAGTTTGAAAGAAATAAGAAGAGGTTCCCCATTGAGGGGAATGAGAATAAATATAGAACCCCCACCACATTGGCACTTTGAGCCATCAAAGAGCATGATCATTTGGTAGGTGACATCTTCTTGAGAAAGAGTCATGATGGAATCATCAAGAAATGCAAGAGGAAATTGTTGGTTGTCTAGTAATTGTTGGTTGTCTAGTAAAGGAGTTTTAACCAATTTATTAGAAATTAATTTCCCTTAATCAAATTATATTAGAAGAAATAAATGTCAAACTCAACTAGTATAATGAGCCACTTAGCCATATATTAGTTTTGGTATGGTTTAAAGTGTATGTACTTAAGTGGGTTAGTGTGGGTGATGACAAAGGTTTTTTGATTGAGGAAAAGTGAGGCATAGCTTCTCGATATGGGTGTACCAAGTTTCATACTCTATAAGTGTTTGATTTATATAGTATACAGCTTACTTTTTGTTTTGTTCATCTCGGTGAGCAAGCATTGCCCCTAAGGAATGGTCAATGGTAGGGATGTAAAGATATAAGGGTTGGTCCTCTTTAGGAGGGGTAATAATGGGTGGAAAAAGAAGGTACTCTTTAAGTGAATTAAAGGCTTTTTGAAATTCCTTATTCCACTTAAAATATGTATCTTTCTTGAGAAGATGGTGAAAGGGTTGAAATCTATATGATAACTGAGAGATGAAGTGACAGATGGATTGGATCCTACCCTAAAAGCTATGGAGTTGATTAAGGTGGGTTGGAGGTGGAATTTCAAGTATCACTCTAAATTTGGAATGGTATACTTCAATTCCTCAAAGAGAGATGATAAATCTAAGAATAATTCCAGATAGGACCCCAAAAACACATTTCTTGGGGTTGAGTCAGACATGAAAATGGATTAGGTGATCAAAGATAATTTTGAGAACTTATAGATGATCCTTGAAATATTTGGATTTACCAAAGAGATAATATACATAGTCCTCTATGATTTTATAGATGAGATCATGAAAGATGTAGGTCATCACATGCTGGTAGGTTACTCTAACATTCTTCAAACCAAACAGCATGACCCTATAGTATAAGGTTCCCCAAGATGTGATGAAATAATTATTATGATAATCATTTGGGGAAACCAAGATCTGATTATATATTAAGAAACCATTCATGAGAGATAACATCTCATGGCTGGCTATAAGATCAACAAGTTGGTCGATGCTAGGCAAAGGGAAGTCATCCTTTGGACAAGCGAGGTTGAGGTCACAAAAGTTAATGCAGAGACGAACTCCCCTTATGGGATTGGTGATGGGAATGATGTTTGAAACACATTGGGGATATTCAATGGGTTGGATGAAGTTAACAGACAAGGGTGCATCATGCAAAGCTTTTGTTTAACAGGCTTAGCATGGGGATGGATGATGATGTTATGGAGAGATATGGAAGGGTTTATTCTAAGAATATATTGATTATACCAAGAAAATGATATGCTTCAATCATGAAGGGTAGAAGGGTAATCCTACTGCTTTGAGGAATCTAAGGATTGACAAATCTTTACAATGTGAGAATTATCCTGAGTACCCAAGTTCACATCAATAATGGATTTGTTCAACATGGTTTGGTTTCTATGAGGAATATATTTGTGTATAAAATAATCCCTATAACCAAGATAAGTGATAATTGAATCATCATCTTGACTTTGCATGGTGTGGATGATAGGAGAATCATTTTCTACCATTTTAAGATGAATCAGGGGAAAGGTCTTAGTTTGGCCATCCTTTTGATAGGTCAGGAGGCCCAAAATAATAGTATTAGATAAAAAAAATAGAAGGGATGATTTCAAAATATTTATACTTTAAAAGAGATGGGGTTGGTGAGGATGGAAAGTCTTCCTCAATGGTGGTGATGGATTTGGGTGAATCGGTGGGTTCTTCTAGTGAGACAAACCCAAGACCAAATAGTTCATGAGGTTTTTGGGTTTTTATCAAAGGTAACTCATGGAATCCATGTTCATAATGGTTTAAGTTTAATCCCTTCCAAACACACCTATGGAGGTATAATTTGGAAAACTCTAAATTGTCTAAATAGGAGAAATTAGAGGTAAATGGTTAGATAGAAGAGGTGGTGGAGGAAGTGAGAATTGAATGACCGAGTCCCCCATAGATGAAGTTGGTTTGGTGGTTAGGAAGCCTAAAAGGAAAAATGGTCTTAACATTGGGATCATAATTAGGGTCATGGTCAAGATTCCCATACTTTGGAGGAGTAGGGAAGGCATCTAAGGATAAAATATGATACTCTCTTGGTGAGAAACATTGGAATGTAGGTTTTAAGGGGTCCTCTATGAGGATCTAAGAAGAAGGGATATATGAGCTATTTTAAGCTTCATTAATGATAAGGGTGGATTTGTTGTTGGTTGGGGGTGAGGTGGATGAGCGAGGAAGAAGAATATCATTTTGTTGATATGTCATGTTATAAGATGTAAAAGGACTAGGTGTAAACACTAAAAATTTGTACACTATAATTCAGAATGTTGTAAATCCCCTAAACTACATTAGGACCCCCTTGGGATCATTCAACCCTCTAACCCCTAGCCAAACCTAAATTGTAGTCATTTTACCTTAACTATCTTAACCTAGCCTTTACCTTAGATTTTACTTATTTTACCCTTCACCCTTGACCATTGATGGTCACCCTAACTGTTGATGGTTAGGGTCCACCTCCTCAACCACTAACATGAAAACTAATCTACCTTTCTTTTCTAAAAATAACTCATCTAAATCCTATTGTGAGCCATTGCATGTGTTAGTTATAATTAAGAGGCCTGGTTCACATATTGTCACAACTCTCTTGCCTTGCCTATAAGAATAAAGGAGCTAGGAGGTGAAAATCATTTGAAATTTTTATAAAGATATTGTGCATCAAAAATTCTCTTTTGCAAGCTAATCATCATAAGCAATCCAACAATCTAACTACATCAGAGAAATAACTTGTTGTCGTAGTTCTACCAAAGTACCAAGTATCATTACTCTGTCAGAATTATGCTAGACTCCATCAATGAGTTGACCACCTCAATCAACCTCCTAATTAGTATTTTATAAGATAAGTATTTGATTTTAAGTATTTAATTACTTTATTTACATTACTTATTTATCTTAGTAATAACCCAACTCCTAGAATCTCACTTTAATATCTCATCAATCAACCCTTTTTACCAACCTAGATCCATACACAGTAACCATCGATGGTTATCTCAACCACCGATGGTCTATTCAACCATCGAAGGTTAGCTTGACCATTGACAGTCATTATGGTAGTAAAATATAGTAATTTTTTTTCACCCACCCACCCCAAACTAAACTTAATTTTATGTGTTCCTACTTATTCAAAGACCCCTTTCTAATTTTTTGAAGCATACCCCAACCATCTAGTACTAGTATTAAATATTTTATCACTAATTTAATCATTTCTAGTCTATTTTGTTAGCAAGCATTCTGGTGTTCAATTTTATTACCTTTTTATTATTGATGCAAGTAACTTTTTTTCTATTTTATAAAATTTATTGTTTAAAACATGTGGATTGATAACCCCTAAGGAAGCTCTGATTTCTAAGATATAGCTATTGCTAGGCAATCCACTCAATTATATGTCTAACAAAAAAATTTGCTTTAGTGCCTTCTTATCTACAATTCATCCTCCCAATCCAAAGAGGAGCTCCTCACAATATTTTGATTCAACATGCATACAATCAAATAGGTTTTTCAACCATACCCATACTTAGTTTCTTCTTTTCTCTGTTTCAATAATATGTAATAAATTCACTTATTTCAACATTTTAGCATGCACAGTGGGACCCTTGTGTCTTTACTTGGGTTCTTATTTGCTTGCATTCTCTCTCTATCCTATGCTCATTAATGAAATTGAAATTTTTTTTAGGCTTAAAATTAAGTGCATACATTGACTGATTGAAATTTTAGTTCATAGAGCTTAACTTAAAAGTAAAGTAATCTATTGTAGTTTCACTCTTTTTTGCACACACTCAACCAAACCACTTTCACCAATTAAACATCAAAAAAACTTGAGATAAGGATTCACTAAGATTTCATCACCTATAAGTAACCTTACCTTTTCCTAGTTATACTAATTGGAGGTCATTACCAAGGGGAGGTCCATCTCAGCTCTCTAGTTGAGTATAAACTCTAGAAATTAATATATTTTAGCTAAGTACCTGACACCCTTATTTCTACAATGTATGAAGTGAGGGGGTATCCCAAATACCAAGCCATGTATTGATTCCAATATAGATTATTTTTGAGTGCCTAATCATGATTTGAAACCAACCTTATATTTCCTTCTAGTAACTGCTCTACAAGCCAACTTTAGTCACATAACATCTTAAGGGATAAGCCAAAAGTGAGATTAATTAAAACTTTAGGTATTAAATAATTTTTAGAGTGTGATTTGATTTATTTTATCTTTTCTTGTCTTCTCTTTGTTTGAGTAGTGAGGTTGCTTGTGCTTTCTATCTCCCCTATCTCGTATGGTTCTCACTCACCAACAACAAAGAGACCTTGTGGACCAAAACCCATCACCATGCTAACCTACCTCTTCTACCTCTTATCTTCATATATGGACTACATTTTTGAGCTAGCAGATTCTCCTCATCCCTCAAGAAGTCTTACCTTCCCCCAAGATGTTCCTCAAGGAGATGCAAATTTTGTCACATTCCTAGATAACAATCTCATAGCCTTATAATTTTATCTTATAACCATGACTTACCAAATCTCATCTTTGGTCCTACCCATAGATCCACCTTATGGCATGCCTTTTCCACCTCATGGGTAGTACCTTTGTTTCCATGGTTACTACCTAATCATTGACTACCCAAGCCTCCTCATCAACCAACAACCCCTTTGAGATTACCATAGAAAACTAACCAACCTAGACTACCATTACCCTTATACCTTCCACTCTTACCAACCACTCCTCCACTATAGGAGTGCCTACCTCTAGCACTAACAACCTTCCTTTAGATACCTTTAACACATCAACCACTACTCTACTTTAAATATTTTTGGTGTCCATACCCTCTACCTTTCTATCGATCATCACAAGGGTTACCACCCTTCCATTAGTCACCAACCCCACTACCAATCCTATCCAACAAGCACCCGTTGCACCAAAATTTGGCTGCATCCCTAACCTACAAGGGCATGTATCCCTACCCAATACCCAACCACCTACCTCTACCTACCCTTATGTATCTTCCACCCAACCATTGACATCAACTTACCCATATGTGGTAGCCTCCCAACCTTTTACCCACTATCAGTATGTGTCCCAACCACCATAATAGTATGCATTTTATAACCCTTCAAGTACAAAAACCTAAGAGGACATAATGAATATGATTATGGAAAATATTACCACCTTGGAATCATCCATTTCAGGTGCTCACAACATCTTGTCATATGACCAAATCTATAATGAGCCCAGCCATCCATCTGTGCCTATTAGGCCATATCCTCCCCAATGGAAAATTTGCAAATTCTCTTAAATTCAAAATAAAGAGGATCCCCAAAAACACCTTAAGGTATTTATTCATTCTTTTTATATCATCACCTATGATGATTCCCTTCTTCTCCACACCTTCCCCATGTCTCTAGCCAGTTTGGCATTGGATTGGTATACTGCCATACCTAAGCACTCCTTTTTCTCTTTCACCCAACTGGCTCAAACCTTCTTGGACCACTTTTTGATCAATATTTCCAATAAATTTTCTATCACTAACCTCTACTCTATCTAGTATTTTGAGGATGAATTCATTTCAAATTTTTTGGCTCATTGGAGGAGCCTGATTAACCAACTTTCCTTTTCCTTGCCTTAACCTGAACTCATAGAGATTTTTGCTCAGGTATGTGCCAAGAATGTCTCCTCTACATTACATGTCAAAATATTTTGAACCTTTGATGAAGCTTTTACCATGGCACATAAGTTATAAAACTAATCCATTGATGAAGGAAAGCTAAAGCTCAAAAACAAGAACTCTACCTATAAAACAAATGGGGCTTCTTCCTCAAAGTTAAATAGCCAGTCCAATACCAATACCAAGAACAAGGGAACTATGAATGAATTATCTTAAAATCCACTCCTCCACATTCCATCAACCAACCAAAATCCTCTAGTTTCTCAAATCAGAACTTGAGGAATCAAAACTAGAATAATCAAAAGTAATTCACTCCACTTGGAGAATATTATGTATCCATCTTGGAGAAGTTATTAAAATCCAACATCATTAAAATTACTCCTATCAAAATTCCTTAGGATTTTTATGCCTCTCATCCTACACCTATTTGGTTCAATGATAATGATCTATTTACCTTTCATTGGGTAATAATACATGACGTCAGTAGGTGCAACACTTTAAAGAGCCTTATCTGATCCCTCATTGATAAAGGGGAGCTTACATTGGACCACCCAAAAGAACCATCAAACCAAGCCATTAATATATTCAGGAAACCTTTCCCAAACCATGTTCCTACCAATAATGAGATCACCAACATCGAGTCATCTCATGATACCCATATAGTTAACATGGTCTTTGATACACTCATTATCAAACCACCTAGTACCCAATCCTCTAGTCTTCCTCCATTTGTTGAGATAGTGGATTTATCTTCTCTTCCTTTGGACACTCAAACCAAAGAAATTCCATCTTATCCCCTTCCACTTATATAGGTAGTGGATTATTTAACCACTCTTTTAGCTAATATATCATAAAAAACAACCATCACCACCCTATCTTCACCTTAAACTATTGAACAACCTATTCCCCCTTTAGAAATCATTCTCGAGGAGGAAACCACCATGTCTACTCCTCCCAATGAGGAAAAACCTATATCAACCTTGTATCCTTTGATTGAGGAAGAGGATGAGGTCACCATCCCTATGTCTCCACCTAGGGGCTTATCTTTTAGGTCTACCATTTAGGGAATCAAACCAACCTACAAACCATTCTTTAGGCTAGTGTATAAAGTGAAATTTATCTACAACCCTAAGATGGATCAAGCCAAATTATAGTATAAATTAGGGATGCCTTATATCACCAAGTAAGAATATCCAACTATACCTAACAAACCAACCTACCACTTCTACTATTTGAACTTCTACCCTACCAACTTCTTAAACCAAACTGACCAAACCAATCAAAAACCTTGGCACCTTCCCCACACTAGGCATTAGTCACCCATCAATGAAGGTGGAGTTTGCCTCATCAAAACCAATAACCAAACACTAGAACAAATCAACTAAAAAGGTAAAACCAAAAAAAGGATAGAAGGCTTGAATCTTTCCTCCCTCAACCTTGCCCTCCATTTTAGGGTCTCATCCATCTACCTTGATTAGGAAGCCAATTGCCTCTACCAAAACCCCACCACCTCTTTTGGTTACACCTTCATAATTACTCTCTAATTCACCTCTTTTCACACACTAACAATACCTAATATACCTACTTAGTGATCTTCCACTCTAGCTCATCAACCTCCTTTCCTAAACCAAGGTCATCAACCAAGAACACCACCCTACCTAAAACACCTATCACCAAACCTATCTCTAAATAACTTCTTACATCAACCATCAAAGAAAAGATCACCCCACCCCTACCATCTTTAGCCAAATCCTACTTAATTATTCTCCATAGGTTATTATAGACTTCTTATTTAGCCTTACCTCCCATCAAACCCTTTGACCCTTTTACTTCCAAACCTGTCTAGTATAATGACCACCACATGTTTTCTTACCATATGACACCCAACCATGACACAGAGAAATTTAAGGCTCTCCAAACCATTATCCATAATTTTTATAATAAGGATGATCTATTCATAGAAAAACCTCCTATGGGTCCCATACCAATCCTACCAAAAATCATACCTACCCAACACTTACCTACTCCTCCACTCTCACCTAATAGTGGAGATGAGTCTAATTAGTCTAGTACCCTAACCTCTCCTTCTATCCATACTATCAACATGGTCACAAGATTATAACAAAAGGATAAGGGGAAGGCTAAGGTTTCCATTTCATGGATGTATTTATCTTGAATCTCCCAACTAACCCACACCCAACCATCTCTATCTTTGACCAAACCCAAGGTGTCTATTTTAGGTACCTCCCAATCTAACCCCTCAGAACCCATCAGGAGAGTTATCCTCAAGAAACTCCAATATACCCCAATAAATATGAGCTTGTATGAGTTGATCTATACCTATCCCCATCACTACCAAACACTAATAGAGGCTTTTAAATCCTTTGAGGTCCAACCCAAGGACCCCCAAACTCTAGCAGCCTTTTTTGGTGCCCTACAAATTTCCAACCTTGTTACCTTCAAGGATTTGAAAATACCTTCTATCCACTTTGAGTACCTATATCTCCCTCTCTTTATTACTAATTACATCAACCAAACCTACATTAAATGGGCCATGATTAATGGGGGAGTTATCATTAACATCATCTCTTCTCATGCCTATAACCAACTCAACCTTTCAAATAATGTCATGTCTAAAACCTCAGCTATCCTTTATTCCTTTAATGACACCATGACCACCACCCTCATAATGATTGTCCTTCATATTTGTATAGGACCTCACACACTCCCTAAAATTTTCTATGTATTTTAAGGTGAATTCTAATAAAATGTTTTGTTAGGATGACCTTGGATCCATTTCATGGGTTGCATTCACTCTACCCTCCATCATTGCATTAAGTTTGAGCTTAAAGGCCAAGTCATCACCATCCAAGCTAACATGAGTCCTTTCTCAACATGCAACATGACCTAATACCCTAATTATGTCCTTATACCCCCATCTAGCATGCCCTTAACATCTAAAACCCAACCTTCAACCACCAAAGTAGATATTGTATCCCCCTCTAATGATGAGGTGTTAACTAACTCATCCATCCCCTTCAATCAGATCCCCATCATGGACCCTTTATAATCAATGTTCCATCACCCTTTGTTGGGGTAGTACCACCATTTATTCCTTGACACTTTCCCTATTCCATATGCTTATGGCCAACTCACCCACTACCCATGATATGACCCCAATGTTAGAACTATTATTCCCTTTAGACCTCCTAATCATCAGACCCATTTTGTCTATGGGGTAATAAATAAACCCCTTGGTACTTCTATCACCTCTCTTTCACCAAGACCATTTACTACCAATTTTTCCTACCTAGATAAACCAAGCTTTGCCAAGACATACCTTCATTAGTGTGCTTGGAAAGGCTTTGGTCTTGGGTGGTATGAAAATAGACCACATGATTTGGTCTCCATTGAGACCAAGAAACCTCATGAAAAACATGGCCTTGGTTTCATCCTGCCTAATAAGAAGTAACCCAAACCACCTACCACCACCATTATTGAGGATGATGCCCTTTTCTCAACAACCTCTCCACCACCTACATGTGAAGATGATGACATCAACCCACCTAAATTTTTTTTCATCAACATGATCACCTTAGGACCCTTGAATTATCAAAATGAAGGGATGAACATAACCATCCATTTAATCAACCCTAATTTGATAGGAGAAGAATCCCTTACCATTAACATTATTTAGTACAAAGATGATGATTATATTCTCACCTACCTTGGTACCCTAAATTCTTCCATCCACAAATCCCATCCTCTTAAGATCTCAACCATGTTGAATGAATCCACCATAGATATCAACTTGGGTACCTTGAATAACCCCCACATTATCAAACTTATCCAACCATTGAATGCTAAAGAAGTTTAGGACTTCCCCTCTTTCCTCCAAGATTATAGCATAGCCTTTTCATGGTCTTATAATGACATAGAATTTACCTCACCATTACCACCTATAACATAGTCACTCACTATGATGACAAACCTATCAATCAAAAGATCTAATGTATGCATCTCTACATTACCCTTCTCATCAAAGAAGAGATTTAGCATCTTCTATCTATCAACTTCATTAAACCTATTTACTACCCATAATGGGTCTCAAATGTTGTGCCTATCACCAAAACCACATGGGGACTATGTATTTGTGTGGAATTTCATAACCTCAACCTCACTTACCCCAAAGATGACTTTCCTCTACCCAGGTGTTGAGTTGTGGAGATAAAAGCTTCACTAAATGTGCAAATGTGGAGGTTGGTAGGTTACATAGTAACTGACATCAGTCAGCCAAACTGACATCGGTTATCTCTAACTACATAGTAACTGGTATCGATTAGGGATCAGCTGGCATTGGTCACCTTCTGATTGACATCGATCATCTGTACGTTTCTAAAACTGTTCTAATTTTAGAAAAATAGTTAATTTGCATGTAAAGACTAATTTTAGTCTTGATTCTACATTTCTAATTATTGTTTGGTTTGGGATCTATTTAAGAGACCCATGGGGCTGTATTATAATGAAGGACTAAGGGATTAGATCCTTATGTGTAAGATCTAGAAGGTCTATAAGAGTGCAAGATTAGGAAGATCTACATGTAAGCAAGGTCAATTAGATCTACAAGGTGCAAGATCAAGAAGATCTACTGTGAGAGTAGGCAACAATAGTTGAGTTGATTGTCACTTGGAAGTAGGCAACAACAACCATTGGGTTGATTGTCACTGGAGGGAACAACTCAGTGTTGAGTTGGTTGTAATTGATTGAGAGAGAGAACTCTTGAGGGAGAATTACTGTAAACCCAAGAGGTGTGGTAGAGAGTGAGATTTTTTCATTGTATTTCCTTATGGAAGAGTGTTAATACAGATTGTATTGTTTCTCATATCTCCTATTCTTTGTTGTTTCTGATTTCTAGTTACTTATTACTTCTGGTTTAATTCCATGTTTAGTTTCTTATACAAAGGTAATCAATTATACTCTAAGGAGGATCCTAACAATTGGTATCAGAGCTAGGTTCACTAACAAGTGTTAGAGCAGGTTAGTGTTTGTTGATTACAGATTCACTCACATGGGTTTCTATTTGAGTGGGAGTAAAGTAATGGTAGAAGAAAGTAAACTAAGAATGGAGAAATTCAATGGCAAGAATTATCAATTATGGAGGATGCAGATAGAAGATTATCTGTATCAGAAAGATCTGTACTTACCATTGGTTGTTGTTTCAAGTAAGCCCACATATATGCAAGATGAAGAATGGAATGTTCTTGATAGAAAGGCTCTGGGATCTATAAGGTTGAGCCTGGCATCATCTGTGATTTCCAACTTATCACAGGCAAAGACAATGGTAGAGTTAATGGATACTTTGGCAAATTTATATGAAAAACCTTCAGCTTTGAATAAGGTATTTCTTATGAAGAAATTATTTAATTTGCAAATGCAGGAAGGTGGATCGGTATATAGTCATCTTAATGATTTCCATATGATTGTAAATCAGTTAGTTTTAGTCAAAATAGTTTTTGATGATGAAATTAAGGCTCTCTTAATCTTATGCTCTTTACTTGAAAGTTAAAATAGTTTGGTAATGGCAATTAGTAATATTGTGTCTGCTTCAAACATATTGAAAGTTGATGATGTTGTTGGTGTAATCTTGAATGAAGAAATTCACAGGAAAAGCACAGGGGAAACATCAGGTAATGCTTTAAGTGTTGAAAGTAGGGGATGACAAAGAGAGAAGGGTAAGCAAGGGAAATCAAGGTCAAAGATAGGTAGTAGATCCAAATCCAGAAATGGAGGAATAACCTGCTAAAATTGTGGAAAGAAAGGACATGCAAAGAAAGATTGTTGGTTGAAAGAATATCAGCATGAAGGAAATAAAGAAGCAAATGATGTAGGTATTGTTGCATAAGATGCTCTTGTATTTTCCTTGGATAAAGTAGAATCTTGGGTTTTAAATTCTGGTGCCTCTTTCCATGCAACCCCAAATAAAGAATTTTTCCATGATTATATCTATGGAGACTTTGGAAAAGTTTATTTAGGGGATGGTGAGCCTTGTCAAATTGTTGGCAAAGGAAAAGTGCAGCTGAAATTTTAGAATGGCAACACATGAGTGTTGAAGGATGTCATGCATGTTCCCATCCTGAAGAAGAATCTGATTTCTATAGGAAAGTTGGGTGATGAGGGTTGCACAGTAACTCTCACAGCTAAATCTTAGAAAGTTTCCAAGGGTGCACTTGTATTAGCAAGAGGTAAGAAAGTAGGTACACTTTATCTATCTACTTGTATTACTGATTCTCCTTCTATTTTATCTACTTCAAATGTAGATGCAAAGATGTGGCTCTGTAGGCTTGGTCACATGAGTGAGAAGGGAATGCATGTTCTTAAGTTAAAAGGTAAGCTTTCAGATTTGAAAAGCATAAATCGAGATTTTTGTAAGCATTGTATTTTTGGGAAATAGGAGAAAGTGAGGTTTCTCAAGACTGGGTCAATAAAGAAGAAGCACATGTTGGAGCTTATTCACACAAAGGTGTGGGGACCAACTCAGGGAGCTTTTATTGGAGGATCACAGTGCTATGTTTCTTTCATTGATGATGCTACAAGAAAGGTATGGGTTTATTGCATAAAGAGGAAATCTAATGTTTTTGACACATTTAAGAACTGGAAAGCCTTGGTTTTTAAGGAAAAGTTGATGGACAGTGATCAGCTCAAGAGGCTAAATAATTTTGAGCAGTGAAATGTTGATTTGGACAAGGTTATGATACAAAATGAGCTCATGGGTAAAAATCATCACTCACAGGAAAACACAGACACCGACGTCGGTCAAGTAGAGACTGACATCGATCAGGCAAGAACTAATGTCAGTCTAGTGGAGACCAAAGTCGATGATGTTGGTTAGTTGGAAATTGATGTCAGTCAGGTGGGAACCGACATCGGTCAGGTCGATTAGGAGGAACTGACATTGGTCAGGTATAGACTGAGAGATGACCAAGATTGGTCACTATTAGAATAAAATTTAGGCAGACAACAAGCTGTCAATGAGTCTCAAATGCCCATGAGGAGGTTTGAAAGGGTAAGTAAACCTCCAATTTTTTATTCCCCTTCTTTATACTACTTGTTGCTCACTGATGGTGGAAAACTAGGAAGTTTTGAAGAGGTAATGCAGGTAGAATCCAGGAAATAGTGGGAGCATGACATGAATGAGGAAATTGATTCCTTGGAAGAGAACCAAACATGGAATTTGGTAGAGTTGCCAGCCAAAAATAAAACATTGAAAAATGAATGGATTTTTAGGTTAAAGAAAGGAGAGAATGGATAGGTGAGATATAAGGCTAGGTTATATGGTCTTAAGCAAGCTGCAAGACAATGGTATTTTAGGTTTGATAGGTTTATGACAAAGCATGGCTTTAGTCAATGTCAATGTGACCATTGTGTTTATTTTACCAGGTTGGATAATAGTAGCTACATTATCCTGTTACTATATGTAGTGTATATGTTTGTCGCAGGGTCACACATACAGGGAATTACTGAGCTGAAGGTAAAATTAGCTCAGACATTTGCCATGAAGGATTTAGGAGCAGCAATCCTTGGCATGAGTATTTCTAGAGACAGGGAAAATCACAGGTTGATTTTGTCTCAAGAGGATTATGTGAATAAGGTAGTGGAGAGGTTTAATATGCAGGATGCAAAATTGGTAAGCACACCTATGGTTGGATAGTTCAAGTTGAGAAAAGAATAGTGTCTCAAATCACATGATGAGGTTGAGTACATGGTATGTACTAGACCTGATATTGCCCAAGTAGTGGGAGTTATCAGCAAGTTTATGGCCAATTCAAGAAAGGAACACTGGAAAGCAGTTCAGTGGATTCTCAGATATCTAAGAGGGACTAGCAGTAGGCATTTTTGCTATGCAGGGTTAAACACTTCTCTACATGGGTATAGATTCAAATATGGTAGGTGACTTGGTTGGCAGGAGAAGCACCACAGGATATGTGTTCACATTGGTGGAATGGTAGTTAGCTAGATTTTAGAGTTGCAAAAGGTTGTTGCAGTCATGGTGGCTAGCAAGGATAAGAACCCTGCTGATATGTTAACAAAGCCAATAATAAAGGAGAAGTTGAATCTTCATTCAACTTTTGTTGGTCTTCAAGATTGAACTTGAAGATGGAGATACAAGCTAGAAATATATTAAAGGATGTTGTTGTACAGGTACAGGTATAGGTGCAGCTATTTATCTCTAAGTGGGAGATTGTTGAGTTATGGAGCTAAAAGCTTTACTGAATGTGAAAATGTGGAGGTTACTGGGTTACATAGTAAACAACATCGATTAGACCAACCGACATTAGTTATCTCTAGCTACACAGTAACTAGCATCAGTTAGGGATCGGCCGGCATGTAAAGACTAATTTTAGTCTTGAGTCTGTGTTTTTTATTATTGTTTGGTTTGGGATCTATTTAAGAGACCCATGGGGTTGTATTGTAATGAAGGACTAAGGGATTAGATCCTCATGTGTAACATCTAGAAGGTTTGCAAGAGTGCAAGACCAAGAAGATCTACAGGTAAGCAAGGTCAATTAGATCTGCAAGGTGCAAGATCAAGAAGATCCGCTATGAGAGTAGGCAACAATGATTGAGTTGATTGTCACTTGGAAGTAAGCAACAACAACCATTGGGTTGATTTTCACTAGAGGGAGCAACTCAGTGTTGAGTTGGTTATAATTGATTGAGAGAGAGAACTCTTGAGGGAGAATTACTATACACCCAAGAGGTGTGAAAGAGAGTGAGATTTCTTCATTGTATTTCCTTCTAGAAGAGTGTTAATACAGATTGTATTATTTCTCATATCTCTTATTCTTTATTTTTTCTGATTTCTATTTACTTATTCCTTTTGGTTTAGTTCCGTGTTTAGTTGCTTATACAAAGTTAATCAATTGTACTCTAAGATGGATCCTAACACCAGGATCAACTAGCTTGTTGATCTTACAATTGGCCATGAGATGTTATCTCTCATAGATAGGTTCTTAGGTTATAATTAGATCTTAATTACTCCTAAATATTAGTATAAAACTACCTTTACCACCTCATGGGGAACCTTATGCTATATACTCATGCCTTTTAGGTTAAATAATGTTGGTGTAACCTACCAACATGCCATGACCTATATCTTCCATGACCTCATCCATAATATTGTTAAGGATTATGTGAATGACCTTCTCAAAAAATCCAAACTTTGAAAAGATCACTTGGCTATTCTTAAGATCATATTTGAACACCTTATCCATTACCATGTCCACCTTATCCCTAAGAAGTGAATTTTTGGGGTCTTGTTGAGAAATCTTCTTGGCTTTATTATCTCCCTTCATAGAATTGAATTTGACCCCACCAAAATCAAATCCATCCTAGATAGTTTTCCTCCAACCAACCATAAGCAACTCTGTAGCTTGTAGGGGAAGCTTCAATCCATTCATCATTTCATTTCCCAACATTTAGGCTGGTGCCAACCTTTACACCACCTTTTGAATAAGGATGTCTCTTTCAAGTGGAATGATGACTATAAAAAGGCCTTTGATTCGATCAAAAATACCTTTTGTCACTACCTATCCTTACCCCTCATAATTACAACCAACCCTTTTACCTTTATATCTCTACCACCTATTATTCCCTAGGGGTAATGATATCTCACTAAGATGAACAACATAAAGAGCAAGCCACTTACGACATTATCTATTTGCTTGTAGAGTATGAGACTTTGTACACCTATACTGAGAAGATTTGCTTAGATTTAGTCTTTGTGGCAACCAAACTTCACCTCTACCTTCTTAACCACAAAACCTACATCATAACCCACACTGATCCACTCAAGTACATACACTCTAAGCCATACCAAAACCATCATATGGGTAAGTGGCTCATGATTTTAGTAAATTTTGACCTTGAGTTCCTTTAGAAAAATTCAATTAAAGGGAAAGTCATTACCAGCAAATTGGTTGAAGAACCATTAGCAGATAACCAACCCCCTCCAATTTTTTCCTTGACAAGTCCATCATGACCCTCTCTCAAGTAGATTTCACATATCATGTCACCATGTTCTTTGATGGATCAAAATGTCAATGCAGTGGGGGAGGTGGTATCATCCTTATCCCCTTTGATGGTGAACCTCTACCTTTGTCCTTCAAGATTTATTTTGAATGTACCAACAACATGGCTAAGTATGAAGCCCTAATGATAAGCCTTCAAACTACCTTAGTCCTAGGAGTAAAAATGATCAACATCTTTGGTGACTTCCAACTTTTGGTCAATCAAATCAATGTCTCCTACTAGTTTAAGAACGATGTTCTATAATAGTATAAACAACTAGTTGACGAACTCTTAGCATCATTTGAGCATTAACACATCCAATCAACCCCATGATATACCAATAAGTTTGCCAACACCATAGCTTCCCTTGCCTTTAAAATCCCATCTACACCCTTGGACTCTAAGTTATCTATCAATATCCATAGGCTTACCCAACCTTCCTATGTCAAACCAGATTCTCCCACCATTTTCAATGTGGAGGAGACCCAACTTGACCTTTGGTATTGAAAAACCTTCAACTATCTTAACCTTGGAATATTTCATTTTGGCCTCTCTAATAATTCTCAAAGATAATTTATTTATAGTACCTCACATTTTAACATACTAGGAGGAATTATTTATAAATGTGGCTTTGATGGCCTCCTCTTCTATTGCCTGTGTAGTCATGAAGCCTCTCACAATATCAAGGAAATGTATGATGGAATATTTGAAAGATACTTTAATAGCCTCATTGTAGCTAAGCTCATCCTTTTCCTCATTTATTACTAGCCTAACCTTAACCAAGACTATTTTGATTATGTGAAAAAGTGTGTCAAATGTCAATAACATGCTAATTTACATCATGCACCCAGCCACAGTCTTCACATTTCTATTAATTTCTAGCCCTTTTCATAATGGGGTATAGACCTAAATAATGAAATTAGTCCCCATTCCTCATATTGGTACCATTATATCATAACCATGATTGAGTACTTTACCAAGTGGGTAGAGGTTAATCCTCTAGTCTTAACCAAAGCATAGAAGATTGTTGACTTTATCAACCATCATATCATCTACCACTTCGGTGTTCCTCATAAGATTATCATTGATAATGGTAAATACATTAATAATAAGCAAGTTTAAGGTCTATGTGATGTATTCAATATTAATTTAAGTTTCTCCTCACCCTATCACCCTCAAGCTAATGGATAGGTAGAAGCCTTTAACAAAACTCTTAATAACATGCTAACTAAAATGGTCAACACATCTAGTTGGGATTGGCATTTTCACATCCCTTTTACCTTATGAACATATTGTACTATCATTAGGACCCCTATAGGTTCTACACCTTTCTCTCTTTTTTTGGAGTAGAGGCTATTTTGCCTCTCAAAGTCTAAATACCATCTCTTCACACATCTTTACAAATCTTGTTTTTGAGAGCAATTACCATCAACACTATTTATCTCAGTTTGAGATACTTGAAAATCATCATTTATCCTCCCTTATTCATCTCCATGTCTATCAATAGCATATCAAACATGCCTATAAAAAATACCTTAAAGTGTGAGAATTCAACATTGGAGACCTTGTCCTAAAGGAAAATCAACATGTCAGTAACATGGAGAAAAGTAAGAGAGGCATATTTAAATTGGCTTGGACCCTATATCATAACCCAAAAGTATGGATTAGGATATTATCCATTGTATTTTCTTGAAGGCCACCCAGAACCTAAGCCCCTTAATGATTTGCATTTGCATCCATTCTTTTGCTAATAATGATTAAGTTTACCTTTTATTTAACTTAATCTCATCCCTTACTATCCACCCACATTATCTCTCCTTATTTTAGGAGCAATCAATTAAAGATGAATCATGTGATTATCCATCAAAATCATAGACTAATTTTGAATAATGGGTACCATAAATCTACCTTGGCATGGTTCTCATGGTACTTTCCACCCCTTTCAAGATGGATCCCCATGATCATTATCACCTAAACCTCTTTTACACCTAATCAACCATATTTTGCTTTTAGTTTTGCCTTCATAAAGGCAAGCCACTAATCAATTCTATGTTAAGCAAAGTTAAATAAATAAATAAGGAAAATCCACACCAATAGCAATCCTGGGTCATTCCTACACATTTACAAATTGCTCCTTTAGATAATAGATGCATAAGCATATTTAAAATTGCATAAATGTAAGGTAGATTGCTCATTTAAAGGACAACTATCATAAAACCTTGAATAAAGCACATAAACTTAGACCACTCCCTCAAAGGATGGATGAGTAAGCATTTGTAAAAATCATAGCAATTTTTTGGAAGCTTCCCACATCAATCAGCTTCCCATATAAAGCAATACATCAAAATACCCACTATCATAATCATAACATAAGCAAATTAATCTTAAAAGCCACAATCAGTTCTCAAATAGCATAATAACATGGAAGCCACAATGGACCTTCACAAGTAGACTTCCCACATTGATCAGTCTACACATTTTAGCATAGGCTTATTTATATTGACTATTTGGACACCAACTTAAGAGGCATGCTAGTCTCACAAGAAGGTTCCATTTTCACCTATTCCCCCTTTATACTCTATATGCAAGGGATTTTGATTTTACTTGACATTATATGGTCAAGACACCTTTTAAACAACTAAAAAATGCTAATGAGAAGCATTTGAAGGGATTATGTTTATTAATCCTATCCAACTTTGGTTTTGTTCTAGTCCTTATCAAAGAAGAAGCATCATGCCTTATTCTTATCCTATCATGACTAGTTGATATTTCCATTATGACATTGGTCTCTTGGTTATGTTATTTATTCTTATATCTAGTATTTTAATCAACCGACCTCATTTGTTTTCTCATAAACATTAACCTTAAATATAAACATTAACCATAAGCATAACCATACCAAGCATGATAATCACATCCATAAGAAATTAAAATGATCAATCATTTTCCACCACATGTCTAAATATAATTAAATCTAGATACTCATTTAAAATTAGCATATCATAAGTAATCAGGAAGCATAACCATAAACCAAAAACATCTCATGCCTAGATAAGCATATATCAGTGTCTACACAACCATAGCATAAGTATAATCCATAAGCAATGTAAACATCACATAATAAGAAATAAACACCAAATGCAATTCAAACCATGACTATGAGCATAATAAAAGTATATCTTATAATTAAAATATACATCATGTCATTAGAATCAATAATACATGTGGTAATGTATATCCTCTCTCTCAATACATGTACATCTCATTACTTTGACACGTAGGTTGGTATCAAAAACACGTCCATCTATATCTATATGTCATAACATAGTATATCATGCCCTTGAGGCACCACTACCACTAGTTCCACCTATTATTCCACTATCATCTAGTGCCTATCCTCTTAGGATGCCTATCTATCCCTCCACTAAAGCAACCCACTAACCTAGAGTCACCACAGCTACCCCACCTACTAAGTTGGCTCTATACTCGCCCCATCAAGATTCCTATAGACATTGTGTTAGAATGATGGTCTTTTAATACCTCAACTCCTCCACTATGACCAAATACCATTCCATAGGAATCATACTTGTTGGCCCTCCTATTGGTGTTATCATGGCTCCTACCCTCTATCTCAAGGTGTCCCTCTTTTGGGTCACCAAACCTAGAGAGGTCCTCACCTGATCTCACTCACCTATCATGGTGGTACTGACCCTATAATGTCATGATTTGGCCCTATAATGTGGCCACATATCCCTATAATCCTATAATATATGCCTATGAAATAGCCAATACTACCCCTACCTACCCATTAGGACCACTTTCCTATGCTTATACACCATCTGGATCCACATCCATATCCTATCAGCCCCCATCATCCCACCCAAAATCAACCACTATATAAAGTGACTAGTACCATGTCACATAACCAACAATAAAACTACCATCATCAACCCATTATCTAATATTTAGTTCCTCATAATCTAGCACCACCTCTTCTAAATATGGCTCAAGTAACAAAAAATCTATAGCCTCCCTCTTATGCCTCACGAATGGACTTGGATCCCATACACTAGGCCATACTGACTTTGAACTCTATCAAATAAGATGAGCTCAGTCTCACCCTCTTTCCTCTTGTATATCCATCTTTAGCTCTTTAATGACAATATATGATGGCTATAGAGGTCCCACATCAAAAATTTGACATACAACCTTTAGAATACGTCTCCCATAACTAATCCCTCCAATGCATCCCTGAACTAGTCAATATTTCTCACACCTCCTCCATCTCCTATGAGGGTGTAATCTCCCCTCCAATGCATGAAACCCAATCTAAAATTCATCTAAGCATAGGCCTCTTATGGTATCCCTAATAGTCTTAGAACCCTAATGTGATTGTATGCCCAATAGTGGAGCACAAAACCCATGCTAATCTTGTACCTCCTATGAGCATGAAATGCCTAGAGCTCCATGTATATCTAGACTATCAAAATTGGTACCCACCCAAACACTATCCTACCAAGCAACATCTCCACCAATGCACCCAATAATAGATTTGAAAATCTACCTATTATTTGAATCTGATAATGTAAAATAGGAAACTACCATCATCATCATGGTCATCAAGCATCTCTTATTTGGAGCCCTTGGTATAATGGCCCATACCTAAAACTAGAAAAATGACACCTAGCATGGGCCTGATCCTCACCATATAGAAGCTCCATATTCTCATCCCTCTCTTCACTCTCTATGTGATATATTGACTCCCCCTAAATTGAAAGCTATGTGATCCTATGAACATCCTCTAGTAAGATGGTAATCTCTCCTATCTATATGAGGAAGGCATTCATAGCTAGATCCCATCTCTTGATGAGGGCCATAATCATCATCACATCTTACAGCAAGCACTGATAGTGTCTCATGTATTTGAGGTTGACCTCTCCCATGTGTGTCTAATCATCCTTGATGATCCCTCTATGGATCTCCACAAAGATCTTAGGAACTTGATCCCTCATCTGGATCTAATCTCGTGCCTATAAAAATTAAAGTTAGTATGCACACTTAGTTTTCCATTACCATTGCTCATTGCTAAATCCACCTCTTTTTCAACCTAAACCCACCTATAAAAACCTATTTCAATACTAACCCACAACCATTACCTCTGCAACCTTATCTCTCATGACCCACAGCTACCAAACATTTTAACCCTACCCTAACTTATCAAACAAACACCTAACTCCTTTTCTAAAAAACACCTACCCCAACCCACAACATTTTAAATCATCCTATCCTAGCATATACTTGGCACTCCAACCCTTTACAAATACTGTAACATATTCTATTAACATACATCTTCCCCAAATCCCTTGACCATTGATGATCGTTATAACCATTGATGGTCAAGTGACCATTCAACTTTGGTAGTTAAATATCGACCGTCAAGTAGAACCATCGACAATCACTATGTGTGATGATCAGTGGAAAAATACCTACCCATACCATACCTAAAAACTAGTAAAATGATATAAAATTCAAAAAATAACATACCTAATTCTATCATATACCCTCCCCTAATTCAAATCCCCTTTCCATTTTGAAATTCATCAGTTAGTTTGTCAAAACACAACCAAAACCTAAATCTATGTCAAAACCCCCCAAAACCCTACCAAAATAACCACAAACTACCAAAATTTAACTTTAAAATAACCAAATAAAATATTATATCAAATTTAAAAACTGCCTACCTCATTCCTCAACCTCTATTGAGGTCAGACCCCACGTCCAATTACTCAACCACATCCTTGTCCACCCTACATCTCGGTCCCAAGAGATCACCTCAACACATACCTCTAACTAATAAATAATCACCAACTCAAATAAATTCTCAATCCACCCTCATTAGTACTAATGCTTATAAAAATCTAAATTTCCTAGAGCACAAAAAACATGGAAGTCAATTTGCAAAAGTGAAAATGAGTTTTCATTTTCACTTTTTATGTTCTAGCCTTTTAGGGTTTCCCCCTAATTGTCAACGATCAAGAGGTCCACATTTTAAATTTTTTAGCCACTCACACCTAGGTACCAAATTTTTAGAGATTACCTTCTCCTACAAACCCAAACCCAGCCATAGAGATTACCCTTCACCAACCAAACCTTGTGCCTCATTGTTGATCCATTTTGGTCCAACTAGTACATATATTGTGACACTTTTTCCTAGTCTTTAACCATAGTGACAAAATTACCATGTTGACCCTTTTTAAAATTATTCCACCTCACACTTACTTGACCCATTTTTGTCTTTTTAGGAGCACTTCCTACCTTGGATACCCATAACACTTGACCTATTTATGTTTTCCAGATGAGCACTTCCTACCTTGGATACCTATAAAAACACTAACCTTGTCTAGGAAACTAACAAGTGTACCCAAACACCATACCTAAATATAGTCACATATTACACTAGTCACTTTTCTTTCTATCACTAACCTTCATTGTTATAAACTTTGACAACCTAGTCAATGTGTGATCTTGACTATCGCACCTTTTTTTCACACCTTGTGTGATTGTTTGTGCTTTAGTGTCCAACCTTTCATTTACCTTCATGATGCCCACATTTGTCATCACCTCCACCCACCTTGTCAAACCCACACCTGATTCTACTTTACCTCATCACCTCCTAGTTTGAGGGGGAACACCTCCTCCCATACTCAATGTAGTCAGACCTTCAACCAACATCCATTTTTGCTTTACAGTTGGTTAATTCCAATCTACATAAAAAAGGGGCAAAATGTAGACACTATAAATATACACACCATGACTCTAAATATCATAATTCCCTTGGACCACTTTAGGACCCCTTTGGGACCATTCAACCCTCTAACCCCTAGTCAAACCTAACCCATAGTCAATTTAACTTAATTGGATTAAACTAGCTTTTACCCATTTTACCCTTCACCCTCAACCACTGATGGTCACCTTGACCATCGATGGTCAGGGTCTACCTCCTCAAACACTAACATACAAACTCATCCACTTTGATTTTCTAAAAATAACTCATCTAAATCATGTTATGAGCTATTACATGTGCAAGTTATAATTAGGAAGCCCAATTCACGTATTATTTCAACTCTCTTGCCTTTCCTATAAGAAGAGAGGAAATACGAGGTAAAAATCATCTAAAATTATTATCAATAGCTTGTGCATCTATAATTCTATTTCATAAGTCAATCATCATCAATAGTCCAACAATTTAGCTACTACACCAAAGAGCCAACTTGTTATCATAGCTCGGCCAAAGCACCAAGTACTGTTACTCTAATGAAATCATGACAAACTCTGTCAATGAGTCAACCATCTCAATCAACCTTTTACAAGATAAGTATTTGATTTTTAGTATTTAATTACTTTATTTGCTTTTCATTTTCTACCCAGCAATAACCCAAATCCTAGAATCTCACTTTGAGATGTCATCAATCAACCCTTTTCAACAACCTATATCCATACACTATAACCATCGATGGTTATCTCAACTATCGACATTCTTTTCAACTACCAATAGTTAGCTTAACCACTGACAATCACCTCAACCATTGACAGTCACCCCAACCATCAATGGTTACTATGGCAATAAAATATAAAAATATATTTTTGCCCACCTACCCCTAACCAAACTTAATTTTTTGTGTTCTTTCTTGTTTATAGACCCCTTTATAATTTTTTGAAGCATACCCCAACCATATAACACTAGTATTAATTAGTTTATCACTAATTTTATCATTTCTAGTCTATTTTCTTAGCAAACATTCTTGTGTTTAATGCCATCACCTTTTGATTATTAATGCAAGTACCTTCTTTTATATTTTATAAAATTGATTGTTTAAAACATTTAGATTGACAACCCCTAAGGAAGATCTTGTTTCTAGGATCAAGATATTACTAGGCAATCCACTCAACTATCTATCTAACAAACAAATTTGTTTTAGTGTCTTGTTATCTATAGGTCATCCTCTTGAGCTAAAAAGGAGCTCTTCACAATGTTTTGATTTAATGTGCACACAATTAAATAGGTTTTTCAACCATACTCATACTAAGTTTCTTATTTTCTCTTTTCCAATAATAAATAATAAATTCAATGAAACACTAGGGTCATCTTGTATGGTGATGACTTGACCCTCATGTTTGAACTTGACACATCGATGCAAGGTAGATGGGACACAAATCATGGCATGGATCCAAGGGAATCGAAGTAAGACATTATATTAGAACTTGCCTTCTATTACATAGAAGAGCTATAAAATCATGTAAGGTCCCAAGTGGATGTTTAGGATGACTATTCCCAAGGTTGCAGCCATAATATCATAAAATAAATGGAGGACTGCTATGGTTTTCAACATGATATTCTTTGGTAGCTAGAGTTGATCATAAGCATGAGAAGAGATAATATTAATACTATCTCCTCCACCAATCATCACCCTTTTGATGTGAGTTTTATTGATGTATGTAGTGATGAAGAGGGGAGGATCAAGATCTTAAAGATGAACAAAAGGTATTTTTTAATCCTTAAATGTGACAAGGGTGGAAAGTTGAAGAGCTATGACAAATGCTATAAGAAGTTGAGGGTCTTCAAGCTAGACCTCTATAGATTGTAGGGCCTCTATAAGTACTTGGAGGTGATGGTTGAGGTATTTATTAGTTTGTATAGGCTCATCTTCACTAGTGTCTAGTGAAGTTGTTTTAAAACTACTCATTGGATATATTCAAAAGGGTTGGAAGAAGAGGCACCCAAAATAAATACTTTGGGTTTTAATGAAGGTGAAGGTGAAGGTGCTTTAGTTTGGTTAGAAGGTTTAGGGGTAGAAGGATATGTCCATGAAATAGACACATTGGTCTTTCCCTTATCCTTTTGGTAAGCCCAAGATCAGGTGACCATATGGATAGTGTGGATTAGGGGAAGCATTAGGCTAGAAGTTTGCTTCAATTCTTCCTCACTTTGGGATAAGAGTGTGGGAGTGGGTAAGTGTTGGATAGGTTCATTTGGTGGTTGGGTTAATAATAGGATCAAGAGAGGTTCATCTGATAATAGATCATCTTTATCCCATAATTTATGGACAAGTGCTTGGAGAGATTTACAATTTTTTGTGTCATGTCTAGGTGTCTTATGGTATGATTAGATTAAACTATCATCGAAATAAGATGGTTTAGGACTTTAAAGGTAAAAAGGTTTTATAGATGGTAGGTTTAAGGAATAAGTCTATAAAAACCTTTTTAAAATGGTCGAATAAGGTTCGAGCAAAGATGTTAAGGGTGATGGGTTTTTGGTTTCTAGGGTGGGAGCCTTCTTAGAAGTAGGCTTCACCATGGAAGTTGTGGGTGGTATAATGGTTTTGGTAGGTTGGTTTAATTTGGGTATTTTTTGTTGGATGGTTTTATGGTGTAAATTTTAAAGGTGAAATATTTGGAGGTGGATGATTGAGAGTTGGATGGTTTTGTGGTTTGGATATAGGTGGGTAGGTAGAGGTAGATGATTTATTTAAAAATGATGGGGAGTTTGATGTTTTCAAGGGGGTAGGTAAAGGTATAATAAAAGGTGTAAGTTTAGTTTTATTATTTTTGGGAGGATTTGCCTTCTTGTTAGAAGGATGAGCCCTTAGGATGGAAGGATGGGGTCTTAAGATATAAGGTAAGAGGGAAGGAGGTGGTATAGCTCTAGTTCTAGGTGGGATTTTGGGTTGATCCAACTTCTTGGTTGGTTTTATTAAGGTTTTCTTTGGTGGTATATATGGTTTTAGATCCAAATTCAAAGATGGGTGAGTAAGGCCAAGAGTAGGAAGCAACCCTAGGTTATTGATAGGTTTAATTAGAGAGGTGTAAGGTGATTTGATAATTTTGGATGGAGATGGTTTGGATGGTTCTCCAATCATTTTGGGGGGAGAGGTGTGTGATAAAGGGATTGAGGTGATGATAGGTTTAATGTTGGATGAAAGTGAGGTTGAAGGTTCATGCTTGTTTTGATATGGGAGCCAAAGATGGTGCCAATAGGTAGCTCAATCCAAGTCGAGTTAAAAGGAGAATTCAAGGTTTTGGACTAGTCTAGAGAAGGGTTTGTAAATTGGTTTGGTTCTTTGGGCATTATATTCAAATATTAGGCCTATATGTTGAAGTAAGGGATGGTTTCTTCATCCTTTATCTTTGGGAAAGGTTCCAAGATTTTGGAGGATGTTCCCTCCATGAAAGGAGTAGATAAGATGATCTCTCTTTGTCTTATGTTTTCCAAAGAGAGAATGAGTGATTCCATGATGGGGGAGGAAGGTGTGATGGCAATGGTTCCCTTCTTTGGTATTTATATCAAAGGAGAGGTGGGTGAGTCTGTTATCTCATCAAGCGGAAGAGAGGAGATGGTTGATTCCTTTATTTGGGTGTCCAAAGGAATGGAGGGTGATCCCATCAATTTAATAAGTGGAGTGGAGGAAGAGGTAGTTGAGGCAATGGTTTCCTAAATGATTTGTTCACTAATAATTATATTGAATGTATGGACTTCATGAGTGTGAGATGATTCTAGTTTTTTGCTATCATGGTTGGTAGAAGGGGCATGATTGGAAAAGGATGTTGAAAGATGTTAAGTGATTGATTTGAGGGTACATTGGGATTGTCCAATTTAATTTATCCTTTATCAATCAAGTTTTAGATAAAGTTTTTGAAGGTGTTACACCTACTAACGTCATTTCTAATAATACACTATAAAGCACATAAATCATTCTCATCATACCAACTGGGTACATGGCAAGAATCATCGAATTGTTGGGGAGGTTTGATGGGGGAAGCTATATGATGTTGGCTTTGAGAAACTTGTCCAAAATTGAAGTGTATGACTCTCATAATGGAGTGTATTATTTTCAAGTAGCATAGTTTTGATTTTAGGTTTGGTTAGGTTGGTTGACAAATGAAGGTGGAGTGGTTTTAAGGAAAACCATGTTTGTGGCTACCTTTGGTTTGGTGTTAGGGTAGTTAGTTTGGTTGGAATTTTTGGATGGTGAAAGGTCATTGGATTTGAAGTTAGAGTTTTAATTTCTTAGTTTAAACTTCCCCTCATCAATGGCCCTGATTTCTAGTTTGGATGTCATGGTGAAAGCCTCATCAAAAATTTTGAAGGTTTAAACTTGTAGAGTGGGGGAGATGTGTTTAGCAAAATCTTGAGAGAAAAGTTTAATCAAATTGAGTTGTAGAAAAGAGAAAGAGATCTGGTTGATAAGACCTCTCCATTGAGTTATGAAATCAGCAATCGATTCATCATCAAATTGTCTGATGGAGTAGAGGTCAATGATGGAGACCTTCTTAGATATAATGATTGAGAAATGGTCTAAAAGAGCTTGGGCAAGTTGGGAAAATGAAAAGATGGAGTGCCTAGTGAGAGAATTATACCAATCTAATGTTGGTATAGATAGAGGCATAGGAAAGGTGAAAATAAGAAGAGCATCATCATAGGCAATCAAGTAACAAGAATGTTGAAATGCTCTTAAGTGTTTTTAGGGGTCCTCCTTGCTTTGGAACTTAGAAAATTTGGTTAGTTCCCATTGAGGAGGGTAAGGCTGGATAGGAATGTATGGGTGAATAGCTTCATTATATATCTAGTCATAGAATAAGAGGTTGTGGGCCCTTGAGATAGATGAATCTAGGTTGGTCACTTTTTCCATCAACATTTTGACTAATTCTCTTTAGGGTTAGGGAGTTCCATAATTGTGTGGTAATTTTTGCTAAGATTGGGTGGATGAAATATATGGATAACTTGTAGAAGGTTATGAATATTCCACATGTTGGTATATGGTCATTAAGGGTTTGAATGATGCCACATAAGGGTTAATGGTCACAAGAGGTTGGATAGATTAGTAATATAGAATGAGTAGGGTGTCATACGCATTTTTTGAGGGGTTGATGTGGCTTTGTTTAGAGGTATGATTGGATTGGTATATTGGGTAATTGATATGGATTAGGTTAGAGGTATGGATGGGTTAATTGGTTAGGGGTGAGTAGTAACTCTAGTATTGATAGGTGGAAGGGTAGAGGGTATAGAAATCACCACATTTTAAAGTCAGGTGGAGATTGGTGGGTCGGTAGTGATAAGGGGAATAGTGGAAATATGGGCATAATATATCCCCATGGTGGGTGGGGAATAATTAAAAATAGGTGAGGTTGTCCCTATGTTGGAAGAATTATTGGTTGGTGTAGGGGGTGCTTGGTTATTAGTTGGGTTACTTGATTAAGTCTGGCTAGAGGCAGTAAATGGATTAATGGTAGAGGAAGATGTTTGAGTGATCATAGGTTGGGTAGAGGTAGTGGAAACCATAATATGGGGAGTCATTTTGTAAGGTGGATCACTAAGAGGAACTGAAGATGGGGTGTGGTGAGATAGGAAGTTGAGGTAATGTTGGAGGGCCATGGGGTTGTTATCAAAGTAGGTGGAAAAATATGCATCACATTGGAAAACTATCTAAGGCATGGTGTGGGGGTAGAAGGATGGGGAGAACCCTCAATATCCAAGTTATACTCCATGGAGAAAGAAAAAGAGGAAGGTGGATCTTGGTTTGTTTGGTTCCTCAACTGTTGTCTAGTAAAGACCATGTGAGAAATACAAAGGAGTAAAAGAAAGATCACGAATCAAACACAAAGAAAACAAAAGAAAAAGATATCAAGGAAATAAAAACATACACTAGAATGCATTTAAAATCTTAGGGTACCTTTTATCTCACTTTTGGATTATACCTTAGTTGGAAAGTGTGAAGAAGAACTTGGTTTATAGAACAGGTACTAGAAATGAAGTCTATGGTTGGCTTTAGGTGTTCAAGGCTCTTAAAAGGATATGTGTTGGAAATAAATATGTGGCTTGGTATTGGGTTCTACCCGCTCATTTCACACATTGTAGTGATAAGGGTGTCGAGTGCTTAGCTAGTATATACCGATTTCCAGAGTTTAGACTCAACCCAAGAGTTGAGTTTTGGTTTCTCTTCTTGGTAATGACCTCTAAGTAAGATATCCAAAGGGTGAAGGTTATTTGATAGGATATGAAACCCTATTCAGGACTTATGTCAATTTTTATGATGTTTTTATTGATTTAAGTGGTTTGGTATGGTGTGTGATAAATAAGTGAAGCTACGATTAGATTACTTTGCCTTTAATTTTAACTATGTGAGCTAAGCATGAAAGAAATAAATGTATGCAAGGTTTATTTTATACCCAAAATAAATTTTCAATTTCATTATATGAGCATATAATAATGAATAAAAAGGTCACCTATATGCTACTAGGTCCCATCAGGTGTGTCAGAATGTTTCCATCAATTTCTGTTTATTTTATAATTAAAGAAGAATTAAGAAACTAAATGTGGGTATGGTAGAAGGACCTATTTATTTTTTCACATGTGATTTATATTATTGTGAAGATATATTATTTCTCTTGGGAATAATGACCTATAGATAATAAATCATTAATGCAAATAGGTTGTTAGATGGGTAGCAAGGTGGATTACCTAGTGTGAGATAGATTCAAGAAGTGTGATCTTATTGTTGTCACTTGAAATTACACCCTATGAGGAGATGGGAAAATATTATCCTCATTCAAGTGAGACAATGGAACCACCTAAGGGCTGTGGCTATCCATATTAGGAGGTGGATCTCTATATTAGGGGATAGCTCCCCTTGATGCATCATTAAAGCTCATATCCTACTACTAACACTTTGGCAATGAAAATGGATAGGGATAACATGAAAGTAAACCTATTTTATAGGAGGTGATACACCAAAATATTTTCTCTACACATACCATTATCATGAATTTGGAACTAAGGACAAGTTACACATACACTTCATCCAAATGTCAATCTTCCCTCTCACATCAGTGCTTCAACATAAGGTCTTGGAAATAGCATATGCTAGGAGGAACTAGACAATAGGCATTCTAAGAAACTCTATTGAGTAGCCTAATCACTATACCTAAAATCTAATTTTACACTTATTGCTGACCTACAAGAGAGAGATCACAAACACACAAGGTACTAAGGAGAGTAACATGTGAAGGTAAATGAAACTTACACTTGCACAAGACCAACAACCATCATGTACACTTAGTGAAATATTTGAATGAGGTAAAAAACTTGTATTTATTTATTTAGGGAAACATTTTGGTAGGGATTTTCCATACCTATGTAGAGATATCATACAATAGCCAAGAAGGCTTAATTTATAGAAGAAATGGGAAGAGATAGCGAAGGGAAGTCCAAGAGTCACTTGGACATGTGTCAACAATTTGAATATTAGTTAAAAATGAATGAGATGGAGGTATGGGGTGAGCCATGTCATGTTAGGAGATAAAAATTTCATCTCCAATCATCCAAGACCTATAAAGTTGTCAAGAAACTCCTTTTCTATGCATAGAAAACTACCCCTCATGATTAGCTTTCCAAAACTACCCTAACTCTACAAATGATCAATTTTTATGATGGATATGAGTATTAGGGGTTACTAATAAGTCCTCACATGAATTTTAGAAGCTCTTAAACCTCCCTATTATTCTAGCCATGCATGATCATACTTGGTAATCCCAAAATAGCTCTTTTCCATTTACCTCTCACAATTGACACCTAAAATCTCTTAAAACCTAAAATATGATCCATACAAGAAGACTAAAGGCATGTTTCCAAAGTATCTATGACATTAGTTACAATAAATAATCCTTAAAAGGCTTTCCAAATAAAGATTCACCATTTTATCTAAGTCTTCCATAGCTAGTTCATTAGGTTTTACCTAATATAATGACCTTTGTGACTTATAAAAATTCATAATCTCTCTTCCTAAAGTGATTTAGTCTCTTGGAAGTTCACCATGCCAGCACAACACAAAAATGGTCAAAATAATCCATATTTTTCCCTATTTCATATAGATATGTACAATATAATCCCATTTCTTTGATCCTCATGGAGTAAAAAAAAACTTATCTTAAGCAGTCATGGTCAAATTTATCCATCTAGATGCACTTTTAGTCTCAGTTTCACCATCGAGTCCTAAAATAGGGTTTATACTGATGGAGTCCATAGTTTTATTGTAGGAGTCTGTAGATAGACTGATCGAGTCCATATATTTTTATATGGAATAAAAATCTAAAAAATACCCTTAAAAGCATAAAATATTCAATTTTAAAGCAAGGATAAGGTTAAAAATGCACATGACCCTCGATTTGGCTTCTAGGCTTAAGGGTTTCCTCATGTATGACTGTAACCCTTCTTGGTTAGAGCATATTATTTGATTCAAAATATTATAGAAAGGCATTTTATATTTTTTTATTCACCCTCCATATTATATAATCATAACTTGATCTTTATTTTCCATCTGATCATTAATTTTACCATTTTCCTCAAAATTGTCATCTTCATGCATGCTAAAACTACCCTTGCTCTGAGACAAAATAGAGAGGGTTTAAACTATTAGTATTGAAAATTTAATGATTTTATAACCTTATCCAACCACAAATTATTATTTATACCAATTTTTAGCTCTTAAATCCTCCACTTGACCCTCCAACTCCTCAAGTTTGCTAGGTAGACTCTTGAATAGGTAGAGTTTGAGGGTGAGCAGGGTATAGGTTTGGTTTGGAGATTTTAAGGGTTGATTTTAGTTTTTTTTAGGACATATAGGTGTCTTAAATTCATTAAAAAACCTATTCCAAACTTTTATATTCTTATTTTCCCCTTAAACACCTTCCATGATCTTGCAAACATGGACTAGGCTTATGACTACCTAGAAAGGGGAATTACTACTCTAGGCCTAGATGTAGCTTACTTGGTCTTGGTTTTAGGCTTCAAGGACACAATAAAAAAATTATTTATGTTTAAAATATCATTCAATTTTCCATACATAATTTTACCAAGTATATTCTCAACCTCACTCCTTTGCATCAAGTTTATCTTCCATTCCCAAGATTGAGACACCTGCTTGTTGAGGAATGAAACACTCCTAAAGTCCTAGCTGTAGGTCTAAGTTCAAACTTTGTTTGATATTTTTGGACCTCAAATTCATGTTTTATATTCCATAAAAACTTCCTTTACTTTTACTTCACCTTATAAGACTTAAAACTATCATAACTTCAATTCCTAGCCTCTTAACTAGAATATACTACCTGACTATGATAGTCATGGTTCTACCCCTATTTAGTGCATCTAGAAAGCATTAGGCCTTGTGGATGTTGTATATATGCTTCCAATTGAGTTAATTGAAGTAAATTTTCATTAATTTAAACCAAATCCACTAAAATATTGACATTTGCTACAAGGGAAACTTTTCTTTCAACTCACTGTTTACCTCAGCTATATGTTGTAATGCACATGCCTGTAGGTCATTTAAGGCCATTTTGAACTTTTTTTATGTGTGTTAGGATCCCTTAAAATTTATTTTAGATTCACATCACCTCATTTTAACTAACACTTTTACCTTTAAACCTTAAAACCACCATGTAGATGTCAAACTACATCACTATCTAATATGTTGGTTGTAGATGTTCCCTCCCAAGCCTGTGTACGGGCATGGAGTTGCTTAGGAGGTCTCAAAACATCAATATATACCTTATATTTTTCATATTATATCATGAATTATATTTTAACTAGTTTTAATGGTTCCAAATTAGTGGCATATCTTAGGATTGTTAAATTTAAATGTAAAACCACTTTCTAATCAATGTCCTGTAGATATCACTGCCCCTTTTCAGTGGGTTTTTTGGAAACTTTGAGACCTTGAAACTCCATCCTTCACTTATCCTCTACTTCTTAAAATTGGCATAGTTGTTTTAGGTATATATGGATATAATATTAAATAATAAATGGTATTTTAATATCCTTTTGTCATGACATATATTATCTCAAAAACCCTCTAGAGTCTCTACTTGGTCCATTTTGGGACTGAGAACCCAATATGGTTTGATCACCCTTTGAAGTGAAAAATTTACATTTCATGGAATTTTTATATTCATGGCATGAAATAAATGACTCATTGGATATGATAATACCTCAAAAATTAACTCCATCATGTCTTTCACAACTTCATAAATCTCATGTAGAAGTTGATTGTAAGTGGCAAGGCAGTGAACCAGAGAATAGGCAGACAATTTGGCTTTGGAATGGTGGTTAATATAAGCTCTCACATGGTAAATAAATTAAATAAATCTTAAAAATTATTATATACACAATAAACATCTTCATGAATCTCCTTCCACATTCAAGAACACAGGTTACTCATCCATGGCTACCAACTTGAGAAATAACCACCATTTTGAAATCTCCCTCAAAGACATTGAAATAAGGAGTATTGTAAAATGATAAAACCATAGAGATGGGATTATTCCAACCTAAAAAAACCTCATTAAACTCACACATCTCCATTTATTCCTAAAAACAAGAAACATATGTAAACTTATACCCATCTTGGATGCAATTTCATAAAAAGATGCCTAGAGTGTAATTGAGTGTTCATGAAGGAGGAGACACCAATATAATATTTATTATTATGGATGTGAATTGAAATCAGATTAATATCCACCTATAGAATCATTCTTCCTGAATCCCCCTATATGGCCCATACCAAGTGCTTAAAGTTGCTCTTCCTTAGCTTGCCAAGTGAAAATGAAGAGAAATGAGTTGCATATGAAATTTATATGTAATATTTTAAATATAAATGTGTAAATTACCCATGGATATGTGAAGGGTCACACCATCATGTTTTCTAAGTGGCACACTTCCTAAGGAGTTGTACAAGTGTCTTTTCTCTCTCTTTAGCCAAGAAAATTGCCATTTTTCTAAACAACCTACCATTTATTCAATTATGTTAGATTAATAAGAATTATAATGACACATGGTACATTAAATAAGCATTTTTAACTTTAATAAATCCCAATAAACTAGTAAAAATCACTAAATAATGACTTTAAAAGATAAATAGACCCAAAAAATGCTTAACCAAAGATATTATAACATAAATTGACACTAATTTACTTATGAAACACATTATTAAAACATATTATATCCCCTTATATGCCTAAAAGTGAAGTTTTTTACTATGGGTTCCCTATTTTAACCTGGAAGTCAAAATTGGTCAACAAATTGGTGACTTATAGGGGTAGTATGCCTGCTATACTAACTAGACCAGTAGCCTTATCAGTCTATTAGGATTATGGAGTCATCTAAGGACTGAGACAAATAATAGACCTTGACCATTGATCAAGATAACTAGTGACTACATCAACCACACAAAGGAAAAGGACACACACAATGAAGAAAAAAAACATGCACAAGACACACATGTGCTCAAGGCACTTAGGAGAAATAAAGGACAACTACTATGTACAACTAACCATAGACATACCTATCCATAGATAAAAATTTAAGATTGAGATTCCTCTTAATTCATGTTATGAAGGATTGGATGAGTCAAGAAGCCTTTTGTCTCTTAGCATTGCTACCTACATGCCTCTCACAAAGTCTTCCAACTTCATTGACATGATGCTCATTAAGAACCAAACAACTCCAAACAATATGAACAAGGAAATGAAATCTTCTTGTACATGATCACTCATTTCATGTTACTATCCATTCACTTTCTCATGATCAACTTCAATCCTCTTTATAGACATGATTTCAAAAGGATTGATTTCATGTTCCTTAAAAGCTTTAGGCGAGTTCCTTCTAAAGGGTGATATCCCCTCTTGATGACTTCAAATATATCATTCTCAAATTCAAAAACCTCTTGAAAGGATAAATTTGAAATCTTGTTTCTCCTTTGCATACTTACTTGAGTCCTAATGCTACCTTCTTCATCCTTGACCAACTGATAGCCTCCTTGAAGAGGATTATGCCTACTCCAATGACCTCAAAAAAATCATCTAAATAATGATTATGAACTTGTCCATGTTCATCTATGGTGTTTTTCAAAGTGAGGAAGGAGTTAATGATCATTTCTTCTTCTTTGGAAAAAGGGAAACATCATTCTTCAAAAGCTTATGAATTGTCCTTTTGTTCACCAAGGGGAGTGCCTATGGTGATCTCCTCCTCATAAACAAACATGAAGTACTCTTGATTAGTCATGAATTAAGCATATTATTCTTCACTTTCCTCTCTCAAGATAGGTTCCTCAACACAAGGAAAACATTATTCATCAACCAAGAAAAGATATTTAACACAAGGACTCTCAAAATCAGATTGGGAATGAAATGTAAGGGGTTATTTTGAAAGCTCATGAGAAAGAGGAGGCAGACCTTAGGCAAAAATCACATGATTCTCTTCCTTCCACTTGACCAACATTTCATCAACTTCAAAATTATCTTGAGGACTCTCTTGATGAAGGGTATATGGGGTGTTTTTAGGCATAGGATCTTTTTTTGGGTCTAAACCTTTCATCTCACCTTGATTGAGCAACTTCATCCTTACCTCTAATTCCTCAATTTGTTTAGCTATATTCTCATGTAATAGTCTCTCTTGAATCTCATATGAATTATCATGAATATGGTGAGTAGATGATGGATACCATGGAGTACAAGAATATTCTTTAGGAAGGGTGGGAGGGACTTGAGAAGGACTAGCTTCATTTTCCACTTCATACTCTTGAATATCGCTCTTCTCTTCTTTCTTGCCCCATGACTCCACTATTTCAATCTATCTCATGATCTTAGGATTGGGACTCTATTCTTGAAGAATGATGATAGATGTTTGTATAGGATCAATCTTTTATTCAATTTCATGTTCTTTGACAAGGCCTTTCTCCTCTTTCTTTCCCATGACTCAACTACCTTACTCCAACTCATGATCTTAAGATTATATGTCTCCCTTTGGGCTGATGGGGATGTAATGTAAGAGAGAAATGGGGGTTTGGAATCCACTTCTTTAGATACCAAAATAGACTATTGCATATGCAAATTTTCCAACTCAATATGCCTATTAAGTTTGGTTTCAAACATACGGTTTTTCTTATCAACTCTCTCCTCCAAATGATTAGGAAAAGGGTGACTTTGATATGATTGATTTGGCTCATTATTATGGGTTATGTATGGCTGATATGTAACTTGTGGAAGTGGATACAAAGGCTGATAGGTTTGGTGAGGCTTCCTTTCATGAACGTCTAGCCTATCCCCTAATGAAGAGACTAAACCACTCACATCAAGCATCTCACTTGTGAGCCTTTTCCAATTGGCTCTCTCAATATGTGCCCACTCATTCTTGACTAACTATAATGAATTTCTCACCTAAGGATGGAACTATTATGAATCTTTTGACCATATCCCCTTCTATTATCAAGCTCCAACATATATCTTTCATACCCCAAAAATGCTTATTTTAAGGTGGAAATGGGTTGATTGGAGAAAGGATTAGGTTGAATTAGAGAGTTAAAACATTTAGTAAGTTGGTTATAAGACTAATACAACTCATAATAGGGTTTAAAATGGTCATATTGAAGTTGATATGGATCAAAACAAGGTTGATAAGGCTCATGACTAGGCTGGCCAAGTACTTGATCATATTGGTATGGGATGGGCAAAGATAGATATGTCTCACTAACTTTTAGAGGGAAAAATTCATAACCATAGGCAGCCATGAAACTTAATTTCAAGTAAGAACATAAAGAAACACATTCCCAAAGCTCTTGAAAGGAGCACTTGGGCTGCTTAACCAATTGATATGTCTTTAGAGTCACCATTGGTGCCTAATAAGATGCCTCCAAAGGGTGATTATCAAGAGATAACACCAAAAATATCTCAATATCTTGGAACAAAATTCCCACTAGGTAGCCAAAAACTATTATCACTTGAACTTGCACCCAATGAGGAGATGGGACAAGCTTCTCCTCATTCAAGTGAGACAATAAAACCACCTTAGGGTTATGGGTATCCTTATTAGGAGGTGGACCTCTATATCAGGGTATATCTCCCCTTGATGCATCACTAAATCTCATATCCTACTACTATAACTTTGGGGATGAAAAGGGATAGGGATAACATGAAAGTAAACCTAACCTATAGGAGGTGATACACCAAAAGATTTGCTATAATCATACCCTTATTATGCACTTGGAACTAAGGATAAGTTCCACATACACTTCATCCAAATGTCAATCATCCCTCTCACATCAATGCTTCAACATGGGGTCTTGGATATAGCATAGGCTAGGAGGAACTAGACAATAGGCATTCTAAGACAACCTATTGAGTAGCCTACTCACTACACCTGCAATCCACTTTGACACTTATTTCTAACCTACAAGAAAGAGATCACAAACACATAAGGTAATAAGGAGAATAACATGTGAAGGTAAATTAAACTAACACTTGAAAAAGACCAAAAAAAATCATGTACACTTAGTGAAATATTTGAAAGAGGTAAAACACTTGTCTTTATTGATTTAAGGCAAAAATTTGGTAGGGATTCACCATACCTAGGTAGAGAGATCATAAAATATCCAAAAAGGATCATATGATATAATAAATGGGAATATATAGAGAAGTTAATTCCAAGATTCACTTGGAGAAGTGGAAATCATGGATAAGGTAAAAAATGCATATGACCCTCAATTTGGCTTCTAGGCTTAAGGGTTTCCTTCATGCATGAATGTAAGCCTTATTGGTTAGAGAATATTATTTTATTTAAAAGATTATAATAAAGTTTTTTATCTTTTTTTATTTCCCCTCTATCTTATACAATCATCACTTGATCTTTTATTTCCCTATGATCATCAATTTTACCATTTTCCTCAAAATTGTCATCTTCATGCATGCTAAAACTGCCCCTACTCTGAGACAAAATAGAGAGGGTTTTCACTATTATTATTTGAAAATTAATTATTGTATCACCTTACCCAGTGAGAAATTATTATTTATACCAATTTTTATCTCTCAAATCCTTCACTTGACCCTCAAACTCCTCAAGTTTGTAGGTAGACTTTTGAATAGGCAAAGTTTGAGGGTGAGGAGGGTATAAGTTTGGTTTAGAGATTTTAGGGGTTGATTTTAGTTTTATAAAGAAATATATTAATCCTCCATTCCTAAAAAAACATATTACAACCATTTATAGTATTATTTTCCCCTTAGACACCTTCCATGGACTTGGAAACATGGATTAGACCTATGACTGCCTAGAAAGGGGAATTACTACTCTAGGCCTAGTTGTAGGTTACTTGGTCTTGGTTTTAGGATTAAAGGACAAAATAAAAATATTATTTATGTTTTAAATCTCATTAAAGTTTCCCTCTATCATTTTACAAAGTCTAGGCTCAACCTCACTCCTTTACATCAATTTTATTTTGCATTCCCAAGACTGAGACACTCCTAAAGTCTTGGTTGTAGGTCTAAGTTCAAACTTTGTTTGATATTTGTGGACCTCATATTCATGTTAATTATGCCTTAAAAACTTAATTTTATTTTAATTCACCTTATAATCTTTAAAAATTATCATTACTTCCATTCCTAGGCTCTTAACTAGAATATCCTGCCTGACTATGACAGTCATGGTTCTACCCCTATTTAGTGCATTTTGGCAAGCATTATGCCTTGTGGATGTTGTATCTAGGCTTCCAATTGAGTTTATTGAAGTCAATTTTCCTTAATTTAAACTAAATCTACCAAAATCTTGGAATTTTATAAAATTAAAAGTTTTCCTTCAACTCACTATTTACCTTAGCTATATGTTGCAATACACAGGCCTATAAGTTGTTGAAGGCCATTTTGGACTTGTTTAAGGTGTGGTAGGGTCCCTTAAAATTGATTTTAGACTCACATAACTTGATTTTAACTAAAAATTTCACCTTGAAACCTTAAAATAACCATTTATAATTCAAAATAGATCACTTTCTAATATGTTGGTTGTAGATGTTCCCTCCCAAGCCTGTGTATGGATAGGGAGTTTCTTAGGAGGTCTCAAAACATCAAGATCTACCTTATATTTATCATCTTATCTCAGGAATTCCAATTTAAATATTTTTAATGGTTATAACTTAGTGTAGTATCTTATGATTTTCAAATTTAAATGTAAAACCACTTTCCAATCAATGTCTTGTAGATATCACTGCCCCTTTTCAGTGGGTTTTTTTGGCAACTTTGAGACTTGAAACTCCATCTTCCACTTATCCTCTGCTTCTCAAAATTGGAATAGTTATTTTAGGTAGATATGGATATAAGATGAAAAAATCAAGTATGTTTTAATATCCTTTTTTCATGACATGTATTATCTCAAAAAACCTCTAGAGTCTTTGCTTGGTCCATTTTGGGATTGAGAACCCAATATGGTTTGATCACCCTTTGAAGTGAAAACTTTACTTTGCATGGAATTTTTAGATTCATGACATGAAATCCATGAATACTTGGATATGATATGATCTAAAACATGAAATTCATCATGTCTTTCACTCTTTCACAACTTCATGCAACTTCATAAAGCTCCTATAGAAGTTGATTAGAACTGGCAAGGTAGTGAACCAGAGAATAGGTGGGCAATTTGGCTTTAGAATGGTGGTTAATCCAACCTATCAAAAGGTAATTAAATGAATTAAAAATTAAAAATTATTACAAACACAATAAACATCTTCATTAAGCTCCTTTCACATTTAATAACATAGGTTACTCATCCATGGCTGCCAACTTAAGAAATAAACACCATTTTGAAATCTCCCTCAAAGACATTAAAAGGAGTATTGGAAAATGAGAACACCATGGAGAGGGGATTATTACAACCTAAAAACACCTAATAAAACTCACATAGCTCCATTTATTCCTAAAAATTATTAATGAATGCAAAATCATACCCCTCTTGGATATAATTTCATAAAAAGCTACCTAGAGTGTAATTGATTGTTCGTGAAGGAGGAGCCACCAATTTGAAAGTTCTTGGTTTCACATAGTTTGACTAGTTCCAGGTGTAAAATGAATATTGTTGAGTGTCAACATTTATATTTTAACCTTTTCCTATCTTGAACTGTCATAAACCTGAATATGGCATCCTCTAACCTCTCCCATGTTAGCCATAGCTTGGTGACAAGTTGATTTCTTTAGCCATCCATACAAGTGCTCTTTCTTAGCTTAAAAGTGGGCCTATAAGGCATTTTTTGCATATTTAACATTATAAGAGTAATTAAATTAACTAAATATGTCTTAAATCATATTCAAAATAATATTAGGACCAAACTAACATAATTCATGTCTTTGACTAGGTTTGACCCTATTTGACTAGGGTTGGCCATCATTGACTTGAATATTACAAAGGGATAGACTTGAAATAAGACTAGGCTAGTCATAAGTGTAAAAGTTTTATTACAATGACACCCCTATATGACATGAATAAACTTCTACAAAGTTTAGAAAAAAATGTAGGGGTTGACTCAAATTTGACCAAAGGTCAAATTTAGTCAACACCTTCCTTAAAGACTAGTAGGACAAAAACCATTTCATGGTTTTATGGGTTCACATAGGATTAAAACCTAAAAAATTGGTTTACAATTTTGTATTTTTTACCTCCATGTGTGAGAGAAGTTTCAAGAGATGGTGTTGACCAGAAGATGGTATCTTGACCACATTTATCTTTAATGCCCTAGATTTTACACCATGTGAGTTAGTGACCTTCAAAAATGAGATGAGGAATAAGGATGCTTAATATATTTAAATTTACAAAAGGGTCATCAAAAATTTCTTTACAGTCATCTGGAAGTGTATGATTTGACCTATGGTTGAGGATTTGTGTAAATGGAGGGTTAATTGATAGGTCAATTTATGAAGGAGCTATGGTTTAGAGGATAATTGGATCATTATTAGTGGAATGAATTATGTGGAATATTATTTTACTCTAGATATTAAATTTCAAGCCATAAGTATGCATACATAGAAAGTTATGGGCTCTATAAGGTTTAGGAAGGGCTACTAGGCTTTTAAACAAGGCTAGGTGAGTCAAATGAACTTTTTGGTTTTTTATCCAAAATAACAAGGTAAAATTATTCTAATATGAGTTTTTTAGTATATTTTGATCATATTTCATGTTTTAATCATGTCTTGAACATCTATTGGTGATCATGGAGTTAACTTATGAGAGAAAAATTGAAGGTAACTGAGAAGTTTCTTCATGGTTGGAGTTGATCTGAAGGTGATAAAAGGGTGCCTAATCCTATGTGACATATGGGGAGTTATAAATATTTTCAAGGTGTGATCACTCCTATTTACTTCATATTGTTAATTTCTTATTCATTTAGCAATGCATGGTCAAAGAAGAGAGTTGTCAATGAGCATGCTTGAGGTAGTCATGGTAAGGAATGGTACACACAATGATAGGGGGAGTTTATATAATCTCTCATAGGAGATAAATTATTTATTTTCTATTTTAAAACATTTACAAGTCATCAATATTAGTAGGTAAGCTCACTTTATCATTGTGTCAAATGGGGAGAAAGTGTTTGTAAAGGGAGAGAGTATGTGCATAGTTTTTATTATTGGATTTGAAAAAAATTACAAGTGTTGACATCAATTAAAAAGGGGGAGATTTTTTATGTGTATTAAATGATTTCCATAATGTGGATTTTTTTTTTCAGTAGTTGATTTTTATGCATGGTTCTTAATGACAAAGTGTGCCTTATTGATCATGCATGGACCTTGCAGTGTTTGCTTGGTTAGGCAAGATAATGTATGTTGGTGATGTGTTAACTATGTTTTATGGGTAATATTAGGGTTAAATAGTGATTATGAAACTTATTTAAGTGAAATTAATTAATTGGAATAGTCTTGTTAAAGTCTAGGTTCTCCTAGTCATCTTGGCAGAACTTCTTAAGTAAGCAGATTGATGACATCAACATTTGCATGTGTAAAGGTGTCAAAAGAAATTATTTACATGGTTTTATTCATATTTGTGCATAGATCATGTGTTTAAATTTTAAGGTATTTAAATTATGTATATAAAAAGTTATGGTAGTGAAAATTTGGTCTCCTAGGCAGATTTTACTAGTTTCCATAGTCAAATTTGCATTAAAAAGTGATTGTTGGAATTCAAGTATTTGAATTTACAAAAGAAAACTAGTCTACATTATTTTGGTTATAAATTTTGATTATGGATAAATTTGATGGTTTTATAAAAACCAAATTGGTATAGAACTTCAAGGTCAATCTAGGAAAAATTATTTGGAGGTTTGAATGGTCATACACTTACATTTATTGTGGTCCAAAATTGACTGAAGGTTTGGCCTTCTTTTACAAGTGACTCAAGAAGGATGCTTGAGTTTTTTTTGCTTTTTTTTATATGTTTTAAGATGAAATATATATTATATAGTGTTTTATACTCCCTAAGGATCATCTATATGTATTTTTTAGGATTGACCAATCTATCTTCAGTATGAACAATTGCTTACAAGTTGACTTTTGGTTCATTCATGGTGTTTTCATGTACAAGGCAAATGTTGAATAGGTTTTTCATATTCATGGGTGTGTAATGATGAATTTAATAACTTAATTATGTCTTATGGGTCATGTGGAGTGGATATATGTGATTTTAAGTGGTCTTGTGTTCCTTGTTTTGCTTGGTGAAGTGTTAAAGGGGTGATTAGGTCTCCATGGACCTAAAAGGGATTCTTAGCCCTAATTGAAAGGTTTTGATTCTCAAGGGTGATATATAAAATATATTAATTACCTATGTGTATGATTTTTATCATATTATAATTTTAATATAATCCTTTAAGGTTAAGGCATGTCTAATGGCTAACCAAGAAGGTGATGTTCATGAAGGTCTTATAAAGATCATAAACAAAGATGAAGGTTTATAGAGTTTATATGTGAAATACAAAGGGTGAGTATGTTTGGTGGATAAATTAAATATCAAAGGAGTGTTAGGAATATTTTCATGAACTATAGCTCATATTTATTATGTTATAATAGGGTTCTTATAGGGTTGAATATTGAGGATGAGAGAAGAAGTGTAGAGTGATCCAAAAGGTTGTTTTTGATGCATTACATGTGTGTGAAGGTTTGAGAGAGTGTTAAGGGTTGAAGAGAATTTATTTTCACTATTTTTCTATTATATTTAAATTAAATCATATCTTTGGAGGTGTTTATATCATAACGTATTATGTGGGTGCTCAACATCTAGGACAAGTGTGTACTTATTCATGCTTAGGGGTTGGTTCTCCTTGTGAAGTGGGTGATTCACTAAAGTATCTTGTTTATGAATTCACTATAGGACTTTATTCCACTTTTTTTCATAATTAATAGTGGGTTTTATGCCCCATGATATTTTCCCACATAATTCATGTGTTATGTGCCCTGATCTTGCATAGTTTCCTTATTTATTACAATAACTAGTTTATATGTTTTATGATTGATTATATTGATTTGTTGAGAGTTTGAAGTTTTGGAATTGGAATTAAATTTATTGCATCATTGATTCACCCCCATTTAAATGATTTTACCTCTAATATTCCACATTTCAAATAGAGTTTGCCATCTTCATACTTTAATATTATCCATGTTATAATGACATTGTATACTTTTAACAAATAATGTCTTAGGAAAATTGTCATATAATTTCATTATCACTTCAATAGAAGAGGTGGTCCAATCCCTTACTTGAGATTCCATTTACATTATAAAATATCTACATATATTCTTATTCTAGAATGTAGGATACATAACTACAACTCCCTTGAAGTTTCCCAACCCAAATAATTATATTCCTTCTCCTTGGCATATGTGACATGAAAAATTAGGTCAAGAGAAAAAGAAGACATCATTTCAAAAAAATCTTGTCAATTTAGAAGAGTGAAACCAAAATACTCTATGACATCAAGAGGCAAACTTGCAAAGAAAAATCTAAAAATGAGAAAACAAATTAGTGCTAATGAATTAGTGGGTTATAATAAAGGGAGTGATTTGGTAGTTAAATCCACCTTTAACAAATTCATCAATACTTAAGTAGAGAATAAATATTTCCTTTGATAGTGAGCATCCTTGATTTCACATAAATTTGATTCATCACTTATAAACAATAGTTGCACTCTTAAAATACCTTGTTTCAGGTTTTTAAAATTTATGAAATAATCACTCCAGAGTTCTAGTTTGATTCAACCCATTACATATGTATTGTTACAATTACCATGGATTGATCAATTGATACTTCAACCTTTTTTAAATACCCTATTGTACCAAAATAAGGTCTTAGGTTAATTTTATGTAGTTGCATATTCACATCTAGGGAAGGGAAGGTACAATTCCCTAACTTTATATTAATTCACACTACACATAACTACATGTGATTTTATTCCAATGTGCAGGATATGTGATGAAACTCCCATAGTGTTTTCCTAATCCATATTTTTTTTAATTTTGAGTTGATGGAAAGCTAGGTCAAGAAGAAGGAAGAAGACCATATTTTGGAATTTCTATAAATCAAATTAGACAATTAAAAATAAAAAATAAAATGGAATCTAACTAGCAAGTGGCATAGGAAAAAGTATAATATGAAATTGAGGAAAGTATGGAATCGACATAGGATGACACAAATTGTAGTCAATTATCATCAGTGATGATCTTGCGTTGGGTATGAATGGTACATTTTTTATTCCTAATTTTATGAAACCAACACTTTAAATTTAGTGTATAATTATCTACATTCTTGGATAACTCATATCTACATTCATTAATTCAAAATTCATCAAGATGCAATTGTTATACCATCTTTTTCCTCTTTTCAAGTTCAATTGTCATTTCAAAATTTTACCTTTTCCATGTTTATTATTTTTTCACATAAGGCTAGGTTTGAATTAGGTGTCATTGATTTACTAGTTATGGTTATCCCTATTCTATTAGTTTTATTTAATTATTTAATGAAATGAACATAATTCATTTTTATCTAAAAGATTTTGTTGAACCCTTCCATCCTTCAAACACCCATACCTTCCTCCATAGGGTTTCTTGGTTATTTTTCAAACTTGACTTCAAATCTACATCTTTTATTACCTAGCTTATATTCACCTACTTATGCTTACAAATTACATCCACAATTAGGTGTTCACACCTTTGTTTATTAATTAAATTTATATTTTAGTGGTTACCTAGGGTTTTTTCCTCTTATTTTAAATCTATTTTTTATATTTTGTATTATATACATTCTTTGATCATGGATACTACTAGTGATGTTAATTTATCTATGATTTGATCCAACCTCTTATTGATATAGTAACCACCTTAGATTAAGATAGTGACACTAAAATTTGTGATGACCCAATTATTCTAAATAATTTTATCCATATAGATTTGTGACCCCTTACTAACTTTAGAGTTGTTATTAAGAAAAAGGATGGAAGTGTAGAATATTTATCATAAAAATTGAAAGATGTAAAACAAAAAATTAGGAATAAGGATACCTTTCTTGAGGGATTTTCATTGGAAGGTTATACTCCTTTTATGACAATTGGTGAGCCTTATATTATTAAATCACCATCCTTTACATTTATTAAAGTTACAATTCTCAATTGGACATATTCTTTTTACATGTTTGTTGTTTTTAGCACATAAGGTTAGGTCTAAATTGTGTATTTCACTTATTTGTCATAGAATTCTCCTTTTTTCATTCATTTTAGCCACTTTTTAATGAAATTAACGTGATTCACTATTAGATAAAACATTTTTATGAACCTCTATATTCTTAAAACACTCATTCCTTCTTCTATAGGGTTTCATGGTTATTTTTTCGATATCATTTCAAATCTACATCTATTTTTATATCTCTGAACAAACCCTAGTTTTTATTCACCTATATATGCTTACAAACTACAACCACCCTCATAATTTGGTGGGCACACCATTTTTACTTGATTACATTTTTTTTAGGTAACCTAGAGTTTGGTTCTCTTATTTCAATTATGATTTTCAAAATTTCTTATTTTATACATGCATTGACCATGGCTACTACTAGTGATGTTAATCCTTCTATAGTTGATGTTTAGTGCTAAAGGCCAACCTCTCATTGATAGAGTACCCACCTCAAGTTATGATAGTGACATGGTAACTTTTTATGTTCCAAAATATGTTGAAGAGGTTGATCAACATAGAGTTTCAACCATTGATAGTTTTAGACTTGTGATTGAGATAAACTTTATAAGTGTAGAGTATTTATTGTAAAAACTAAAATTTGTACAATAAAAACATAAGAATAAGGATACATTACATAATAAAATTTGATTGGATTATTATTCTCCTACATTAGGTTTTAAGGATTGTACTCCCCATGAAACTATTATTCGTATACCTCCACCTAGTGATAGAATTCCCCTCATGAAATCTAAAGGTTGACACTCACCAATATTCATTTGACACATGGGAGAGGTTAGAGGATGTCAGATTTAGGTTTTTGATAGTTAAATATAGCCACCAATCTAAGATTTCTTGGTTTCACATAGTTTTGTTTCATTTGAGGGCATTAATAATCATATTTTCTCCATCAGGTTAGCTATAAGTGGTGATTCTTGTTATGGCTGATATGATCAGTGTTGTGAGCCAATGAAGTGAACATGGACTACTTAACTTTAGTAGCTCGAGGTCCTCATACAATATTTTAGTCTTTGGAATGATTTGTGCAGAGCTTCGATAGCTAGGAGAATGATAGTCGAGTTCTTGTATATAAAATCTCAGAATGTGCGTGCGAATGTGTGAGAAGGTGGCCTCAGCTCAATGTTAGAGCTTGGCTTATGTAAATGACATCAGTGATTCCACTGGCATCGACGTAGGACTACTGATGTCAGCTAATGATTGACTGACGTCGATAGAGAGAGAATAGGTAAAAGGGCTATTTTTAGCCCTTTTCCCATTTTTCCACCTGCCAAGTGCTTTTTCCATTGGAGAACGGTCAAAACAAGGGCTTATGAGGCATGAGAGTTGGTTAGGGAGTTAAGATGGAGTGAGAATAGGTCATGGGTAGTTAGAGTTTGGAGGACCTAGTCTCAGGCTGACTCATAGGCTAAGAAATGGTCTTAGGGTGAGGTGTCTAGGTGAGGTGTCCAAGGTGAGGTGTCCAAGGGGAGGTAATTAATTTAAAATAAGTAGTTTTTAAATTAATACAGGGTTAGGAGTGTTAACATTTAGAAGGGGACCAAGGGGGGTTGACATGATATTGGTGTCTACATTTGCCCCTTTTTGTCTTGTGGTTTGTTCTGACAAACTGTAAGACAAAAATAAATGTAGGTTACCCCAGGTATGGGATGAGGTATTCCCCCTCAAAGTGGGAATCAAGAGAAGGTAATCCAAAATCAAGTTCTGATTTGATAGGAAGTGGATGGGTAGGGTGAGGTTGGAGTTTGAATGCTGCAATAGTTGAGATTGTGCATATACCACTTCACTTGATAGGCAAGTCAAATTGTCATAGGTAAGGTCGAGGAGGACTAAAATCAAAGTAACTAGTCCCCAGCTTATTAGTGGCAACTGATTGGGTTAAAATGATCAAATTTGTAGCTCCAATGGTCGAGGAGGACTAAAATTGAATTAACTAGTCCCCAACTTAGTAGTGGTATCTAATTGGGTTAAAACAATCAAAGCTGTAGCTCCAATAGGCATCGTGTTCTAAGTATCTAGGCCAGGAAGTGCTCCTAGAAAACACAAAAATGTCACAAATATTGGGGATCAACTTGGTCAAGATTTGATAATAGGTGTGAGGGGTGCATACAATTTGCTAAATATTCATGAGGTAGCATATGCAATCAAAAAAACCAAGGCAAAGTTGTCTCAAAAGTGGTCGTGGTCTGAGGAGATAGTCGTAATCTCTGAGGTCATTTGTCAAGTCAGGCTGAGATATAAGTGATCTCGAGTGTTGTTTGTTGTGTTCAGGGAGATGTATGTGATCTCCAATTTTCCCCATGAGAAATCTAAGGTGACTTCTACAGTGTTTCTCTATATTTTCACTAATTACATTTAAATGAGGAAGAAACTATGGTTAAGGGGTTGTGGGTTTGACGTTACCCAAATTTAGTTCACACCGTATCCAAGCTTTGTGGGAGCTCCTCTTTGGATATGGAGGAAACAACTACAGTAAGAAAGAAACTTAAATAAAAAAAATGTTAGAAGAGGATATGGTGGACTGCCAAGCTACGCGCTTGGTCCCAGAAGCGTGAAGCTCCTTGAGGGATGATAGTCCACTGTTTAAAGGTAAAAGTGTTATAAAGAAAGAAATGACATATGACTTAAAGAAATAGAAAATTAGAGTGTTGTGTACCTATTCTCTACAGTTTGTATACCTTAGAATGCTACAGAAGGCTGGTTGAAGGTTTTGTTTGGTCTATGGGCTGTTTGGATGAGTTTTCTAGTTTGTTAGTTCAGAACATAGTCGTCGACATTGGTATATCTACCAAGGTTGGTCAGGTAAATGGTGCTGACATCAGTTGTGTTGCCGATGTCGATAGGAGTTGTCAGCCTTAGATGGCCTTTAAAATATTTCCATGATGGATAGAAGAGTTTCTGGAAGTTTGGAGGTTGGTGTAGGGTTGCAAGAAGGTGAATGAGGTCTGAGGAAGGGTAAAGGTAGAGGATAGGTGTGAAAAGAGGGTGAGAATAAGGGGAAGGCCTTTCAGCCCCTCCATAGAAGAATTCAAGCCTCTCAATAGTATTTAGAAATATTAATTAAAACTAATTAACAATATATTCTAAAACTTTGAAAAAATAGACCAGAGTACTTAGCTTTATAGGGTGAAGACCTAGAGGTGTCAGAATGGTGATTCCTGTTATGGCTGATATGACTGGTGTTGTGAGCCAATGAAGAGAACATGGATTACTTTAATTTAGTATCTCAAGGTCCCCGTACAATCTTTCAATCTAGTCTCTAGAATGATTTGTGTAGAGCTTTAATAGCCAGAAGAATGATAGTCGAGTTCTACTGCTTGAAATCTTAGAATGTGCATGTGTATGTGCAAAAAGGTGGGCTTAGCTCAATGTTAGAGCTTGGCTTATGTAACTAACATCAGAGATTCAATCAGCATCATCATAGGACTACCAATGTCAGCTGAGGGTTGACTGATGTTGGTGAAGAGAGAATAGGTAAAAGGGCTATTTTTAGCCCTTTGCCCATTTCTCCATTCGCCAAGTGCCTTTTCCATTGGAGAATGGTCAAAACAAGCATTGATGAGGCATAAGAGTTGGTTAGGGAGTTAAGATGGAGTGAGAATAGGTCATGGATAGTTAGAGTTTGGAAGACCTAGTCTCATGCTGACTCATAGGCTAAGAAATGGTCTTAGGGTGAGGTGTTTAGGTGAGGTGTCCAAGGTGAGGTAATTAATTTAAAATAAGTAGTTTTTAATTAATATGGTGTGAAAGTGTGGGTTAGGAGTGTTAATGTTTAAAAGGGAACTAAGGGGAGTTGACATGATATTGGTGTCTACATTTTCCCCTTTTTGTCTTGTGGTTTGTTCTGACAAATTGCAAGACAAAAATAGATGTAGGTTGCCCCAGGTATGGGATGAGGTATTCCCCCTCAAAGTGGGAATCAAGAGAAGGTAATCCGAAATTGGGTGCCAATTTGATAGGCAGTGGATAGGTAGGGTGAGGTTGGAGTGTGAACACTACAATAGTTGAGATTGCACATATACCACTTCACTTGATAGGCAGGTCAAATTGTCGCAGGCAAGGTCGAGGAGGACTAAAATTAAAGTAACCGGTCCCTAGCTTATTAGTGGCAGCTGATTGGGTTAAAACAATCAAAGCTATAGCTCTAATGGTTAAAGAGGACTAAAATTGAAGTAACTGGTCCCCAGCTTAGTAGTGGTAGCTGATTGGGTTAAAATGATCAAAGTTATAGCTCTAATGGGCATCATGTTCCAAGTATCTAGGCTAGGAAGTGCTCCTAGAAAACATGAAAATGTCACAAATATTGGGGATCAACTTGGTCACGATCTGATAATAGGTGTGAGGGGCACGTACAATTTGCTAACTATTCGTGAGGTAGCATATGCAATCAAAATAACCAAGGCAAAGTTGTCTCGAAAGTGGTCATGGTCTGAGGAGATAGTCGCAATCTTCGAGGTCATTTGTCGAGTCAGGCTAAGATATAAGTGATCTCGAGTCAGGCTGAGATATAAGTGATCTCAAGTGTTATTTATTATGGTTAGGGAGATGTATGTGATCTCCAATTTTCCCCATGAGAAGTCTAAGGTGACTTATATAGTGTCAGGGCTGGTTGTTTGGGCATGATTTTGGGCAGTGAACCTAGGGTTTGAATAGGCAGTGAGCCTAGGGTTTAGATAGTTGGTCCATTAGGTAGACAAATGAATGGATGGCCGAGCTAACCTAAAAAGCCCCCATGTCAACTAAGTGCTGCCTACATAGCCCCTGTTTTAAGGGCCTTAGACCAATGTAGTTCTCCCAAAAGGGAAAAAGAGTCAAAGAGGTTGTTAGTTATTTTGGTTATGTTAGTGTTTTTAGCATTTCCCATATGTTTTATGGTACATGCTTGAAATGATGAGTTTATGATGATGTTATAGCCTTTTCCATATTGTGTGATGGTGTATGTTGTAACATAGGTTATGTGGTTTTCATCCTTAGCAATTTTCCATATTGGTGATGGTGTATGCTAAAACTGAAATGAGTTTATTTATGCTTCAGCAGGTTTCCATATTGGTGATGGTATATGCTTGACATAAATTGTGTTTGGTTGATGGTTTCCATGTGTATTGTTTTCAATAGAAACTAATGTGAATGGGCTATGATAATTTATATAACAAAAATTGGTATTTGTATTAAATAAATCATGATGTTATGTTAGTGGTTATAAAATGTGATGTTATTTATGATAAAATTGAGTTGAATGTTAGGTTCATAACTTTATAGTGAAAATTATGAGATGACAATATGCGAGCATATAATTTTGAGACATTGCATCCTAAAAGATAAACTGTCATGTGATGAAGGTGTGTAAGAAGTGAAAGGTGCATTGCTCTTTCATTGACAAGGACCATAATGATAGCATAGATAGGTTTTTTGCAAACAAAAGCCCCATTCATGCATTATGTCGTTTGACCATTGGTTTTGTTAGAGAAGTACCCTAATCACTTAATGCTAAGTGAGCTCAAAATCCCTTGGGTATTTTGGGGTAATAGGTGTGATTATGTGATATGTGAGGATAGCGTAACTTTTTAGTAGGGATAACTTTGCCCCTTTTATAGGTGACCCTGAGAAAAACTATAGGCAAGTCCATGACTTAATAGTTTGTCAGTCAATTTTTTTTTTGGTAGACTGATCAATGCAGGAAGTCTACTTGGGGATGTTTTTATTTTGTGGTCATGTGAAGCTGATTGATGTGGGAAACTTTTGAGAGGGTGCTATTTTTGTAGCAAAATTTGGGCATAGCCATCCTTCAAGGGAGTGGTCTATATTTTTCTTTGTATGTTTTGATTTCTTTGAATAGCTATCCTTCAAGGGAGCAGTCTATTAATTATAGTAATAATACAGTTGTCCTTCGAGGGAGAAGTCTACATTTATAGTTTATGATCTTTTAATATTTTTTTAGGCATCCCAGTTTTATGATTTTTTTTTATTGACTGAAATTTTAGTCATGGACTAGACTATAGAGGTTTAGGGGTTTCCCTTTTATTAGGACAAAACATTAATGCTTAAAAAAGGGTTAACTAATTTTTGTAGGGAAAAAGGGTTGAAAGGAATATGAATGAGGATGATGGGGGTTGCTCAAGGGACGAGCTCAAGTTAAACATCAAGTGAATGATTACTTGGTTAACAGTAGAATGGTCACAGATGCAAGGCATTAAGGGGCTCAGGTTCTAGCCAGCCTTCAAGAGAAGACAAATGATAAGTGCCTGATCCATACTTGTGCATTATTATATAAGGTCCAAGACAATTAGGAGAAAACTTGCCTCATTTGCTTCTTTCCATATTGGTCATGTGTTGGTTTTATTTAAGGATGAGATCTCTGATTTTGAAATCTCGCTCTTTCAAATTTTTGTTGTAGGCACGCTTGATGCAATCTTGGTAGATATGAAGATGATTAAGAGTGGTAAGATGACATTCATCGAGTAACTCAAGTTGTGTTAATCGATCTTGATGAAAGTCATCGTTAGAGAGCATGTCGTGTAAGGAGATGTAGAGAGAAGGTATTTTTACTTCAAGAGGAAAGACGGCCTCAGTTCCATACACTAAGGAGAAAGGTGTATCACCTATAGGGGTTTGGATGCTAGTGCGGTAGGCCCATAATGCGAAGGGAATGTGAGTGTTCCAATCCCCTCTAGTGTCGTTGACCACCTTCATTATTATTTTAGTTAAGGTTTTGTTAGAAACTTCTACCTATCCATTTGCTTGTGGATAGTAAGGTGAGGACAAGTTGAGTTTGATGCCAAAAGTGTCGCAAAGCTTTTGGATGGTTTTTTTTGAAAGATTTGCTGTTATCGGTGATTATCTTGTGAGGTACACCGAAATGATAGATGATGTGGTGGATAATGAAGTTGATGATTTTGTCAACTTTAGTGGAGATGAGGGGAACAACTTCCACCCATTTAGTGAAATATTTAATCGCTGTGATAATAGACTGATGTCAGAGAGATGAATGAGGGTTAATCTCACCAATTAGATCTAAGCCCCATTGTGAAAAGGGCCAAAAATCCTTAGCAACTTGTAAAGCATGGCTAGGGATGTGAAGTAGGTTAGCATGTTGCTGGCATTTGATACAACGCCGAACATAGTCACTGCAGTCTTGGTGAAAAGTGGGCCAATAATAGCCTAGGTAGAGGATGTGCTTTGCAACTGAGTTACCACTGAACTATCTTCCACAAATCCCATCATGGACTTGTTTGATGGCATGAGATGTCTCAGTGGTGGTTAGGCATCGAAGGAGTCTGTCAAAACCTCATTTGTAGAGAAGACCCCCTAGCATGGTGTATCAAGCAATACTCTTGATAAAATCCTATTGTCCATTACTAGAGAGGTTAGGAGGAATGATAGAATAAGTCAAGTAGTCAACAAGTTGTTTATACCAAACATCATTGGGACTAGAGTCGATATTGCCAATAAAGTTGATGTCAGTTGAGATATATGAGGGAAATGCCAAATGGTGTGATGTGACATAGATTATTGAAGAGGTAAATGAAGATGGGATGTGTGAGGCAAGAGAGGCCATTGTGTCAGCAAACTTATTCATAGAGTGAGGAATAATTTGTAAGAGATAATGGTCGAAAGATCCTAACAATGTGTAAACATGATTTTTATATCATTGTAAACTTCATTTTTATAAAGATATGAACCGTTAATCTAATTAAAAAATAGTTGCGAGTCACCAAATATATTGATTTTCTTAATTCCCAAGAAAATGGTAGTTTGAAGCCCCAAAATTAAGGCTTCATACTCAGCCATGTTATTGGTGCATTCGAAGTCGAGTTTGAAAGATAGGGGCATGGGCTCACCCTCATGAGGGATTAGGATGACCCCCACACCCCCACTAAGTTGACATTTATATCCATCAAAGAACATTATCATTTGATAAGGGATATCATTGGTGAATAACATGGCAATAGACTCATCAGGAAATTCACAGTTAGATGGTTGGTTATCAGGTAAAGGGGCATATACTAGTTGGTCAGTGATCATTTGCCCCCTTATAGACTTTTGTTGAATGAATTCCAAATTGAACTCAGCGTGAAGCATGAGCCAATGAGCCATACGTTGGTTTTAGTATGGCTTGGAATGCATGTATTTGAGAGGGTCAGTGTGGATGATGACATAAGTCTTGTGGTTGAGGAGATAGTGGCAGAGTTTGGAGGTGGCAAAGACTAATGCTAAGCAAAGTTTTTTGGTAAAAGTATCAATTTTTATAGTCAATGAGCATTTGGCTTATCTAATAAACCACCTGCTCACAATGTTGTTCATCTTGATGCACGATCATGGCACTTAAGTAATGATTTGTTACTAAAATGTAAAGATAGAAGGGTTGGTCATCTTTAGGTGGAATAAGGACTAGTGGAGAGATAAGATAACATTTAAGAGCCTCAAAATCCTCTTGGCAATCCTTATTCCAATTAAAGGAGATGTTCTTAAGGAGGTGATGGAAGGGTTGACATCGATTAGATAGCTACGAGATGAAGTGATGAATGGATTGAAGCTTCCCTTTCAGGCTACAAAGTTATTTTAGGTTAGTTGGTGGGGGCATCTCGAGTATGGCTCAAATCTTAGCTGGATCTACCTCAATGCCATGGAATGAAATGATGAAACCCAAAAGCTTCCCTGAGAGAACTCTAAAGATGCATTTCTTGGGGTTGAGTCAAATGTTATATTGTAATAGGTGAGTGAATATTGTTTTGAGAATGGTTAGGTGGTCATGGTGAAGTTTGGATTTCCCCAGCAGGTCATCCACATAGTCCTCCATGATTTTGTGGAGGAGATCATGAAAGATATAAGTCATGGCGCGTTGGTATGTAGCACCTGCATTTTTGAGGCCAAAAGGCATGACCCTATACTAGAACGTCCCACGTGGGGTGATAAAGGTGGTTTTATGTTGATCTTCTAAGGCAATCAAGATCTGGTTATATCTTAAAAATCCATCCATGAGAGATAACATCTCATGACCAGCCGTAAGGTCAACAAGTTGGTCGATGTTTGGCAAAGGAAAGTCATCCTTTGGGCAAGCTAGATTTAGGTTGTGATAGTCAGTACAAATTCAGATTCCCCTATTGCTTTTATGATAGGGACAATGTTTGACACCCATTGCGGATAATCAATGGGTTGGATAAATGAGATAGAGAGAAGATGTTGAAGCTCCTCTTTGACAAGGAGTGCGATGCAAGGATGCATCCTGCGAAGCTTTTGCTTGACAGGTTTAGCTTCATGGTTCATGATGATGTTGTGGATGACAATGTCAGGGTCAATATTGGGCATATTTCTATAGGACCAAGAAAAGGCTTTGTTATGATCTGTGAGGAATGTGGTATAGTTGATTTGTTCTTGGGCATCTAAAGATTGACCAATCTTTTAAATGTGAGGAACATCAGAAGATGGGAGATTAATGTCAATATATGATTCATTTAACATAACCTGTGTTTCTGAAAGAAGTGATCATTATATGAAGGAGTCATTTGCACTGATGTAGGTGAGTATGGAATCATCGTCCAGGCATTAGATAGTGTTGATGCTAGAAGATTCATCGTTTATCATGTCTAGATAAATGAGAGGAAGAGACCGTGATGCCTCACCTAGTTGATAGGTCAAGGGTTCCAAGTGAATGGCATTTATGAAAAAAAAAACTAGGTGGAATGGAGACCACCGACTCTATAGGTGAGGGTGGGGGAGTAGGCAAGGTTAGAGGTGAATGCTCTATGATAGTTTCATGGTGAGGGCTCTTAGAGGGTTTTGTAGGTTCTTCAAAACCCACACCATGTCATTTCTTGGCATTTTTTATTACCTCATCATTTGGAGGCTCAATGGGCTTGTGGGGACCTTGTTCATAATGCCCAAAGCCAAAAACCTTCCACACACACCTATGAAGATAGGTGTGAGAAAATCTAGGGTTGCCAAGGAAGGAGAAGTCACAAGTGAATAGTCAGGGTGATGAGAGAGGATTTCCAACAGTAGGAGCCCGATCTAGCCCTCCATAAGTGAGATTAGTTTGGAGATCGGGAGGACCATATGGGATGACCATTCTAATGTGATGGTCATAGTTAGGGTGGTGATGAAGTTTTCCATATTCTTGTGGAGTTTGGAATATGTCAAGGGTAAGTAAATGATACTCCCCAAGTGAAAGGCATTGGAAGGTATCTTCCATAGGATCTTTCGTGGTCACTTGAGGAGTAGGCGTAGGTGTGATCAGTGTCTACGACCTTGTCGAGGATTTTGTAGGTGGAGAAGGTGTTTGGGTCGATGTTTTCAAAGGGATGAGAACATCATTAGGTTAGTATGTCATGTTGCATGTTTTAAAGGGGGAAGGGTCAGTAGGAATGACATGAACCTGCCCCTCATGTTTAAACTTGACACAATGATGTAACATGGAAGGGACACAAGTCATGGAACATATCCAAGGTCATCCTAATAGCATGTTATATTTTAACTCCCCCTTGATGATATAGAAGAGTTTCAAAATTATACATGGGCCAACACAAACATGCATGACCATAGTGCTAATAGTAGTGGTGGTGACATCATTGAAAGAATGAAGAATTACATCAATTTTTGACATGTAATTCTTCGGAAGGGCTAGTTGATCATATGCATGGGTAGAAATGATGTTGATACTAGCACCTCCATCAATCATAACCTACTTAACTTGAGTTTGATCAATGTAAGCTATGATAAAGAGGGTGGGATCCTGATCTTCTAAGTTGTAGGCAGGAATCTCAGAATTACTGAAGGTGACAGAGGCAACGATGGGTAACGATTTGACTAAATTAGCTAGTGGTTGGGGGTCTTCAGGTTGGACCTCCACTACCTATAAAGCTTTGATCAAGGCTTGGAAATGTTTTGGGGAGCTTTGTATTAGGTCATATAAAGACATCTTCACAGGGGTTTGGTGAAGTTGTTTCACCATGGAGTCAATAATTGCCTCCGAAGGTGTTGGTTGAGATGTGCCCAAGATAGAAATCTTGGGCTTTGGTGGTGAAGAGGGCTTGGTGAATGGATATGTCTAAGGGGTAGAAACCTGATCTTTTCCTTTATCCTTTAGGGTTTAGGACTTGGTGGCCACATTAATAGTGTTAATTTTGATGAAAGGGGGAGAAGGTGGTAGAGGGACCATAATCTCGCATTGGGATCTCAACTCAAGTGAGGAGGTTTGGGAGGCATGGGATTGTGTTGGTAGTTTGTCAAAAATATGGTCAAGAGAATCCTCAATGAGAAGGGTGTCCTTTCTAGGTGTTGGTGAATGACAACCTTAAGAGCATTACAACTTTTAGTATCATGCCCAGGTGTGCGATGATATAATCAGATTTGAGTGTAATCAAACCAAGATGGTTTTGATTTGAGAGGTTAGTATGGCTTAATGGGTGGGAGAACAATGTTAGAAGACTACAACAATCAGTGTAATAGTGAAGCATAGGAACCCACTAATGGGTTTGTGCTTGTTGTTGTAGTAGGGGTTGACAACTTCTATTTAAGAGTTGTAGGGGGAGTTTTTCATACCACCTTTTTGGCTGTTGGTGTGGCCACACACATAGATGGCACTTTCTTGATGAGAGGTGTCAAATTTCTTGGAGGAAATATGTTTTTGATGGGTAGAGGGAGTAATGGAGGCAGTTTGCCTTTGTGAGGTGTTGGAATGGGGAGCACTCCTATTAAAGTGGAAGGATGTGGACCCAAGATAGAGGGTAATGGTGAAGGTGGGGGAGGAGTAGACCAATGTGGTTTAGCATTCTCCTTTATTTTGGTGCAAGGACCACTATTATGCAGGGTGAGGTTCAAATCTAACTTCACTTGTGGGTGAGTCAGGTTTGATACAGGGTGAACATTGAGAGATCTAATCTATTTTGACATGGTGGACACCTACAAGGGTTTGGATTTAGACATGGAAGGATGAGCTTCTGATGATTTAGAAGTGGAAACCCAATCCTTGTTAGAGACTTGGGGGTAAATCATCACAGAAGGGTTGGTAGTATAAGGTGAAGCTGGATGTGTAGGATAAGGAGCCCTAAGTCGCTCCCATAATGCCTCATACTCTAGGTTCCTAGAATGGAGGAATCATAAGTTTTCTAACAATCAAGAGAAGGGTTTATCTGACATCACGCAAGGCCTTACAGTTGGTCCTTCAAAGGATTTGGGTGATTATGAGAGTGGAAACATGTTAGATGTAGTGATCTTGGGCCAAAGGTGAGAGAGAATCATCACCGAATCTTCCTCAGTCGAAGTGGGTGAGGTGGCCAGTTCTTCTCTCAGTGGAGAAGGGATTGGAGAATTTGGCTCTTCAAGCGAATAGAGCACAGGGATGATCATGCCTTCCACATGTGGGCTAGGAGCATGGAAAGTATGATCCTCCATTGGTAATAAGAAGGATAAGGGCAGGGCCACCAGCGTTGGTACCATCAAAGCATCCTCCAATATGGGAGAGGTCAAAGTAGACTCTCTTACGTGTGAAAGGGGGGTGGATGGAGGACTATCCTCCATCGATGGAGGAAAAATAGGAGAGGAAGGCTCCTCTAAAGGGTAAAGTAGAGGGATGATGGCCCCTTCTACATGAGGGTGTGGGGTATGAATGGTAAATTCTTCTAATGGTAGAAGAAGAGGGAAGGTGGGGGCAAGAGGAATAGGTAATATGGGTTCCTTACGAGGTAGAAGAATGGGTAGAGGATGTGCTTGATGTCATGGGGGTGATACAAGTGAAATGGGTTCATCCATGCGAGGAAGAGGGAAAGGCAAAGGGAGCTCTTCATTGCATGGGGGTGGTATGGGTAAAATAGGCTCTTCTACTCCTAGTGGAGAAATGGGTTAACCAACCTCTTCAGATTGTGGGAGAGGTTGGTTAGGAATGAAAGGAAAGACTATGTTAACCATGCATATGTTGCATTCTTGAGGGTCATCGATCATGGTCTGAACATTGTTCTGACTTGGGGGATGGTTAGGAAATGGTTACCTAAAGAAATCCATGTTTTGGTTGATCGATGCATTAGGGTTATCCAAAACAAGGTCCCCTTTGTCTAACATGTCTTGAATAATGTTTTTTAGTGTTTTGCAATTATTTGTGTCATGACCCTTAACACGATGATAGTTACAAAAGTTAGTTTCCCTATACCATGAAGGGATAGCTCATGAGGGGTCAAATTGGATAGGTGGTTAGATTTGAGGGAGGTTGAAGACTCCCTAATTCACTAATTTATCCAATATGGAAGCATATGATTCTCCTATTGGAGTGTATCATCGCTATTCATACCGTTGTTGGAATTGTCTAGTGATGTTTTACAAAGTGGAGGACTCAAATTGGTTGGTTGTGGTAAAAGATGGTGACCTAAGGACCACATCATGCATTGATCCCTTGGACTTGGGGTGAGAAGAAGAAGGTTTGGAAGAAGAAGGGTCATTGGATTTTGTGTTGGTATTTTTATTACACAATTTGATCTTGTCTTCTTTGATTACGCAGACTTCAAGCTTTCAAGCCATGGTGAAAGCTTCATCGAATGTGCAGAAATTTTAAACCCATAGAGTGGATGAGATGTGCTTGGCACATGCTCTTGAAAAGAGCTCAAGTTGAGGTAGTGAGAAGGAGAGTTGGTTGATCAAACCTCTCCAACAGGTGATGAAGCCAGCTATTGACTCATCCTCAAATTGTCTAATGGAATAGAGGTTTGTGATGGAGACCTTTTTGGTAATATTCATTGAGAAATGATTGAGGAATAGCTGAGCAAGTCGAATGAAGGAGAAGAGAGAATGACTGGGAATGGAGCTATACCAGTCAAGGGTAGTGCTAGAAATTGACATAGGGAATGTGCAAAGTAATAACACATCATCATGCGCTATGAGGTAGCAAGCGTGTCTAAATGCTCGCAAATGTTATTGTGGGTCCTCTTTACTCTAAAAGTGAGTAAATTTTGGGAGTTCCCACTAGCTAGGGTATGGTTGGATAGGAAATAAAGGGTGGATAGGTTCATTGTAGATTTGTTCATATGAAATAACATTCCTCAAACCTGAAACAAATGTCTCAAGGTTGGACATCTTATCCATCAACATCTTAATTAGATCGGCAGATGGATTGGCATGAGGGTCACCCCCTAAGTTATAGGGTACCTAGAAGGTGTTGGAAGTGGCGTATGATGTATTTGGTTGCATTTGTGTAGGTGCAACATACTGATAATTCATCATAGGGGCTGATGTCGAGGCCAAGGGGGCTTGTGTCACAAAGTTAGAGGGCACAACTTGACTAGATGCCGCCAAGGGTGGTTGAATGGCAGCAACACTAGTTAAAGGATAAGTGGTCACTCTCATGTTTATGGGCATAAGAGTGGATGGGATAGAGACAATCAAGTTCTAAAAAGGTGTTGAACTTGGTTGAATTGTTTGCAGTTGAGGGGGTATGAAAACCCCGATGGAGGTAGGGCCAGAAAGGATAGAAGGGGAGGCCAAATTTTGAATATTGGTCATGGTTGGGTTACTGGTCGAGGTAGTGGCCTGAGTGACCATAGGTTGGGTAGCAGATGCTATTGGTATCATTGTCACTTCAACCAAAGAATTTGGCATCCCATAAATAGGGTTACCCAAAGGATCTCACAGTTGGCTTCTAGCGAGATAATGTTGGAGAGCCTTGACGTTGTGGTCAAGGAATCTCTCAAACTCTTGATCCCCTTTGAGAACAATAGGAGGTTGATCAGGGATAGGTTGGATAGGATTATGCTCAGTGTTTAAAGTATACTCCATTAGATGACTTGGCACAAAGGGTGAAGGTGGGAGTGGTTGTTGACTTGCGTGGTCAACAAGGAATTTGGCTTGACTGCATGTCAGGACCATCCAAGGTGAAATGGGTTCAGGTTCCAAAAACTATGTGTTTTAGTTTCAGAAAATGAGAATTTGTGTTAAACAACAATAAATTTGGGTTTTAAGCTTGTTGTTTGAAAAAAATATTATCTATTTTTTTGGCAGTGACTGATGTCAGTTGTTTAACTGATATCGGTTAGAAAATGTTGTTGATGTCAGTGGAGAAACTGATGTCGATTACTGTGTAATTTCAAAAACATAGAAGATTGATATTTTTTGGAAGAAGATATTCTGAGTTGTTTTAGACTTTAGAATGGTACGACCTTACCAGCTTAAACAATCAGATAAAAATTAGCAGAATAGATGATTAGGCAAGCAACCTCTAAAACATTAGATTCCTAGGAATGAGTTTTAAAGTCGTGGTGGCTTATGCCTTAAGAGAATATGTTGGGAGTTTGGCTTGTAGAATAGGTTCTAAAGAGGAAGTCTATGGCTAGTTTTAGGTTGTGTTATGGTGCTCAAAAATATATGTATTAGGGTTAGTACATGGCCTGGTGCTTGGGCTTGCTCCCTTCACTTCACAAACCCAAAGCTGAGCTGGGCCACTTAGCCAAAATATACCTTCCCTATAGTTTATACTCTACCAGAGAACAGAGTGGGTCCTCCTCTCGGTGGTGAAATCCAAGAAAGATCATCGGGTGGGGTAAGGTATCCGCTAGGTGATGAAATCCTAGACGGACCTTGTCTCAAGTAAGTTTATGTGTTTAATTTGAAGTGATTGTGGTTTGGTTGTGTCACATTTGTGCACTACGATTCATTCATAATGCTTTAATTACTAAGTGGGCTAAGTATGCATTCAAGCAAGAATGAAATGTAGTAGTTTTTAACCCAAATTGAAATATGTTATTCAAATGCAAACAAATTGAGAAGAGGTAAAGAGTATGAGTTTTTCACTACTCTATGATGCATGCAAGAAGTAACAAGAAGAGAAAGAGATTTTATTTTTAATTTCTACTAATGATTTCCTTTTGAAACAAAAAGATAGAAGAGGGGATGCAAGAAGAGAATATTTTTCTAATGCATCTACATGAAAATTTGATTTTTTTTAAAAAGAAGAAGAATGAACCCAAGGAAAACTCCAAGGGTCCCACCGGGTGTGCCAGAATGTTTCTCTATATTTTCACTAATTGCATTTCAATGAGGAAGAAACTATGGTTAAGGGGTTGTGGGTTTGACATAAACTGGATTTAGTGTGCACCGTATCCAAGCTTTGTGGGAGCTCCTCTTTGGTTGTGGAGGAAACACCTATAGTAAGAAAGAAACTTAAACCAAAAAAATGTTAGAAGAGGATATGGTGGACTGCCAAGCTACGCACTCAGTCTTGGAAGCATGAAGTTCCTTGAGGAATGACAGTCCACTGTTTAAAGGTAAAAGTGTTGTAAAGAAAGAAATGACAAATGAATTAAAGAAATAGAAAAGTAAAATGTTGTGTACCTATTCTCTATAGTCTGTATACCTTAGAATGCTATATAATGTAGGTTAAAGGTTTTGTTTGGTCTATGGGTTGTTTGGATGAGTTTTTTGGTTTGTTAGTTTAGAATGTAGTCTCTAACATCAGTATATCTGCCAAGGTCAGTCGGATAAATGGTGTCGATGGCAGTTGTGTTGCCGATGTCGATAGGGTTATTAGCCTTGGATGGCCTTTACAATATTTTTGTGATGGATAGAAGAGTTTCTAGAAGTTCAGAGGTTAGTGCAGGGTTGCGGGAAGGTGAATGAGGTATGAGGAAGGGTAAAGGTAGAGGATAGGTGTGAAAAGAGGGTGAGAATAAGGGGAAGGCCTTTCAGCCCCTCCATAGAAGAAGTCAAGCCTCTCAACAGTATTTAGAAATATTAAAGAAAATTAATTAATAATATATTCTAAAACTTTGAAATGGAGACCAGAGTACTTAGCTTTATAGGGTGAAGACCCAGAGATGTCAGAATGGTGATTCCTATTGTGACTGATATGATCGGTGTTGTGAGCCAATGAAGAGAACATGGATTGCTTCAATTCAGTAGCTCAAGGTCTTTCTACAATCTTTCAATCCAGTCTCTGGAATGATTTGTGTAGAGCTTTGATAGCTAGAAGAATGATAGTCGAGTTCTAGTGCTTGAAATCTCAAAATGTGCCTGCATATGTGTGAAAAGGTGGGCTTAGCTCAATGTTAGAGCTTGGCTTATGTAATCGACGTCAGATATTTTTTCAATGTCAACGTAGGACTGCTAATGTCAGCTGAGGGTTGACTGATGTCAGTAGAGAGAGAATAGGTAAAAGGGCTATTTTTAGCCCTTTGCCCATTTCTCCACTTGCCAAGTGCCTTTTTCATTGGAGAACAGTCAAAACAAGTGTTGATGAGGCACGAGAGTTGGTTAGGGAGTAAAGATGGAGTGAGAATAGGTCATGGGTAGTTAGAGTTTGGAAGACCTAGTCTCAGGCTAACTCATAGGCTAAGAAATGGTCTTAGGGTGAGGTGTCTAGGTGAGGTGTTCAATGTGAGGTGTCTAGGGTGAGGTAATTAATTTAAAATAAGTAGTTTTTAAATTAATATGGTGTGCAAGTGTGGTTTAGGAGTGTTAATGTTTAGAAGGGGACCAAGGGGGGTTGACACAATACTAGTTGTTTGGGATAGGTAGTGAACCTGGGGTTTGAATAGGCAGTGAGCCTAAGGTTTAGATAGTTGGTCCATTAGGTAGACAAATGAATGGATGGTTGAGCTAACCTCAGAAGACCCCATGTCAACTGAGTGCTACCTACATAGCCCCTATTTTAAGGGCCTCAAGCCAATGTAATTCTCCCAAAAGGGAAGAAGAGTCAAAGAGGTTGTTAGTTGTTTTGGTTATGTTAGTGTTTTTAGCATTTCCCATATGTTTGATGGTTCATGCTTGAAATGATGAGTTTATGATGATGTTATAGTCTTTTCCATATTGTGTGATGGTGTATGTTGTAACATAGGTTATGTGGTTTTTCATCCTTAGCAATTTTCCATATTGGTGATGGTGTATGCTAAAAATGAGATAAGTTTATTTATGCTTCAGTAGGTTTCCATATTGGTGATGGTATATGCTTGACATAAATTGTGTTTGGTTGATAGTTTACATGTGTATTATTTTCCATAGAAACTAATGTGAATGGGCTATGATAATTTATATAACACAAATTGGTATTTGCATTAAATAAATCATGATGTTATGTTAGTGGTTAAAAAATGTGTTGGTTATATTTTATCATAAACATGTGATGTTATTTATGATAAAATTGAGTTGAATGTTAGGTTCATAACTTTACAGTGAAAATTATGAGATGACAATATGCGAGCATATAATTTTAAGACACTGCATCCTAAAAGATGAACTGGCATGTGATGAAGGTGTGTAAGAAGTGAAATGCGTGTTGCTCTTTCATTGACAAGGACCATAATGATAACATAGATAGGGTTTTTTGCAAACAAAATCCCCATTCATGCATTACATCATTGACCATTGGTCTTTGTTAGAGAAGTACCCTAATCACTTGATGTTAAGTGAGCTCAAAATCCCTTGGGTATTTTGGGGTAATAGGTGTGATTATGTGATATGTGAGGATAGCATAACCCTTTTTAGCAGGGATAACTTTACCCCTTTTATAGGTGACCCTGAGAATGACTATAGGCAAGTCCATGACTTAATAGTTTGTTAGTCAATTTTTTTTGGGTAGACTGATCAATGCAGGAAGTCTACTTGGGGATGTTGTTTTTGTTTTATGGTCATGTGACGCTGATCAATGTGGGAAGCTTATAAGAGGGTGTTATTTTTGTAGCAAAATTTGGGCATAGCCATCCTTCGTGGGAGTGGTCTATATTTTTCTTTGTATGTTTTGATTTCTTTGAATAGCTATCCTTTAAGGGAGCAGTCTATTAATTATAGCAATAATGTAACTATCCTTTGAGGGAGCAGTCTACATTTATAGTTTATGACCTTTTAATATTTTGTTAGGCATCCCAAAAAAAAAATTGTTGACTAAACTTTTGGTCATGGAATAGACTATAGAGGTTTAGGGGTTTCCCTTTTATTAGGACAAAGCATTAATGCTTTCAAAAGGGTTAACTAATTTTTGTAGGGAAAAAGGGTTGAAGGGAATAGGAATGAGGACGACGGGGGTTGCTCAAGGGACGAGCTCAAGTTAAACATCAAGTGAATGATTACTTGGTTAACAGTAGAATGGTCACAGATGCAAAGCATTAAGGGGCTCAGGTTTTGGATGGCCTTCGAGAGAAGATAGAAGATAAGTGCCTGATCTACTTATGCATTATTATATAAGGTCCAAGCCAATTAGGAACAAACTTGCCTCTTTTTCTTCTTTCCATATTGGTCACGTGTTGGTTTTCTTTAAGGATGAGATCTCCAATTTTGAAATCTCACTCTTTCAAATTTTTGTCGTAGGCACGCTTGATGCGATCTTTGTAGATATGAAGATGATGAAGAGTGACAAGATGATGTTCATTGAGTAACTTGAGTTATGTTAATTTATCTTGACAAAAGTCATCGTTAGAGAGCATGTCATGCAAGGAGATGTGGAGAGACGGTATTTGTACTTATAGAGGCAAGATGGCCTCGGTTCCATACACTAAGGAGAAAGGTGTAGCACCCATAGGGGTTTAGACACTAGTGCGGTAGGCCCACAAAGTGAAGGGAATGTGAGTGTGTCAATCCCTTCCAGTGTCGTTGACCACCTTCATTAGGATTTTAGTTAAGGTTTTGTTAGAAACTTCTGCCTGTAAATTTGCCTATGGATAGTAAGGCGAGGAGAAGCTGAGTTTGATGCCAAAAGTGTCACAAAGCTTTTGGACGGTTTTGTTTTTGAAATATTTGCTGTTATCAGTGATTATCTTATGAGGTACATCGAAATGATAGATGATGTGGTGGTTAATGAATTCGACAATTTTGTCAACTTTAGTGGAGATGAGGGGAATAGCTTCCACCCATTTAGTGAAATATTCAGTCGCTGTGATAATAGACTGATGTCCAGAGAGATGAATGAGGGTTAATCTCACCAATTAGATCTAAGCCCCATTATGAAAAGGGCCAAAAATCCTTAGCAACTTGTAAAGCATGGATAGGGACGTGAAGTAGGTTAGCATGTTGCTGGCATTTGATACAACACCAAACATAGTCATGGCAGTCTTGGATAAGAGTGGGCCAATAATAGCCCAGGTGGAGGATGCGCTTTGTAACTAAGTTACCACTAAAATGTCCTCCATAAATCCCATCATGGACTTGTTTGATGGCATGAGATGACTTAGTGGTGGTTAGGCATCAGAGAAGGAGGCCATCAAAACCTCATTTGTAGAGAAGACCCCATAGCATGGTGTATCGAGTAGTACTCTTGATAAAATCCCACCGTCCATTGCTAGAGAGGTCAGGAGGAATGATAGAATAAGTCAAGTAGTCAAAAAGTTGTTTATACTAAACATCATGTGGACTAGAGTCGATATTGCCAATGAAGTTGATGTCAGTTGAGATATATGAGGGCAACACCAAATGGTGTATTGTGACATAGATTCTCAAGGAGGTAGATGAAGATGGGATGTGTGAGGCAAGAGAGGCCATTGTGTTGGCAAACTTATTCATAGAGCGAGCAACAGTTTGCAAGAGATAACAATCGAAAGACCCTAACAATGTGTCAACACAGTGTTTATATCATTGCAAAACTTCATTTTTACAAAGATATGAACTGTTAATCTGATTAAAAACTAGTTGTGAGTCACCAAATATATTGATTGTCTTAATGCCCAAGAAAATGGTAGTTTGAAGCCCCAAAATTAAGGCTTCATACTTAGCCATGTTATTGGTGCATTCAAAGTCAAGTTTGAAAGATAGGGGCATGGTCTCGCCCTCGTGAGGGTTTAGGATGACCCTCGTACCCCCACCAAGTTGACATTTAGATCCATCAAAGAACATTATCATTTGATAAGGGATATCATTGGTGAATAGCATGGCGATAGACTCATTAGGAAATTCACAGTTATATGGTTGGTTATCAGGTAAAGGGGCATCTACTAGTTGGTTAGCAATTGTTTACCCCTTTATAGACTTTTGTTGAATGAATTCCAAATTGAACTTAGTGAGAAGCATGAGCCAATGAGCCATACATTGGTTTTGGTATGGCTTAAAATGCATGTATTTGAGAGGGTTGGTGTGGTTGATGACATAAGTCTTATGGTTGAGGAGATAGTGGCAGAGTTTGGAGGTGGCAAAGACTAATGCTAAGCAAAGTTTTTTGGTATAAGTATACCAAGTTTCATAGTCAATGAGCATTTGGCTTATATAGTAAACCACCTGCTCACAATGTTATTCATCTCGATGCGTGATCATGGAACCTAAGGAATGATCTATTGCTAAAATGTAAAGATAGAAGGGTTGGTCATCTTTAGGTGGAATAAGTACTGGTGGAGAGACAAGATAACATTTAAGAGCCTCAAAAGCCTCTTGGAAATCCTTATTCCAATTAAAGGAGATGTCTTTCTTGAGGAGGTGATGGAAGGGTTGGCATCGGTCAAATAGCTACGAGATGAAGTGACGAATGGATTGAAGCTTCCCTTGTAGGCTGTGAAGTTGTTTTAGGTTAGTTGGTGGGGGCATCTCGAGTATGGCTCGAATCTTAGATATATCTACCTCAATGCCACAAAGAGAAATGATGAAACCGAAAAGCTTCCCTGAGAGAAATCTAAAGATACATTTCTTGGGGTTGAGTCAAACATTATATTGTAGTAAGCGAGTAAATATTTTTTTGAGAATGGTTAGGTGTTCATGGCAAAGTTTGGATTTCCCCAACAGGTCATCCACATAGTCCTCCATGATTTTGTGGAGGAGATCATGAAAGATATAAGTCATGGCACGTTGGTATGTAGCGCCTACATTTTTGAGACCAAAAGGCATGACCCTATAGCAGAATGTCCCCCATGGGGTGATGAAAGTGGTTTTATGTTGATCTTCTAAGGAAATCAAGATTTGGTTATATCCAAAAAACCCATCCATGAGGGATAGCATCTCATGACCAGCAGTAAGATCAACAAGTTGGTCAATGCTTGGCAAGGGAAAGTCATCCTTTGGGCAAGCTAGGTTGAGGTCATGATAGTCAGTACAAATTCAAATTCCCCCTATTTCTTTTGTGATGGGAACAATGTTTGACACCCATTGTGGATAATCAATGGGTTGGATAAATGAGACAGAGAGAAGATGTTGAAGTTCCTCTTTGACAAGGAGTGCCACGTGAGGATGCATTCTATGAAGCTTTTGCCTGACAGGCTTAGCTTCACAGTTCTTGATGATGTTATGGATGACAATGTCGAGGTCAATACTATGCAAATCACTATAGGATGAAGCAAAGGCTTTGCTATGATCTATAAGGAATGTGGTATAGTTGATTTTTTCCTGGGCATCTAAAGATTGACCAATCTTTAAAATGTGACGAACATCAGAAGATGGGAGATTAATGTCAATAGTTGATTCATTTAACATAACCTGTGTTTCCAAAGAAAGTGATCATTGTATGAAGGAGTCATTTGCACCCATGTACGTGAGTATGGCATCTTCATCCAGGCATTGGATAGTGTTGATGATAGAAGATTAATCATCTATCATGTCTAGATAAATGAGAGGAAGAGACCTTGATGCCTCACCTAGTTGATAGGTCAGGAGTTCTAAGTGAATGGTGTTTATGAAAAAAAACTAGGAGGGATGGAGACCACTGACTCTATAGGTGAGGATGGGGGAGTAGGCAAGGTTGGAGGTGTATGCTCTATGATAGTTTCATGGTGAGGGCTCTTAGAGGGTTTTGTAGGTTCTTTGAAACCCACGCCGTGTCGTTTCTTGGCATTTTTGAATAACTCATTGTTTGGAGGCTCAATGGGTTTGTGGGGACCTTGTTCATACCCAAAGCCAAAACCCTTCCATGCACACCTATGAAGATAGGTGTGAGAAAATCTAGGTTTGTCGAGGAAGGAAAAATCACAAGTGAATAGTCAGGGTGAAGAGAGAGGATTTCCAATAGTAGGAGCCTAATCTAGCCCTCCATAGGTGAGATTAGTTTGGAGATTGAGAGGACCATATGGGATGACCATTTCGATGTGATGGTCTTAGTTAGGGTGGTGATGAAGTTTTCCATATTCTTTCAGAGTTTGGAACATGTCAAGGGTAAGCAAATGATACACCCCAAGTGAAAGGCATTGGAAGGTATCTTCCATAGGATCTTTCATGGTCACTTGAGGAGTAGGCATAGGTGTGACCAGTGTCTATGAGCTTATCAAGACTTCCACAGGTGGAGGTGATGTTTGGGTGGATGTTTTCAAAGGGATGAGAACATCATTAGGTAGGTAGGTTGTGTTGCATGTTTTAAATGGGGAAGGTTCAGCAGGAATGACATGAACCTGCCCCTCGTGTTCAAACTTGACATAACAATGCAACGTGGAAGGGACACAAGTCATGGAACATATCCAAGGTCGTCCCAATAGCATGTTATATTGGAACTCCCCCTCTATGATATAGAAGATTTCTATAATTGTACGTGGTCCAACATGAACATGCAAGACCACAGTGCCAATAGTAGTGGCATTGGCATCATTAAAAGAATGAAGAATTGTGTCAATTTTTGACATGCAATTCTTTAGAAGGGCTAGTTGATCATATGCGTGGGTAGAAATGATGTTGATGCTAGCACCTCCATCAATCATAACCCACTTAACTCAATTTTTATCAATGTAAGCCATGATAAAGAGGGTAGGATCTTGATCTTTTAGGTTTTAGGTAGGAATCTCAGAATCACTGAAGGTGATAGAGGCAACAGTGGGTAATGATTTGACTAAAGTAGCTAGTGGTTAGGGGTCTTCAGGTTGGATCTCCACTGCTTGTAAAGCTTTGATCAAGGCTTGGAAATTTTTTGGAGAGCTTTTTATTAGGTCATATAAAGACATCTTCATAGGGGTTTGGTGAAGTTGTTTCACCATGGAGTCACGAATTGCCCCCGAAGATGTTGGTTGAGATGTGCCCAAGATATAAATCTTAGGCTTTGGTGGTGAAGAGGGCTTGATGAATGGATATGTCCAAGGGGTAGAAACCTTCTCTTTTCCTTTATCCTTTAGGGTTTGGGACTTGGTGGCCACATTAATAGTGTTGATTTTAAATAAAGGGGGAGAAGGTGGTAGAGGGACCATAATCTCACGTTGGGATCCCAATTCAAATGAGGAGGTTTGAGAGGCATGGATGGTTTTGGTAGTTTGTCAAAAAGGTGGTCAAGAGAATCCTAAATGAGAAGGATGTCCTTTTCCAAGTGTTGGTGAATGATAACCTTAAGGGCGTAGCATCTCTCAGTATCATGCCCAGGTGTGCGATGATACAAATATATTTGAGTATCATCAAACCAAGATGGTTTTGATCTGAGAGGTTAGTATGGATTAATGGGTGGGAGGATGATGCTAGAAGACTGCAACAATTGACATAATAGTGAAGCATAGGAACCCACTAATGGGTCTATGCTCATTGTTGCAGTAGGGGTTGACAACTTCTATTTAGGAGTTGTATAGGGAGTTTTTTGTACCACCTTTTTGGTTGTTGATGTGGCCATACACGTAGATGGCACTTTCTTGATGAGAGGTGTCAAATTTCTTGGAGGAAATATGTTTTTGATAGGTAGAGGGAGTAATGGAGGTAGTTTGCCTTTGTGAGGTGTTGGAATGGGGAGCACTCCTATTAAAGTGGAAGGATGTGGACCCAAGATAAAGGGCAATGGTGAAGGTGGGGGAGGAGTAGACTGATGTGGTTTAGCATTCTCATTTAATTTGGTGCAAAGACCACTATTGTGTGGGGTGAGGTTCAAATATAACTTCACTTATGGGTGAGTCAAGTTTGATACAAGGCAAACATCGAGAGATCTAATCTATTTTGGCATGGTGGATGCTTGGAAGGGTTTGGATTCAGACATGGAAGGCTAAGCTTCTGATGATTTAGAAGTGGAAACCCAATCCTTGTCAGAGACTTGGGGGTAAATCATCACGAAAGGGTTGGCAGTATAAGGTGAAGCTAGATGTGTAGGATAAGGAGCCCTAAGTCACTCCCATAATGCCTCATACTCTAGGTTCCTAGAATGGAAGAATCCTAAGTTTTTTGCCAGTTGAGAGAAGGGTTTAGATGATGTCATGCAAGGCCTTACAGTCAGTATTTTAGAGGTTTTGGGTGATTACGAGAGTGGAAACGTGTTGGACGCAGTGATCTTGGGCCAAAGGTGAGAGAGAATCATCACCAGATCTTCCTCGGCTGAAGTGGGTGAGGTGGTGAGTTCTTCTCTCAATGGAGAAGGGATTGGAGAATTTGGATCTTCAAGTGGATAGAGCATAAAGATGATCATGCCTTCCACGTGTGGGTTAGGAGTGTGGAAAGTATGATCCTCCATTGGTAATAAGAAGGATAAGGGTGGGGCCACCAACATTGGTACCATCAAAGCATCCTCCAATATGGGAGAGGTCAAAGTAGACTCTCCTATGTGTTAAAGGGGGTGGATACAGGACTATCCTCCATCGGTGGAGGAAAAATAGGAGAGGAAGGCTCCTCTAAAGGGTAAAGTAGAGGGATGATGGCCCCTTCTACATGAGGGTGTGGGGTATGAATGGTAAATTCTTCTAATTGTAAAAGAAGAGGGAAGGTGGGGGCAAGAGGAATAGGTAATACAAGTTCCTCATGAGGTAGAAGAATGGGTAGAGGAGGTGCTTGATGTCATGGGGGTGATACAGGTGAAACGGGTTCATCCACATGAGAAAGAGGGCAAGGCAAAGGGAGCTCTTCATTGCATGGGGGTGGTATGGGTAAAATAGGCTCTTCTACTCATGGTGGAGAAATGGGTTGACCAACCTCTTTAGATTGTGGGAGAGGTTGGTTAGGAATGAAAGGAAAGACTATGTTAACCATGCGTATGTTGCATTCTTGAGGGTCATCGATCATGGTCTGAATATTGTTCTAACTTGGGGGATGGTTGGGAAATGGTTTCCTAAAGACATCCATGTTTTGGTTGGACAATCCATTAGGGTTATCCAAAATAGGGTCCCCTTTGTCTATCATGTCTTGAATAATGTTTTTTAGCATTTTGTAATTATCTATGTCATGACCCTTAACACAATGATAGTTACAAAAGTCAGTTTCCCTATACCATGTAGGGATAGCTCATGAGGGGTCAAATTGGATAGGTGGTCAGATTTGAGGGAGGTTGAAGACTCCCTGATTCACTAATTTATCTAATACGGTAACATACGATTCTCCTATTGGAGTGTATCATCATTGTTCATACTGTTGTTAGAATTGTCTAGTGATGTTTTGTGAAGTGAAGGACTCAAATTGGTTGGTTGTGGTAGAAGATGGTGACCTAAGGACCACAGTGTGCACCAATCCCTTAGACTTGGGGTGAGAAGAAGAAGGTTTGGAAGAAGAAGGGTCATTGGATTTTGCATTGGTATTTTTGTTATGCAATTTGACCCCGTCTTCTTTGATTGCACAGAGTTCAAGCTTTCAGGCCATGGTGAAAGCTTCATCGAATGTGCAAAAAGTTTGAACCTATAGAGTGGATGAGATGTGCTTGGCACATGCTCTTGAAAAGAGGTCAATGAGCTCAAGTTGAGGTAGTGAGAAGGAGAGTTGGTTGATCAAACCTCTCTAATGGGCAACGAAGTCAACTATTGACTCATCCTCAAATTGTCTAATGGAATAGAGGTCTGTGATGGAGACCTTCTTCATAATATTGATTGAGAAATGATCGAGGAATAACTGAGCGAGTTGAATGAAGGAGAAGAGAGAATGACTAGTAATGGAGCTATACTAGTCAAGGGCAGTGCTAGAAAGTGACATAAGGAATGTGCAAAGTAATAACACATCATCATGCACTATGAGGTAGCAAGCATGTCTAAACGCTCAAAAATGTTGTTGTGGGTCCTCTTTACTCTGAAAGTGAGTAAATTTTGGGAGTTCCCACTAGCTAGGGTATGCTTAGATAGGAACTAAAGGGTGGATAGGTTCATTATAGATTTGTTCATACGAAAGAACATTCCTCAAACCTGAAATAGATGTCTTAAGGTTGGACATCTTATCCATCAACATCTTAATTAGATCGGTAGATGGATTGGCATGAGGGGCACCCCCTAAGTTATAGGGTACTTGGAAGGCATTGGAAGGGGTGTATGATGTATTTTTTTGCATTTGTGTAGGTGCAACATACTGATAATTCATCATAGAGGCTGATGTCGAGGCCAAGGGGGCTTATGTCATGAAGTTAGAGGGTACAACTTGACTAGATGCCGCCAAGGGTGATTGAATGGCGGTGACACTAGTTAAAGGATAATTGGTCACTCTCATGTTCATGGGTGAAAGAGTGGATGGGATAGAGACAATCAAGTTCTAGAAAGGTGTCAAACTTGGTTAAATTGTTTACAGTTGAGGGGGTACAAAAACCTTGATGGAGGTAGGGCCCGAAAGGATAGAAGGGGAGGCCAAATTTTGAACATTGGTCATGGTTGGGTTACTGGTTGAGGTAGTGGCCTGAGTGACCATAGGTTGGGTAGCGGATGCTATTGGTATCATTACCACTTTAACCAAAGAAGTTGTCATCCCTAAAATAGGGTTACCCAAAGGATCTCACATTTGGCTTCTAGTGAGATAATGTTGGAGAGTCTTGACATTGTAGTCAAGGAATCTCTCAAACTCTTGATCCCCTTCAGGAATAATAGGAGGTTGATTGGGGGTAGGTTGGATAAGAGTATGCTCAGTGTCTGAAGTATACTCCATTAGATGACTTGGCACAAAGGGTGAAGGTGGGAGTGGTTGTTGACTTGCGTGGTCAACAAGGAATTTGGCTTGACTATGTGTCAGGACCATCCAAGGTGAAATGGGTTCATGTTCCAAAAACTATGTGTTTTAGTTTCAAAAAATGAGAATTTGTGTTAAACAGCAAAAAATTTGGGTTTTAAGCTTGTTGTTTGAAAAAAAATTATTTATTTTTTTGACAGTGACCGATGTCAGTTGTTTAACCGATATTGGTTAGAAAATGTTGCCGACGTCAATGGAGAAACTGATGTCGGTTACTGTGTAATTCCAAAAACATAGAAGATTGATAGTTTTTGGAAGAAGAAGATATTTTGAGTTGTTTTGGACTTCAAAATGGTATGACCTTACCAGCTCAAACACTCAGATAAAAATTAGTAGAATAGATGATTAGGCAAGCAACCTCTAAAATGTTAGATTCCTAGGAATGAGTTTTAAAGTCATGGTGGCTTATGCCTTAAGAGAATATGTTGGGAGTTGGGCTTGTAGAATAGATCCTAAAGAGGAAGTCTATGGCTGGTTTCAGGTTGTGTTATGGTCCTCAAAAATATCTGTATTAGGGTCAATACGTGGCCTGGTGCTGGGGCTTGCTCCCTTCACTTCACAAACCCAGAGCTGAGCTAGGCCGCTTAACCAAATTATAACTTCCCTATAGTTTATACTCTGCTAGAGAATATAGTGGGTCCTCCTCTCAGTGGTGAAATCCAAGTAGGATCACCGGGTGGGGTAAGGTATCCGCTAGGTGATGAAATCCTAGACGGGCCTTGTCTCAAGTAAGTTTATGTGTTTAATTTGAAGTGATTGTGGTTTGGTTGTGTCACATTTGTGCACTATGATTCATTCATAATGCTTTAATTACTAAGTGGGCTAAGTATGCATTCAAGAAAGAATGAAATGCAGTAGTTTTTAACCCAAATCAAAATATGTTATTCAAATTCAAACAAATTGAGAAGAGGTAAAGAGTATGAGTTTTTCACTACTCTATGATGCATGCAAGAAGTAACAAGAAGAAAAAGAGATGTTCTTTTTAATTTTTGCTAATGATTTCCTTTTGAAACAAAAAGATAGAAGAGGGGATGGAAGAAGAGAATATTTTTCTAATGCATCTACATGAAAATTTGATTTTTTTAAAGAAGAATGAACCCAAGGAAAACTCCAAGGGTCCCATCGGGCATGCCAGAATGGTGATTCCTATTGTGGCTGATATGACCGGTGTTGTGAGCCAATGAAATGAATATGGATTGCTTCAATTCAGTAGCTCAAGGTCCTCGTACAATCTTTCAGTCTTTAGAATGATTTGTGTAGAGCTTTGATAGCCAGGAGAATGATAGTCGAGTTCTTGTATCTAAAATCTCAGAATGTGCATGCAAATGTGTGAGAAGGTAGCCTCAGCTCAATGTTAGAGCTTGGCTTATGTAATCGACATCGGTGATTCTACTGGTGTCAGCGTATGACTATCGATGTCGACTGACATTTGACCGACATCAGCCAACGGTTGACCGATGTCAGTAGAGAGAGAATAGGTAAAAGGGCTATTTTTATCCCTTTGCCCATTTCTCCACCCACCAAGTGCTTTTTCTATTGGAGAATAGTCAAAACAAGGGCTTACTAGGCATGGGAGTTGGTTAGGGAGTTAGGATGGAGTGAGAATAGGTCATGGGTAGTTAGAGTTTGGAGGACCTAGTCTTAGGCTGACTCATAGGCTAAGAAACGGTCTTAGGGTGAGTTGTCTACGTGAGGTGTCCAAGGTGAGGTGTCCAAGGGGAGGTAATTAATTTAAAATAATTAGTTTTTAAATTAATACAGTGTGCAAGTGTGGGTTAGGAGCGTTAACGTTTAGAAGGGGACCAAGGGGGGTTGACACAATATTGGTGTCTACAATAGGATTTAATAAGGGTTTAAGGGGTTTATGTTCTTAAAAATGGTTCATAAAGGACAGGGGTCCATTCCAAAAACCAATTCCAAGAATTTGTATCAGGGGGACCCCTATAAAATCTCCTATGGGATTGATTTCCCATTCATCTAATCATTAAATATCTAAGCAAACAAAATGACCTCTTTAAGCTCCTTAAGCAAAATAGGTTAATCTACCTTCTAGTTGATTATTCATAAATATGGGAGACCAAAAGCCTAAAACAACTCTATAATTTTGAATAATGGTAACCCCTTAAAAAATTCAAGAAACCTCAAGCATCTATACGACTCTTGCAACATGTTCTAACCCCTATAAAATTTCCTGTCGTGCTAGTAACTATGCATGAAAAGGTTGAGAAAGACCATTTTGGGTATTAAGACCTAAAAACTCACTTTTATGTCAAATAAATATTTTTAAAAAAAAATCATGATCCTTAATATTATTCAACATGATTATACATAAGCATTGACTTTCTAAAAGGTCTTAAAAGTTGATCTTCTCACCATTGAGGGTTTTTATGCAAATTGGACTTGTTGACCCTGGAGGTCTATAAACTAAGTTTCTATCCTCCTATCATGATAAAAACATGATAAAAATACTCATCAAGGTCATATACACTCCTTCTTAATTTCCATACTTCCAAATTTTAGTTAAAAACATGTTCTCTTCACACTTTATTTGTGAGTCTATAGGTCTTTAAAAGACTTTTTTAGTAGACTGTGTTTTATCCTTTATGAAAATGATCTTCATATAAAATTATAATGAAATGAATTAAATTAATTACTCTAAAATATAATTAATATTCATCTCTATAACACTAATTTCCATCCAATTCATGACTCCTGTCCACATTTTCACTCTTTGTAAAGACTGCTTGTAGGTATGCACTCACTATTTATTTAGCTTGTCTAAAGAAATAAATGAAATAATACCTTGAATATTTATATAAAATGTATTTATAACCTATTATAATCTTATTGAGGAATAAAAAAACCTTAAATATCCTCTCTCAAACTATTTTATGCACTTAATACATAGCTGACTATGTCTTCAACTTTATTAATTATAGCTTCACTAATATGTGAGCAAAATCATGAGAGATCTTATTGATTTGAAAAAATATTTGTTGTATTATTTTTAACCTTAATAATTTATATGCATTAAATTTTCATCCAAATTTTCATTTCATCATTTCACCCTTTTATCTACCTTCTTGACCTTTGAAATAATTAAAACACAATTAGGATGACCTGAAGATGGTGTTTATTATAGTTATTATACCTTAGGGAAAAAGGTGAATAAATTTAGGAACTTTAATAGGTTTACACAAAAATTTACACCTCATGACACTTTTTTTAAATTTGACAATTCAACTTCCTCTCACACACACATATCTTCACATAATGACATATAATCCACCCCAACTAATTATGATTGTAGAATTCAGAAGTTACTTTGTTTCCCTTGGCACTAATATATATTTTTTATTAAATATATAATATTAAATTTATATTTTTACTATATTAAACAATCACATCCATATTCTTTATCTTTTTTACCTTTACACAAACTTTCATTACATAGAAATCTTGACTGACTATGTTTAAAATATCATGAATGTAGGTACACATTTAGTGTTTGTATAGACGATAGATTGAAAAATATGATGGTACTTATGTTATTCTACCAATATATCAGATTATAAACATTTATATCATTTTATATCTTACACTTTAAAACTAGTCCATCTACCTTCATGATTCAACATGGTGCTTTCTTGAAAATATGGCCTTAAAATAAATAATTGATGTAGGTGCCTATTTTTCCCTTTTAGGACTTTGTATGAATAGAGGAAGGATATATGACAAGGTTGATAATATAATAAATATGATTATATAATCTGATACTAACTCTATCTCATGCCACCAACTTAGAGTAACATTTAAAAGCTTGATTAATAAGGAAACTAAAACATGAACTTTACCTTTAAAACTGCTAAAAAACCTTAATCTCTACTAAACTAGGTTTTAAGATCTCCTTTCATGATTTTGGATTGTACCTTAGAGACATTATGAGCACTATAATCCATTTAAGGTACTTATTTCACACTAAATATTCATATTGAAACCTCATAAACACATTTTTTAGGTCATGTAATCCTTTAGAGGTCTCTCAAGTTAGTAATACAGTAATACATAGTCTTAACTATGTAATTCAACCATAAATAGGATCTAAATGGATATTTTTCTCCCATAAATATTACCATCCACCATAAATACACTCATGAGCATTGAGAAACAAAATCGTGACCTCAAAACACACCTATTTATCTTTATGACTCCTCATAGCTCATGTCGCCTACCATGATGTCTTCCTAACCTACTCATTAGGCCTACAAGTGTTATTTTCAGATTTAAGAAAGAATGGTCCTAAAATTTCATATATATTATATTAATAATGTGAAAAAATAATTTATCATCTTTTATAAATCTTTCAATATCATATTACCTCATTAATATACTCTCATACATTGAAGAATCTTATTAAACCTATAACCATACCCTATGAAAAGTGCTATCTCACTCAAACGACCTCAAGAAAGACCCTCTTTGAGATAAAATGTACCTTAAATTTTTTTTTCATGAAATATTCACAGAAAAACTAAAACATGAGCTTAATAAACCCTTGAAGATAAATACACTCAATTGATATATCAAACATGTTTAAAAATTGTCATCCTTAACAATCAAGATAGACAATCAATTTCATGTCAAAAGAATATCTATCAAGAAAAATTACCTAATTATTATAAAATTTAAAATGTCATATTTTACCCTAATATCATCCCACTATAACCATTTTTATCCATCAAGTTTTAATCTAAATAAATGGAGACAAACCTGGACCTTGTCTAGATGACTAAGACATAGTGATCACCTTACACTCTTAGTGATTTTTCATAAAGATGGAAAAATGAATTTGAAAACCAATATACCTAAATTTAAGTTTATTAGGGTCCCTATAATTTATTTATATTTTTTAATGTGATTATCTCTCCTACATATACTAATAAAAAATTGATGACCTTCTTTGAGCTGCCAAGGAAGTCAATAAGAGAGATAAACTAGATTTCTACATTTTGACACTAGAAACTCCTTCCAAACCATGGATTTAACTTGAAATGAACTATTAAGGTATTTAATATTATTATAGATCAATTTTACCTTCAATAACTATACAAACAACCTCAAAAAAAGCTTTTTTAGCACTAAAAATGTTATAACTTGAAAAACCTGATCAAACTTCTATAAAAAGTATTCATTGGAATTTTCATGCCTAAAAATATACATTATGACCTTATCCTAATATTATACTACCATTGTCATGAAAATATTACTCCATAAGCCATAAATTGATCCAAAATGCAACCAACTAGGTTATGAAGTTAGTCAAACATATCACCAAAAATTTTGATTAATTGTAAAGCATGACATGACCTTGATGCAAGCCATGAGGCCTATAAATATGATATAGGTTCCTTTCATCACTTGAAACAACCTAAAATAGGTCAAGAGGTGGCTAGAGAAGCACTTGATCATGATGATCAAAAACTTAAACTTGTAAAATTTACTTTAAGCTCTACTAATCAAAGTTTTGTATTATCATTTCAAATAAATTACAAGAAAAACATAGCAACCAATAGGGAAAACAACATGACAAGCAAATTTTCAAGTTATATGGGTGATAATTTGACCCATGCGATCAAAATTGTCAACATTTTGGTGACATAACTAGGAAGTATGCCTGCTACGCTTACGAGACAAATACTTGACCTCTCTTTTGGACTCATGAGATCAATCTTAAATTTTTAAATAAACACTAACAAATTTGATCAATGACTTCAAGACTCTTGACTTGAAACAAGATAACTATTTTCTCCTTTAAAACAAGGAAAGAGGACACACAAAATAATTCAAATCAACTAACAAGATACATGTGCAAGTTAAGCACTTATTTGAAATAAAACATAATCAAAATAATGTGTTAAGACAACACTTGGAAAAAAATAACTAAAATATATACAAAAAAACTTATCTCTCAATAGCAATGCTTCATGTGTATCCCATTGGCTGGGATTGGAAGCTCCTCATCATCCATATTATCAAGTTGAAAAACATTATGGGATTTATATCTAGAGATTGCATTTGTGGCACTCCAAAGGGATTAAAACTTGGTGTGCCTTCCTGGTTTAGCTTTGTCCTTATCTCACTTGAGAACCAAGTCTCCCTCTTTAAAATTCCTTGAAGAAAATCCTTTATCAAAGGTTCTCTTCACTTGTGCTTAGTGAATTTCCATGGCCATCATGGACTAATTTATAAATTCTTCTATCTCTTTAAGATCAACATACCTTACCTCCATTGGTTTATTCTTCAACAACTCTAATTGGTTAATTAGTTCTAAAGTAGGAAAATCAAGTGAAATAGGTGGCCTTACTTCCTTTATATAAACTAGCTTGTGTGGTGAATTAGATATAAACCTCTTATAGGTAATCCTATCAACCCATAGAGCTAACTTAATCTTTAAATTCCATGATTTTTTATTATCTTCAATAGTATTTATGATATTTATTAGGTTATTGTTGGTGGACTCAGTAAGGCGATTTATTTATGGGTAGTAGTTTGATCAAGCATTGAGGTATACACCATCTTAAACAACCCATTGACTGATCTTAGCTCCCAAAAAAACCATGGCATTATCTAAAATAATGGTGGATAGAATGCCAAAAATTGTAAGAAAACCTTCATAAAATTCTAACACACTAGATTCATTTGCTTCATTCAAATCTAATGCCTTTATTCATCTGGTGAAGTAATCCATGGTAGTAAGGATCCACTTGTGACCCAAGATTGAAGATGGGTTAATGAGTCCAATGAAGTCCAAACCCAATTTTTTAAAAGGTTGTTCCACTAAAATTTATTAGAGAGGTAGGGATGCAAGTCTTTATATTCTTGTAAACATGTCACATTTCTTGCATTTCCTCACTCAAGCATGATAATCTTTGAATATAATTAGCCAATAGTACCCACATATCATGATCTTAATGGATGTAGTTCTTACTAATAAATGTCCTCCACCATGTCCATCATGTAACTCTTCAAGTAATCTTTCTATTTGGCTTGTCTCTATACACATTAACAACATACCATTAATGTCATTATTGAAAATTACACCATCAACAATGAGGAAAGGGATGGACTGTAATGTGAACCATCTTATCGTTGATGCACTTAAGTTAGGAGGATATAAACCATCTTAGAGGTACCTTACCAAGTCTTGAAAATAAATTGAAGATGATGTATTATCAGCTATAACTTCTTCATCATTCATCACTAAAACTACCTCCTTAGTTACTTTCAAGTCTTGGGCTAGGTGTTCACATAATACTTTACCTCTAATCAGTTTAGTGACCTTTGATTCAACATCATACTCCATCACTCTTTTTATCCAACTTGCCATCTTCTCATTTATGTCCTTGTTCAACAAGAACTCCTTCATACTTTGATAAACAACCATTAGATCTATCTTATTGTTAAGTGTCTAAAATTCTTAATAGATCTGATTATTGAAATAATATGCTTCTCTACATAGTTATACCTTGTTTCATATTCCTCCAATCCTTGACTAAATAAATATTTTGTCTGCTCCAAAGATTCTTGAATTTTTTACATGAGTATACTTGAAATTGTGTCCACATTATAATATGTATACAAGATGAAATATTTTGAAAAATTATGATTTATAAGGGTAGGATTACTAGATATTTCTTTCTTTATCTCTTCAAAACTCCTCATGCCATCCTTTGTCTAAATTAAACTTTAATTATTCTTAAGCATGGTTATAAGTGGATTTGATAACGTTTCAAAATAATAAATGTATCTCCTTATAAAATTGATCTTGCCTAAAAATATTTTAAATGCCTTCTTATGTTTGGACAAAGATAAATCAAGTATAGAATCTATCCTTTTAGGATCAATGCTTAAACCGTGCTTGGAAATCACATACCCAAGAAGCTTACCTTCATATACTAAAAAGACACATTTATCAAGGTTGAGAGACACCCCAAATTGTCTACATGTTTCAAAAACTTCCTTGAGATGAATCATATGTTCTCTTTCACTCTTTGAAAATATAGTAATGTCATCTAAGTAAACAAGAACAAACCTATTGACTAGACCTTGGAATGCCATATCCATGGCTCTCTAAAATGTTTCTCTAGCATTAGACAAACCAAATGACATTTTCCTGTAGGTAAAAGTCCCCCACTTGGTAGTGAAGGTTGTATTAAAATAATATTCCTCCTAAACAATAATATGATTATATTCATTATAACCATCCAAAAATGAGAACCTCTCTAAACTAGCTACCAACTATAATATTTCATCCATGGATGGAAATGGTTAATGATCTTTGAGATAATCCTTGTTCAAATCATGGAAATCTAGATAAAGTCTAATTTCACCATTTTCTTCCTTACTGGAATAAGGTTTGCCACCCAAGTAGAGTGATTGATTTGTAAAATTGTGGATTATTTGATGAGCTTATAAAGCTCAGTTCTCATCAAAGTCTCAATTTTTGGATTGATTACTCTCTACTTTTGTCTAGCTAGTTTTATTTTAACCTTTAGATTAATGGTATATTGAGATAAAATTGGATAAAATCCCTTAAATTCATTATAATTACATGAAAATACATTATCAAACTCCCTACATAAATCAATTAATGATTCCTTTTGAGACGGAGTACATACTTTACCCAGTTTAAGACTCTTTCCAGCTTCTACCTCAACATTAGCATAGTGTTCTTCCTTGGTTGACAATGAATACTTCTCTCTCCTCATCTTCTCATATTTAATAAATATGTTTTAAATAATAACCAAAACTTTGGGCATATTATTATACTTAATTTGAACAATCTAATCCCCATATTGTTACAAGAGCTTTGACTAATTTCTAGAAGAGAATTTAGCCTCTTCTTGTAAGAATATAAACATTTGATTATCATATTCAAAAACTTAAAAATTCTCATGATTTTCAAGAATTGAAGGCTTCACAACAATTTTTTATATGTGACTAACTTTTCTCACTCCTCACATCAGTTGGAATATTGGATTAAGCTCCTATGGTAGCCAATCTGTCTGCATGTTTATTCTTTTCTCTTGGCATTACCTGAATATCAAAAGCCTCAAAATATTCAAAGAGGTAAAAAAATATATGATTATAATATCTGATAAATCTATTATTGTATAAATTCATCCCTTTTACTTGGTACACTATAAGTTCACTATCACCAAAATCCTGTAAAACATTGATTCCCATCTTCCCATCCCACTGTAAACTATGGACTAGAACCTCATATTATACTAAATTATTGGAATATATAAAATTAAATTTAATAGAATGAAAATAATTTTTTTAAGGTGATATAAACATCATTACATCCCAATTACCATGCTTGTTGATTGACCCATCAAAATAAAGCTGCCAAAGACAATCTTTTGACTCATCTTCCTTCACTATGGCTAGGATTTGTGCATAATTTTAATGAAGGAAATAGACCCTAAGTACTTCATATTAAATAATTGTGTATGTATCATTTTAATTAAATTTTTATTACCATTCCTTAATTAAAATATCATTAACTCCTTTAAGAGGTGAATTATGTTCTACTTCACTAGCTTATTCCACCTCGTCTGAAATAACATAGTTTGTGTTCACAACCTTTAGGATATAAGGTTCCCAGTTAAAGTGTGTAATAGAATAAAAATTAATATTAAAATTATTCACATATATTTTTATAAACATAAAATAAGTATAATCATCTGATAAGTAACTGTTAATCTTTGATGTAAAATCTCTAGACAAACACATGTTGAAATAGGGAGGCAAGTCCACCACCACTACATCATGTTGAGTAGTAATGTTTAGGAAATAATTTAATGTTAGTTTTAGTTTTTTATAATTAAAAATTTATTTTTTGGTGATAAACCTAGATTCAATACCCATTTTTTGTTTGGTTAATACACCAAACCAAGTTTTTTTATAATCTACTTAGGCATGACATTACTACTAGTTCCACTGTCTACCATACAATTGTGAACTCAGGTACTACCAAAAATAAAAGAGAGATAAAATGGAGGTGTTATTTTATATTTTAACTCATATTTACCCACTTTTATCTCCTTGTGTACTTTTTTCACTTGTTGTCTCATTGGTTGATCTGAATTTGTTGATACTATGCTCTCTTTCTCAGTTGGTTTTGGTGACAACTTAAAGTCTAAAAACTTTTGAATTACCATGTAATTTTTCCCTAGGATTTATAAATAATACCACATTCTCATTATTATATTTTAACTCTTTATTTTATCAAATATACTAAATGTATTTTCACTTACCTTTGGCTGCACTCTTTGCACAAGTAATTGATCTTGTATTTGTGGTATTTGATGAGATTTGCCAACCTCTATATTCTGATTTTTCTATGATTTTGGGGTAAAAATTTGATTATTGAAATTTTTAGGAATAATAGGAGGTGTACTTAGAACATGAAACAACTCTTTAGTCTCTTTATTTTCTCTTTTCTTTGTTATGTTTACAGTTGCAACTATGTTATTTGAAGTACTAAAATCACTAATTTGATTCAAGACTACATGGTCATCAAGTTGCCATTTCACAAAGGTTGAATCTAGATTCCATTGTCTATGATGTACCTTATCTTGTTGTTTCATACCCTCAGCCTATTGACCTTCTTAAATAGAATCCTCTTCTTGATTCATTTGGGGATTCACCATAGATTGGTAGATTAAGGCCTAATTTTGCATATCATTCTAATTAGATGGTTGTCAACCTAAATCTAGCATCATATTATTTTGAGTTGGCATAGGAAAAATAACTTTGGATGAAGAAAGAGAATTAGGATCAACTTCTTCATAAATCTTGCTCTGAGTGATAGCTCTTTGAGATTGATAAGGAGGTATTTATTATCTAAAGCCCTAATAGGGGTATATTATCTCTAAAAATCTAATAGGTAGGATAATTAGGTGCTTGGTTAGGCCTATTTGCTTTAAATTGCTACTTTTTTAGTTGAATAATTTCATTCCCAAAGGATTAAAACATTCCTTTGAGCTATAAAATCTTAGATGATTGGCTAGAAAGTTTTAAAACTTGTGCTCAGGGGGCTAGAATAAGAGCCATATGAGGAGGTTGAGGGGTTGGTATTGGTTGTGTTTCTGGTAAAAAAGGCATAGGAGGTCTAGGTGCCAATTTTTTATCATGAATCAAACTATTCTCTACTCTAATTTCCACTTTATAAGTATTTGGTAAATTAGTGCCACCCATTTATTGAATCATAGAACTAATATCTAAATTAAAATCTCTTAAATAATATAAGAATATATACTCTAGAGATTCCCTAATCAGTAGAGGTATCCTAGTCCATGTTTTTTAGAATCTAATGTTAAATTCTATCATGAACTCAGGAGGATCCCTCTTTATGGTTGTGAGTTGTTTAACAAAGTATAGGTGGTCATATTTGTCCTAAAAATACCTACAAAAGGGTGCACCTAAGTTATCCTAGGAAGTAATGGAATTCAGAAGAAGGTTTCTACACCACTTTAGTGGTTTTCTTTTAAAGGATGTAATAAGCAATCTAATAACTACATTCTCCTAGACAAAATTATGGATAGATCAAAGGTTGGATACATATTTTATGTGCTCAATAGGAATGGTTTGATCTTATCCTAAAAAAAAAATATTGTGCTTAAGAGCTAAAGATGGTATATCAACATACTGGGCAAGGTTCAGTGGGCTTCCTTTGTTGAATGAGACAAAAACCTGAATCCTAGGTAGATCCATTTGGATATTGGGAATTGAATTATTTAGTATAATAGGTTGTTGAGTAGATTAAAACAAATTTATAGGATATGAGTTTGTCTTTATACATCTTTTCCTTTTATATGAATAAGAAAGAAACTTAGTGAATTAAAAAGGAATACCTTTGCTTGATGATATTGTGGTAACATTTGGCATGAAAGTTGTGTTAGCTTGCTACCAAGAATATTGAAATTTCAAGGAATCCTATAGTTAAAATGATGATGAGTGTCATGTGATGTTGAAAATGCTTTTATCCAGCTCCAAACTTTAGCTATGCCAAGGAATATGTGCCATACTAGGCATGCCAAAAACATTTGTCAATCAAGAGTGTTACCCTTATGAGAATGTGTGTTACTTCCCACTCATACTAAAATAATGGAATATATTCTAAGTGTTGATTACTTTGAAAGGGAGATAATCTCTAGATAGAGGGATATTTCCCTTGATGCACTCACTAAACTTGATCTTAAACTTACTAACTACTAACTTCTAACCATGAAAAGGGTGACAAGGATACTTCTTGTACTAGAATTGAAATGAAAACTTGGACTAAAGGTGATGCGCCAATGTATATGACCACTTATTATTTAAATTGATACTCTTAGGAAGGGAATAATCTTGGACATATTCTCTTCACTTCAAGTATGACTTCTACAATAGTGTTTCATGCAAAGAACTTGACAAACTCACTTTATGCATGGAAGGAATGAAAAGGTATTGAATTTACATCCAAAAATAGACTAATATTGATATTGACACTTAAAATGACCTATATAAACTCAAATATATTATATGAAGGTATAAAAACTAGATAATAACATAGGAAAACAACTTATTCACAATGCTATATTAATGTCATTCACCATACACTTCACATAAAACCTTAAAATAGAGGGGAAAAGATTCTTATTTATTTAAGAGGTGAGTACAAAAGTTTGGAAGCCTTTTAACATAACCAAATAAAAATAGTGATAATATAATTCTGTAAAAGAGAGTATAAAATTAAAATCATAGGATGGGGAGACAAAGCAACCCCAAAATAGGGATGTCAAACTTGGTCTTCAAACCCCTCAAGTTGCTACATAGTGTTTATTTTAATCTCTCTTTTCACTCATGTCCTTAGATTGGCATAGAGGTAGATTATCATGTATTATGTAAACATGAAAATGTATTCATTACTGATTGGTCAAGCTTGACCACTTTGAAAATACCTATATCCTTGCTTGCACACCCTATATACTAGCTCATATGTATTTGTTGAAGAATAAGTATTCCTCTTATAAAATAGGTCTTTAAGTCTTAATTCATGATCCATTTAAATATTCTCCTTATCCATTTATGAGGTTTATGCACCTTACTTGGGTTTTTAGAAGGCTCATTTATGCTTGTTTAACTTTATCTCTTTGCTAGGTGTAGAAAGGAAAGAAGGTCTTGTTAGGAGTGTTAGAGACTCTTTCAACCCTTTAAATCCTTGTTCCAATAAAAATATGACTTTTTATTTATTTAATATGTTTAGGATAAAATTATTAACCTAAAAAAAACCTTTTGAAGAGCTTGTATGCATCAATTTGTTGCTTTGATCACTTGACTCCTTCTTAAGCAAAGAGGTGTAGGAGAGATAAATTTGGGTTTTAATTTGAATAAATAAAATAAACTTTGTGGATGGATTATAAACATAAATTTAGACCTAAAACAAGGAACTTGGATCCATAAAACCCTCCAAAATATTCCATTTTGTTCCATTTTTTGTGCCCATTCCTTATAGCCCTAAAAATTGGTAAAGCTCCATGTCCAGAAGAATGTAAAAATAATATTGACAAAATGATAATATTTTTTAGTACCATATATCCCATTACATATCCATATCAAATTTCATGATCCAAATCCAAGTGGAAGTTTCTATTTTCTACCATTTCTCTCTCCAATTAGGCCTAAAAATAAAGATTTGGACCAAATGACCACCCACACATGTGAAACCTAAAAAAATGTTTTATTCACTTTACCTAGGATAATATCATACTCCAAGCTGAATTTAAATTTTTTTGGCCTTGTGTGGATGGGCAAACCATGAAATGGCCATTGACAAGTCTATATGCTTGTGTATGCTTGGAGGATAATTTGAGATGTTTTTCATGAAACTTTTAGGTTTTAGTTATTTAATATGACTTTATGAGACATTTATAACATTTAAAAAACTCATTCCATGATATTTAAATCTCTTAATGTACTCATATACCTTCACCATTGATTCTTGTCTTGCAAAATTGAGTTTCTCTCACCTTTTGAGCTAGTGGCTAACTTACAGGGACTATATAACAACTTGAGGGAACTATATAAGAGTTTTAATGATTATTTAACCTCTATAAAGTCCCCATAACTTTATATAAATGGTTTATATGTCATTTAACTACCTGTACTCTCATAAACTAGCCTAAAACTACATATTTTACCCTGTACCATATGGTACTAAACCTACACATGTGAACAAACACCTGGAAGTGAAGCTTAGGAGATTTATTAGTATTAATAAGATAATATTGAGGTAAAATTATTAAATTTAATTGTAATTAAGAGTCATATCTTCTCCATCAAGTCATTTATAGGATTTAAGGAGGGTTTAGAGGGATTTATGATCTTAACAATTGTTCATAAAGGATAGGGGTCCATTCCAAAAACCAATGAAAATAATTTGTATCAATGGGACCCCTAAAACATATCCTATGGTATTTAGTTCCAATTAACAACCTCATTAAAGTTATGAGAAAACAAAATGACCTCTTTGTGCTCCTTATTAAGCAAAATAGGGTTATCTGCCTTCTAGTTGATTGTTCATAAAGATGTGAGACCAAAAGGCTGAACCAACTCTATAATTTTAAAGCATGGGACCCCATAAAACACTTTAAGTAACCTTAATAATATATAAAACTAGTATAAAATTTTATAACCCCTGTAAACATGCCTCTTAGGCTGGTGGTTGTGCATGAAAAGGTTGAGAAAGACCATTTTGGGTCTTAAGACCTCAAAACACACTTTTATATCAAATAAAGATTTTAAACATTTTTTCATGATATTTAATATGATCCAACATATTCCTACATAATTACTAACCTTAAAAAATGTCTAAAACCTTGATCTTCTAACCATTGACGATTTTTATGCAAATTGGACTTATTGACCCTAAAGGTCTATAAAATGAGTTTCTCTCCTCCTCTCATGATAAAAAAAATTGATAAATATATTCATAAAGTTAATATACACTCTATATTCACTTCCATAGTTACAAATTTTAGTGATAAACATGTTATCTTCATACTTTGCTTGTGAGTGAGGCTGTAGGTCTTTAAAAGGCTATGTTAGTAGACTATGTTTTATCCTTTATGAATATGATATTCATAGACACTTATAATTAAATTTATTCCATTAATTTATCTATAAAATCATTCATATTCATATATATAACACTTATTTCTATCCAACTCATGAACCCTATCCACATTCTTACTCTTTATACAGACTGCTTGTGCATGTATTGGTTGTAGGTGTGAACTCACTATTTATTTGGCTTATCTGAAGAAATATATGCAATAAGACCTTTAATAGTTATATAAAATGTATTTATAACCTCTTATAATAATTTTTAGGAATAAAAAAACCTCAAATATTCTCTCTCAAAATCTTCTATGCACTTAGTACAAGTTGACTGTTTCCTCACCTTTCTTGACTATAGGTTCTCTAAGTTGTGAGTGAATTCATGAGAGATATTATTAATTTGAAAAAATACTTATGATATTATTTTTTACCTTACTATTTTATATTCATCAAATTTTCTTCCAAAGTTTCATTTAATTAGTGCACCCTTTTATCTACCTTCTTGACCTTTGAAACAATTAAAACTCGGTTAGGTTGACCTATAGGTGGTATTTTTGGGAGTTCTTAGACCTTAAGGAAGAATTTGAATGGAATTAGGAACTTTAATATTATTACACAAACCTTCCCACCTCATGAAAATTTTGTGAAATTTGACAATTCAACATCCTCTTCTCACACACATGTGCCTTCACATAATGACATACAAGCCACCTCAGCTGACTGTGACTATAGAATTTAGAAGTTACTTTGATTTCCTTGACACTAATCTATTTTTTTATTAAATAAATAATAATAAAAATTATCCATATACTCTATTCAACCATCAAATTCATCTCCTTGATCTTATTGACCTTTACACAAATTCTCATTGCATAGAAAGCTTGACTGACTATGCTTAGAATGTCATGGTTGTATGTACACATTTAGTGTTTGTACAAAATACAGATTGTAAAATGTCATGGTACTTATATTATTATTCTAAGATATTAAATTCTAAGAATTTATATCATTTTATTTCTTATACTTGAAAACTAATCCACCTACCTTCATGATTCAACATGGTGCTTTCTTGAAAATATAGCCTTGAAATAGATAATTGTTGTAGGTGCCTATTTTTCCCTTTTAGGCCTCTATATAGATAGAGGAAGGATATATGACAAGGTTTATAATATGATAAACATGATTTTATAACCCTCTACTGACTCTAACTCACACCACCAACTTAGAGTAACATTCAAAAGCTTGATTAATAAGGAAACCAAAGCATGAACTTTACCTTAAAAGCTATCAAAAAACCTTAATCTCTATTAAATTGGGTTTTAAATTCTTCTTTCATGTTTATGGATTATACATTGGAGACCCTATGATTACTCTCATCCCTTTAATGGACTTATTTCACACTAAATATTTATCTGGACACCTCATAAACACATTTTTGAGGGCACACAATCCTTTAGAGGTCTCTCAAGTTAGTAATATAGTAATACATAGTCATGACTATGTAATTCAAGCATACATAGGCTCCAAATGGATATTTTCCTCTCATAAGGTTTACCATCCACCTTTAATACTCTTATGAGCATTTAGAAACAACATCATGACCTCAAAATACACATTTTTATCTCATGACTCCTCATATCCCCTGTCACCTATCATGATGTCCTCCTAACCTATTCATTAGACCTACAAGTGTTTTTTTGAGATTTAAGAAAGCATGGTCTTAAAATGTCATATATATTATATTCCTAATGTGAAAAAATAATTTATCATCTTTTATAAATATTTTAATATCATGTTAACCTCATTAAGATACCCTCATACATTGAAGAATCTCATTAGACATGTAACCACACCCTATAAAAATCCCTATCTCTCTCAAACTACTTCAAGAAAGACCCTAACTCAACCTTTTTATTTAATGAAAGATACATAAAATAATTGAAACATGAACTTAATAAACCCTTGAATATGAATACACTCAAATGATATATCAAACATGTTTGAAAACTGCCATCCTTAATAGTCAAGATACGAAATCAGTTTCCTATAAAAAAATTCCTTATCAAGATAAAGTAACTAATGATTAAAAAATTCAAAAGTTAATATTTAAACCTAAAATCATTCCAATATAGCCATTTTTCTCCATCGAGTTTTGAAGTGAATAAACAAAGACAAACCTAGACCTTGTCTGGATGACTAGGACATAATAACCCCCTTACACTCTTAATGATTACTTATAAATATAGGGGAATGAATCTAATAACTAATGGCACTATATTGAATTTAATTATGTTACCTATCATTTCCTTCTCTCTCTCTCTCTCTCTCTCTCTCTCTATATATATATATATATATATATATATATATATATATATATATATATATATACACACACACACACACACACACACACACACACACACACACACACACACACACACACACACACATACTGAGCCAAAACTAATGACCTTATTTAAGCTACCAGGGAAGTCAATAAGAGAGATAAACTATTTTTTTATATTATGACACTTAAAAATCTTTCTAAACCATGGATTTAACCTTGAAATAAAAAAAATAAGGTCTTGAATATTCTTTGAGGTCAATTTTACCTTGAATAACTATATGGATAGCCTCAAAATAAGCCTTTTTAGCACTAAAATTGTTATAATCACTTGAAAAACTTGATGAAACTAATGAAAAAAGTATTAATTAGAATTTTCATGGTTTAAAAAGTACATAATGACCTTATCTTGATATTATAATTCCATTATCATGAAAAACCTACTCTAAAAGCCACAAAGTAATCCAAAATGCAACCAATTGGGTTATGAATATAGTCAAGCATATCGCCAACTAGTTTGATCACTTTTAAAGCATGAAATGACCTTGAAAAAATCCATGAGACATATTAAGATGTTATGGGTTCCTTTCATCACTTGAAATAACATGAAACAAGTCAAGAGGTGGCTAATCAAACATATGGCCATGATGATCAAAACCTTAAACTTGTCAAATTTACCTTAAATTCCATTAATAAAAGTTTTAGATGACCATTTAAAATACATTACAATAACAACATAGCATCTAATAGGTAAAACAACATTACAAGCAAAGTTTCAAGTTATAGGGGTGATAATTTGACCTATGAATTTAAAATTCTCAATAGTTCTTATAGGTGTATAATAGCAAAACAAAATGTTTGACTCATAAGCTAGCATGTAAGGGTGAGAGAATGGAAAATTAGGACATTATTTGTGTTATCAACTCATATATGGTAAATTTATTTCAATATGTCATTGTCAAGTATGTAAGACCAAATTTTAGTATCTACAAATGCCCCCTTTTATTATAGTAATGGTATTTTTAGAGTAAGACAATAAAATGCACTTGAATGTGTATAACATAGCTTTTATTTGGTATAAAGCTCCAATTATATATATCACTCAATAGAAAAACTTACAATCATGTGTAGTCAATGTCCATGGATTAACTATTTTTGTCTAAACCTAATTTTTTGAATTTTTTTAAAGAACAAGGGTTATATTACATGTGTGTGTCGGTAAAAATCATGTTTCCTTTGAAAATTATTGGGGATGACGCTTCTTTATTGAAGAATTCTAAAAAATTGTGATTCCTTACTAAATCACATGGAGAATTGGGGTGATTATTCCCCAAATGTATTTAAGTATTCAATCTCTTAAGTTGGGAAGACTACATATTCCAACCCTCATGAATGTAGGGAAAAGTATTCAATGAAATAACACAAATACCTATACAATTAAATAGGAGAAGCATCAGGCCATCTTCACTCAAAAAATGTGAATCAATCATTATAGATGGTTATAGATTCAATTGTAATGTTTCGTTCAAGTTCACACAAGTTCATTCTATGTAAAAATAATATGCATGATCAAAAGGGAATGAAAAATATTCATGCCTCCAGGTTTGATTGTGTAGTTTCATTTAATGTTGAATATAAGGCATAACCAAAATATAATGAATAATGTTTATACCCTAATCATGACTATATATTTGATCATTTTGAAGTTGAATGACAACCATTATCCATTAAAATGTAAAATGTAATGTTGTGTATATGTGTATGAACAAGTATCATGCCCTCTGAATCTATACCAACTAATATAGAATCTTATGCAATTATATTCTAAATTTGAGAACATGTATCTCAAATGTATGTGTATGTGTAAACATGTAACTCATTTTCCTATAAACTATGTGCACATGCCCATGCATATGCACCTAAGTGTGTTTGAATTTTTTCTCAAATGTTTGTAAAGTGAGTTCATATGCATGGCATATGTCCCTATATTATATATCAATGTGCCAATATTTGTCATTTTTATCAACCATATGATATTTGAACCATTTTGAATATCTTAAAATTATTTTTTGATCTAATTTTCTACTCATGGAAGCTTATGACTCTATGATAAGGGTATTTTAATTCCCCTCTTTTGAGATGAGGGATGTCATGTAAGTCACTCATATAAAAATAATATTTAACTATATCATGTCATGTATAAATATAACATCATTTAATATCATGTAAACATGTGGAGAATATGTCATCATAGTAATATATGTTTTAATAATGGCAAGTATATAACATATGTAATATAGGGCATGTAAATTCATGTTTAGATAGATTTATCAATGACACATGCAATATAAGGATCTTTAAATAAGATAAAATTTTAAAAGTGCATGATCTAGATCAAGCCACCACTCAACATCAACAAGCTCAATAATTAAACATGTTAGTGTCACACATAATTACAAGGGACACATATAAGGGACATAGAGATGTCACAATAAACAAGGCCGATGACCACATGCAAGAAGAGATTAAAAAATTTGCAAATGAGGGAAATCTAGGATGTCATTCCAAACAAGGCCAAGAGGCGACACATAATAGTAAAGCATAAAGTATCCTATCATGTAATAGAGTAAAAAATCAATGGACCATAGAATAAGGGAACTAGTCTACATAATCCATATGTATCAATGTCACATCACAGTATAATGGAATAACTATGTATAATTATGTAATATATGAGTAACCAACAATGTATGTGTAAGAAATATAAGTAGCTCAATATTGTACAAATTTCATAGAAATATATAACCTAAAATAGTGAAACCTGTGGAACAAGATGCTCCCAATATCAATATGGCCACTAGGTAGAAGAAATTTCAACATCAATATGTCAATGTTAACTTATATGTATTATGTAACACTCATATACCATGAAATGAATGTGTTTGAAGATAATATTTCATCTACCAAACATGTAATAAATAACATATGTAAATAGTGTAATCTAGCAATAGTGACATACTCAAGTCCTGATTTGGGTTTTTTTGAATATTTTAAATGTTTTTGTACTTTATCATTATTTTATGTTTTTCATTTTTGGTAAATTTGAGATTCAAAAAATAAATTTTTTTGTATTTATTCATTATTATTTTTTGTATTTTTGGAAAATTTGAGATTTGAAACAGCAAGGCCAAGTTTTAATAGTTCTAAAAATAGAATAATTGGAGGGATCAGAATAATTTGTAATATGTGTCAAGGTCTAGTGTGTACTAGATGTGATAACATGGATCTATGGAGGAACTTAAATTAAACAATATTTTCCCACTGCATAGGTGAATCATAAAAATGTCGCTCAATAGTTTATGTGGGGGTGAGGATCATCATGCCTCTAGTGGGAAAGAATAAATGTGTGCTTATGTAACATGTAAGTGATCATGTAAGCTCAATTAAATCCATAATATGTAAGAGTGAACAAGTATTATGTTGTAAAATATTTTCATTATAATCATTGTATGCTAAGCATTATGGATGTTTGAATCAGGATAAGAATCAAGGAGCAAGGGATATTGAAAACAAATCTAAGTGTTAAAAGAGTGGTCAATTTAATAGCATATGAATGATGTTAAAACATAATTATAGGGGAAGTAAGTAATAAATATGCTATATATAAGAGATTATATTCCAACTAACTAGGAAAAAATAGGGATTAGTTGATTGCCTAAAACATTTACAAGGGGATGCCCATATGTATGGCCTATATCACCAAGTGCAATTCCATGTCTATCATCTTTAGAATCCTCTATTACATTATCATTATAAGTATAATGTGTATGCATAAAATTAAGATAGATATACAACTTATATTTTTTAGTAAATCTACTCTCAGAAAAGGTAATCAAAGAACATTTATTACAATACTTTATATATTGGGAGCATGATCGAATAGGATCTACTTAACGTAATTAAGGGAAAAATTATCACACAACACTAAAAGAGAGGGTTCCAAAGCCTGTAATCAAATAATACTATGAAATAAACATAGTTGAGTCTAAATACATGAAATAAAACTAATCTAGTGTTATCAAAGCTTAAAACACACATGAGAATGGTTTAAAACAAAAAAAAAAACATGGGATCATGGTAGGAAAATGGGGGCATAGATCACCTAAGGTGGAAAATGGAAAGCCTATCAAACCCTATAACTACAATAATTTTAAGTGTAGAGGTAATATAAATAAGGATTTATACATTCAAAACCTATTACTTTTTTCAATATCTATCTATCAAATGAAATAACAAAAGTTAGAGATACTTAACTTTAATCAAACCTATTGAGTCTCAATCTCCCCCTTGGCAAAAGGTGATTTTCAAGATATTATTGTAGATTTGTAAGGATCACACTATAGAAATAAACTCTAGGCTAAAATAATCTTACTTTCATCCAAGACATCCCACAAGATAAACTATATTCCCTCTAAGATAAAACCCTGAGCAATGGTTCCTTTAAATGTAGATGTAGCATAATTACAAGTTGTAATAATGAAAAAATGAATGTTCCTCTCTATTGGATTGAAATTAAGGTCATATTTATATTATTTTAAAGTCTCTAATCCTCCCAAAATTTTAACCAAAAAATTTATCCCACACAACCCCATTTTGAAAAGTTATTGTTAGGCCTTAAACTAGGTCATCCAAGCTGACTTAATTTTGTAACATGTGTCATGGCATTTACAATAGGGATGACTAGGATGACTTAGGAGGATAAATGGATTTTTGTTTAATTAGAGGCTATTTGAAATGAGAATTAATTAAAAATTTGGATATATGGAGTTTTTTCCTTTAGGAGTTGGATAAGTGGGATTTGTAATGGGTTTAGGTATGATATAATTAACCAATAATATTGTGAAGCACCAATGGTCTGTCCACCCCTTTTTATGTGCACCCTTTAAGGCATGTACTCAGAGAGATTAAAACTTGATAGGTACCTATAAGAGATAAAGCATTAATAAATGATAAAGTTTTAAAAAAATTATGTGTATACATATACCCACTCAAAAGTCATTATCTATCATGTGAGTGTAACATGGGATGGTGATTCAAGAAATAACATAGAAATACACAACACTGAGTTAATAAATTACATTAAAAAGTACAAAATAAATGAAATTAAACTTGTAAATTCATACCTTAACTTATTATCTTATTGTTGAATAAGATCCGCATGAGAAGTATATGAGAATGGCATATAGTTTGTGGGATAAAAGACAAACTTAAAAAAATGAGATAAAATTCAAAAAAAATGTTAAAAAAATGTGTTTAATATTGAAAAATTATGTACTTTTATAGGACCCTAGAACTTCTTTTGGTTTCTTAAAGTAGATTATTAAAAAAAAATGATTAAAATAAGAATTTTCTTAGTAAATAATTAAAACTTTATAGTTTTTTAATTTTGACTATAAAAAGGAGAAATTATTATTCATTTGTTCATTTTATATCATTCATTATTAGGTCTTTGTGTATCCTAGTTGAGTAGAGAGATAGATAATGGTTTGAGCTCAGGGGGTTGGCAGACTAGAGGATGGGCTGGAGATCATATCATGGTTATTGTAGGCATAGTCTAGGTACGGAGTACATGTAATATTAATTTTTAATATTTTGGTATTTTAAATGAACTATTTTATGTTAGTGTAAATTTTTGTAGTGTAATTTACCCTAAAAATTTAACAATTAAGTAAATTTTTTGACAAACAATGGGTAGGAATCAAAATGTGAAAAATTAGGTCTAGGGCATTAACTACAAGTTAGCTAAAAATAATTATTGAGTTTGAACAAGGTCGACCTGGATAACTTAGTTGAATAGGGAATATTTGGTTATGTGGTTGGCTAAAAATTAGTTGGTTGACCTAATTGGATGGAATTCTAGTTACCGGTGTACAAGGTGGTCAACTATGTTGTAAATAAAGGGTTGTCAATGGTGCACAAGGTGATAGACTATGTTGGAAATAAAAGGTAGTTTATTTAGTTTTAAAGCTGGATAACATAGGAAAGTGATTAAGTATGTACCATCTCATCAACATATTTAAGGTAAGAGATTGATAGCATTATACCTAGTTGACTTAGTAGAAATAAGGTTTGGCTGATGTAGTAGGATACATGGCCTAATTAATATGAAATAAGACTAGCTGATGTAGTTGGATACATGGCCAGCTTAGTATGAAAGAATAAAGGTGACAATGTAATTAGATAAATGGCTGACCTAGTTGGGAATGATGAATAAAAATCAACATAGGTTGATAAAGTAGTTAAGTGTATTCCTTTTTTATGTTTTTACTTCTTAAATTATATTGGATTATCATTTAGATAGTAATCAAATACTTACTTTGTTATTTTATATTTTTTAAAGATGATGGAGGTTATGGAAATTAGTAGATGCAGTGTGATTATTGAATCTACTAGATAGGTTGCTTGCAGGTGATTGAGCATAGCTGATCTATAATGGATTATTGGTGGGATTATTGATCTATAATGGATTATACTATGTGTTGAGGTGTTTTTCATGCTTTTAGGAATATGAAAGTGACTATCTAACATTTTTTTATGGATGGTAAATGGGGATATCATTGAGGTGGATATCACCATAGAGGATGTCCATGATTTATTAGGAATTATTATTGTGGGCATGCCTATGGTGTGTGATACACCATAGATAGATGCTAAGAGGTGAGCTTTATCCTTATGGGTAACTAGATCAAAGAGATATATTGAGGCAAGCTTGTGAGGATGATTATTTGATGTGTATGTGTCAGTTATTTTGGATATCTAGAAGGTCATTATTAAACTTATGATAGTTCATGTGATCTATCATAAGTTGGATGGGAATATATCATTGTATATTGTTTAATTATGTTGGTCCATGTTGGATTAGGGTATGTTATATGAATTTGGATCCATTATGTGGGTGTAGTTGATGCACTTTTTTATACTATTCTATCATGGGGATAGATGACCATGCATCCCATTATATTATTGAGTGTTGGATATATAAGAAATTTCCTATATATTAGCCTATAGGATTACCACATGTAGTGGATGATTCCTTGACACATGTGTTGAGGTAGAGATAGGATCACATGGTACATATACCACACACCCTAACATTATAGACTATCACATGAGTTAATAATATCTGGCAACCATATCAGGGCATGATAGATACATGGAAATCATGTCCAAGTAATTTTCAAGTGCAAGGTTGATTGAGGATCATTGGACATTATGTGTGGTGGGTGGAGATGAACCTAGTAACTCATTTTATAGGAAATTTTAGATTACCACATCCTACAACATTGATAATAGTCTTGGCATATTATGCATGACATGCAAGAGATTTACATGGAGTAGGAGGTGTAAGGATACTAGAAAATGTTCTCATTGTTCATATGCATCAACTTAGGGTATTGAGATGATGATGTTGATGACAATAAGGAGATAGAGGATTATTTGTTGTATCATAGTATCAGATACTAAAACCACCACCATGGATATGGAGAGAGAGGTGAGCTCTATCATATCCATAGTTAGAGCTACATCCAAAAGGAGACCCAGTTACATAGCCTACACTAAGTTAGTTTGTTATGAGGTAGATTTTTAGTAGAGAATGTCATGCTTGCTCAGTATATAAACTTTACACCACAATAGATCTATGCATTATAGGAGGTGCTTGGTGGTCACATAGATGGAGTAACTATTGGTGAGTAAGATGTAGTTTTTTGTGATATATATATATATATATATATATATATATATATATATATATATATATATATATATATATATATATATATATATATATATATATATATGAGCATTGATGTGATTTTTGGTTTGATTTTTATAGAGGCTGGAGTAGAGGAGACCATGAGAGATCCCACCATGATATATTAAATGGTGTGCTACCTTGGCATGATAATATATGGATGATTGATTTTATGGTGCCTTCAACACCTACGTACATTAGTTGGGAGACTATTATATGTAGTTCAATTATCATTACCATTAGGAGTGGGTTATGGGTAGATAAAATCATGGTATTTATTGTATGAGTACTGAGCTACACACTTGGATATATCTAGATAGTTGGCACATGTGTAGGGATAGGTGGCCCATCTACAGGGATATGTACAGGGTTTATGATCGCATACATGATAATTAAAGTAGACTATTTAGATAACATAGTCATGGCCCTATATGGGTAATGTATCATGTCCACATGATGGTATTTATCCTTAAATATGTATTTTGTAGTCATGTTATATTAGATCAAATTGTTTGAGTCATATATATAGATATATGTTATCGATGACTCATGGATGTATGTATTTCTTTCTATCAACTACATTAATTGTTTATATGTTATAATATAATGTGTTTATGGATGTTATTATTTTATTTATATCACATGTTTTGATATGTTATATGATATAATAAGATGTATAATGAATGTGAGATTATTTTCTAGCAAATGTGAAAAAATACATGGTCAAAAATAATGATGTACATGAAATGAAAATGTGAAACCAAAAATTACTAATTGATAACACAATGGAAAAAATGTCAAAAGTGAATGAAATGTGAATGATGAAAATGTAAATTACAATTAAATAAATATCAATGTAATTAAAAACATAATCTAAAGATATGGGAATGAAATAAATATCAATGTAAGAACACAAATAGAGATATATTGTCATAGTGGGCCACAATTGAGGATCTATCTGGATAGGATTGAATACATGAATTTGAACCTATATATAATAATGAAATATAAATAACAACTCAAAATTGAAGAAACTTGTCTTCACAATAAAAATTTGCATTAACATTCATTAGTCAAAAATTACATAGGAAGTTACATTATATAGTGAGAAATTAGGTCACCCAAAAAGGTAAATAACTCAAATCACAATTAAAAAATAAATTAGATTACATTTCCCCTGATGACCTATTATTAACCTAAGAAAGATAATTATACTATGTAAGTAAAACCACATAGTGGAAAACATCCTACACTAACACCCCCCTTAAGCATATCTTAGGTGGGTAAAATAATTGGGTCCTGACACAAAGGCACAATGAGGTAACCAAGTACATAGAGATGATCCCCAAAAGGAAGAGGAATTTAGAGCTTCCTAAACCCCAAGAAGAGGCCATAAATGAGGATACTTATTCTAAGTGAAAGGTTTGGTAAATATATTAGCAACTTGTTCCACTATTTGGATGTACCAAGACATCAATGACTTACTCATGGATGATCTCTCAAATGAAATTCATATGAACTTTATATGTTTGGTTCATTCATGGAAGATTAGATTCCTATATATTTGGATTATACTTTGGTTGTCATATAAAATGATGTGGGATGTCAAAATTAGATTTTGCTTTGGTTATCATAGTAGAAGATAAATCAATATCATTTTACTTCTTGCTTGACTAAATAATAAGACCTAAACCAAGGGAGACACTATAGCCTAAGTATAATTATGATTCTAAATATCTCCATCCCAATCTAAATATGTATAACTAATCAATTTGATGTCAATGCCCACTCCATAATGAATCTTGAAACTATGAGTTCCCTGAATGTAGTGGAGATTCTGCTTAATTGCTTTCTATTGTAGCTCATGTGATTCCTACATAAATACAAATACCATACCCACTACATATGAAATATCAGGTCTAGTGTGTGTAAGGTAGATGAGACTACTAATAAGTTGTCAATATGAGGTAACATCAACTAGAAGAGATGGACAATTAGCCTCAAGCTTCAAACTAGATAAAAAATGAGTCAGAGTTGGCTTACATTCGGCAATGTTAAACCTTACAATAAAATCAAGAGCATACTTGGATTTTGCAATGGTGATCCTAGATTCAAACTGAGAAATTTCAATCCTAAGGAAGTAGTGAAATAAGCCCAAGTCAGTCATTGAGAACCTATCATACAAAGTAGCTTTCACTAATATGATACTGGATGAATAACTCTTTGTAATCAATAGGTCATACACATAGAGAACCATAATCAATAGTGAATCATCATGCCATAAAATGTAGACATTTGGATTAAAATGGCATCTATTTAACCTAATCAAAAGAATAAAGAGTTCATATTGGCATACAAAGCTTGAGGAGTTTATTTGAGGCCATAGATAGATTTCTAAAGTTTTCAAACCAAGGAGTAATATTCCACAAATCCTTATGGTTACTCCATGTATATTTTTCTTTGATAATACCATGAATAAAGACACTCTTAACATGTATCTAATGAACATCCTAGTGATGTGTTGCATTAATGGTGAGAGTGAGTCAAATTGAGTTTATTTTGGAAACTGGGGTGAACACCTCAATATAGTCAATGTCAAGTACCTAATAAAAACCCTTTACTACCAAATATGATTTAAACTCATCTATGAACCTATATGCTACAAATTTTGTTTGGTAGATACACCTACATCAAATAAGATTTCTTGCCTTAGGAATAGGGACTAAATCCCAAGTGTTATTCCTTAACAAGGAACCATAATGCTCTTCTATTATAGTATCCCACTCATGAGTCCATGATGCCTTGAGAAATGATTATATATTGGAATTAGATGTAATAAAATCATGTGGGGAATCCTAGAATTATAAATGAGTTTGCCTAGTTTTTGATGGATCGCCAACCTAATGGCCATCACTTTGTAGTGTTTATCTAGCCTAAAGAGGACTAGTGCTTAGATATTTAGGAGGATATTTCTCATCCTCTAAAGATATTTAGGTAGAATAATGAGGTGAATCCTCATCACTACTCTCAACATCAAAACTAGAGGAGGAATATAGATAATCATTAAGTTGTTCAAGTAAATCTAAATCATCAAAAATGTCATCAAATTATAATGCATCCAAAGAAGAGGGAAGGATGTCATGTGCATAATCTAAAAGAATATCTTTAAAATGAACACTACCCTTAATGAATAACTCATGAGTGGTGGGATGGATAATCTTATATCCCTTAACACCCTCATGATATGCAATAAAAATGTAAGGTTGAATTTGAGGTTGTATTGTCTTACATTTGTTCTTCATAATATGAACCATAATAAGAGATCCAAACACTCAGAAGTGTTTCATTGTGGGTTTTTGACCACTTAAATATTCAAAAGGAGTGACTTTATTTAATGCTTTATGAGGATCTTGGTTCTATATTTAACAAACATAGTTGATGGCCTTAGCCCAATACTAGGGTGCAATAAACTTAAAGTGTAGCATATAATTTACCATTTTATTTAAGTACTTGTTCTTCACTCTAAAATTCCATTATGATGAGGAATATATGGAAGTATATTGTATTTCAATCCCCTCTGATGTGTAGAACTACTCAAAATAGTTACTAACATACTCACCACCATTATCGATGCATAAAATATTGATGGCTTTACCTAACTATTTTTATACAAGAACCTTGAAGTCTTGAAAAAGATCAAAGACCTCAGATTTATACTTAAGAAAGTACACCCAAGTATACCTCAAAAATTCATCAATGAAAGTAAGCATGTATTTATTCCTATTGAATGAAGGTTTTATGAATAGACCAGTAATGTCACTATGGACAAGCTCCAATATTTATTTAGCTCTTTATGATTTACCCTTTTCATACTTATCTTTAGGATGTTTACCAAGTATGAAACCTTGGAAAAATCTATCATAAAAATTTCCTCTTGGAAACCTTGGAACCATTTATTGACAACTAAATTATTCTAGGTAATGATAGCTAAGATGGTTGAATCACTTATGCTATTATTTATTTACCCCATCTGAATGAGTAATGTAGTAAAGGGTTGATCAGGGTAAAAATTTTAGAAAGGATACAATCATGATTGGTTATACACTTTACCAAATGAAAATATGGAATCACTATCAACTTCCTTCAATAACCATTTAATTTCATGTGAATTCAACTCACTTGCCCAAATTGATGTGAGTGATCTGCTAAATAAATAATAAATTAATGGATAATGAGGGTTCAAAAAACATCATGAAATGTCCTGTCATTTACTTCAATAGATCCTCTCACACTAACTTCTATATAAGTATCATCACCCAACAAGATGGAAGGCATAGAACAAGGCTCTAAGGATGAAAATATGTCTTGTGATGAAGCCATGTGGTGTGATGAACTAGAATCAATTACCATGTGTAAGACTGGGATGCAACTACAATAAGTATTTTTCCCTTGTCCTTTACCTTTATACTATCTTTGGCCTTAGAAGACTCTTGTGATAATGAAATCTAATTGGAATAATCAAGGACATTGATGTTATGATTCTCAAGCATCTTAGTTAGTTGGTCAATCTGATTCTTCATGCATTTAAAGTTAACATGACTAGATTTTTTGTATTAGGCACATGTGGGTCACTCTTTTTTACATTTATTGTCTAAAGAGGAGGACTCTTTTGATGCTTTTAACTTAGCATCAAAATTTTAACCCTTTATTTTTTTTGGGTCATTCTTATTTTATTTATTCTCCTTGTTTCCAAAAGCCTTCTATTTATCATGAATCATAATTAAGCCATGTGATTTAGATGACTTTAGTATACCCATTTGAATAAGATTATCTTGATTTTGAGTTAAGTCAATATCAAAATCATCTAAGGATGGCATGGTCCATGTAGCTCCAAGCGTACACTTGGTAGCATGGAAGCTATAAAAAAAGACAATATAGTCAAATCTAAATTTAGAAAGGATGGAAAGAATCTATTTGTCATATGTTTTATCAATGCCACATATTTTCAATTACAACTTTAGTGATTTGAAATTTGTGAAGAAGTCCTATATAGTTTCAAAGTTTCCTGAGCTCAAATTGATGAGTTCATTCTCTAACTCATGGCCTCTCATTATGTCCTAATTCCCAAATATTTTTTCTAATGTGGTCCAGACTTTATTAGGATTATTTGTATATTCAATATGAAATATTATGTCAAGATACATAGATAGGCATAGTAGATCATATGCTTCATCACTTCTATTAAACCACTTTGCCTTCTCTACATCAAGTGTTGGTTATTTTTATGTATTCATTGTTATTTGGTGCAATCCATTACTCCTCAATAATATTTAAACTTTGAATTTATAATCATGATATTTTAATAATGTAAGATGTGGAACTTGACTTTGATCCATGGTGCAGAAGGAAGTATGTGTTGAACTACATGTGCTAAAATACTTAATATGAAACCACACTAAATCTATATAGGTTAAACTTTACAAGGCATGATAATATTACCAATGCATAGAGCTCAAAAAACTTATATTTTAAAAAATAAATGGCACCTTGAAAGGAGTAGTAGGCTAAACATTATGCATATTTCAAGTTTTGGATGGCAAGGGCATTATCCAATTTGTAAAATTTAAAAATATTTTAGGTTGAAATTTTTTAGAATCAACTTCCCCCAAAAAATGTAAGCCCTCTTGGATCAAAATTTAATCTCTTTTAGGTTTTAAATGACCAAGGGATTAACTCTCATGTGACCAGGGGCTAAGACCTAAAAAAGATTTTCCCCTCCCCTTTTTTATTGATTTGATTGATGTGGGAGTGATGTCACCCATAAAATGACTCTATTTTTTAATTAAATAGTGCCACTTTCCACTTGATCAAATTTGGAATCCTCCTAAATGTCATAGAGTATCACAACAAATAAGGAGAAGGTGGGTGGAAATTGGGCCTGCTTAGATAGGTGGCAGATCCTATGGCATGTTTATGGACTAAGAAAAACTTGGGACATGTCTAGGAATTGGGTAGAGTCCATAGCATGGCCAAGCAATAGTGAAACCTCACTAGTATACTAGTATGGGTAGATCCTAATGGTTATCTAGGAGGGGGCCTAAGTTTGAAAAGTGCATGAGTAGGGATCAAAACTTGGCTAGTATGTGAGTAAGGGACAAAACTTAATAGGTACATAAGCATGGGTTAAAACCTAATATGTGATTGAGTAGGGGAAAATGTTTACCAACCCAAAAATGTCTATCGAGGGGTTTAAATCTATCAATTATGAACATAGCCACCTAATTGTTTGCTCAAACTTTGTTTTTGCCATGAAAAGTCTACCAACTATAAAAACTACCTGTGAGGGTTAGAAATTTTATCTAGTTAAATAAATCTCCAAAAATGTGGATTATGTATGGCTCCTCCAAAATCTATCAAATACCCTCTTGGTTTCTTGAAAAATCTAGGAAAACTTAGAAATGGTTTTTCCTCAAAGTCACTAAAAGTACATTTTTTTGTAAAATTCAAAGAATGGCCTTGAAACCCTCCAAAAATAATCAAAATATGATTATCATAAAACTAGGTCATGTTTACAAAAATTCTTAGGGTTTTTACACCTTATAAACTAAAAAAAATTATTTATTTTTCACTTAAAGACTTCAAATATGCAAATTTGTATGGTTTTAAGAAACCCCACCAAACCCTAGAAAATCAAAATCAATTAAAAACCATGCATAAGCTAGAATGTTATATCTCACAACATAATCGATGGCATTCATCTACCAACTCAGATTTGATACCATGTTAGAGTGGGACACGATCAAGGATCTATCTGGATAGAATCAAATACACGAAGATGAAACTATATGGATTAGTGAAATCTAAATAAAAACTCAAAATACAAGAAGCTTGATTTAATAATGAAAAGTTGCATTAACATTCATTAGCAAAAAAGCACATATGAAGGTACATTGTATAGTGAGGAATTAGGTTACCTAAAAAGGTAATTATCCTAACTCACAATTATAAAATGACTTAAAGTATATTCCCCCAGTGACCTATTATTAACCTAATCAAGCTAATTAGACCATGTAGGTAAACCACACAGTGGAAAAAATACTACACTAACATATGTAAATGAAAAAAATATCAATTTAAGAGTGAAAAAAAAGAGATGAAAATGAAACAAATATCAATGTAAGAGTTTAAAAAAAGATATGAAAATGAAATAAATATCAATGTAAGATAAGAACACAAATAAAGATATTGAAATAAATAAATATCAATGTAAAATAAGAACACAAACAAATATATGTCAAATGAAATAATATATAAGATATGTGAAAGAGATAGGTGACAAACCAACTTAGGGCTTGTGCTAATATATAATGTAAAAGAGTATGGTTGTTTATAGAAACACATGACCTATAATTTTTATAGGAGTTAAGGAAATTTTATGAGGAAACCTGGTCCTGTATGAGGTCTTATAATGTAACTCATAAAAGGCAAACCAAAGATGTGTAAAAATGTAAGAAATTTTAAATTAAATAATGATATTTTATGAGGGAAGTTTGGTCCTATCCAAGGTCATACACTATAACTCACAAAATGGAAACTAACAAGGCGTGATCAACTATTAAACAATACTCATTAAGGAGAATATCAGGGGTAATATGATTAATAAAGGGAATGAACTATTTAAACAATAAAGACCTAAGATAATCTAACAAGTAAATGCAAATATTTGGATTAACATGTAAAGTACATAGATCTTCTCATAGATTTTATATATGCATGAAAAATTAAAATGGGCCTACCTTCTCACAATGTGTTCCCCATTCCTCAAGACCCCTTAAAAATTCATCAATCTACTATGAAGATTCAATACTTGCATGAAAAATGAGTTGTTACTAAAGAATTGAACCCAATAAACCCACATACATTTTTTTTTGAAAATAAGATTTCCACCTTAGCTAAACATTGCTCTAGACAAGTATTGATATCCTAATTGTAATAAATTAAATATAATTCATAAATTAATAAGGAGTAATCAATGATATAAAATTTCCAATTTTTATCAACCCACACTTAACAAATTTGGAAGGAGTGTTCAATAAAAGTCAAGGGAAGGTTATCCATCTAAGAATCACAACACCTTGTGAACTAGGCATCTAGGCCAACTTCATCAAGTTGCCAAATAAGTTATTGAAGAATAGAATAAATAAAACCATGACACCTTAATCCTTAAGTAATAAGGAGTTTATAAACCTATATAAATATTATATGTTCATTTCTCTTTAGGAATCCTTCTGTTTTAAATTTAGAAAAATGCAACTATATAGTCCAATGTAGGAATTAAGAGATAAATACCATAAATGCTAAGATTTTATATTAAAGAACCACAAGAGTTTATAAGGAAAAAAATCACCTATTAATATATTTTTATCCATTCACCTACTTGCCAACAACTATAGGCAATCTGAATTCATTCATTACAATCATCAAGATTTGTAAGATCCAAAAGTTAAGCTTAACCTAACAAGTAACTTGTCATACTAAAATATCATAATATAATCATTAAGATTTGTAATAATATGTAGTCATATAAAATGAAAAAATTGGTAACTTGAGCATGGTTAATGACACCTAGCCCATAGGTCCCTCTTTTTTTCTCTCATGATCCTCTTAGGATTTCTTTCAATAATTTCTAATCATCTTTAGCCTTCTAGACATGATCCTAGCTGAGCCAATACCCTATTTTCATGACCAATCCATCCCCCCAAGTCCCATCTACCTAAGACAATAGTGCCACACTAGGACAATAGTGTCAATGCTACTCTTGTTTGCTTTTAGCATTGTTGTTCATGCTCATTTATAGCCCTAATGATCAATTTCTTCTAGTTCCCCATCCTTCTCCTTATTAGCGTAACATGAGAAAATTCAATCCATGACCAATATAGCCCTATAAAATCCCATTCAAAGATCATTTGAAAAGGGCTGGAAAATATTATCAAGCAAGCAAGAATACAAGTGAAATCACTCAAACAATCTTCCCTATTCTCTACATACAACCATCCAATATAGTCCTAATCACATATAAATATTCACATCATTCCCTAGCCATCTCAAGCATATCTAATTTAGAATTTATTGAATTCTCATATCATAATTGCACCAAGTACTTTAAAAGGGATAACTACATATAGCTTGATCCCTCTTCAAAGTATTAGTATGTAGGCAACATGCCCACACACAGATTGTGAAACAAGTCCAGTGAATCTTAAACATACTAACCCCTTTTCCCTATTTGCCAGAGTTTTGTTCAAGTATATTGAAGGCATAAAAATGAATAAAATTAGATCTACATGGAGCACTATTGATAGTGAAGCTTTATAAATTTAGAGATAGTGATGCATAGACCTACTAGAAAAAAACCCAAAAATCTTAGATCCTCAAGAAAATAGTGTCAAAAAAGGACTATAGTGTTGGTAACACTCCTATCCACCTTTGGTGCTCCTATCTAATCAAAAAATGAAAGAAAAAATATTGTTTATGATAGCATCCCAAGACTGCATAGTGAATATCAGAGCATGTCTCAGTCGGATCAACACAGTTTAAGCTAAGTCTTATTTTCTCCTTTTTATTACTAATTTTAGAAAAGCTCTAATTAAAAATAAATTTCACAAATTAGTAGCTTATTTACTGCATATTTACTAATTTATCAATCCATACCCTTTAACTAAATTAGGAATAATACCTCAATATTCCCAAAATTGTTAAATCATTTGGTGAACCCAACTTACTTTGTTTGTACACAAAAACCCTAGAAACCCTAGGGTAAAATTCTTACTAATTTTTCCTATTAATTTCTAAATTTTTAATTGAATATTTAAATCAAAAATTCATTTCAAATTTTAAAATTCAATAGTAAATTCTAAAATAAATTCCTTTCAAACCCTAGTTACCAATAGTAGGTCCCAGTAATTTTCCAATAATTTTTTGAATTTTTACTAGTATATTAAAATAAAAATATATATTAAAAATTCAATAGTAATTTATATACATATATATATTATCTTTCTCAAAACCCTAGTTACATGTACTAGCTCCTATTCACTTCTTGAGGTATCACCTTACATACTTGTGAGCTTCATTTCAAAAATGGGTTTCACTTATCTACATTTATTTGTTGTATTTCTTTCACAAAACAAGGAAACCATCATTGGTCCTATAATGTACATGAATGATGAAGTTTATCATATGTTAATAAAAAGCTTCATTATTTGCTTCTCATGCTTACTTTTCATAATAAGAGATGATATTATAAACTTCATTTCCAAACATGCACAAGATTACAATATTCTTTTTGAATACCACCTTTTGCTCATATAGAATAATTACCAACTCCATTTTGCTAAACACATTAAGAATATTATGTTAAATGTCAAATTTTTGCATACTTTTATGAAAAAATTCATGTTCTCCATCCCTTTATTTCTATTTTTCATGTGGAAAAATGTTCAAGTTTATTATGTCAAACACATTATAAATGTTATGTTACATGTCAAAAAAAATTATGCCTTCATACACAATTTCATACTTGTTATTTCTTTCTTTCTATTCCTTCTATGGAATTCTCTTTATAAACATATTATGGCACAAATCATCATTCAAAATTCATGCATCTCACTCTCAATTCATGATTTTTACCTAAATGCATATAACTCATTGGGTTACTTTTTGAGTATCTCCTTATCACTACTAGACACAAGAAAATGGTTGTATCTATCCCTAACTTTTAACTTGGTACATATTTCTCTCATCTTACACCTGCTACCAGCTCTATGCTTATATAAAATCATGTAGTCCATGCTATCACCCAAGTTTATGAAGATAGGTAGGTTGATTACACCCATGGCTATAGCTTTATCACTCAAGCTAACACCCTTTCAGATATAGTTTCTATTCTTGATCTCCTTCAATGATTATATGTCTACAAATATGTGTTGTATATAGCCCTTTGTAATACTAGAATTCTCATTTCAGTGAAACCAACTTATGTTTCATCTATCCTCAACACAATGCAATAGGATGAAGAGCATATTTCTTTTGAAAAAGATGATTTACCCCTATAACACATCATTAAACAACACCTACCTCTACATATTCAATTAAGGATTAATGATGTGGGGGTAAAAAGAGTATTAGTTGATAATGGTTCAGGACTCAACATTGGAGCATTTCTTTTTTTAAACATCTTAATATATAACCTCATGATCTAGACCATTCTGACATGAACATTAGAGGTTTCAACAACATCCCATAGAAATTCATGGTTCAAATAACACTCAATTTTACCTTAGGGACTAAGACACTACCAACTACTTTCCAAGTCATGCCAAATGACATTAACTATAATTTATTACTTGGTAGACCTTGGATTGATGATATGTATGGATTCCCTTCTACAATCCATGCTTGTCTATAATTTAGTCACAAAGGTTAGATATACACATGTCCAATCAATAATAAACCTTTTAAATGCCACCAAGTTTCTAAAACTCCATAGAATTATATTTCACATTTCAATCTTGGGAATTTACCTACACAACTTGGTTTTCACAATATACTCTCAGACCATACAACACATCAATAAACTCCAAGTTCCATAATATCACCTATAATAAATCACTAGTTTTCCTCTCCTTTCACACTTAAATATATTAATAATATAGGATATCATGGAAAAGGTCTTGGAAAGCATGAACAAGGAATCATTAATCTTATTAAGGCATCCACATAGTGTGGAATGTAAGAGCTCAAATATCAGTCTACCCATCTTCATAATAAGCCTTCTCCTAATACATCAAAACATATAGCATTTTTTCCACCTTCTACATTGGTAGATCACATTGTTAATCATACTTCAACCCTATCATTGATCTATCTCGATCTCATTGATGACATAGTTTCACTAGACATGTTCACATTAGATGAATTCTCTAATGAAGAATCCATCCTAAAATTTCTTGGAGCATATGAGGATATCCCATCCTACTATCATAAAAATAGATTTACTCATCACACAAATTCCCATGCATATTTTGGAGAAAGTCTAAATTCTCCCCAAGACATACTAGTTGATTTAGATGATACTATTCCTACTACTCCCAACATACTTGATCAATCCACATTGATTAATGAATAAATAGTTAATTTTATTTTGGAACTAACCAGGATCCCCGCATGGTCTTACTATTTAATGCCCTATGAAAGGAAGAAGATATAGATATCATCAAACCCTAAAAAAAATTTCAAAACTCTTTACTTGGTCTTACTCAAATATGAAAGGAATTGATACATCCATAGTAGTTCATCGAATTCCTTTATACCCAAATGCTAAACCAATCAAAGATGAGATCTAATGCCTCTTAGATGTTGGTTTCATCCAACCAGTAGCACACCCTAAATGGGTTTCCAATATAGTCCCCATAGTCAAACCTAATGGACAAATCTAATGTTCTAATTTCCAAGATTTAAATAAGGCATGCCCAAAATATGATTTCCCCTTGCCTAATATCAACATTATCATCGATTCCATAGCTAGATATGACATGTTATCATTAATGGATGTCTTTACTAGATACAACCAAATCAAGTTCACTGAAGAAGATCAAGAGAAAACATCTTTTACAACACCCTGGGGTACATTTTGTTATATTGTCATGCCCTTCAGATTAAAAAATGCTAGATCCACATATCAATGTACCATGACACACATCTTTCATGATTTTATTCACCATACCATCAAGGATTAAGTTGATGATATACTAGCTAAATCTAAACAATGACATCATGTTATTGATTTACAAAATATTTTTTAATGACTCAGGCAATACGATGTCTAACTAAACCCAAAAAAATGTGTATTTAGAGTCACATCATGTAAACTTATAGGTTTCATTATTTTTTAATGTGGCATAGAGGTTGACCCTAAGAAATTCAAATCCATTATTGATATGCCACTAGCCATGAACTTAAAACAAATCTGATCCATATAAGGTAAGATCCAATCAATCCATCATTTTGTAGCTCAAATTATTGATAAAACTTAAGATTTCACTCATTTATTAAATAAATATACCATGTTTTTTTGGGACCAATCTTGTCAAAAAAGCTTTGATACAATCAAGTAATATCTTCTTAATCCACCTATTTTAGTACCACTTATCCCTGATAATCCTTTCCTCCTATATATCTTAGTAATAGACCATGCTCTAGGAGTCCTCTTAGCATAACATGATGATCAACATACTGAGTGAGTAGTTTATTACATTAGTCACACATTAGACGATTATAAAAAAATTATTCTACAATCAAAAAATAGTGTCTAGCATTATTTTTTTCCATGCAAAAAATTTGACATTACATTATCAATAATGAGACTCAGGTCATTAATAAAGTAGACCCCTTGAAGTTTATAATGGAAAAACCACATCTTCTAGGTTGAATTGCAAAATGGGTTATGTTATTAATATAATTTGACTTAAAAATAGTCCTCTAGAAATCAATAAAGGACCAAATCATTACAGACCTCTTGGTAACATCACCACTCTTAGATACCAACCCTCTTAGTGACACATTCAGAGATGATTTTACTTATTATTCTACTCATTTGAATACCTAGACCATGTTCTTTGATGGATCTCATTGTGCATCTAGTGCAGGGGTAGACATTATCTTTATCAATCCTTCTAGTCACATAATTCCTATAGCATACCGATTAAGTTTTTCCTACACCAATAACACCATAGAATATGAATCACTTATCTTAGGTCTATTTTCCACATGGTCCCTCTAAATAACATCCATTCAAGTCTTTGATGATTCCTAACTAGTGGTCAACCAAGTCAATGATGTCTATCGAACAAAATAAGAACATCTTATCCCTTATCATAACATGGTATAGTGTTTATCATTACAATTTGATTACTTTTCTATAGAAAGTATACCAAGAAAAAACAACTGACATGTAGATGCAATGGCAAGTGCCACTTATTTGATCCCTATCAATATCACTGATGATCAAGATATTTTCAAAATTAAGTGATTATAATCACCATCAATATCCAACACAAATTTGATAGCACTATCTATCCTAGCCACTACACGTAGTTCCATAACTCCAGAATGGTTCTCTAACATCTATAAATTTCTAGTCAAATCTATTACACTAGACTCCTTTTCATGAAATGACAAACATAATTTACACAAACAAGTACTTCATTATGTAATCATTGGTGGGGACATTTTTAAATGATCCTTTGATGGATAATTACTTAAATACATGACTTCAATAGAAGCCAAAATTGATCTTATATAAATACATGATAGTGAGTGTGGTGGTCACTTCAGTGGAAAAGCCATATCACACAAATTGCTTTGATAGGGGTAATACTAGCCTACCATGGAATATGAATGTTTACAATATGCAAAATTATGTGATTAATGCCAATGACACAGCAATTTATAGCATGCACCATCACAATAATTGTAGCCTATAGTTTCTCCATGGCCATTCATGTTATGGGGATTTGATCTTATTGGAAATATTAACCCTGAATCTGTTAGACAGCACAAGTTCATCATCACAACTATAGAATACTTTAAAAAATGGGTGGATATCATTCCACTTCAATATACTATAGGGGAGGACATTTGTAGTTACCTCATGACCCATGTTATTTGACACTTTGGTCTACCTATAGCTATCATTTTTGATAATGTAAAATCATTCAAGAATAAAACTATCAAGAATTTTTGCACAAAATATAAGATTAAGCACACATTTTCCACTCCATACTACCCATAAGGAAATAGACAAATAGAAGTGACCAATAAAACCATAAATAACATTTTGATCAAAACAATGATCAAATTTGGAGATGATTGGCACAATCAACTAGTATTTATATTATGGGCCTATTGCACAAGTATTCATACACCCATAGGATCCACTCCTTATTCCCTCATATATAGCATATAAGAAATTTTACCTTTTGAATTAGAAATATCATCTCTTCATGTCTCCCTTAAAGGCATTCTTACTAATGACCAGTATTGTGGAAAGCATCTATACCAACTTGAGCAGTTATACCACACACACATTCAAGCAACATAACATCTTCAAATCTACTAGCAACATATAAAATGATCCTACAACACACAAGTTCACACTAGATAATTTGAAGTTAATGATCTTATTCTCAAAGAAAATCTTCACAATGTCAATGCCAAAGAAGAAATCAAAGGCAAATTCAAACAAAATTGGCTAGGTCCATACATCATTATTGAAAAGCTTAGCCCTATAGTATATCATATAGCTTCACTTGAAGGAAAGAAACTCAAAAATCCAATGAATATTATGCATCTATGTAGATTCTATGTATAGCATGGCATTCCACACTTCACTTTATACATTGTTTCCTTTACTTGATTGTACATAATTTCCCTATGATTGATTGTACATAGTTCAAATATTTCAAAAATTCAAAAACAATTTGACATTTCAAAACACAAACACATTCAAATATGTCAAAAACACTAAAAACATTTTGATTGTATGCATCATGCATGTTTTACATTTATACTACTATGCTAGACTTACATTTGTTAATTTTATGCTATTATTTATCAATTTATCTACTTTACCCTGCTTCACTTGATATTATTTGAGTATGTGAAGTGACTTTTAGCTTCTTGATTGCTTCACTCTACCCATTGATGGGGCATCCTACTTCTACATTCGAGACACACATCGATATACATACCCACTGGGGGCATCCTCTACATTACTAAACCATCTAGGTTATGGCATTCCTACACCACACACTCTAGTTATCATGTTGATGTACATTATTTACTAGATTAAATAGATTACTCTATCAACACTCACTAGTATATAACACTTATGTATTTCTTAGCATATACCTAGTCTTTTACTAACATGTCTTGCATTCATTCACTTCTTACTTTGATTAGTTAGATGTGTGTGTAATTTTGGTTTCTTACATGCTTTCTTTTCTTAATTAGCATTAGCTTGATGTGATTGCATTTCTCAATTCCTTTTTGTCTCTTGTATGTGCCTTAGGACATTTTTCAATGTCTTTTTCTTCTATTAATGTGTGTGAATTAGGACATTTGCCAATGTCATTTGCATGTACCCCTTTATATGATTATAGATTCTACACTAATTTTTATTGTTTCAAATTGTATGTGATGTGGCATTTGAACATTCCTTGTATTATTGATTTCTAGTTTGAGTGACATGTGCCCATGTCCCTTATTTGCTTGGCTCTTTGGCCACTCTTGTATAATTCTTTCTTCTTACCTTATATTCTTGTTGCTTGATTGATTTCAATTTTTTTCAATGCCATGATCCATATCATGCATTAATATTTATTTCTTGGATGCCATGATAGACATCATGCTCTATCCCTCCAACTAACAATTAACTAGACTATCATTTCTAGTTCAATGCATTGCACATGATTTTACATTGTTATATCTATCTAGGCATACCCCTATTGATCTAACAATCTCTTAATACAAACCATACTATATCTTGAGATATCTTGTCAATTATCATTTCTATATCATATATTGTGTAGCATAACACACTTGTAGGGATCTTTCTTCTAAGGGCAATCATTGTAGAGTCTCCATTCCAACCCTTATAAGAGGGGGAAACAAATAGGGGTTTTATCATAGAGATTAAAGCTCATATCAATCAAAAAATCTAGTTGTATAATACTTCAAACAACAACCACACATCAAACCAATCAAAATAGACTAGGTAGATAGTCTAGAATCTAGAATAGTCATCAGATTTGGCCTAGGACAACAACACTGAGACTAGACTATAGTGTTGGTGGTGCTACTATCAATTTCTAGTGCTACTATCCAAATGATAGAAAAACAAAAAATTCTAGAAGTAGGTAGAAAATTAGGTTTAGCTATAGATTTGCACAACTAGACTAGTTCAAAATAAGTAGTTTTAATACACATTTTGCTCAAAGAATCAAGATATAAGGGCCATCATGCATGTAATGATGGCTCTCACTTCTAGTTTCAAATATAATAGTTGGCATAACTTCTAGATCAAAATCCATGTTTCAAACACTAGTTATTGGGGGTAATATGTGTGGCACATTTTTTCTTTATTTTTGAGTTTAGTATTACCCAGACATTCTTAATAGTTGTATGCCTTATTCCATCTATAGGTGGTTGGCATCATTTTGGAATTGGCTTTCATACAAGCCTAACTTCTTGAGTTCCTGAGTTCCTAAGGTCTTGAGTACTTGAGTGGCTTTCATACAAGCCTAGTGCACCAATTGGGAGTGGCTTTCATACAAGCCTAATCTCCATTTTTTAGAGTGGCCTAGTTTCTAGCATACATTTAGCTATCTATGCTAACATTGTTAGATCATAGTACATTCATGGGATTTAAGCATTATCAGTATCATTTCATAGCTTCACTCTATAGGGCAACGGTGGAGCCAAAGGACTAACTATCCTTTGTATTCTTGAGCCACCTATTCAAAGGGATTGGACACATAGTCCAAACATTTATCAACACATATATGACTACCTAGCTTCACCTAGTGGGTGAAAATGGAGACAAAGGGCCAAATTTTGCATTCTTGAGCCACTTTCCATGGAATTGAACACTCAACTCTATTCATGATATTACTCTTGGTACAACATCATCCAGTATCACTCAACATCATTCAACATCACAATAGGTTTTGTATTGGTTCATGCACTTGGTGAGGTGTATTCATTCTAATCTCTTACCCAAATTTTTACATTCTTATTTTAGATATAGTGTATCTAGTAAGTATTGATCTAGTCTTTGTTTTATCTTATAAATTTACACGTCACAACATGTTCTCTTTATGCACACCCAACATCACACAAGCTTCATAAGCTTCACCCTTGTAGGTAATTTCAAGTATGATTTATTTTTTCCTTTATCCTATTATTTCACTTTACTACATCACTAGAATAAAAGGGGCCAAATGTAGTCATATAAAATGCAAAAATTGGTAACTTGAGCATCGCTAATGACACCCAACCCATAGGTCCCTCTTTCTTGCTCTTATGACCCTCTAAGGATTATTTTCACTAATTCTAAATCATTTTTAGCCTTCTAAACTTGATCCAAACTTAGCTAAGACCCTCTTTTTATGACCAATCCATCCCCCTAGGTCTTGTCTACCCAGGATAATAGTGCCACACTGGGACAATAGCACTAATGCCACTCTTGTCCACTTTTGGCACTATTGTCTAAGCTCATTTCTATCCCCAACAATAAATTTCTTATATTTCCCCATCCTTCTCCTTGTCGGCCTGACATGAAAAAATTTAATCCATGACCAATAAATACCTATAAAATCCCATTCAAAGATCATTTGGAAAGGGTTGGCAAATATTATCAAGCAAGTAAGAATACAAGTGAAACCACTCAGGCAATCTTCCCTATTATCTACATACATCCATCTAGTACAATCCTAAGCACATATAAATCTCTACACAAATCTCTATCCACCTCAAGCACATCTAGTCTAGCATTTATTTCATTCTCATATCACAATTACACAAATAAATTTGAAAGGGAGAACTACATATGGCTTGATCCCTCTTCAAAGTATTGGTATGTAGGCAACATGCCAATAAACAAGGTGTGAAGCACGTTCAGTGAATCTTACACATATTAACCCCTTCTTTATATTTTCCAAAGTTTTTTTCAAGTAAATTTAAGGCATAGAAATGAATAAAATCAGCTCTTCAGGGAGCATAGTTGATAGCAAAGCTTTGAAAATTTAGAGATAGTGTCACACAAACCTATCCTCAAGACAATAACATTAAATAATGACTATAGTGTTGGTTACAATCCTATCCACTTTTGGTGCTCCTATCCAATTATAAAATTAAATCCAAAATCATGTTTGTGATAGTGTCTTAGGCTTGCATAGTGAATATCAGATCTTGTCTCAATCAGATCAACATAGTTTAAGCTAAGTCTTATTTTCTCCCTCTTATTAATAATTTTATAAAATATCTAATTATAAATAAATTTCAAAAATTAGTATCTTATTTACTATATATTATTTACTAATTTATCAATCTAGATCCTTTAACTAAATTAGGAATAATACCCCAACATTCATAAATTTTTTAAATCATAATAATTATATTATCAAGAGTTCACAAACTATACATATATAAGGTAATACAATGAAATATTTTCACCCTTGTCTTACTAGGTGGTAATAATAAGGATGAAATTAAATCCATCACAAGTCACTCTAATGAAACAATGTTGTAATTATAACAATTCTAGTAGCTACAAAGTTCAAGAGTTTAGACAATTAGGTGAAACCAAGAAAAGATCCACTTTAGATCAGGTGAAACCACTAATATTTTTTATGCCAACCACATGTTAACATTTTCAACAAAACAAGTTCATCTCAATGCTAATAATGTTATTGTTGATCTTTTTTTTTCCCCTAGGTCAAAAAGGTCAACCCCTATAGTTTGAAACTTAACTTGTCATTCTTGTTAACCTTGTTGATATCCATTTTATACCTTGTAATGTATTGTATTATTTCAATGAGAAGGAGGTGGTCTTTTAGTTCTTGTAATGCCTCATAAAATGCCTCAAATTTTTTGATAATCTAATTCACTTGGTTCACTTCTCTATCATGCAAATTTCCCAATGTTAAGTGTTTTTGGTAACGTTAAGGTAATTTATCAAATTTTAATGTTTTTCGAGAGGTTAAGGTTTCATTTATGGTAAATTTAAACCTTATCAAAGCCTCATTCTTGAATGGGTTGTTAAATAATTTGAAAAAGGAGTAAATTGAGGTTAAAGGTGGTTTTAAAAAGTTTTATGATCACCTCATTGAGCCATCAAACATGCATTAATCTTCCTTTACACTTGTCAATGAATTTTAAGGTCTACCAAGACACATATTGGGCCAAATATGAGGTATTATATTTACCTTTTAAATGAAAATAATATCTAGATAGGTCCTAACATGCATAATGTTAGGATTTGGTCAAAGAGGGATCAAAATCATGAAACCTTATAGTTCAATGTACAAAAGAGGATGAATCACTCTATAGAAGGCAATCTTAGCCATTTTTATAGACATGAAGGGTCCATTTTTAGGGTTAAATGCACAGAAGAGTGCTTCTTCACCTCTTTCATGTCAATTTTAGTCTCAAAAAGATTACACAGGTCTAAAAAAGGTATCAAATGCATTAAAACCTTCATCAAACCTTTAGCAAACTCACAAGGGATAGTTTCACATGTTTGGTCCATATAGAGGAGAGATGGTGGTGACCTAAGATCTTAGGCATAGGTGGAGGCCCTAATTTAATTTTAATCTATGGCATTGGTTTTTAGTTTGATCTCTTATCCTTTATGAACTATGGCTAATACTCAAGCGTGTTAGTGGTAAAACGTAAATGTAAAATTGTTTGTATATACGAGAACATCCTATGGGAAATATAATTATATTTTATTTGTGGGTTGTTAGGATTTGTTATGAGAATATCTATGTTGGTCAGGACTCCATCAAATTTAATATGGAAAACTATTCTTAGCATCGTAAATATAGAAGGTATAGCCATTGGAACTAATGCCTATATGTATTTGTAAAGAATGCAATAAAAGGGTTGATGACTATGTGAGTGAAATAATAGTGATTGTTATTTTGATTAGAGATATTTCAAAATGGATATTGATAGAACTAGACCTTGATCTAAGAAGGTTTCATTGTTTTAATTCTTGGTACTATATCCTCTATTATAATTATAAGCATTTGTACTCTTTTATGGTGTAATCATAGATTTTCTTTTATGTTATTATGAATGTTTCCCTTATAATGTTGCTCTGATGTATAATTTTGCATATCTATAAGTAGTTTACATCATATGTTGAGCTATAAAACAAGTGTTTTTCTCTATGATAAACCTTGAATATGTTTTAAAGTTTTGATTAAACCATCTTATAAGATTTTGATGTAACTTCACATAGTTTATCCCTATAATTAGCATGTTCTAATGAAAACCTAGGATACTCTACTAAAAATGGTGCAGTGAGCGTAGAACTTGTTAGTCAAGGATATGTTACAATTGTTACTAACCCAAAGAGAGTTGGAGAGCTGGTTGGACCAAAAAATTATTGAATCCATAGAGAAAAGGTTGAATAATTAGGTATACTCCAAGAGAGATTATACAATAACACATCTATGGTGAAATTTATGCAATTTTCTAATGTGAATTATTAGGCCTATTAGTTGACTAGTTGTCTTGATTTGAATATCACTATTTATGGCCATGAGAAAGTGACACCATTGTGTAGATTGAGGGGAAGATATAACTGTTACATAATTTGGAGGCTAATTAGACTCGTGATTGATCATTGCATAGATTCCACTATTGATGGATATATCACTGAGTTCATAGTGCAAGGATATTTATCCTTTAATGAAATGAAGGACCTATTTCTAATAAGAATCAAAGGAAAAAAAATTAGTGACTCCCAACATTGATAAAAAATTTAGCTATAGAAAAGGCTATGGTACCACTCATACTAATATGGAGTAGTCACTTTAGCCATATGGTGGTGTGTGAGAGATAAGAGAGAATGATTAAATATGAGAAGATAGATCTTGAACCTAAGCCACCATAGAGAATCCATAGGAAAAGTTCTAGAAAAAGACTTTAGAGTTAGAAAGAGATTCGTGACAATAGAGGAGATGGAATAAATAGAGTGTGTTTTATGAAACTATGAATAAAAGGAGGATTAATAGTATCATTAATGATTTGAATGAAATAAGATGATAAGAAGGGTGTGGTGAAGAGAAATAGAGTGAGGAGACCAAGCCAAGTAGATATAGAGTGTGAGTAAGTGATAAAGATTTAGCATGGATGAAATAAGAAGGTAATAGTATATAAGTAGAACAAATGGGTAAATTTTTTTATTTTCCATAAAGGCTATCTTAGAAAGAAAATCAAGGATTAACTTATAGTCATAGACATAGTACAAGTTCAAGTTTTGAGAGATACATTTTTGGAGATAAGGATTGTTTCTCAAGGAAGCACATGTCCCTTGATTCCATTTGTTTTCAAAATCATAGTAATTAATATATAACTTTAGATGATGACACTTGGCAAGGACCAAATCTATAATAAGTTCATAGAAAAACCATAGAAGTACAAAAGGCTACATATTGTGAAGTTGCACAAAGTTTCTCAGACTAATAAAAGAATAACATAACAACATTGCTTTCTAAAGAGATAGATCTTCTACTTATTGCATAGGCTAAGGATTTCATTACACAACTTAAAATCTTATAATAAGAAGAAGGAGATGATGGAGATATATCTACAACTAACACATCCACAAAATTAGAGGAGACATCACAACCACCACCAGATCAGGACCCATCTCAAAGTGCCCAAAAGTCTTTAAAACTACAACCATCCCTAACTCTGGTTGTAACCAAATCAATTACAATACCTATAGGAAATCCCACTATGGAATCTCAATTAGGTGATTTTATACACCTAGCTCCCTATGATGGGTATGTGGACCTTGAATAATACTTACTTACCTTAGACATGAAATGGTAGGCAAAATCAATCACTTATGATAATATAAATAAGTTTGAACTGATTGATCTTTTGAGTGGACATGCACTAGAGTTCATCTTCAATAAAAATACAGCCAAAGCATCCCTAGATTACGTTAAGAACTAGCTCATTACATATTTTAAGGTTAATAAAAGCTCCATCTAATCAATCCAAATTTTGAAGGGGATCTGACAAGGACCCTATGACACCATTATGACTATGATTACAGATTATCTAACATCATGAAAAAATTAGAATTTGTTTTGGAGGATAAAGATAAAGTTGTTTAGTTTGTAGAGGGTTTGAGACCAAGGATCAGATTTTCCATAGCCTAAACTTAGTTTGGAGATAAAATGGATGCAAGAGCTACTAAAATTTAGGTGGACAAGATTGAAGAGTATGGGGATATAGTTGTACCATTATCTAAAGTATAAAGTACCTTATAGACTATCTTGAGTAGATTAGATTAGTTTCAAGGAAGGGCTGATAGACCCAAGTCAAATATATGGTACATAGAGTGTGGACAAGAAGGGCATCATAGAAATGAATTCCTTAGGGTTAAGATAATGTTTTGTAAGATATATAAAGTGGTAGGGCATGCAACCTCATAGTGTCATGTTTTACAATAGTACATCAAAACCTCATAGAACATGTATTGTTAATTATGTAATTCACCTATACATGATAACAAGGATTATCAATCACTCTAAGAACTAAAGGAGAATATCATTAAGAACATGTTTTTGGTTATTACATAGAAAGCCATAGTTTTGCCATAGGCTAATCCTAACCTAGTGATCATCATATTAGGTTAAAATCCATTAGTGATACCTTGGATCCCTTAAGCATAACAACAACCATAACAACTGGTGAGTACCCTACCTTCTATGTAGAACTAGAATATCACCTCGTAGAACTTCCCAAAACTAACTATGACCTACCCATACTAAGATACATGAAATCCTATAATTCCTCCAGTGAATTAGTTAGGATGGGCCTTAAACCCACAATAACTATAAGTGGCTAGATTTAATGAATATCTAAAACATCAAGGATGGAATGCATCAAATAACACTATAAATTTTGATTAATAATAGCACCAAGGTAGATGGGTATTTTAGGTGAATAGAGGAGGATACATAGGAGGATATTGAGGTGGTGTGTATGGAGGTTAAGGAAACAATGGGCCTAGGCCACCCATTCATTTTTATCACTATGGAGAACTAAACCATGTGCATAAAATTTATCCTATAAATCCCTTGAGGCAACCTTACTACACATACTATAGGGTGATAAATCATCATAATATAGAAGACTATCTAGTCTTAGAGAGACAATGAAGGGAGATAATCATATAAATGTTAACTTAATCCATGTGTAACTAAGGGAGGATGCCACATTATAGGCAATAATTAGACAACAACATGTAGAATAGGGATTACCTCCATTAAGAATGCCTAAAGACTTGGGTATGAAAAAATTATGACCAGATATATATCTTGAGCCTACCACTAAAAAATTATTGATGTGGGAAGCTACACATATTCTGAAGATAATCTAATAGCAAGGGAAAAATGAAGGGTATGATGCATATTTTGATGGACAAATAGTGTGTATACTAAGATAGGATGGGGTTATCACTACATTGATAGATTTAATGAAACTCCTCAATATGTTGTGTAATGAATATATCTCTAATAACATCATAAACTTTCTCCATACCCTATTAGAATGTGTGTATAAAGGTTAGTAGTGAACAAATAAGTTGGTTTTATTTGTAAAGACCAAGAAACCTTAGGACATTTATGCAAGGATGGACATAGAAATAGATGGGTATGAAATACTCAATGCTATATTCAACTTTAGAAACACTATAAATATGATCCTTAAATCCACTTGAGAAGCCTTGGGAAGACCTATATTAAGATATAGTCTTGTCACACTCAACCTTACTGACTATGGAAGGGTCAAACCTATTGGTCACTTGAGGATGTATAAATAAAAGTCATAGAACTTAGTTTTTGAGGTTATTTTTAAGTGATCGATATGAATATATATGAGACTCACTACCCTACATTGATAAGGAATAAGTGTGAATATGATGGGTATATAACTATTGACACAGTCATAAATCAGTTAGAGTCTCATTAAGATGAAAAGATCATTAGCATTCCTCTAAATAAGACTAAATATAGGCCTTACATCATTCCAAAAGATCCACTCACCTTATGTTAGTGCCAATGCTAGCTATATTAAGGTCATAGTTGAAGATAAACAAAAGGATCTGCAAGCAATAGAGTATAATTTCCTCTATAAAAACACTATTCAATAGACTCAAATTTTTAATACAAAATGTATCTTAGGGAATATGGGGCTAAATACCCTAGAGATCCCTTATAAGGTTAAGGAGGATGTGTGATCAATAATAGTAATATCCCCAACATAATCTGATATAGATTTTATATATCAAATAGGTCATAATAATTAGGAATACACAAAACTAAATACAAAGGGTATCCTCCTATGGGATATAGCTTATTCAATAAATGGATACTTAGACACCCATGTACTCAACTAGGCTAAAGGAAATCATGAGCTATGACCTTTGTGAATGGTCTTTGTGATTGAGTGACAAATACCCTAGTATTTTACTATGGAGGATGTTGGTGAGTTCATCTTATGATTTCAATAGTATTTATTGGATGTGAACTAGAGAATTATCACCCTTGAACATGTGATGAAGGTAATTGTTCTGAACTGGTGGTCCATCCATAAGGATGAGCATTTAACATGGGAAGAAGCATGTAAACTACTAGTAGCTCGACTCTAGCTACTAGAGACTCTTGGAAGAGATTGGCATATCTATTAGGAAGTAAAATTCTTAGAATTACATGCATACAGGTGTATTGAGTTATGTAATTTATAGGGAATTGATCCTAATTATTGGCCACATATCCTCATCTATACCCTAGGTGTTTTCCCTACAACATGATACATCCATCAAAAGTGAAGAAGGGAAATAAAGCATTAGGCATATATCCAATATGATTTCATTCAAACATTCATCTTTAAAAGTGATAATACTTAAGTATAAGTGGCTTTACAAAAGATTAAAACCTTTATGTGGCATGAAATATTTAAGAACTTACTAGTGTTATTGGAACCTGGTTCACATGAAGTCATAGAAAAAATTTGACACACATCCTAAAACTTCAAGAAGTTGGCCAAAGTGATACCAAAACATGGATTCAAATCTACCATAGATTTAAGAGGAGGATGAGCTATCCTCTGGGATGGATGAATATTACTACATAGCTATAGGGGATCTGTTTGAGCCATAGAGAGAGTTGGAGCCTCTGTTAAAACTAGTCACAGAGGAAATAGAGGAGGAATAGTTGAAACACATATAATTCTTAGAATGTGAAGGAGAATGGATAATTTGTGACTTCATTCCTAAATAAGAACATAGGATTTATTAGGAATAATTAAAGGAACACAACAAATATTGGCATAGAAGATGGACCCAAAATGGCACATGTCAAATAATATTAGATGTAGGAAGATATCTTAAAGGTTTTACAATTTCTCAAAGACTATTAAGATGTATTTTCTACAACTTTCATATAATTCAAAGGTGTTGATCCTTCTTTAGGGGAGATGTAAATAGAGTTAAAGGAGTGTGCACTACCAATCAATAAGAGACCATATAGGCTAAAACTAAATATGAAGATGAAAGTGAAAGATGAAATTCATTACATGTTGGAAGTAGGAATTATCTTCTTAATCAAGAAAGCAAACTAGGTTATCCCCATGGTAGTATAGCCAAAGAATATTAGGGAGATACATATATTCGAAGACTATCACATCATCAATGATGCTTGTGTTAATGATCCATTTCCCACTCCCTTCATGGATTATGTTTTATAGGCTATCATAGGGCATGAAGTGTTCTCATTCATAGATATATTTAGTAGTTACCATCAGATACCTATCATTAAAGAGGACATGACCAAAACCACATTCATAATATAATAGGGTTCATTCACTTATAGAGTCATGTTTTTTGGACTCAAAAATGCATCTGTAGTGTTCTCCAGGGTTGTATTAACTATGTTCAAGGATTTTATCCATGACTTCTTAGAAGTGTACTTGAATGACTGGGTAGTGTTCTCTTTATTTAGGGAACATTTATCAAAACTTAGGTAATATAATAAAGATGTAAAGTTTTATTAACATTGTTAAATTTGAATAAATATTTGTTTTCCACACCCTTTAGTGTTTTATTAGGTCATGTAGTGTGTAGTAAGAGAATTTTGGTAGACCAAGCTAAGATTAAAATAATTGGATTAAACTAGTGATTTAAAGCATATACTAATGATTGCTTTGATCCTAGTTTTCCTAAATTAGAGTAGACCTTTTCATGGGCATGTGGATGTTTCAGGGCTTGTAGTTGGAGTAGTACTCACACAACCAAGAGAAGGAAGATTGGATCATCTGATCCACTTCATAATAAAAAATTTATCAATCATAGAAAATAATTATATGACAATTGAGTGGGAAGCTTTGGTGATAGTGTTCACACTAAAAAATTTTAGGCACTACTTGTTGGCCACACCATTTGAATTATTCACTGATCATCAATCTCTATGATACATGGTGAACAAACTGATGTTGGGAGGATGAATATCATGTTGGATGATGTTTTTTTAGGAATTTTAATTATAAATTAATGTCAAATTAGGTTGAGAGAATGTTAGCTTAGACCATCTCAATTGGCTTAATAATGGAGATGAACCTAATTAAATCTAAAATGAGTCATTGAATGCAAACCTATTTAGGGTAACTATAATTTTGAAGCAACTACAAGATATTGCATAGTTTTTAGAATAGGGGACATTCCTAAAACACTATAAAAAGAGAGATAAGAAATAGTTGATCACCAGAGCTCTTCCATATAAGATTATTAATTGATATTTGTACTACTTAGGAAAAGATGAAGTGATACATATAGTGGATCTAGATCATGAGTGTGCATAGATAATAGATTAATCACATCAGGGAGTTGTAGGAGGTCACTTCACAGGAGATGCAACTATGAGGAAAATATTACAAAGTGTAATTTAGTGGCCCTATCTATTTTAGGATATGCAGAGAGTAGCATGGTAGTATGATGTATGCCAAAGTATGGGGAAGCCACACCATCAAGATTAGATATCTCTACATTCCATGTCAGCATAGCAATCATTTAAATAGTGAGAAATTGATTTTTTAGGACCAATTAATCATCCAAGTAAATGTAAAAATTCAAGGTACATAATCACTAGGATAGAATACTTTAAAAAATGGGTGGAAGGTGTTGCAACTCCAAGTTATGGTGTGAAGGACATAGCCAAGTTTTTATATGAAAATATCATCACCAAGTTCATTTTCCCTCTTAAATTGGTAAGTGATAGAGTAACTTAATTTTTGAATAAGACCATTAAGATCCTTGTAGATGAGTTCATGATATCACATCATAAAATCATAGATTATCATCCACATGTGAATGGCCGATTTGAAGTTGTGAACAAGGTGATAGGTAAGATGATTATTAAGATCTATGATGTGAAGTGAGATGAATAGGAAGATAGACTTCTATAATTCATGTGGGCTTATCACATGCATTATAAACATGTGATAGGGTTTACACTATTCTATCTGGTCTATGGGTTAGAATCAATGATGCCTATGGAATGTGTGTTTCCCAATCTATGAGTTGAAAATGTGTTATGAATGGGTGATCAAGAGTCAATGACTAAGGTTACTAGACTTAAATTACATGGATAAAGTTAGATGTAGAGCAATATGGGCCCAAGAGATAAATAAGTGTATCTAGAATGCTTGGCATGATAAAAATATGTAAACAAAGGAATTCTAGGTAAATCAACTTGTTATTTTGTATGATAATAGGTTCAGAGCTTTCCTTGGATAGTTTAACATCAAGTGTAAAGGACCCTACATCATCCATGAACTTTTGCAACTTGTAATAGTGGTCATATGAGATTTATAAGGAAATGTCTTACTAAGGTAGGTAAATGGTTGTAGGTTTAAATATTATCACCATTAATATATTAAAACATGGAATAAAAGTGATATATCACATTTAATAGATATTATTCATGATTGAAAGCATTGATTTTAGTATAGGTGGGGTTTTATGTTTTTTTGGAATGTGTGAGGTAAATATAAGTGTGTGTATAGAGGTAAGGGATAAGAGGGATCCAATATTAAGTAGATGGTTCCATTACTATGGATGCATTGAATGAATGAAACATGTTGGCCAAATGAGTATAATGTATGAACATAAATTAAGTTTGAGAAGGCCATGTGCATCCAAATCTCAAGTAGATAATGGATTTTAATGATCAAGCCATTATATATAATGATTAAGTATGGGAGGAGATTAACAAATTTATTGGAAAATTGATGGTTCAGTGTCAAAAATAGAATCATAGCATATGATTGAAGCCCAATTAAAGTGATAGGTCAAAAATCATCAACTGCTACCACAATCAAATGTCACATCAGCAAAAATAACATCACATCAATAAATAGGGATCCACCTCATTTAAATCTCACATGTGAAAGATTGAGTGACAACGTAGCTAATTAAGACAACATAACATGAAGGTGGTGGGAAAAGATAAAAATTTGGCACTAGGGAAACTAATTTCATATCAACTTCTAATTATAATGAAGTGCTACAAAATTTCTAAGAAATTGTTACTTGTAGATGAGTCTACAATTCTCACATTTAAGGCAATTATTTCAGCATCAAAGTAAACTAGGCATAATGGCTCAATTTGATCAATCATAACTCATCAAAGGATTTATATAAGCATAAAAATAATACATGGGCATTGGTGTGGCATTATGACAAACACACTTTATAGACCCAAACACCTATGAGTTTTTTCATAATATTGAGATGCAAATGTTTGTGCTAGACATAGTTGAAGGGGAAAAACCATAAGAATTAGTGTAGCCACATAGAATTTATAACATAGATGTGGAGTGATTTATATAATCACCTACTTTTTTGAAAATTACATATGTAATAGAGTTATTATTAGGTCATTAAAATGAGGGTAATATTTATCTTTCCCAAGATATACCCATTCACATCAATATGACTATGATGGAAAGGGTGACAAGAATGCCTATGAGGGGGATATCTATATCCCATTAAAAATCATTAATGCCACCAATCCTTATAGATATCTAAGAAAAGTACTCCCATAACTCATGAGTAATTCAACTAGCCTAAATATTGGTCAGTGAACTTAATCTAAACATGGATAAAGTCTTGGTGATGGTGAATCAAACTATCTAGTACCAATTTTTGGTATCATTTTTAGTCTTTACATAGTGGAAGTCACCTAAGGGAAAATTTCATCCTAACATCAACTACTATCTATATGTGTATTTTAATAACCTCACCTCAACCTAGGATAGTACTTATTTTGAGCACCAAGTTAAGTTCACCCGATGGTGGAATGAGTTGGTGGAGGTAATCATAGTCAATCCATGATTACTGCTTGATGTCATGCATTATGTGGTCTAACATGTGATTATCATGAAGCTTCCAAATGGCATTTCCATCAAAATTCATGAATTACTTAAGTTACTAGGTCCACCACTCCCATATTTTATTGACATGTAGATGTTACAAACTAAGGTGGCCAAACAAAAAGAAATAACAACAATGAGAGTAACCCCATTTTAGATGGCATCATCACCTATTCCAAACCCTAAAACTACCACTATGTAACCTTCAATAACAATCACACAAATCATAGATATAGGGAAGTGTAAGGTACCCAAGGGCATAATATCTCTATCTCCTCTGAGGTAGAAGACTCATAGCCAGATCACCTGGTTATATGATTTGAGTGTAACTAAAATCACTGGTCTCTACAACTTGACTCACATGGGCATTGATGAATAGTAGGTCTATCAAATGATGATGGCCAATATGGATGAAGACCTATATGATAATGAGGAAGAAAAATCATACTTTTTTTAGAAGTTGTGCATACCATCTAGGTGAAAAATAGAGTTATATAAAATCTATGGATTGAGTTACTTCCTTTCCCTACTTCTATAATCATAGATACAATGGATAAAGACGAAAAATTATAGTGCATTCACCAAACATTCAAGATAGGAAAAGCCACTAGGATCCCATCACAGTTAGGAACTATAGAATCTATCACCTCACAACTACTTATATAGATTATGTGGACTCCACACAACCATCCACAATCTAGGGTAGACACCCCCATTCATGTGCATGTTATTGGAGAGTATATGATGGGAGCATAACAAGTAGAGGAATTCAACACCCCAAAAATAATAAGATGCTTGGTTCACAAGGGTCAAGTTTCTCAAGAAAAGGTGCAAATTATTGTCCTTATATCCTCCCCATCATAATCTAAGGAGGATAAGACTTACATAGAGGAAGTCACACTTGAAGATCAAAATATGGAAGAACAAAAATTTGCACATGAGGAATCACAAAGATCAATTGAGCATCGCATGTGCAAATATGAAAAACACGGGGCTAAGGTTGTGACTAAATGGAAGGAAAAGGTGGAGCAATAAGAATAAGAGGAATACCAATACCAATCCAAGGAAGTAGAGGTTCTGAATAATGTTGAGGATTAAACAAGAGGATGCAACTATAAAACAAGCCAGACAACAATAATAAGCATAAAACCAAAGCAATAGGATTTTGAATTGGAATCTGAGTGCAAATAACAAAAATTAATAGAGGAATAGAAGAAGATCAAGCTTTTATAAGAACAAAAATAGAATCATGTTAAGGTTTAATAATGGTAATGAAATTCACAAGCAGAAGAGGCCACTAATAAATCACAAGAAGATGATATGAAGAAAGTGTAAGACAAGGCTACCAAGAAGGCATAAGATGATGTTACAAAGTAGGAATAAGAGGATGTTATAAAGCAAAGCATTAAGGTAGCTTAAGTAGATAATATGAAGGAATAGTTTGTGCCAACATAGTCAAATTATAGATTATCATAGACCTCTCAAGATATTTCTTAAACATAGGTAGGAGGCACTATGTTTTCCTTATCAAATGATAGTGATACATCTAGCCTGTCTAACATTCGGCTATGTGATGTGCCAGCAACCTCTACCTAGAAAACCATTTTTTCCTTTCATAGAGCTCAATTGAGGATGGAACCTATGATTAAATTAGTTGCATGAGTTTATTTGACTCATGTAACAACATAATCATCCTTGGATATTTCCCAATTGCGATTATCTAATCATCTTGAAGGTGTTATTGTGTTTCAAGAATATATTTCATAAAAAGAAGTTGAATTGAAGAGATAAGTAAAGGAGAGCAAGGATACCAATTTTGAAGTCAAGTAATAGTTTTGCATTGCCTAGAATACTTTTTTCACTTGTATTTTCACCCTTTGAGGAGATGACAAGGCTCTCCTCATCCAATTGGCACAATGGAATCACCTCTAGGCTTGTGGTTAGCCTAAGGAATGAGGTGAGTCTCTAGATAGGGATAGCTCCCTTGATGTACCACCTAAGATTGAATCTAAAAATAACTTGGGGGTTGAAAAGGGAGAAAGACAAATGAAAAAAACTATCTAAGTGAGGTGATACACCAAATATATTGATGACATCCAACCATATGTATATTACACTTGAAATCAAGGACAACTAAACATACACCCTCTAATCTATGTCTTCTTGCATCAATATTACATTATGGGGTTATGGATAAATGTGAAAAGCTAGGAATACTAGAAAAAAGGCTAATGAGGGACCTTATGAAAATACCAACTCACTTATACTTTGAAATTTCCTAGAACACATCACATTCCCTACAAGAAGAAGCTAAAAATAGGTGAGATAATATGATAACTTGCTAAGGAATCCATAGTCTACACTAAAAAAATACAACATTCAAGTGAATAAAACTATTAAAAGTCATTTAAGAGGTAAAATTTAGTCATTTTATTGATGAAAATGTATAAAAATGAGTATTTATTCACCATACTCAAGTGGAGCATCGAATACAATGACCAAAATGGCTAACTCTTATAGAGTTTAAGAGAGAGGGAGAAAGAGAGAAGTCCAAGGGTCAAAAGGACACTTTTAAAGTTGATAATATCAATTATCCATGCATGGTAATGGTATATGTTTTGAAACATTCAAGGTTAGGAGAAACAAGTGTCAATCCAAGTCATAAACTTGAAGAAAAGTGGAAAGAAACTCCTCATTTTGTATTTAAAAACTGCCTTCATGATTGGGCCTATTTGAATGTCCCATAACTGATTAGGAGCAGGTATAATGATTGGAATGGAAGGTTAGGATATAATAAATTCCTCTCCATGAATTTTTTTCATTCATATTCCTTTTGAGTCATTCCAAATTGAGATATCATCATCTACTATCTAGAAAAATGCCCTTCCATGCACCCTGCACACTTGGCCTCAAAATTGGCATCATTTATCCATGAAAATATATGGGAGAGAGTTTCAAAAAAAATTCAAGTCACTAAATGTCCTTATAATAATTAGTAAAACCTTAAAATGATCTCATTTAAATTTTTTCAGCTTTTCCACTAGGTTGTCCAATATACTAGATTTGAGTGGTTGAGTTGAATCACCTAGTTGGGGTAATTATAAGTTGTTTCAAGGCATGAAGTTAATATGGGGAGTTATCTCAAGTCTTAATATTCCACCCAAACTTTTTTTCATCTCTTAAATCTTCTTGTATCCTATACAACACACAAAATAGTGAGAAAAACCTTATTTATACCTCCATTTGTACAAGTCCATACAACCAAAAAGGTGTGGAATATCCTAGGTGAGTCCTCTCCAAGGTCAAAAATGTTTCATTATTTAACTATGCCCCTAAATTATATTTCCAAATCAATATTCCCAAATTGGTCCTGGCAAGGGTTTTACAAGGGTTTTAGAGAAGTTTTAGGTCTAAGGATTGTTCATAAAAATTCTAGGTCCAAATTATAGACAAATTCCACAAAACTGATATTAGGGGACCTTGATAACCACCCTAAATTTATTTTTCCACCATGAAAACCTTCATGGGAGATATGTGCATTTGAATGTACCTATTCAAGCTTATTCTTTCCCCTTTTATATTCTTAATTTGATTCAGGAGCCAAAATTTACCTTCTTAATGGTTTCCTCTACATTTATTATCTTGAACACATTTGGAGAGACCCTAAAAACATGTTCCATCTGGTTGGGTTGATCATCTTATGCTATAAGTGAACATGAATTATCATTTAACCCTAAGTATGAACCTTACCCAATGTGCTTGACTATACCTTAGAGCCCAAAATGTCCTATGATGTTTTTCCTTGCCTCCTGATATATCAAACATCTCTAAAACCATCTTATATACATTTTATAACTCATTATAATATTCATTCCACACTATAAAATAAAGTTGCCCTCCATTTAGCCTCTAGGCCTTGATTTTGCTCATTAGGTCTGATTGCAAACCTAGGAGTATGGATTACCTAGTTTGGTTTCACATGTTATTATTTGGTTCCCCATGTTTTTATGGGTGTTATTAAATTTCACAAAATCACTTGAAGTGTCGAAATAGCTTTTGGTTTCAATTTTCAATCCATCTCTCAAGATTTGTAGGTTTGTGTAAGGGGAAAGTGCCCCATATTTGAGACAAAATAAGGGGAACTTCCCATATTGTATCACCAAAACTAGATATTATATATGTATCTCCAAGTGGAAAGGATGATTTTTGAAAGTGTTTACCCCTTGATTCCAAGTTATAGATCTTAAACCTCCTCTATTTCTCAAACATACTTTGCATGGGCAGATGGTCTGCAGGATTCTTGTAAGTAAATTATGTTTGCATGATTAGAGACCCTATATTTTCTTGATTTATTCATTATAAGAGTTTCATTATATTATTACAGCTATAATTAATGTGAATTTTGACCTCACATAACTTAAAAATTCATATGCCTCTTTCCAAGACCCTAATTAGTCAGACAACATCATTTATGACTATGTCTCTACCTTTTAGAGTGTTCCTTTATGGTGTAGGTGTATGATTGGACTTATAAAAAAATTTACCATACTCTTCTACTCACCTTATAACCACCTTACATTTTCTAGATCTATATGTTTCAAGTTTGGACTATTCACACATTAAAACACCATTATTTTGCTCACTGTCTTGGACAATCAAATGCAGTTGATTGTAGATATACTTTGGGATTTTTAGATGTCTATGTGAGTTGTATTTCTCTTTTTTATAATTAATGAATTAAAAAACATATACCTTGAGGTTTTCATAAGTTTTACAATCAAGTTTGGGTCCCCATTCATCATGATAGTGCACATTTTACCCCAAAAAAGTTATTTTTTTGTTGACTAGACTGAGACACTCAACTTGGTCTATTGTAGGTGATAAAGCACCTATATAGAGATTTATATCTGATGTGTAAATATCTTTGGGATCCAATTTTAAGTTAAAATTATATTTATACCCATGTCCCTTCTTTCAAACCTTAAAAGTGCAATCCTTCATCAAGTTTTGGATCACTACTCAAGTTGAGGTGCTCTGCCTATTACCCTATTGTAAGAGTACATTAGGATTGTCTAAGAATTGTTATGATGTTTTAAACTTGAATTTATCAAGACCCTTTAGTAATGAATTGTATAAACTTCATTATTTATTATATACACATTCCAATGAATTCCATCTACTAGCTCCCTGCCTACCTGTTGTAGGTGTATATTAGCTTATGTACAGATTGTCTCTTGTTGGTGCTTGGGACTTGAAACACTATCTATTAATCATTAAAATAGTTTAAATATTAATTTATACACAATATATATATATATATATATATATATATATATATATATTATGTCATTTCAAACATGAATACATGTTCCATTTGTCCTTTAGGGTAGCAAAACCCAGTTTGTGATTCAAAACCTTGTAGGGTCTACTACCTAGTTTTAGTGGTTTCAGAGGTACTTTTAGGTCTCAAGAGTACCCTCTTAAATTGCTCACCATGCCCTAAAACTTGGTAAGGTATTTATCCTATATGGGTAACTTAAAACCAAAACACGTATAGGCTTAAATATCTCTTATAACCTTATTTTATGACTCCATCAAAAGACCCTAGGCCTCTATTTCACTCTTTTAAGGACCATAGCCCTGAATACACAATCATCTACCTTTTGATCATGGTTTGCATCTTCCTTCGCTCATTAAATTGGAAATATATCTTCCATGATTATTTTATCATATTAGGTCCCCAAAGAATAATTTATCACTTGTTTTAACACCTTATAAGGTACTTAGGCTTTGTTAGCACCACTTGTAGGTGACTACCTATAAAATATAGGCAATGGTATGGGATGATGAGTAGTATGAAATGTTCTCACCATTAAACAAATATTAGGTCATTCCAATGTCTCCACATGAATGCTCAAAACTTTTAAATGGATCCCAAAGACCATGATCCTAGTTTTCATGTGGTTTCTTATTCTCAAACACTTGTAGGTGAGAATTTTCATGGCAGACAGTGAGAAGGTGTCTCATGTGACTGCTCATTCCCTCTTATTTGCAATCACTTTGAAGGTTTGTTTCACCAATATCTGAAATTATAAGACAAACCAAGACCTAAAATTATTTAGTATACCCCTAAGACCATGGAATAAAGGTTTCAAATATATGATTTCCCAAGACTGACTGTGTGTGATAGTTATAGGTTAAACAAGCAACATGATTCTTGTGAAATATATCTCATGAGGCATACTTTTAATAATTAAATTAAGTGTAAATGGGATTAAAATAAAATTTTAAAATGAGAAATAAACTATCAAAATCCCTTGTATCCATTGACAAAGTATAAAGCTCTTAAAAATGATGAAAACTAGCCATAACTCAAAAAATTATATCTTCCTATAAATTGAGATGATTAGCACATAAAAACCTCATTAAAAATGAAAAAAAGTGTGGGAAGAATTGGCTAAGGAATTAAAAATTATCTATAATAAATCTTAGCAACTGAGTTGTATGGAATCTCTCAAACAAGACCAAAACCTGAAAGGTACACATATGAGCAAGCAGATTTGCATAGTCCACTTAAAATTGATGGTTCAAGAAGCACATTTCACCATTCCTAAAAATTATTATATTTAAATTAATATATCTACATTTATAATGACCTCTCAAAATCATTTTTCTTGAAACTACCTATGTTTTTTATATTGAGCAAAAACTTGAGTGTCACTTCAATCTACTAAGAAGGGCAAAAATGTAGTAGAATAGTTTTAGGCCAAAAATTGCACCTCAAAATAAATTAAATCATGGATATAAGTGTTGGGAAGTTTAAGAGACATATTTACATCTTTCCCAAGTGTCACACTTCCTAAGGAGGTTATACAAGTGCCATTTACTTCCATTTATTTAGGAAAACTGACTTTTCTCTAAAAAACCTACAATATTTTTAGTTATGTTAATTTACTAAGACTTATAAGGACATATGGGACATGACATTACATTTTTACACTTGCACATTTCCTAAGAAACCTATACAAAGCATTAAATGCACTACTTTTAACCCTTAAAATGACCCAAAATGATAAATAGACCTACAAACCAATTGACCAAAGCTAATATAACATTTATTGACATCAATTGACCTATAACTCACCTCATGATAATAAATTATACCCCCTTATAGGCCTAAAAATCAGTTTTTTTACTAAGGGTGCCCTAATTTGACCTAAAAGTCAAATTTGGTCAACAAATACCATTAAGGATGCCTATCCCAACCTTTACACATAGCTAATTATAGATCCCTCACACTCAAATAAGGACCAGCTTGCTCTTCTACTGAACAAGCTCACCACAAATTGGTATACCTTCAATGAGGTGAGTATCATCAAGAAGGGGAAAAATATCAAATCTAATATTGAGTTCCTCTATGAGTTGTTGGCTAAGTATCAATCCACCCTAAATACTTCTTGAGCTCAATTTATGCAACTTACACTTCAACAGCTAGATTGGAAGAAGAAGTTGGATAAGGTCTGGGTCACTATGCATCTCATATTCACCATAACCAATTTCACATAAGATACAATCATAGTTCCCAATGCAATTCCTATTATCATGGATGTTACACTATAAACCTCATTTAGTGTGATGGATATAATCATGCATAGTATGTAGACTTGGCAAAACCAAACACTATGTAACTCCTTTGTCGATGTGAAAGTGCAAAGACATGTCAATAAGCTAGCACATCTCCACAAGAAATCACAACCAAAGTGAATATGGTGAAATATAATTTTCTTAGGATGTCTAACATGAATATTGACAAATTGTTGGTTAATCAAGATCTACTACATGATCTTCTACACAGTACTCATGAAACTCTTCGATACTAGAAGTATTACAAATATGACTTGGTCCTCATCCACACAAGTATTGCACCACTATTAGATGAACCCAAGATCATCCCACCAACCCATCTATGACACATCACCCAACAAAGAAAGATGCCACCACCTACCAATTAATGCTTTTGTAGGTTTTAAATTTTTGAAATTTTGGTCAATTATTTTTATAATTAGAAGCTTGTATAGTACTAAGTAGAGATAGTCTATTGAAAACCCACAAAGGTGGTATACTAGTATTATACTTAGTTGAAAACCTGAAAGGGTGGCTAATTTGTGTGTAAAGGGTGAAAAATGGTTAACTATTACCTTAAAAGAAAATGTTTACAAATCCTATGCACTTCTATATCTTTTCATCTTTCCTTAGTTTTTAGATAGATTACCTCTACGATGTTGTCTCAAAATGAGACAACATTTTAATTCTGGGAAAGTGTTAGTGGTAAAAGTTAAAGGTAAAATAATTTATATATAAAAGAATTTCCTATGGGAAATATACTTTTATTCTATTTGTAGATTGTTAGGAGTTATTACGAGAATTTATATGTTAGTCAAGACTCCATCAAATGTGATATGGAGAATTATTCTCAGGGTCATAAATCTGAAAGTTAAAACCATAGGAACTAATGCCTATATGTATTTGTAAATAATGAAATAGAAGGGTTGACAAGTACATGAGTAAAATAATAGTGATTGTTATTTTGATCAGAGAGTTTTCACACTAAATATTGATAGAACTAGACCTTGATCTATGAAGGTTTACTTATTTTAATCCATGGTATTAGATCCTCTATTATGAATTCTAATAATTTATACTCTTTTATGGTATAATCATAGATTTTTATATGTTATTATGAATATTTCCCTTAGTATGTTGCTCTGATGTTTAGTTTTCTATATCTATAAGTAGTTTACATCATACATTGAGCTATTAAACAAGTGTACTTATATGTGATAAACCTTTCATGTGTTTCAAAGTCTTGATTGAACCATATTATAATATTTTTATGTAACTTTACACACTCTATCCCCATCATTACTATGTTTTGGTGAAAACCCATGAACCTCTGCTAACATAGGGTGTTCTTAAACCCTATCAAAACCCTCAAGACTTAGTTTTGGGAATTTTGAGTGAAAGTGTGAACTAAATATGTAAACTTAAATATTTTAGAGGCCTTCAAAAATGTACATATATTTATCACACAATTATCCACCAAGTTTAGCATGTTTAAATAGTTGAGAGAGAGAAAACCTTTATTTATGTGAGTTGTAGGCAATAAAATGAGGTTATCAATGGGTTTTGTGATATATTGAGTGTGATATCACTTTAAGATGTATATAAAAAACATAAATAAATCCCTTAGTTCCCTTAACAACCTCCTCAAATCATTTTCAAGCACAAAATGAATCAAAATAGTGAAGATCTTGATTCATTATTAGCTCAAAGTGAGCCCTAATGTTGATTATTTAGTGCAAAGGGTGGTCTCTAGTATATAACAAGAGGTTATCATGAATTTTAAAATAAAATTAAACCTATAAATCACTAATTGATCATGTATTATCAAGATAACATTTGATATAGAGATCATCGTGCACTTACAACTCACATGAAGACCTATAAGACTAAATGGGCAGAGATGGGTGCTAAAGTCATTTTTTTATGTCTTAAAGAGTGTTTAAACTTTAATAAAAGGTATAAGGGTGTATAATATTGACAGGTAATTTGATAAAATTATTAAAAAAAAATTCAATGGCCTAATTAAAATAAAATTTAGACTTACATGTTGGTAGACTTGTAAGTCAACATTTTTAACCAAAGATCAAAATCTAGTATGAAGGGGAGTGTCTTGATATACCTAGGGTAATAATAAATTCATAAAAGTGTGAATTAATATGATAAACCATTTAAAACACCCATAAATAGTGAAAAAATATCTCACAAGGTGACTAATAGTACTAAAGAGGATAAGAAGTCTAATTAGGCCTAATAAGCCTAAATGCGCATACACATACTTGTGCATGAAAGCATAAGGGAGAATTGTGACCATTATGTGAGATAAATGGGTTTGTAGAGATATGAGAAAGATAATTAAGATAAATATATAATATTTTATTATACCACCAAAGTTATAAGACCTAGTTGAATAAAAGTTATTTCTAGGTTGTAGTCAAGAGACTCAAATAGTGACCTACAAGCTTATTAGAAGATCGACTTGAAGAAGGCATACTTGTGAGGTGGGGTGAACTGTTAAGAGGTTGTAATATTTCATGGATATATTATGTAAGGTATATATCCCTATTATAATATTTAATAAATTTAAACCCAATAAAATAATGCTCAATCTTAGGGAAACTCAGTCAATAGACCTAAATTATGCATCTATAGTTGAATACATGAACATGACGAGACATGTAATTATATGGTGAATGAGAATTATGAGGAATATTTAGGGATGTATAAATTCATGGAAAATATTCTTATAAAGTTTGGAGTCTTTGGTGATATAGTAAAATACTAGATATGACTGCTAGGGTCAGATAGGCCAATTTGCTCACAAACCCTCTATTGATAAAATTTTGACCCCAAGTCAAAATGGGTCAACCCCTCTAAGTTCAAAATTTTAATGGGAATATAAAAAATTATATATGGTATTTTTATGTACTTAATTGGTCCTAAATGGTCTCCATATGGTCCATTAGTCATTGTCTAGCCTTGCCCAAGGTTTGGTCTCATGTGTACTTGTCTAGTCCTAGGGGTCATTTATGAGGTCTTGGTGTCGTCAAGAATGGTAAAAGGTTTTATATTGTTTATATTAATTATAAAAGGTTATTGATGTGTATTTAATTTCATATTATCATGTTTTAACCTTTTATTATGTTCTTATGTGCTAAAATGTCATTGTAGTCACATTTTATCTTATTTGTGAGAAGTTGTACGTATCATATTCAAAGTCAAATATTTAAATAATTTTACCCAATGTACCTAACGTTATATAATGTTTAGGAATGGTCAAAGTCTTAAAAAAATTGTATTTTAATGCCTAAACTAAGCAAACTACCTCTTTACAAGCACTTTTGGGCACTTGTATGATCTTGGAAGATTTGCTTGTAGGTAAAAAAGGTTTTATGGTGTCCCTTGGGATTCCATATGTCATATTTCATAATTGGATAAATTTTAAATCATAGATATTATTTAAACACACACACTCTCTCTCTCTCTTCCATCACCACCATAACAAGCCTAAAAAGGCAAAAATCAAATACATGGTACAACAAGGAGAGAGAAAGAGAGAGTTGGGAGATAAAATTTTGTAAATTGTTATGGGTCATAATAAGATTCAAATTGGTGTAATTTTTTTTTATATTCATGTCCCTTACTTTATGAACAATCACTTAGAGTAATAGCAGGTCACTATGCCTTGTCCATCCAAGTAGGGTCTAATTTTGATCTTGTTTCTCCACTTTAAAATTCGATGGATAAGAATGGTTTTGAGGGGTTTTTTTATAGGGAAATATATATTTTTAATGGTAGTTTAATCATCCAATTTAATCCCATTAATTTTATTCAACAAAATAAAATATTCCTCAAGTGTGTGAGCTTCAGTCACTCCTGATGCAAGTGTTTTGATTTATTTGAATTGTTGTAACTATCAAAGGTTTCTAGTACTAAATTTTTCATGGAAAACCTCCTCACTCTCCCATAATTCATGTTTTCTCTCTTTATAAGTATTTATTTGAAAATAGTCTTTCAATAAATGTCATATTTATTACTCTAAGAAGCATGGTACAATTCATCAATGGTCTTCCATAGGTCTGAGTGCCATGTTTGATCTAAATGGTAATAATAAACCAATGTATAATAAAAATTCATATTTTAGGATGTTTTAAGTCTAATAAAGTGAAATTGAAAGATCAAATTTACTCTCAAAAAAGGTTAGAATGTGTTTCATTCACTCATAGGTTTATAGACCTATAAGTAATCTTTCATGGGGTCTAAAGTCTAGGTTGAGAGTTCAAAAATAGTGAAAATATATTTATTTCCTTTTCATACAACCACATGACCTTGAAATACCCCTAATTTTCATCATTCGAAGCATAAGTGAATGAAGAGACTCTAACCCTCATACATAGACCTTATACATGAGCTGACTATATGTATAGACTAGATAGACAAGTTAAAGATGACATAATGCTTGGTCATAAGGTCTAAAATAATATTGACAGAGTGACTAATAAGTGGGATAAAATTTCAAAGTGTTAAATCTAAAAGAATATTATTCATTCTGTGAATTATTTTTATCTACTTATTGTGGGTTATATAGGCCTTCCATCATTCTTGGCTATAAACAGTAGAGGTGGGATCACAATAGTGAAAGAGCAAGTAATAGTAAAATAATGTTCTCCAGGGCAAGGCAAGTTCAGGAATATAACAAAATAGTTCAAACTGCAAGTAATAATAATATATAGTCTATCAGGGAAGTCAGAAATACTAAAAGTCTGTTCTGGATTATTTTCTATGGACTGCAGACATGCTGGGATAATGTTGGCAAAGACAAATGAGTTTGGCTTTACTAGTGTCAATAAGATTTGCTTATAATCATCAAGGCCTTTGGTGCATATCCCACTATGATTGCAGTCCATAAGATCATAATTCAGTGAAGCTTTTTTTCAAACATTTCAGATGTAGGAAGAAGCTGTTCATACTAAAAAAAATGTCTTAATGAAGATGTCAAACCAGAAGTTGAGGTATAAGATGCTGGTAATAGTGAAATTGAAAACATGGTTTTGTAGGTAATTTGTACTTATACCCACTAAAATGGAGTGGATAAAATTTTCTCCAAAAAATAAATTTCTTATATTCCAAATAAATTGGAGTGTTTCAAACCATTTGGGCATAGATCATTTTGAACGAACTTGACTATTTCAAATAATTTTGACTTATACCCACTAAAGTGGAGTGGATAAAATTTTCTCTAAAAAATAAATTGCCTATATATCAAATAAATTGGAGTGTTTCAAACCATTTGGCCATAGATAATTTTGAATAAACTAGGATATTTTAAATAAGATGGACTTATACCCACTATAGTGGAGTGAAGAGAATTTTCTCCAAAAATAAATTTGTTATATTTGAAATAAATTAGACTATTTCAAAGCATTTGGGTATAGATAATTTTGAATAAGTAAGGCTTATGACCTTGAACTAATGAGAATGTTGATTTTAACTAATTCATGTATTATTTAAGTTAATTTTATGGTTTTTATTCTTGTACAAATGTATTCTGCTTACCTTGACATGTTATCCTTCCTAATGCCTTGTGTAGTTTAAAAGCTTTCTTTTGTAGGTCAGTAAGAAGTGTCTAATGTGGATTTTAGATATAGTGTGTAGTATATTCATTAGTTTTAATAGAAAACATATTGTCTATCCCTCATAATATAACCTCTCTTCAAAATCCCATGCTTGAAACATTGGTGTAAAAGAAGATATTTCAATTTGATGAAGTGTATGTGCAAGCTTCCCTTTGGTTTCAAGTGCAATGTAAGTGGTGTGAGTAAATAATCTATTTTGTGTATCACCTCCTTATCTAGGTTAGTTTAGACTTCTTTACCCTTTTGAATTAACACTTTGAATTAAAAATTTCAAAGTGTTAAAGGCATCTATGATTCAAAATGGTTATATTAGTAGCTTGTGCAATCAAAAGAGACGTATAGATGACATACATATAGGTCCTCTTTTAGACTAAAGATAATGGGAATCAAAATAATAAAAAGTTTAATACATGACTTGGTGTATATGAAAATATGATACAATTCACAAATAAATAAAGGCACCTAAATCATTTTCAAGTTAGGATATGGTAAATAAGATAGAGTTTGCAGGCTTAATGCATATACATAGGTCTGTGTATGGAATTGAGAGAAGTGGTCTAAAAATGTTATGAAATAACCAATTAACCATAAGAATAATTGAGAAATAAATATTAGTGAATTTTCAATGCTTAAAAGTGTCAATAATGGTATATTTGAAAAGACCAAATAGAAGTCTCAATGCTCAAACCTTTTTCCAATTGACACCTACAACCACTTTGAGAAAGCAGTCTTGAATATTGTAGGTTATGAAGTCATAATGACTTAAGAGTGCCAAATGAAGGTGATATATTCTAAAAATATTGTGAAAAAATTATATTTTTATCATTATTCTATAACATAAGTCTTGAAACACAAGATGTATATAGACTACCCCAATGACCACCTACAACCACCTTGTCAGAAGGTTGTCTTAAACAATGATGTTGGTGAAGTATAAGAATCAGATAAATTGAGAATGTCCTAAAATATAAATAAAATTACAAGAGTTATTTAATAGGTTCATTTTTTTAAATTAAATTCCTTTCAAACACCAAACTGACACCTACAAGCTAATCTAGGCATCACAAGCTATGTGCAATATATGAGAAGAGATGTTACCTATAGTTAGTGATATGAGAGCTTGGATGAAGTGATAGATAATGTTTAAGTTAATTTTAATTAAAATAAAATATAAATAAATTCATAGGATAATTTATTGTACATATGATTCATTCCAAAACCTTTTATAGATAGTCAATAAGACCATCTACAAGCCTACCAGGTTCATGAGAAGTTTTTGCTTGTCTAGAGAGAGGTAAGGGTGTATGTGGGGTATAGGATGAAGGTATACCATTTTATAAAGGTTTAATAGTAATTATATAGTTCCAAGTAACCCTCAAACCCAATAACAAGGATAAAATGAAGACAAGCCCTATCTAGGCCTAACAAGCTTAAGACCAAACATACAGACCATAGGTGCAGTCATGAACAATAGTGGCTTGTTATAGATAAATTGAAGTAATAAGGGAATTTTAAGGTACATAATTAAATAATATACCTTTAAATACCATACATATATAGAGGGAATCAATAAAAGTGCCAATTTGGCCTTAAGACCTTATTTAAGCTTCTCTTAAGGCAAACTACGACACAAAAGGAAACTTTATCTCACTTGGTATAACATTGACCCTATGCATATATATAAATGGTTTATAGGGATGGTATTGAGGTATATATACTTCATTATTGTGGCATAAATTATTTTATTTATCCCATCACCTACATGAACAAAGGCTAGGACTATCAACCCATCTCTAATGGCATATTTACAACATTAGAGACAACATCTTTCACTTAGAACATTCATGAAGTTTTGCATGGGACCTAGTGGTGTTTTTAGGTGGTATATGGGTCCCATAAATACATTATTTTTTCATTATGAGATAGAAAGAGTATCTATTCTTTATGAACAATCCTTAAGAACCTAAGCCACTCTAAATCCTCCTAAAACCCTAGTAGTGACCAATCAAGATAAATGGACTTATAAAGCACATGTAATGAGATATTTTGGATCTATAACCTCATGTAATTTTTTTAGGACTACAATTATATTATCCATGAGTAATTTTTTTGTACTTGTAGTTGTATTGACTTTAATAAATGCACTATTTTACATGATTTTTGGTGTTTTGAAGGGGTTTTGAGAAATGGATAACTTTCCAACCATTATATGATGTCACCTGAGATGTATTTAATTATTTAAAACCAAAAAATATGATTAATACATCTATTAAGTGGTCCAATAAAGCTCATTTTCCAAGAAAGTCTTAAATAGGCCTAAAATGAGACTAGGTTTCAAGGCCATTTTATGGTTATCACACTTCCACAGGGTCTTAGGGCCTCAAATTTAAAATGGAGGTTGGTGACAAGATAATAAAAGTTAATCATATGATTTTTAGTGGTTTCACACGTTTGGGAGATATTTTTATCAAAAAAATAGGGTTATAGGTAAGGAGGCCTAATTGAGGAGAGAAAAAGTAGAAAAAGGCACTTCCACTCACTTTTAAGACCTAAAACTTGGCATGGATATGTAAATACATAATAAGTCCTCAATTATTCCATTATTTTTTCATTAAAATCTATACACTTCCCTACACAAGGAAGTGTTATCTAATAGACTTGCACCATTGTGAAAATACTTTTAAGCCTTCACAATCTGAAGTAACATAGAGATAATCTTAGGTTATGGGTCAAATAATAGATGAACTAAATTTAAATATTATAAGGGATATATCCCCTTTATGTATCAATTATTATCTCTAATCTATGCTACCATCTTATAAGGTAAAAGAGAAGAAGGTAAACTAGAAGGAAAACCCATCTAACTGAGGTGATACACCAAAATGTGTCCACTTTGTATAAAATGCACTAATAAGGATGAATAGAGACATGGAATTGATTTCACTTCTCAAATGAATATATCCAAACATCAATATTTCACACATAAGCTTAGCTTGATGGATGATCTAAGTCAGCTGATCAATAGGTCTTTCAAAGACACCAAGGAAAGATTACACTTTCCATATAGACAAGATGATTAAAGCACACTATGAAAGTTGCAAGGATGAACTAACACATGAAAATAGGTAAAGAGGAGAGGAAAAAATGAAAGTAATCATGCACTATCACTATCATTTATCAACTAACCAAGAACATACAATAGTCATAAGCTTTAAGGAGGTATTAATTCAATATTATTCATTCTAAAGAGGCAAGTACAAGTGTTTTTAAGATCATGTACTTTCCATAACTCAGGTTAAGGATTATTTCAAATTCAAAAAATAGGCTTACATATAGAGATAATGAGAGAGGAGAGAAAGAGAGGCAAGGCAGCCCAAAAACTAGGGGTGACTCATCCACTTGGTCTCCCTTCAAATACAATGTAGTATTCCTTGATTATCTATTTTTTTTCCTCCAAAATGGAATAGTGGTAAAGGAGGAATTATATTTAAGTTTTTAATAAGTTATGGAATTTATTTCTTATGTTTGACCAATACAAGTGCCTATATCTTTGCTTCCACACTCTAAATTCTAGATCACATGTCCTTCTTTAAAGAATAAGTCACCTCCTTGAAAATATATCTTTAAATTTTCATTCATGATCAATTTAAATCTTATTTTAATTCATTCACAAGGTCTCTCTACCTTACTTGGGTTGTTATAAGGTTCATTGATGCTTGTTTGACTCTTTCAACTTGTTAGGCATAGAAAGGAAGGAAGGTCTTGTTAGGATTCCTAGAGACCTTTTCAACCCCTTGAATGTCCTCTACAACTAAAATTGACTTATTCATATTTGAGTGGGTGTAGGATTGAGATAACAACATCAACCAAGGCTTTTTAGTTGTTTATATGCATCAATTTAGTGATTTAATCGCTTGACTCCTTCATGAGCAAAGCGGCGTAGGAGAGAAAATTAGGTTTTGAATTGAAATAATAAAGCTTCCTACATGGATGGATTATCAAAATCAATTAGACCTATAAAAAGGTAATTAGAGTCATCAAGCGCTCTAAAAGATGCCATTTTACTCCATTTTCTTATTTTTTCACCCATTCCTTATAGCCTTAAAAACTAGTAAATCTCCTTGTCTAAAAGAATGTATGGATCACCCTAGAAAACTAAGCACATTTATTATTACCCTCTATCCCCTTACTAATTCACACAAAAGTTCATGAGCCAATTCCAAGAGTAAGTGTCTTTTTTCTATCATTTCTCTCTCCAATTAGGCCTATAAAGATAAATTTGGCCCAAATGACCACCCATACATGTGAAACCTACCAAAAATGTTTGATTACATTTACCTAGACTAAGACCATCCTTCATACCAAATTGGGCTTTTAGACCTTGTGCAAGTAGTTAAACCAAAAACCTAGCCCTTCTTTAACCTTATTTTGGATTTCTCTAAAAAATAAAGTTTTTTTTAGCACTTATAGGTTAGATTGTAAAAATTTTAGAATTTCATAGGTTAAATACATCTCAATTCACCTCTCCCAATGGTTTTAATCCTTCTACACACTACAACACCAACTTTTTGCCTCCAAATCTTGCAAAAGTATAGTTTTCCTTGAATATATATGGGTGTGGGTATATTAAATTACCATATTGAGAACCTATTTGTATTATATAAATTTTTTAAATAGGTTTCATAATAATTTTAGGTCATTTTTTGTGCTTTAGAGATTTATTTTTACAAACTAGTCAAAACTAGTTTTTCTAGTAGCCAATGAGTGACTCAACTTCTTAATGATAGCTCATAAAGGATAGGAAATTAACCAAAAAAAAATGAAACAATTTTAAATTTAAAAATTTCCCATAACACCTCCAAATATATTATTCTCCCATGAAAATTGTTCATATTGTTATGATCATAAGAAATTACTTCCTTGGCTAAGTAGATTACATTATGTGAGGTTGAGGAGAGGAAAAGAGTTTGTATTAGAATTTTAGAGTTTTTTATTTAGTTAAAATAATTAAATTAGGTTTTTAACATTAATTTTGATCTTATCCAATTGTTTTTTCATCATTATTCCTTTAAAAACACTCAAAAACATCTTTCTCCTAAGCTTAGGGTTTGCAAGCATAATCATGTTATTAACCCTAGCTACTAGATTTGGTGTTTTCCACTCTAGATGTGAATTTTTAAAATAATTTTGAAATTATTTAGTGTGTAACACACTCCCTCAGTCCCCTTTATCATAATTATTTTCCATGATAATTTCATTTGACCTCGTTTAGACACTATGCATAATCAACCCACATGGTAAATTAATAAGTTGTAGGTGTACTCCTTGGTGTCATGGCCTAGAATTGAGTAGATTAAGTGGAATAAATAATTTGAATATTTATAAACATACCTATTTTCTCTTTTATCACCTTTTTAATGTTTCTAAACTTTCACATCTCCATCTCATAAGCTTTTTTCATTCTTTTGGTGCATAGACTAGTTATTAGTTTGATAGACTATAGGTTCTCAGTCATATCCAATTAACCCAATAGATACCTCCTAAAAATTTCACAATTCCTTAATTATTCCATCTCTTTTTTATGTCTTACACATATCACCCATCCAACCTCACCTTCAATTGACCAACCACCCAAGAAGACACCACTTTTCTCAACATTAAATACCATAAGAATGTATGAGGGTATTTTAGGCTTGTAGGAGAATTATAGGCATTCATGGTTGTCACATTTGGGTTTAGTAAATTGGATTTAATCATAAATTTTATAAATCCATACACACATGTCTATTTCAACCTTAGTTTACATATGGAACCCTATAATTTTCTCAAGCAAACATAACTATGGGTGCCAACAGACTCTTCGTTATAGATTTGATATGGTTGTCTCATTAGGGTTTAAGACATTGAGTGGAATACTAAATTTTATAAATACATACACACATGTCTATTTAAACCTTATTTTACATATAAAACCCTACAATTTTCTCAAGAAAACATAACTGTGGGTGCCAAGAGACTTTTGGTTGTCAGTTTGATATGGTTATCTCCTTGGCTTATTTGAGAATTTAGGTGTAATAATACCTTGAAAAAGTTTTTAAAATTTATAAAATTTATCTATTACCTTTTTAAGGTACACCAAAATCCTCATTTCACCTTTCTCACACAAAATTTTCAATGCTTGGTAGTACATAATTGACTATGTCTTTCCTTGCTTGACTGAGTGTAACTCCACTAGACCTATGAGTATTATTTGAGATAAATACTTCTTTGAAAGGATATTTATGAAATTATATCTATATTTAAAATCTTTAATAAATTATTTTTCATCTCTAAACTTCTAACTTTCATTTCACTCTTTCATGTATAAGTCCTTCAAGCTCATTTAGGATACAAGTTGGTTGTAGGTAACTATTTTAGAGATTTAGGCCTAAAGATGTAGAAGATGATATTAAAAATGTCTATAATAACCTATTTAACTTATTTACATCATTTTAAAAATGTGATACTTTAACCTCTTCCTCTCATATAAACTTCCTCTCTTGACCACACACAGGTCACCTAAACTAATTATAACTAAACTTGGTTTTAGGTAGCCATTTTACTTTCTACTCACTTTGATAACCTTTTTTATCTTCAAAGGATAATATTCAAGTCATATTTATATAATAATAATAATAATAATAATAATAATAATAATAATACATAATACATAATCTTTATTTCATCCATCATCTTGACCTTATCACCTTTGTTCATATTGCATAATAGGATTGCTAATTGTGCCAAAATACATGGTTATAGATGAATAATTCATGTTTGTACAAAATGTATGAAGAGAGCCATTCCACCTACCTTCCATGATTCCAATATTCCATAATATTCATTTATATAATTTATAAATATTGATTCCAACCATTTTTCTTAATGACCTTATCATCATACTTTCTTGAAGTAACCTAACAATGGATAACTATTATATGTGCCTATTTAGCTCACTGTAAGGACTGTAGGTGAACATGTGACATATCTTGTGATATGATAAATATTGTGCCAAAACCATTTAATTAGTTAAGGTCACCTATCATTAACTAAAATAAACATTCAAAGATCTTGATAACATGAAAATCAACATTTGATATTACCTTTAACAATGCTAAAATACCTTAATTTCTACCAAACGGGGGTTAGAGGAGTTTTTATTGTATGTTTTTGATGTAACTATGTGACCTTAATATCATTATCATATCCTTATCTCATGCTATAACACCCATGATAATTCATCCAACACTTTATAATACATTTCTAAGGAGCACATAGTCTTCCGTAGGTCTCTCAAGTTAGCAATATAGTAGTACACAGTCCTGACTATGTTATTTAGACATTTAAGGCTCCAAATAGATCCTTTATTCTCATAGTGTCATTTATATTAATAAATACATTATGATCACTCTAAAATAGCATCATGACCTCAAAATAAACCTCTATTACTTGTTGACTCCTCATAGCTCCTATAATTTTCCATTATGTCCTTATAGCCTGCTCATTAGGCTTATAAGAGAGATTTTAAGCTTTGAGAGAGCATGATATTAATACCTTAAATGGAATTTCCTCCCAAGGTAAATTCATAATTATTAATTTTTTATAAATCCTTGAATATCATGTTGAGGTGATTAAGATAATCTCACACACTTAAAATCTCATTAGACCTACAACTGTACCTTGTGGAAGGCCCCATCTCACTCAAGCTACCACAAGAAATACCCTCTTCAAGATGAAGGTGCATGAAAATTTTTCTTGGATGAAATAGGTGTATCATACCTTAAACATTAAATTGAAAACTCTAAAAAATAAATACATTCAATTGATATATCAAACATGCTTGAAAATTGACATCCGTAACAATCAAGATAGCCAACCAATTTATTTTCAAAATACTCCTTATCAAGGATTAAAAAATGATGAATCAAAAATTAAAAAAGGTCTTATTTAACCTTTCAATCATTTCCATATAACCATTTTTATCCATTGATCTCTAAAGTGAATAAATAGAGACAAATTTGGACCTTATCTGGATGACTAGGACATATTGACCCCCTTACACTCTTAGTGATTACTCATAAATACAAGGGTATGAATCTAATAACCAATTCCAATTACTTGAGGGTAATTAGGGTACCTATCATTTACCAAGATACTTAGACCTAATTCTCTCTCTCCTGCCTATACTGAGCAAAAATTGATGGCTTCATAGAGCTACCAAGGAGATCAATATGAGAGATAAGTCAATTTTACACATTTTGACACCTAAAACCCCTTCCAAAACATTTATTTTAATTTTTCATGAAAAAATAAGGTCCTATTATAGGCCCAATTCACACCCTTAGATAGGTTTCTTCAGGTTCTCTCCAATTGATCTTATAAAATTGGGATAGCCCTAGGCTATGGGTCACCTATGTTGAGGTTGAACCTATAGAGTAGGTCAACTTCCTCTTTGACACTCACCTAAGAATAAAAATTGGAATAATGATTCATATTAACAAGGTTAAAAAGGGAGTAATTGATCCTAATAAAACTAAAATGGTGATACACCAAAGTTAAGTGGACACTTACATAAGTTTAAACTCACACTAGATCAACAAAAGATAACTGACTCAATCAATATCACAACCTCACTAATTATATAAATATTTCATAGAAGAGGTAATATATAAAACACTAATATATGCCTACAAATTGGATTTAGAACATCTTTAAAGAGGCAAGCATAAGGACAACAAACTAGGAAGAATCTCCTTCATGAATTTACCATACACAAGCATACTAAACACTGATTAAAGATAAGAGACAAGCAAAGAGTTGATATTATTACTTTAGAAGGTAATTATTATAATATTTTTATAGTATTTAACCTTATAAAATGAACACACTTTTACAAGAGTCTCAATGAGTATCCTTGTCTCGAAAAGAAAATGCTAAAATTTTCAAAAATCTTAGAACCCCTACAATGTGAGAGAGACCAGGATATATAGAAGAAGAGAGGTAGACATAAGGAATGGGTGAGCACATTATTAGTAAAATAAAACGTATCCTAGGTCATTAAATTAACCTGAGCTACCACCTTTTACTCCTTAGCTAATGGAAACATTACACCTTTTCCATTAATCAGAATTTTTTATATGGCTTGTTGAGTGGGAAGGTCCCCAAAGGCCTTAAGGACACATTAAATGCTCTTAGATGCAATTGAAAATACCAGATATTTATTTGATCCTTTATTCCAAATTTTTATTTAATATAAAACTTCATGATCATGGACCTGATTGAAACATGATTTAGTGCCTTTAGGTGGTTACTTGTTGATATTATGGCCATGTTGAATAATGGAGATATTTTGCATTAATTACACCTTTATTTTATCTTCATGCTTGGATCATATGTCTATATATATGTGTAAAACTAATTTTATACTATTGGTTTTCCTATAGTTTTCATATTAGTATAGACCTATAAGAGATATAACACCTTTTATACTACAATAGATCTAAAAAACCCTTTTTTCCTCTACAAGAACCCAACCCATATGTGAATACATAGATCCTCCTAAAAACATTAAACATAAATATAATAACTCTATCTAATCAAAAATATGAACTATAGGTCCATATTCTAACCTTAATGGTGATCCATACATTCTCCTTGCATCCCACTGCATTACCTAGGCCATTCTGCAACATTTGAACCAGCTCTAATGGCATTGAGAGACACTATAGGGGCCTATGTTTTCATGGTCAAAAATAGATTTCCAACCTTCTCAAGAATCCTAGGCCTGTCTTTAATCTAATTGGTTATTGAAAACTGACATGGCTCATTGACAGGTTGACTCAACTCACTCCATTGATTTCAATTTATATGAAGGCCCATGGATCATTGATCTCCTATCAGTTAAATGTGTCTTTGAAACTTATCATGAATACATTCACCTTTGAGATTAACTTAATATTTAACCAACACTCATTTTTAGATATAAATATATGATGCAACACAGACCGTTGACCTATTGGGACCCACTATTTGAAAACCAATGGCTAGTTCATAGTTTTAAAGTTGACGTCCTTACTCCCATCAAATGATAATCATGTAACTATCATTGATGGTTTTTTGAACATAAAATTTAATCTTAGTAGGGATATATCCTTTTATCCTTAAATTTTATGTTGTCACAAATGTATCGTATTGTGCATCTATTTTCAAAGGCTCATAACTTGAAGAACAAAAGTCCTAAAAGCCTCAAACTTTTAGGAGATGTCCCAAAGATCAAGAAGGATAAACCCATTTGATCTGATGATCCCATGATATTTATAGGTGAAGATATTAAAGTCCCAAGCTAATGGATCCATATCTATTCCATGTTACATCTTGGTGATGGTTGATCTCTTTTGGCTAAGTATGGGAAACTTAGTTAAAATCGACTGAAGAGCCAACTTTGCACATGCATAAATTCATTTCTGCTTTGATGGAGGACCTGAGATTTGGTACATATGATCTTGGAAAAAACTTTAACAAAAAAATATCACCAATTCTTCTAGACTCATCCACACATTCAAGATATGGCTTCATTAAATTGCCTACTTGTGCTTTCTACGTGTTTCATCAAACCATGGAAGAATTTTTCAATATGAGCCAAAAATGGCCAACATCTTTGGCAACTCACAAGGAAATCATTTCTACTATAATTTGAGAACCTAGACCTTCATCTTATCCATTCCATTGGGTATGGATTCATTATATTTTTCAACTGATTTGAACCTTTACTTTAAAGCAACAAGGATCAAAAGAAACAAAATACCTAAGGCACTTTGGAAAACAAAATAATAGAATAGAAAATAAAAGTTCACAAGGCACCTAGAGGAAATAAAAAGATACTTTAACATGTAAAATATGTTACAATAGATGCAATTTTATTTAATAACAAGGCTTCAAATGAATTCCATTAGTTGGGATGGGTAATACCTCTCCATCTAGTCGGGCACGCTAAAAAGCATTGTTTTCTTTACATCCATGGATCAGATAAGGACCATTCCACAAGATATTAAACTTGGTATGGTTTCATGGTTTGGAATTTTTCAAATACCATTTGAGGATAGGTCTCCTTCCTCAAATCTCCTTATTGTAGCTCTTTTATCAAAATCCTTCTTGACTTAATATTGATGTGATTCTAAAGTTTTCATAGCAAGGTCTCTGGTCTCTTCCAACTCCATGATTTATACCATCCTCACACTCATGGGATCATCCTCCATCAACTCAAGTTGATGGTATAATTATAATTTAGGCATCTCAAGGGAGATAGGCAATTTGGATTCCCTTCCATATACAAGAACATATGGAGAATTACCAATGGTAGTTTTATGAGTCACCATGTCAGTGCACAAGGTTATCTTTAGCTTGGTGTGCCATGTCCTCTAATTTTCTTCCATGGTCCTCCTGATGATCCTTAGAAAATTTTTGTTTATGGACTCTAATAGTCCATTTATTTGAGGATAGTAATTATAATAAGTGCTTAGGTAGATGCCTAACTTTATATCCCATTCACTTGTCTTCATACCAAGGAATGCCTATCCATTATCATAAATTATGGTGGTAGGGACACCAAACCTAGTTATGAGGTTGTCATAAAATCCAAGACTACAACCTCACTATCTTATTTCAAAGTAATGGCTTCCACCCAGTTGGTGAAGTATTCAGTCATAATGAACTCTCATTTATGTCTTGCACTTGAAGGTGGATTGATCATCCCTATAACATTTAGCCCCCATTGTATGAAGGGTTGTTCCACTTGAATAGGATTGAGTAGAAGGTCTACTATTTTTTGCTTTCCTATAAAGAGGACACACTTCTATAACTTTGTAACCCATGCATGATCATCTTTGAAAATATTGGTCCAATAATAACCAACCCTCATTACTTTTGATGTAGTGGTTTTGGGTGCAAAAGGGCCTCCTACAGGTCCATCATGGAACTGCTCCAAGAGTTTGGTTACTTGGTCATCATCTATGCATCTAAGGAGTACCCCATTGAGGTCCTTTATAAAAATAACACCATCAATTAATGTATAAGGTATATATTTAATCCTAAAATACCTTATTTTATCTCTATCCAAACCTTGGGGGCATTCTCTTATTTCTAAGAAGTGAGCCATATCTTGAAGCTAACTCTTCTGAGGTGGGAGTACACCTACCTGCAAGTTGGCTTGGGTCATCAAAATAGTTTCATTATCCTTTTGGAGGTCATCCACCATGTGCTCACATAAATCCATACCCTTGACCAGCTTGGTAACCTTAATTTCTATGTCATATTCCATGACCTTTGTGATTTAGCCTACACTCTTCTCACTTAAATATTTGTTAAGGAAGAAATCCCTAACTCTAGGATGAGACACCATAATATGGATCCTATTTTTGGAGAGCATGGGCCTAAATTTATTGAAGATTCTTAAGGCTATAATAACTTGTTTCTTAATGAAAGTTTATCTCACCTCATATCCTTCTAGCACTTGACTTAAAAAGGCAATTGGCTATTCCATTGCTTCATTATTCTTCTGCATCAACATATATAATATGTTGTCAATGTTATTAAAGGTGTACAAGATGAAGTATTTCATTAAATCAAGATTTAAAAGTGAGGGTTCTTGGGCAATGGCTTGCGTGATGGCTTCAAAAGTTGTCCTACCTTCATTAGACCAAACAAACACTTGGATCTTCTTTATCATGGTGGTGATAAGTTTTACTAGGTTTACAAAAATAGGTATGAACCTTCTCACAAAGTTGATCTTATTAAGGAAGCTATAGATCCCCTTTTTATGCTTTGGAAAGGATAAGGCTAAGATAACACTTAATCTATTAGGGTCAATGGATTACCCCTCTTTTGAAATAATATGACCAAAAAATTTGCCTTCATGCACAGAGAACACATATTTTTTAGGTTTTAAAGATATCCCATACTCGATAAATCTTTGGAAAACTAGCCTTAGATGGTCTATGTGATCACTATAATTCTTGGAGAAGACTATAATGTCATCTAAGTAGACTAGCACCATTTGATTTATAAATCCTTGAAAAGCCATGTCCATTGTCATTTGAAAATTTACCCCAACATTAGATAATATAAAGGGCATCTTTTTATGAGCAAAAGTCTCCCACTTGGTGGTGAAGGTGGCCTTATACTAGTCCTCTTCTCTCACTAACACTTGGTTATAACCTGAGTATCCATCTAGGAGAGAGAAATTTTCTAAAACAATAAGTACTTGAAGTAGTTACTCCATGGATGGTATAGGGTAATGGTCCTTCAAAGAGACCCTATTAAGATATCTAAAGTCCACACATAGTCTAATCTCTCCACTCTTTTTTCTAGTAGGTACTAGATTAGCTACTCATGAGGAGTGTTTAATGGGAAAGATGATCATGGACTCCATAAGCTTGGTCAACTCCTTTCTCATGAGCTCTTCAATCTTGGTATTAATGGGCATCTGCTTTTACCTGATAGGCTTTGCATTAGCCTTTAGCTCTATTATGTGATGGACTAGATTAGGATCAAATCCCTTTAAGTCACTATATTTCCAAGCAAAAATGTCTACATATTCCTTACAGAGCTTTATGAAATCATGCCTTTTAGCTTTAGTGCTTACCTTTCCTAGATTGAGAAGCTTGTCCTTAAAGATAAGAACTCTCTCATAATTTTCCTCATTGGTTGACATCACTAATTTATCATTCCTCATATAATCCCCTTCATGAAAGAGGCCTTCTAGGGTGACTAGCCCCTTAGGAAGCTTATTGGACCTTAATTGGATAATTTAATCCCCATACTAGTGTTGTAGCTTTTCTTTATTGAGGGATGAGAAGTATGATTCTTACTGCAAGAAACATGCAATCTATTTTTCATTTTCAAAGACCTACCAGTGATCTTCATTTTCTAGCACTGATGATCTTATTACCGCTTTGACATGTGGTTAAAACTTGGTTCTTTTCAGTTCATTAGGGATGTCAAAATGATCCCCCATAATTGCTAGCCTATTAGCATGTTGATTTTATCCTCTCAACACTGATTGGATGTTGAAAGCCTCAAATTCCTCAATGAGGTCCCATACTCTATGTTTGTGGGATCTCATTAAAGGGTTCTTAGTGGCATTCTAACCTATAACTTGTTACATAACCAATTCACTATCCCCATAGACTTGTAACCACTTGATCTTTCTCTTATTGGGCCATTAAAGGCCATGGGAGAAAATAAATTGGAACCTATATGAAGAGAATTACCTATCATTTGAAGGGGAAATTAGCATGGCACCTATACCCACCCCATGCTTGCTCCTTAAGCCATCAAATAAAAACCTCTATAGACCACTAGAATCCTCTTGAGGCCTTATGAGGGATGTCATAGACTGGTCTTCTTCATGCAAATATAAAACACCCAAGTTTCTTTCCTCATTTCCTTCTACGTGGTCCACCAATTGGTTATCATTCCATAACTCATCCAAAAACATGTTTGGTACCTCTTCTAGATGAGTGTTCAAATCTCACCCCATTGCAAATTCATCTTCATCAATTATGGTGAAATTGATGTTGACACTATCTATCCCATAGGGTTCTATATGAAATGTGCAATTGGCTTAGCCTTGCTTCCATACCTTTTCCTAAAGGCCATATAGGACCAATCTACTATAAGGTATCCCTCTATATTTTTTTATGAATTATCTAGATAAACACAATGCAAAGTGAGGAGGTATGTCCATGACCAATACATATTGGGCTACCAAGACATTAGGACAAGATTTTAAGGTCATATTGAGGTCCTTGATTATAGAAGATGGTTTAGGAGAAGAATCATCAAGTTTTATCAGTCCTTTGGATTGTGGCTCATATTTTAGACCAAGCTAATTAGCTATGGACTTTGGCATCACTGAGGTAATAACCCCATTATCTACCAAGCAATTATGCACCAAAAAATTGCTAATGATTATTGAAATATATGAAGGAGGAGGCTTGACTACTTTACTTGATTGCCCTTCCTTTGGCCCTTTGACTACATTGGTGAGAACTTCATTCACATTTCTTGATGTTTTGTCTACAACATTTGTAATATTAACCTTGGACAAACCCTCCTAAAGAATGTCCACCTAACTAGGCATGGAGAGCATATCCCATAAGGGCACACTCACATTTTACTTATTCATTTGTTAAATAATGTTTATGGGTGAACCACCAACCTTTACTTGTGTTTTGGGAGCCACCACTATTTTTATTGAACTTATGAGCCTTGGAGAACAAAAGGATTCCTTTGGATCTAATATTTTGGAGGTACTAGAACCTTTGGAGTGACAGTTGGCTCCCTAGGCCTTGTTAGTGAAGGAGTAATTGTGGGAAGCTCTTTGACTACTTCTTAGTTACCATCCATATTCCTTCTTTTAAATCTCATATTTATTGCCACTAGACTATAGGCTTGGCTGGAACTAGCCTACTGGCTAGTTGTGTAGCAATCTCTTTGTTCATATTTCATGATTGTAGCATCTAGCTAATTTGGTCCTTGATTAGACCCTTGACTCTATGGAGGTTCTTCTAGCCTATTCATAAAAGGTACCTCTACATTTTGGGCCATGAGAGCTTGGTTATACCTAAAGTTAGCAACTTACTACCATTAATCATTGAAGGCTTGGTTAAGGTCAATATTTGAGACCATATGTTGACCAAAGGACTAGTTCCAAGGCATGGTACCCTCTTCTCCTTGGGATACATTATTTTTAAATAGGACCAAAGAGTTGGAAGTACTAGCAACATTAGGGTTGAAATTATTCTTCCTATTATAGCTATGTTATCCTTGCCCTTGGTTTCGACCTTGGCCCTGGTAGTTTCCCTTGTATGGAGTTATGTTTGCTTTAAAATCATAATATTAAGGTTGATATGAACTTTGATAAGGCCTATTGAAGTCTTGTTGGATTTTGAAATTTACTAACTCATTCCCTAAGGATTGAAACATGCTTTTGATCTCCTAAAAATTATTTTGTTCTAGTGAATCTCTAAATCCACTAGTAGAATCTTTCTCTTTCTTTGTTGTATTTGTTTTAATAGTCATTGGTGTAGGGATAATGATTTCCAATATGGTAATATAAATGGGAGATGCTTTGATCTTAGGAAATAAGGGCATTGGTGGTCTGGGTGTAAGTTTGCCTTCTTAAACCAGACAATTTTGCCTTAATGACCACCTCACATGTACCTAGACATATATTTACTCCCATAGATTGGATAATCATTACTATTTCACTATTAAAATCCTTTAAATAATATAGGAAAGTGAAGTTAGGGGTTAGACTAACTATGATTGGGATTTTGTCCAAGGTTTTTTGGAACCTTGTGTTGAAGTCTTGCATGACTTCATGAGGAGCTCTTCTAATTGTAGTTAGTTATTCTGCAAGTGATAAATGGTCACTTTTGTCCTCAAATATTTTACATAAATCTTCCTCTAATTTGTCCCATGTTTTAATGTAATTTGGAATAATGCCTTCATACCAATTTAGGGCCTTTCTTTTAAAAGAGATAGCTAGCAGCCTGATAACTATATTTTCCTTAGTGACATTATGTATATTGAAAATTTTTGTTATGTCTATGAGGTGTTTAGAGGGTGTTATATCTTGGTCTCTAGTGTAATAAGGAACACTTTTGAGGGATACAACTAGAATAGGATCATATAAAGTGAGGGATAGAGGGCTTTGGCCATTAAAAGCTACAAAATATCTATGGAATGCCATGGCTACCCAAGGGGGTAACAAGGGTCCTCTTATAGGGATAGGACTTGGAAATGTCCTAGGAGCAAAGTTTCACTGATATGGATGAGTATTTGCAAACCTTAATCTCTTTGATAAATTTAAAGGTAGTTCAACAAAATCAAAAGGAATACCTCTTAAAGCTGACCTTGTTGTCACCTTTAGCATGAGATCGAGCTATTATTCTACACCAAATAATTAATTATTCCTTTTAGAGTCACTAGATGTTGTTTTTTAGAGCTTAACCACTTTTAAATTTGATCAAATTAGCATCAACTATGATCAATATCCTTTTTGAAATAAGTGTGTCCCACTGAGTGTGCTAAAAACTATTATAAGCTTAATTCACACCCTTGGAGAGGGTTCTTTAAGCTCTCTCCAATAGAGATTATAAATTTGGGATAGCCATAGGCTATGGGTCACCTATGTTAGGGTTGAACCTCTAGAGTAGGCTTAATTCCTCTTTGATTCTCACCTAAGACTAAAAATAGGGCTAATTATTTATAGGAAAAGGTTTAGAAAGAGAATAAGTGCTCCTAATAAAACTAAAAGGGTGATACAACAAAGTTAAGTGGACAATCACATAAGTTTAAACCCACACTAGATCAACAAAAGATAACTATGACTTACTTAATTTCACAACCTCTCTAATTACATAAATATTTCATATAAGAGGTCCCAAATATAACACTAATCTATACCTAAAAATTGGATTGAGAACATCTTTAAAGGGGAAAGTAGAAGGAAAATAAACTAGGAAGAATCTCCATGAATTTACCACACACAAGTATACTAAACACTGATTAAAGATAAGAGATAGGCAAAGAGTTGATATTATTGATGTAGAAGGTAATTATTACAATATTTTTATAGTTTTTAACCTTATCAAATGATCACACTTTTACAAGAGTCTCAATGAGTATCCTTATCTCAGAAAGAAAATGCTAAAATTTCCAAAAAGTTGAGAACCCCTATAATGCAAGAAAGACTAGGATATATATAATAAGAGAGGTAGCCATAAGGAATGGGTGATAATGTTATCAAGAAAATAAAACATTTCCTATGTCATTAAATGAACTTGAGCTAACACATTTTTTTCCTTAGCTAATGGAAACAGTTCCACCTTTTGCATCAATCAGAATGATGTGTATGGCTTGTTGAGTGGGAAGGTCCCCAAAGGCCTTGAGGACACATTAAATAATCCTATCCATAGTTCTTAATACCATATCTTTCTTTGATTCATCATGCCAACTTTATCTTGAAGATAAAACTTCATGATCATAGACCTAACTAAAACATGATTTGGTGCCTTTAGGTGGCTGCTTGTTGATATTATGGTCATGTCGAAGAATAGAGATCTTTTGAATTAATTGCACCTATGCTTTATCTTCATGTTTGGATCATAGGTCTATCTATAGGTGGAAAACCAATTTGAGACTATTATTTTTCCTATAGTTTCTACATCAATACAAACCTATAGGAGATATAACACCTTTTATACTGTAACATGTCCAAAAGACCCCTTATTCCTCTAAAAGAACCTATCCCATATGTTCTTACACATATCCTCATAAAAAAATCAAAAACTATTATAATAACAACTCTTCCCAATCAAAAATATGAACTGTAGGTCCATATCTTAACCTTAATTTTAATCCATACACACTCTTTACATCCCACTGTATTACCTAGGCCATTCTACAACATTTGAACCAAATATAATGGTGTCAGGAGACCCTATAAGACCCTATGTTTTCATGGTCAAAAATATATTTCTAACCTTCATCAAAAATCTTGGGCCTACTCTTAATCTAATTAGTTGTCAAAAACCAATTTGGCTCATTGACAAGTTTACTCAACTTGCTCCATTTATTTCAATTTTTATGAAGGCCTATGGATCATCGATCTCCTACCAATTAAATGCATCTTTGACATTTTTCACACATAAATTCACCTTTGAGATTCACTAACTCTTTGACTGATGTTCACCATTAGATCTAAATTTATGATGCAATATGGACCATCAATCTGTTAGGACCCAATGTTTGAAAACCAAAGGCTAATTCATAGTCTTAAAGTCGACATCCTCAATCCCATCGAATGACACTCACATGATCATCATTGATTTTTACATGATCATCAAATTTAATATTGGTAGGGTTGTCTCCTTTTGTCCTTAAATTTGACATTTTCACAAACGTCTCACATTGTAGGTCCATTTTCAAAGGCTCATAACTTGAAGAGTAAAATCCTTAAAAGCCTCAAAATTTTAAGAGATGTCCCTAAGGTCAAGAAGGAAAAACCCATTTGATCCACTAATCCCATGAGCTTTCATGGTGAATATATTGAAGGTCTAAGCTAATATATCCATATTTGTTCCATGTGACATCCTAGCGATGGCTGAGCTCTTTTGGCTAAGTATGGGAGACTTAGTGAAAACTAATTGAAGAGCCAACTTTGCACATGTATAATTTCATTTTTTCTTTAGTAGAGGACCTAAGATTTGGTGCATATGATCTTGGCATAAAAGTGAATAAACTAATATGACCAATTTTTCTTGACTCGTCCACATGTGCGATATCAAACTTCAACAAACTACCTACTTATGCTTTCTAAATGCTTCATCAAACCATGAAATAATTTTTCTATTTGGGCCAAAAAATGGCCAACAGGTCTTGAAGATGCTTGAAGATCATTTTACCTTGAAAAACTATATAGATAGCCTCAAAATAGGCCTTTTTATTACTAAAACTACTAAAATCACTTGAGAAGCCTGATGACATTGCTACAAAATGTATCCATTATACATTTTCATGCATAAACAAGTACACCATGTCCTTATTCTAATATTATACTATTATTAACATGAAAAACTTGCTCTAGAAGCCATAGAGTGATCTAAAATGCAGTCAACTAGCTTATGAAGTTAGTCAAAAATATAACCAACTAGTTTCATTAATTAAAAAGTATTTCATGACTTTGACACATGACATGAAACCTATTAATATGTTTTAGACTCCTTTCATCTCTTGAAACAACTTTAAATAGGTCAAGAGATGGCTAAACAAGCACATGGCCATGATGATCAAAAACTTTAAACTCATTAAATTTACCACAAAATATGATAATCAAGGTTTAATATGACCATTTAAAAGACATGAAAAGGACAAAATAGCACCCAATAGGGCAAACAACATGATAAGTAAAGTTTTAAGTGGTAGGGGTGATTATTTGACCTGTGAGGTCAAAATTGTCAATGTTTTGGTGACTCAGCTAGGAATCATGCCTATTATGCTTATGAACCAAACCATTGACATCTATTTTAGACTCATAATATCACTCTTAAATTTTAAAATTAACACTAACAAATCTAATCAATGACTACAATAGTTTTGACTTAAAACAAGATAACTTTTATCTTCCAAAACAAGGAAATAAAACACACAAAATAAGGGAAATTGACTAAAAAGACAAATGTGCAAGCAAAATCACTTATTTAGAACAAAACATAAGCAAAATATTATGATAGGATAGCACTTGGAATAATTCTAAACTGAATACAACTAACCTAAAAAAAATCCTCCTCTAAGATCAAAAGGAAAGCTTTTGAGTTCATCTTCTTCACATGATGAACAAAGATATGAAACAAGATGCTTTTTGGACTTTTATTTCATTGAGATTGACTGATTTATGATTTCCAATCCTCTTGATAGAATTTTAAGTGAATAATCAATAGTAAATTAGTTACCTATGAAGACATATTCATCTTAGAATTTAGGATCTTTCTCACACTACTTATCAGCGACAACCTCATCAAATGATACCTCATCTAAGCATTGTTCTTAAGTCTCTATAGAATCTTTACTAACCCATCCTTCTTATCAGCTACTACAAGTTCATCAATCTGTTCAAATATATTTGAATTGTCAACTGAATATGAATCATGGTCAACAATAGGTGTGTCTTGATCTAACTCCTCATAAGCATGCTCAATAGGAGATGTATCCTTACAAAGGCCTTCAATATCTTATAGAGACTCAATGTAAAAATACCAATCATATTTTTTTTCCTTAATTTAATCAACCTAAATGAGATCAAATTGAATGTCATGTTCATCTTTCTCAAGTGGATTTATATGTCTATCAAGAATGTCAAATGTGTGATCATGATGTGATTGGGAATCAATCTTCTCAAGGTCAATTTCTTGCTCATGTGAAATTATCTCAAATTCATTCATGAATTTAGATTGTAAAATTTCCTCAAGCTCAAAACCTTGATCATTTGGATTTATTTCACATATGTCTAAGATCTTCTCTTGTCCAACTGAGATGTCTTCTTTAAGATCAGTTGTAACCTAATTCTTAACTTGTACCCCAAACAAAGTATCAATGAAAATATCTTCCTCATTCACTCTTGAAGCATCCTCTTCATAGTCTAATTGAAACTAAGTTTTATCTACAACTTCTTATTCTATCCTCCATAGAATAGGATCTTTCTTAAGAAGGTATATGGTGGGAGGTCAATGGATATGATCATGAGTTTGCTTGGGAATTAAGGGAGTATTCTTGTAACATGAGGTCTTGAGGATGGTGGGATCTTGTAGGGATGATTTAAGAGAAAAAAATTCAGTCATCCTTTGAGTGCTTAATCCTTTTCAACAACCATTTCAATATTCTTATAGTCTCCTTGAGGTTCCATCTCAACTACAACTTGATTTCCATCCATCTCAACTAGGACCTCTTTCTTGTTTTGAGAGTCTTCTTGGATAAACCTCCAAGATGGAATAAATTTAGGTTATTGAGGAAGGGTAAATGGGGATTGAATAGGCATAAGGTCTTCTTTGGGGTCAAACTCTAAATCTTTATTCTCCTCCTCTTATTTATCCCAAGACTTAACTACTTAGTTCCAGGTTAGGACTTTGAAATTAGTACGTTCACTTGGAAGTTGAATTGGCTATCTTGGAGGCTCCATTTGAATATTCTCAATGACTTCATGAGTAAAATGGATTTTATATGGTAAACAAGAGGGTTCTTGAAGAATTATGGGAAGATATTCATACATAAGACTTAGCATGCCATAACTTGGAATCATATCCCAAGAAGGCCTTCAAGATGAAGTGAGTTTTTTCTATTGAAGAAGGGTAGGTGTAGCTGGAAGGAAACTTGGAATATAATAAGTTTGACCAAGAGTATGAAGAGATGGATAAGGTTTTTTGGGTTAGATATCTTGATTCTCCCACCTCACTAACCTATCTACCAACCATTGGATAATGGTTCTCATTTCACATAATTCATAAGTCATAACATAATAATTTTCTTCTCCAACTACTACCCACCTACTCATAGACATCTATACTATCTTCCTCATCTTCTCAATGAGGTGAAAAGGTATCACATCTAACTTTCTATCCCATACTTCCATCACCCTTTCATATTTTAGCATATTCAACATGAATGACAACAAATATATTACAAGGGAAACATGATTTTGAGTTGGAAATGGAGTAAGAGGAGGTGAGTATGACCATTTCAAGTCTTTATAAGGCTATTGAGGCATATATTTAGGGTCATAGTAAGGCTAATAAGGATCACTATAAAGCTGATATGAACCATCATACTACTAGTCAAATTGATCATAAGATTGATAAGACTTTTGGTAAGGTTGATTAGGATCATAAAAAGAATGGTATGATTCATTATAATAATGATAAATATCATCATAGTGTTGATAAGGATCATCAACTTTCATGAAATTTCCATTTTCCTCAAATTCAACCATAAAAATAACATCAAGATAGTGCAATGAAGATACACTTACTTGGAAATATACCTAGACTACTAGAACTATTTGATAGAATCTAAAGATGCCATTGATTTTTTGAATGCCTCCAAAGGCTGATATATAGAACAAAAACATCAATAATCCTTTCACTACTTTGGACTTTGGTCTTACTGGGCGTGATAAAAACTATTATCTACTAGACATGCACCCTTGTGAAGGTAGTTTCAAGCCTTCATAGTCTAAAGTAACATAGAGAAAATCATAGGTTTTGGGTGGCATAATATATGGATTTAATATCTATATTATAAAGGCTATCTCCCCTTAATGTATCAGTTAGGATCTCTACTCTACACTACTAGTTTGCAAGGGAAAAGAGAAGGTAAACTAAAAGGAAAACCTATTTAACTGAGGTGATACACCAAAATGTGTCCTCCAATTTATCTAATATGGACTAATAAGGATGAATAGAGATATGGACATGATTTCAATTCTCAAATTAAGGTCTCTAAACATAAATATTTCACATAGAGGTTTAGCTTGATGCATGATCTAAGGAAGCTAATCAATAGGTCTTTCAAAGACATTAAGGAAAGATTACACTTACCATACATATAATATGATTAAAATACACTATGAAACTTGTAATCATGAATTAAAACCTGAAAATAGGTAAATATTATAAGACAAAATTAAAGGAAGCATGTACTATCACTGTTATTAATCAACTAACCAAAAACATACACTAGTCACAAGCTTTAAGGAGGCATGAATTTAGTCTTATTCATTCTAAAGAGGCAAGTAAAAGTGTTTTTTTAGCATGGAATTTCAAAAAATTAGGTTAAATACTATTTCAAATTCCAAAATAGTATTACATATAGAGATAATGAGAGAGGAGAGAGAGTGAAGCAAGGCATCCCAAAAACTAGGGGTGACTCATCCACTTGGTCTCCCTTCAAATCCAATGTAGTATTCCTTAATTATCTCTTTTTTTTCTCTTTAAAAATGTCATAGGGGTAAATGAGGAATTTTATTGAAGGTTCAAGGAATTCATGGCATTTATTTCTGATGTTTGACCAATACAAGTGCCTATATCTTTGCTTTCACACCCTAAATTCAAGCTCACATGTCCTTTGAAGAATAGGTCACCTCCTTGAAAATAGGTCTTTAAGTATTCATTAATGATCCATTAAAATCTTCTCATAAGTCATTTATGAGGTCTATCCACCTTAATTTTGTTTTTTTAAGGTTCATTAATGCTTGTTTGACTCTTTCAACATGCTAGTGTTAGGAAGGAAGGAAGGTCTTGTTAGGAGTCTTTAAGACCTTTTCAACCCCTTGAATGTCCTTTGTAACTAAAATTAACTTATTCACATTTGAGTGTGCATAGGAGGGAGATATAAACATAAATAAAGTATTTTTAAATGTTTATATACATCAATTTAGTGCTTTGATCACTTGACTCCTTAATGAACAAAGAGGCATAGGAGAGAGAAAATTTGTTTTGCATTGAACTAGGAAAACTTCCTCTATGGATGGCTTCTCAACATCAATTTAGACCTAAAAAAAGGAAATTGGAGCCATAAAACCCTCAAAAATATGTCATTTTATGCCATTTTATTTCTTTTTCACTAATTCCTTATATCCCTAAAAACTAGTAAAGCTCCTTGTCTAAAAGAATGTACAGATCACCCTGGCAAACTGAGAACATTTTTGAGTACCCTTTAACCCCTTACATCTTCATACAAAATTTAATGATCTAATATCTAGAGGAAGTGTATTTTTTATATCATTTCTCTCTCCAATTAGGCCTAATTAGTCCTCCTAGGCCTAGACAGAGAAATTTGGCCCAAAAGGCCACCTAAACATGTGAAACCTACCAAAAGTGTTTGATTCACTTTACTATTGATAATTTTTATCTAATAGGTCAAATTATCACCAATAACACTTGAAATTTTTATTTTCATGAAATTATGTACTTCTTTAGGCATGAAAACATCCATTGGATACATTTTTTAGTAGTTTCATTATGTTTCTCAAGTGATTCTAGTAGTTTTAGTGCCAAAAGGCCTATTTTGAGGCCATCCATATAATTATTCAAGGTAAAATTGATTTTTAGGCATCTTCAAGACCTTATTTGTCCATGAAAATGTCAAACAAGTTTTTTGGAATTGGTTTCATGTCTTAAAATGAAGAAATTGATTTATCTCTCATATTGACCTCCTTGGCAACTCTAGAAGGGTAGTTTTAAAGTGCTCATTACAAACAAAGGAGAGAGAGTTAGGAGATAATTTTTTTTCCATTTTTAGGGGTCCTAATAATATTTAGATTAGTGTAATTTTTTTATAGATTTATATCTTATTATTTATGAATAATCACTAAGTGTGATAGCTGGTCATTCTGACCTATTCATCTACGAGGGGTATATTATTGCACCTATTTCTCCACATAAAAAATTGGAGAATAATGTTTTTGAGGTTGGTTTATATAGGTAATTTTTATTCTTTTAATTATTTTTTAATCATTCAACTCATCTCTTTGAACTACCTTCACTTGGAAGAAGAATGTCTTAGTGTACAAGTTATTTTAGTGGATTTTGTTGTACGTCCTTTTTATGGTGGTCATTATCAAATGTTTATAATTATTTTTAATTCATTTAAGGTCCCTAAATTTGATTCAATTCATGTTATTTAATTTTGGAGGTGTTTTTTGTTTATAATCTTCAAGTGTGATGCTCTTCGAGAACATGGTCAAGGTTTGAATAGTCCATTGTATGCTTGATTTCCATTTTGGCCCAATTATTAGAGGTATATCATGATGAAGATTTCTAATATCATATTTTAATATTTTATAAACAATATCTCACCTTTTAAGATAATTAAAGATCAAGATAAGATTATAAACACACTTTTCAATGAGAAGTCATAGTACTCTTTTTTAAATAGACCTGTATGGACTGTAAGGTGAGTATAGGTGGACAAGAGGCATTTTTAGAAGATAAAAATCTCTATAAAACCTTTAATGAGTGACAATAAGGTTCTTATAGTTTTCAAGGTTAATAAGACTCAAAACTTAGGAAGTGGCTCTTTTTAGACCTAAATAGTCTAATAGTGACCTACAAGCCCTAAGCCTATAGGTCCTCTTTTGGGACCAAGATCAACATTCAACCAACTCACCTATTGAGGAAGTATCACACATGGATATTTAATTACAATGAATATGACAACAGTACCCATGGTATTATTCAAGAGCATACTAGGCCAATTGAGTAGTCAATTGAGTCTTAGAGATTGAGTTGACAATCTTTTAATACCTTAGTCCATACACTGAGTGAAATGTTGTACTTACAGCCATTAAGGTTAAAACCCAATAAATCATAATAAAAATGAATTAGTGTATTAGAATAGATTGGAGGTTACATTGTCTTCAATTGATGAAAGAGGTTCTTAAACCATGTTAGTGACCTTCTCAAGGCATTGGAAACACCTAATCTTCACCTATAGCCATCCTCTTTTGGATCAAACATTGTTTGAAGGTGTGGTTAGATCTCAGTAGAGGTGTTTGAAGGGTGTTATATTCTTCATTAAAATATTATGATGAATACCTCCACATAACCACTTAAAATAGGGTCTAAGTAGGCTTTGACTAATAGGCTTATAAATTCATGTATATGAGAAGGTAAGGTTCAAACTCATAAAATTCAATCAAGTTGCTTATACAAGGTAAACTTCTTGGTATAAGGTTTAAAAAGGATAAAAGTAAGTTTTAATTATGAATAGTCAAGGAAAAAATGACTAAATTCAAAACCAAAGAATATTATTAACCTAAGACAAGGAAATGTGACTATTAGTCTATAGTGACTGTTAGCCTATAGTTCATACAAGTTACTCCAAATGATGACCTACAGTCATGAAAATGGTCTCAGTCAATTAGGATATGAACTTACGTCTAATAGGATGGATGGAAATCCTATTAGGTTAAAATATTTGTCAAATCAAGGATAATATCTCTCAAAACCACTTGAAAGGTCAAGGGACTCAATGAAACTAAGTGATAGTTTAAAGACCATCTACTCAAGAAAAGTAACTTGGAAGTGGTGTTTGAAATTTTAGATAGTTTTTTTTGAGCCTAAGTGATAATAAAAGATATATATGGTCTTGAAAAGGTTATTAAACCCAATTATAACTCTCAAAATCCTTTGAGGAGGGCTATTTATATGAGTATTAAGACTTAAAATATAAAGTCTATAGTCAAGATACCCTATACATAGTTAAATAAGTATATACAAGACCTATATAGAATAGATATGGACAAAGGTTGATATGGAAAAGAAACATATGGAATATACCTTGAAGTTAAATAAACTCTTTAGGTTTGGACATCTTCAAGCACCAAAGAGCACATTTATAGCTATGTATTGAAGATATAGTTGGTTGTCTTCTATACAAAATTAGTTCGTGAAGGTTGTGAAAGTCAAAAAGAGGAAGAATAACATAATATGGATATTATGGATGACTTTATTAATCTTATTAATTCACCTATATTCAAGTAAAATCCACTAGTTAAGAAAGATGATAACATAGTCAACATGAAGCTTCTTATGCATAGTCAACATCCTATATGCTACCTATAGGCCTATGTCAGTATTAGTTCATTTTCAAGATGAAAATTAGAGTGTAGTAGGTGTTTAATGAGTTTTAATCATAATTTTAAGTTAAAATATGTTCATTAAATATTGAATAATATGAATATCATGAATATGAGGTTCAAACCCAAAGTACATAGTCAAGTGATCCCTAAAAGCACCTACAAGATGCTAGTGGAATGGATTATCTTCAAGTTAATAAAAGGATAGAGGTATATTTGAAATGGTTTGAACATAATTTAGGACTTAAAATTAGTTTTTGAACCATTTTTATAAGTTATTAATGACAATATGAGGTCTTAAAACATAGAGACACATTCAAATGACTCTAAAAATACCTACATGTTACATACATAAATGAGCTAGCTATAAGCCTAAAACTAAAGAATAGAGATGATGGAGGATAAGAGACATACCTGAAATGGACTATGAGGTCATAATTTTTGTTAATAATAAATTAAAAAAAGCGATAATTGACCAAACTTATTTTTACTTCCCCATACAGTCAGTCAACACACACACATCCGAGCTATAACTAGTCTTGAGAATTTGGTGTTTTAAGGGATCCAGGAACATGATCAAACTCTAAAATTTGGTAAAGATGGTTTTTTTGAGTGTATTAATATGTTAATTTCCATTTTAAATTCATTAAAATAGGGTATATACCTATTTTTTTATCTCAAACCTTGCCCACTCCATTGGCTTGGGCAGTCATGAGACTAAGGTGTCTTTTAGGTCTCAAAGAGAAAAACAAGTTGCCAGACCTCATGAAAATATATTAAGGTAGTAAAAAATAATTATTAAGGTTTAAATACACATAAATATGGAAAAAAACATTATAATTCAACTCAAATTCCCTTGAGGGCTAGCAAGAAGGAGATAGGCTCTAAACCCCAAATACCCTATCTACTGTACCATGAACATACAAAGGGATAAAAAGGACTAATATGGAATGTATAATCATTAAGATGATTTTTTTAAAGGTTTATGAACTCATACCAATATTAATATGAATTTTCAGGACACAAAACTCATATTTGACCTCTCTTGAGCCTCAAGAATGCTAAGCAAACCACCCGAAGAGCAACTTTGCATACTCATACCATATCTCAAAATTTTAATGGGTATATGAGCCATTTTGGATAGATTATTAGGTTATTAAATAAGTTTTTCCAATTTTAATGAGGTTATTTTTATTTCCCATATTTATGAATAATCATTAAGACCCCAAATAGGTCTTAAACCCTTCTAAAACCCTGATTGTGACTAGTCAAGGGAAATGGAATTCAAATGCACCTATAATTCCATATATTGATCCTAAAACATATTTTATGTTATTTAGGACTCCAAATAGTTTACATAAATGTATTTTTATGCTGATATCACTTGTATAGATTGAAAAAAATACCCTATTTTTCATGCTTTTTAGTATTTTTTAGGTGTTCTAAGAAGGGGATAACTTCACAATCATGGTATGAGGTCATTTTGGAGTTATAATAACTATTAAATCCAAAATAAATTATGTAATATTTTATAAATTGTAAAACTAGGCCCATTTTCCAAGGTAATCTATAATAGGCTCAAAATGAGACTAAGTGGTAAGGTGATTTCATGGTTTGAATACTTCCACAAGGTATTAGGACCCAAAATTTGGAATTGAGGATGGTATTATGCCATGTAATTTTAATAACATGATTTTGTATATTTTCACATGTGTGGGTGTTAATTTGGGCCATATTTCTCTTTATAGGCCATAGAGGGCTAATTAAGCCTAATTGGAGAATAAAATGAATGAAAAAGAGTACTTACACTTATATTATGATCATTAAGGTGATATAGGGTAATAAAAAAATGTTCTCATGTTTCCAATTTGGTTCATACAATATTCTGAACAAGGAGATTTTTAGGTTTTTAAGGCTATAAGGAAGGGGTAATAAAGCATCCTATATGAGAAAAATGATGTCTTTTTGGATATTTGATGGATCCATATGCCTTTTTTTAGGTCTTATGTCATGTTTATAATCCATAAATGGTGGATGTTTCCTAGTCTAATACAAAAACTCTTTGGAAGAATCAAGTGTTCACAAGTACTAAATGATGCATAAAATTTTTCCAAGGATTTTATTAATGCTTATCCTTCCCTCCTACACCTATTAAAGTATGTAAGAAGTAAATTAAAGTTTTGGAGAAAGTTTCAAAGGTTTAAATGTCTTAAAACAATCCTAAGTAGCCTTCTTTCCTTCCAACAACTATGGTGTTGAATAAGTCAAACAAGCATCAAATACCTTCTAAGAGTCAATGAAAGGTGTTAAAAATCATTAATGGTTTATATAAGGTTTTAAAATAATAATTTATCAAGTCATGATGACCTAATTTCATGGATCAATACCTATTTTCAAGGAAGACTCTTCTTCACCAAGAATGGAGGGTGTGAAGCAAAGACTTAGGAGGATATGTTAGTCAAACATCATATATGAATGCTCAATAATCTTTAAAACTTCCTAAATGTATCTCACCTTAAAATATACACCATTTTCCAAAGGTGGAGGAGAGATTAATCAAGATATACTACGTAATAATTTGGATAAGGACTAAATCAATGTTGCATTTCCTAGTTTTGTGGCTCTTATCTTTCTCTCTCTCCTCTCTCTCATTCTTTCTATATGTAAGCCAATGTTTGGAATTTGAAACAATCCTTAACCTAAGTCGTGGTAAGTACATACTTATAAAAACACTTTTAATTTTCTATTTTGAATGAACAAGATAAAATCCATGCCTCTTCAAAGCTTGTGTTTAGTGTATTTTCATGATTTGTTGATGAATGGCATTGATAGTATAGACTTCCTTTAATTTTTTCCTTTCATCCTTATGTATTTATAGGTGTTAGTTTATCTTTAAATTTTTTATAGTGTGATATAATCATATTATATTTATGGCAAGTGTGAGCTCTCTTTAGTGTCTTTAATAGACCTATTGACTAGCTACCTTAGATCATACATCAAGCCTGAGACTCTATGTGAAAATTTGATGTTTTCAGGCTTTAATTTGAGAAGGGTAATCATGTATATGTACTTATTCATCATCTTATTTCATAACATACAATTGGAGGTCACATTTTAGTGTATCACCCCAGTTAGATAGGGTTTCATTTCTATTTACCTTCTTCTATTTTCCCTTACAAGCTGGTAGTGTAGATTAAGGATTCTAACTGATACATGAAGGGGAGGTAGCCCTTATAATATAAAGATTAAATGCACCTATTAGTCCACCCTTAGTCTAGGATTTTCTCCATGTTACTTCATATTGTGAAGGCCTAAAACTACCTTCATAAGGGTGCAAGTCTAGTAGTCAATAGTTTTTGGCATGCCTGATAAGACACAAGTTCAAAGTAGTGGAAGGATTATTGGTGTTATTATTATACTAATCATCCTTTAGAGGAATAAAAAACATCAATGGTTTCTTCAAGTTCTATCAGCTTGTTCTATCAGCCCAAGAATAATCTCTAAGTGTATCTTCATTAAACTACCTTAATGTTTTTATGGCTTACTTTGAAGAAAATGGCAATTTCATGTAAGTTGATGAACCTATCAGTAGTATGGTAATATTTATTAACCTTTTTATGATCCTAATAAACCTTACCAAGATTATTATTAGTCCAATAATTAGTCTTGCCAATATTATGATGACTCAACTCATCTTTATAGTGACCCTTATTAGCCTCACTAAGACCCTAGTTATGTGCCCCAATAGCCTTACCAAGACTTTTAGCAGTCATACTAACCTCCTCCTACTCCATTTCCAACTCAAAATCATTATTACCCTACCCTATCCTTGTTGACATTCAAGATAAATATGTTAAAATCTAAAGGGGTGATGAGAGTGTGGGGATAAAGAGTTGGATGTGATACCTTTTCAACTCATTAAGAAGATGAGAAAGATATTACAGATGTTGATAGATAGGTGGGAAATAGTTGGAGAATAAAACTAGTATGTCATGACTTATGAATTTCATGAAATTAGAACCATGATCCAATGGTGGATAGATAGGTTAGTGAGATGGGAGAATCAAGATATCCAACCCAAACCACCTCAATCATCTGTTCCTACCCCCAATAAAACTTCTTGTGTTCTACATTTTCTCCAAGCTTCACCTACCCTTCCTGAAGAGAACAATATTATACCATCTTGGAGACCTTCTTGGGATATGACTCCTAGTTATGCCATGTTAATTCTTGTGGATGAATCTCCTCCCATCATTATTTAAGAACCCTCTTATTTACCATATCAACCCTCTTATGCTTCTTGTCCTCATGAAGTTATTGACCATTATCAGATGGAACCTCCAATAGAGCTAATTCAACCTCTAAGTGAACCTACTAGTTTCAAAGTCCTACGTTGGAACCATTTAGTTAAGTCTTGGGAGAAGTAGGGGGAGATGAGTGTTATATATTTTATCCCAAAAAATACATTGTGTCTATAATTTTTCCCTCATGGAAGTCAATTGAAGAAAACATCCAAATTAAGGAGGAAGTGATTGTTGAAGAGGATAAAATTTAGGTTACATCTAAAATTAATGAATTGAATCATAAGGGTGAGGAAGGAAATGGAAAGGAATAAAACCAAGTGTCCATAGCTCAATTCAACTTACTCTCTCTTCAATTATTCTTATAATAAAATTCCATTCATAAGACCTTAAATTACAAAAGTACTTTATTAACTCCTAAATAAACTTATGAGCTTATTCATTGCCCTCCCACCATCTTCCTTATTGAAGAGGATCTTGTTCTATGGAGGATAGATGAAGATGTTGTAGCTGTAAATAAGTTTTAAACAGAGTGTGATGAGGATGTTTCAAGTATGAATGAAGAGTAAATTCTCATTGGTACTCCACTTGGTGAGAGCAAAGGTGATTTGGCCTTCAAAGAAGATAATAAACTTAACACATAAGATAAAAGAGGTGTTGATTTATTTCAATAACTCCATTTTGGTGTGTTTGAATACCATGACAAAGAGGCCATAAATGATGAAGAGGAGATATTTTTATAACCTCTTGATGACTTTTAAGAGCTTGCTTCAGTTGAACTTTTGCTAAATGTGTGCATGAGAAATCTGATCCTGATATGAAAAATCTCCATGAAATAGTACAATATGAAGACATGAATGAATTTGAAACATCTCCTATTGAGAAAGAGGTTGAATTTGAATAGGATGTTTACAAATCACAACATGATTACACATTTAAAATTATTGATAGCCCTATTACTCCACTTGAGAAGGATCAATATGCCATTCAAGTTGATTTCATTTAGGTTGATCAGAGTGAGGAATAAAAGGATGATTGGTAGCTATAAATTGAGTCCCTGTAAGAGATTGAAGACATTTATAAGGATATGTTACCCATTGGAGAGCATGCTTATGAGAATGTTGATTAAAAATCACCTATTGAAGACCATGATGTAGATTAGATTGAATATTCAAAGCTCCTTGAATAACTTGTTGAACTATTAGCACGTCATAATAAAAATGAGGTCACTCAAGATACCATAGAGACTCAAGTACAATGCATAGATTAGGTATCACTTGGTGAGGTTGTAGTTGACAAGATGCATGGAAAAGATCCTAAAGTACAAAATGAATATATCTTCATTAGTGACTTGTTTGATGTTAATGATTCATTTGAAATTTTTTCAAGAGGATTTACAACCATAAAGCAGCTAAGTTCCCTCAAGAAAAAGTATAATAAGCATCTTATCTCATGTCCTTATTCATCATGTGAAGTAAGTGATCCAAAAAACTTTCCTTTTAATATTGGAAGAGGATTTTGTAAAGGTTAGTGGTAGTTAGTTTATATTTCCTCTAAATGTTATCAAGCACATTAGTTTGCTAATGTTTATTTCAATAAGTGTTTTGCTAGTGCATGTGTTTTGTTAGTCAGTTTCCTTTGTTATGTGTTTTCTTTAATTATTTTGGAGGAAATGCAGTAGTGTTGTTTCAAGCCAACAATCCTGTAATCATGGATCATGTCTAATCATGATTGTTTTAGAATGTAATAGTGTTTATGATTTAAAAATAAATGTCAATAATCTAGTTTACCTAGCCTAATACCATCCTCCATATCAAATTTGGGCTTTTGGAACCTTGTGCAAGTAGTTAAACCATGAAATTCACCAAAAATAACCATTCCTTAAGCCGATTTCCATAAAAAATAAAGTTTGTTTGAGAACTTATAGGTTAGATTGTATAGTTTTATTGATGTGTATAGGTGAAATACATCACAAGTCACCTCTCCCAATCGTTTTCATCCTTCTTCACATTTCAACACCACCTTTTTACCTAAAGATTGTAAAAGTATAGTTTTCCTTGAATCCATATAGGTGTAGGTATAGGAAAATACCATGGTGAGAACCTATTTATAGACTAGAACAATGCCCAAGAGGTTTCATAATTATTTTAGGTCATTTTATGTGTTTTGGAGATTAATTTATACAAATTGATCAAAATTGGTTTTTCTAGCAACTTGTGAATGACTCAACTTATTAATGATAGTTCATAAAGGTCAGGGCCTTAACCAGTTAAAAAATAACACAAGTTGAAATTCAAAAATTTCCCCTAAAAACTGAAAATATATTAGTATCCCATGCAAATAATCTATATTTTTATGAGCATAAGAAAGTACCTCCTCAACTAGGCAGACTGCATTTTATGAGTTTGAGGAGAGGAAAAGAGTTTGTTTTGGCATTTTAGAGTTTTTTATTTATTTAAAACAATCCAAGGAGGTATAAATATTTCATTTTGAAATTTTCTAATGGTTTTTTTCATCATTATACCTTCAAAAACACTTTACAACATCTTTCTCCTAAGCTTAGGGTTTACAAACAAAACCATGCTATTATCCCTAGCTGCTAGATTTAGCATTTTCCACTTTGGATAAGACTTTATTAGATATTTTTGAAATTAGTGAATGTGTAACATTCCCTTATTTCATTTTATCATAATTATTTTATATGATAAGGTCATTTGACCTCATTTAGACACTATGCATAATCAGGGCACATGGTAAATTAAAAAGCTATAGGTTTACTCCTTTGTGTCATGGTCTATAATGGAGTAGAGTAAGTGGAATAAAGACCTTGAATACATATAAATAAACATATTATATATTTTATAACCTTTTTAATTTTTATAAACTTTCATTCTCCCTCTCACAAGCTTTCTTTATGCTTTTGGTACATAGACTAGTTGTAGGTTTGATAAACTATAGGTGCTTAGTCATATCCAATTACCCTAATATAGAACTCTTAAAACTTTCACCATATGTTAATGAGTAAATATATTTATTATGTATTACACATATCACCCATCAAACCTCACCTCTCAACTGACCAACCACCCAAAAAGACACCACTTTTTTTAACATTTTATACCACAGGCTTGTATGAGGGTGTTTTAGGTTTGTAGGAGCATTATAGGCCTTCATGGTTGTCACCTCAGGGTTTAGTAAATTGATTGGAATCATAAATTTTATAAACCCATATACACATGTATATTTCAAATTTAGTTTACATATATAACCCTACAATTTTCTCAATCAAACATAACTATGGGTGCCAAGAGACTCTTGGTTGTAGGTTTGATATGGTTGTCTCCTTAGGGTTTAAGACATTGAGTGTAATCCTCAATTTTATAAATAAATACACACATGTATATTTCAACCTTAGTTTACATATAAAACCCTATAATTTTCTCAAGTAAACATAATTGTGGGTACCAAGAGACTCTCAGTTGTACGTTTGATGTTGTTGTCTCTATAAATACTAGAAAACTTCACACTTGCAATTTTTTATGACTAAATACCTTGAGACCCCATAAACCTTTTTAAGACTTAAAAAACCTATCTTAACCTAACCAAATAAATATTATTCTATTCACATAATATTATTCAAAAATATTATTTAAAAGTACTATTCACTATCACTATTCACTATGGGACCCACTATCACTATTCATGATGACATGGAATATGACATGGCAAGTGACATGAAATGTGACATGGTAAGTAAAATAGAAGGTGATAAAATGGCTCATAAGTGAGGTGGATTGATGTGGGACATCATACCCCACTTGGGACCCTTTTCCAAAGTGCCTAATGACCTCATTTAAGCATCACAAGGCCCCCCCTTGAAATATGGAGAATTTTACTTAATGAGGCCATAATTAAACATTAATTTTGCCTTAAAACATTGAATTAGACTTCAAAATAATAAACATACCTCTTTAGTGCTTTGAGAAAGACAAATATCACCCATTTTTGACTTCTTAACCCAAATGGCAATCCCCACCAACCCCATCTTTGATTATTCATATACCACATGGAAAATGGCACCACATTTGGTGTGACACCTCTTTAAATGATTGGATGAAGACAAAAAAGGGTGGTGAAAATTATTTAAGCCTCATTCAAATCCATGTGCATGATGCTCATTTAAAGATGGACTCATGTGTAAAGTGGAAGACTCACCAACCCAAATGGGAATCCCCACCAACCCCATCTTTGAATATTAATGAACCACATGGAAAATGTCACTAAATTTGGTGTACCACCTCTTTAAGTGCTTGGATGAAAATAATAAAGGGTGGTGAAAATTCTTTAAGCCTCATTCAAACCCATATGCATGATTCCCATTCAAAATTGGACCCATGTGTAAGGTGGGAGACTTACCAACCCAAATGGGAATCCCACCAACATCATCCTTGACTTATTTATGAGTCCCACTTCGAAAAATTCACCACATTTCACTATTCCCCTCTTTTGGCATGTTTCTTAACATCAAATTCTATAAATACCCCCCTCTCCTTCACCCAAGGTTAAGTTGTAAGTTAGTCTTTGGTCATTAACATCTTGTTGTAGGTTTTTGAAGGATTTTATCATTTTGGAGGTCATAATAATTTTAGAGGTCATCATCATCTTTTAAAGAAAATAATTTAAATTAATGAAGCTCCACCAAAATTGTTGTAGGATTACATCTTCATCAACCATCATCAACATCAACACTCTTCTTCAAGCTTGGAAGGTAATCTTCCCTTTTGTCTATTTTATTTATTTGACTTCAATTATTTTCTTCCTTTTGGCCTCTTCTTTCTTAACCTCTAAACCTCATCCTTTAACTCCTTTTCTCTTTTCCCTTAATCCCTTTTATCCCCTTACCTTCTTTGTTAGCTTCATTCCATTTACCTTTTTTTAACCCCTTTCCACCTTCACCCCATTTACCATATTCTTCCTTTGTCATCTTTTCCCCATTTACCCATTTATCTCTTTATCTTTGTGTAGCATTAAACATTTACCAAACCTAACTAATCAATCCTTTTGACCCTTTCCATTTTACCAAATTGGAAACCACCTTTTTTACTAGACTAATTTTCAACATTAGCATCATCCCAACTAGTTTCTTCATTTTTGTCATCTTATTAAAGCATTTTATTCATTTTCTATTATTTTTTTTATTAGTTTTATTTTTCTTCCATTTCATGAAAATTATATCTTTTTTATTCATTAAACTTAAGTGTTTAAATCAAGTGGATTGACAACCTCCTAGAAAGCTTTTGCTTCTAGGATCTAGCTCACGTTAGGAAATCCACCCATCTACTTGTCTAAAAAACAAATTTATTTTAGTACTTATTATTTTCATGTCATATTCCCAAGCCAAAGAGGAGCTCTTCATAGTCACTTATATCTAATGCATGCACTTTAATAGGTATTATTCCACACCCTACATCACAAGTTTCTTCTTATCACACTTAGGAAAAATAAAAAATTAGGTATAAACATTTTGGTCAGATGTCTACAGTTTCTTTGGCCTATTTGGATAAGTTAGGTGCAATAAGACCTTGAATAGGTCTATAACATTCAACAAATGTCTCTAGTATCTTGTGAAGGTATTGCTAACCAAAATTTGACCCCAAGTTAAAATAGGTCAACCCATCTAAATTAAAAATTTTATAGGGATTTTATATGGTATTTTCATGGTCTACAATGGTCTTAAAGAGTTGTTGACCACTTTTTGCCCAACAGGCCAAAAATTAGTCCCCTTCTATCCCTGCTATCCTAGGCCTTTTCATTTTTAAATTTTTACATGAATCTATCCATTTCTACGGACTCTGTAGTTTTTCTATGGACTCTGTAGGTCTAAATCTATGAACTTTGTAGGAGAATTTTTTCTACAGACTCTGTAAGTTAGTCTTTTGGTGCATGAAGGATCGGGTCAGAGAGTGTTGGGTTTTTGCAAAAGCTTCTTTAGGCTCTTGTTTGAGGAAAAATAATGAGGAAGGTTGGCATCCTTGAACTATTGAACCATCGCTCAATCAGCCTTGGTTCAATCGGCAGTTCAATCGGCCTTGGTTCAAGCCTTGGTTTAATCAAAAAGTTCATCACTTCAATTTCTAAGCCGAGTTCAATATTCAAGTCCATCACTTGAATTTTATGCCATCAGTTCATCAGCAAGTTCATCGGTGGGTTCAAATACTTAGTTCATTAGACGGTTCAACGGGCTTGGTTTAAAGGGCTCGACGTGCAGTGTTGAACCGTTGAACTAGTTTAATGCTTTGGTTTAATCATTTAGTTTAATGTTTAAGTTCAAGCGACTTCATGTTCAACATTTAGTTTAAAACTTGGCTCAGTGTGCAGCACTGAACCATTAAACTAGTTCAACGAGTGGTTCAAGTGAATGGTTCAATGAGGCACCCCAAAGTCGAAGGGCAAGTGCCCTTGTGGAGGGTAGTTTCGAGTTTAAAAGCCCTTGCAGAGGACAAGAGGCACTTCAAAAGAAAGATAGCCGCAAAAAGTTAAGTTTTTCAAAATTTTGCTTAAGGCAGTCGAAGATGAATTTCTTCAGACTTTTTGTCTGAAGGAATCTCTTCAGACAAAAAGCCTAAAGGAATTCGAAAGGGCTGCCCGAAGAGAGTTTGAAACAAAGAAAAGGGCAAAGATGAATTTCTTCAGACTTTTTGTCTAAAATAATTCCTTTGGACAAAAAGTTTGAAGGAATTTAGAAGGCCACCAATTCTCGTGGACTTTTTGTTCATGGGACCCAAGAAAAAATTCCAAAACAAAAGCCCGGGGAAAGCCAAAGCGCCAATTACCATAGACTTTTTGTCTATAGGAAAAGGCCGAAAATAAAGAAAAGACCCACAGAGAGGTCCAAAGGGGACAAAAGCCTATGAATTAGAAAAGTTGAAGTAGAAAAAGGGCCTGAAGGATTTTTTCCAAAGACGGTGACGTCCCAAGAGCCGTCAAAGTTAACACAGTGAACTAGCTATTGGTTTTAAAGTGATGACGGCTGCACAAACATCAAATTTAACACAGCAAAGTATCCATTTGCTTTTGAATTAAAAGAGTGCCAACCATGGAAGGAGCCCAAGGAATGTAGCGACCTACCAAAAGATCACCCCTGAGGGCTGAAAGAGAAGGAAGAAGACAAGGAGAAGAAAGGACAAAGCGTCCAAGTGGCAAAGGGAAGGCGAGTCATTACTAGATGAGTGGCATAGCCTATTTTCTCTAGTTGGAATTTATGAGGGGACAAACAGTAGTCTATTTGTAGAAAAGGGGCACAACCATGTTTTCTCATTAATATGTATCAACAAAGTCAAAGTAGGAGCCGACAATCAGACGACTTCCTCTTCCTAAGGCTCAGAACGCACATGGGCCACTTGCAAAAAGAGTGCCAAGGTATTTTCCAGAAGGCACCAAGTTTTCCTCCTTTCTCTATATATTGTAAAAATTATCATTTGAGAAGGATCCACACTCTTAGCCATAAGGCAAAACTCTACCCAAAAAATCTCTTGAGCTTGTAAGGCAGAGCTCTACCAAAATTTTACCTTGAATCAAAACATAGCATTTTTACCTCCATTCTGAGTTTTACATCTTTCGTATGTGTCTATGTCTTGATTCTATGTTAAGTCATTTTCCTAATGCTTTTGCAAGATGGTTTTAGCATGTCTGGTGCATTTTCTATGTTTCCTTTTATAGGTTTGTCAGAAGTGTCCCTAGAGGAGTATAGGTGAAGTAGATAGGCTACTGCAGTGTGTCTCAGAACGCCTCTAGTAGTTATTTCCTCCCTCTATCTCCATGGACCCCTGACTCACTGATGCAGAATGTTTTCTCATGTCAAATGAAGTGTATGGGAGCTAGTTCTTGGTGGAAAGTGTATGTTTAGGTGGAGTAAATCAACCTTTTCTAGTGTATCACCTTTTCTTTTATAGCTTAGGTTCTATTTTCAGCATCTCTCTCTCTCTTTTCATCCCCCCCTTTTTTCCATTTATTTGTTAGCAGTAGGAGAAATTAGGGCCTAAATGATACATTAGAGGGAACTAGCCCTTATTTAGAGACTCTTCCCTCTAGCTTCATTGGTCCCACAGGTGAGAGGGGAGTTTCCATTGTTGCGTGTGGAAGGGTGGGAGCTAGGCGTCCTACCCTTAGGTGAAATCCACTGTGTCAACAGTTTTTGGCACGCCCAGTGGGACCAACTAGGACAAGTTGTGTCTACAAAGTTGAAGAATTTTTGGTGTGTTCTTCAACCAACTAGCCTTTGAAGGCTTTTACATCAACACCAATGGTGACTCCAAGTTAAATCAACTGATTAAGTAGTTATGGTGCCATTAGAAATCTTATTTTTGTATGTATAATTCCTTTGCACAAAATTATGGACCTTGTATTCCTTCATATGACTATGATCAAGCTCTAGATATTTAGGGAATCCCCTCAAGCAGCTCTCATAGTTTCCCTTCAACAATAAGGGAAGTGGCGCTGGAGTTTGAGAAGTAGGTAATGGAGATTGACAGACTGGATGAGTAGTATGAATATCAGCAAGAGCTGATATATAAAGAGGAATGTTTGATCAGGCAAGCTCAGACCTTGCAATCCATGGAGGAGGAGGTAAAAAAATGGAGGAATCCATTCATTCAAGGTAGTCAGCCTTGCACACCCCCTCCTATTATAAATAAAACCTCCTCTTGTACACCTAATCCTTTCTATCAGATAACACTTGCTCATTCTAGCTCATCAGATCTGTCAATCAACCCTACTCTTGACCCCATACGCCTAGCCTTCAAGCATCAAAGGGAACTAGAATAACCTCCCATGGATATGAACCTTTTAAATTCCTTAGATTGTGAATCTTCCTTTGGGGGAACATTATGAACCAGCACATCTCTCTCAAAATTGCTCCTACTCATCATGATGATGCTGGTGACCCCCAAGAAAGACTCTTTTAGGATAATCTAGCCAAGCAAATTAAATATTTAGAGGCTAGGATGAGACTGCTTCATGAAAGAGAGTTAGAAATTCTAGACCTTGTGAAGGAGCCCCAAGACCTTGGAGAAAACAAAGTTGTTGCATGTTCACAGGAGCAAAATTCCAATTTTGAGATCCTAAACTGGAAGAAAATAGTAGAATCATGGGGCAAGAAGGAGGAGAAGAAAGGTTTTGCTCAAAACCTTAAGGAAGATGAAGCTGCTCCTACTTATGATGATGTTGGTGACCTCCAGGAAAGGTGCTTCCAAGAAGATATAGCCAGGAGAATTACAGAGTTGGAATCTAGAGAGAGATTCCTCAGCCAATGTGTGATGGATGGTTTAGACCCAATGGCACATTCTAGGTCTAAACACACCCCATCTACACACTTCCAAGAGAGCTATCAAGCCAAACTTGATATAGATGAAGTGCTAGCCAATTCAAAGGAGGAGAATCATTTGATTCTAGCTCAAGGACTGCCTCCTCTTCCACATGTTTTTTCCACTTCACCCTTTCTCAAGGAGGAACCTGTTCTATAGGAAGCGAGTGAGGAGTAGAAGATCCAATCTATAGTTTCCAAAGAGGCTATCATGAGCAAAAATGAAGAAGAAATCATCATTGATGCCCCTTGTGAAGACCTCATTAGCAATGGAGAAGATGAAGGTCATGCATACATGTAGATGTTCTAGCAACACGAGGAGGAACATAAGCATGGTGAGCTCTCTTCCCCTTTATTTGATGAACTTCCTTGTTGTTTCGATGAGGAGGACTGCTATGCTGAGGAGCCTGAGTTGGAGGAGGATCAGGAAAATATCTTTGAAAATCTAGAGATCCTGATCTTTGAGGAGGAAAAGGAGAGGTCTATTTTCCTTGAGGAAGGCCTTGAAGAAGAAAGCTTTAAACAGAGAGGTGATGTTTTGTGGGATGAAAAATCATTTTGTGATTCTATTTCAAACATCATAACTGTCATCCTTCTTCAAGAAGTCCAAGAGGAAGTAGAGGATGATTTTAACACAGCCTTCAATGAAGTAAAAGGAAAAGGGTCAGACCATGATGCATTGTAGAGGGACTATACAGATCAAAGGGCTTATGGTGATGAGCCAGCAACTGAAAATTTCTTGGTGATATGCACCAGCATGAAGGACAAACATTCAGCAAGCTTCCAGGATCAAAAGGAATACATGTATGTTGGAAGCATGTTTGAATCTGATCCACTCAGATATCAACCAATCTAGGTGACAGGCAAGAAGAGCAAGTCACCAAATCTCCTTTTCATTCAGCTACTTGTTTGGCACCATAAGTTTCCTTGCCAAGGAGGAGACCTAAGAAGTTTTCCCTTTGATCCAGGAGGGAAGCAGATGCACCTGGTTATTTGTACATAGTATTTTGCTTTTAGTTGTCTTTCCTGCTTTCCCTAAGTGCAGTTTACACAAGTAGTGTTTTAGCCTTGTGTGTGTTTTCTTTTGTGTGTGGGGTAAAAGGTTCATGTTTGATTCTTAGATCTTTTGGGGTTGTTTTTAACCTTTCTTCAAAGCTGTATCTGACTCCATGCCCAATGGACTACAAGGCAACTGGTCTTTAAGCATAGCAGGCATGCTTCCCCTGGGAGTCACCAGTTTGTTGACCATTTTTTGCCCAACAGGCCAAAAATTGGTCCCCTTCTGTCCCTACTATTCTAGGCCTTTTCATTTTTTGATTTTTGCATGAATTTGTCCATTTCTATGGACTCTGTAGTTTTTCTATGGACTCTACAGGTCTAAATATATGGACTCTGCAAGTCTAAATATACGGACTCTGTAGGAGAAGTTTTTCTATGGACTATACAGGTTAATCTTTTGGTGCATGAAGGATCAGTTCAGAGAGTGTTGGGTTTTTTCAAAAGCTTCTTCAGGCTCTTATCTGAGGGAAAATCATGAGGAAGGCTGGCATCCTTGAACCATTGAACCATCACTCAATTAGCCTTGGTTTAAGCTTTGGTTCAATCAACAGTTCAATTGGCCTTGGTTCAAGCCTTGGTTCAATCGGTAAGTTCATCACTTCAATTTCTAAGCTAGGTTCAATCTTCAAGTCCATCACTTCAATTTTACACCATCATTTCATCGACAAGTTCATCGGTGGTTCAGACACTTAGTTTATTGGATGGTTCAATGGGCTTGGTTCAAAGGGCTTGGCGCGCAACGTTAAACTGTTGAATCGGTTCAACACTTTGGTTCAATCATTCAGTTCAATGCCAGGTTCAACATTTAAGTTCAAGTAGCTTCAGGTTCAATGTTTGGTTTAACACTTGGCTCGGTGAGTAGCATTAGACCATTGAACCAGTTCAATGAGTAGTTCAAGTGAATGGTTCAATGGTTTGGTTCAATAAGATGCCCCATAGCCAAAGGGCAAGTGCCCTTGCGGAGGGTGGTTTTGAGTTTAAAAGCCCTTGTAGAGGGAAGGAGGCACTTCAAAAGAAAGATAGCCGCAAAAAGTTAAGTTTTTTAGAATTTTGCTTAAGGTAGTCGAAGATGAATTTCTTTAGACTTTTTGTCTGAAGGAATTCCTTCAGACAAAAAGCCTAAAGGAATTTGGAAGGGCTGCTCGAAGAGAGTCTGAAACAAAGAAAAGGGTGAAGATGAATTTCTTCAAACTTTTTGTCTGAAGGAATTCCTTTGGACAAAAAGTCTGAAGGAATTCCTTTGGACAAAAAGTCTGAAGGAATTCAGAAGGCCACCAATTCCTATTGAATTTTTGTCCGTGGGACCCAGGAAAAAAGCCCAAAACAAAAGCCCGGGGAAAGCCAAAGCGCCAATTCTCGTGGACTTTTTATTTGCAGGAAAAGGCTGAAAACAAAAAAAAGACCCACAGAGAGGGCCAAGGAGGACAAAATCCCATGAAGTAGAAAGCCAAAGCTTAAAAATGGCTTGAAGGATTTTTGCCAAGGATGGTGATGTCCTGGGAGCCATCAAAGTTAACACGGTGAACTAGTTGTTGGTTTTAAAGTGATGACAACTGCGTGAATGTCAAATTTAACACATCAAAGTAGCCATTTGCTTTTGAATTGAAAGAGTGCCAACCATGGAAGGAGCCCAAGGAATGTAGTGACCCACCAGAAGATCGCCCCTGAGGGCTAAAAGAGTAGGAAGAAGATAAGGAGCAGAAAGGACAAAGCATCCAAGTGGTAAAGGGAAGGCGAGTCATTGCTAGATGAGTGGCGCAGCCTATTTTCTCTAGATGGCATTTATGAGGGGACAAACAGTAGTTTGTGTGCAAAAAAGGGGCATGGCCATGTTTTCTCTTTAATATGTATCACCAAAGTCAAAGTAGGAGCCGACAATCAAACGGCTTCCTCTTCCCAAGTCTCAAAATGCACATGGGCCACTTGCAAAAAGAGCGCCAAGGTCTTTTCCAGAAGGCGCCAAGTTCTCCTCCTTTCTCTATATATTAGGAAAATTCTCATTTGAGAAGGATCCACACTCTTATCCTTAAGGCAAAACTCTACCCAAAAAATCTCTCAGGCTTGTAAGGTAGAGCTCTACTAGAATTTTACCTTGAATCGAAACATAGCATTTTTACCTTCATTCTAAGTTTTGCATCTTTAGTATGTGTCTATGTCTTGATTCTATGTTAAGTCATTTTCCTAATGCTTTTGTAGGATGATTTTAGCATGTCTGGTGCATTTTTTGAGTTTCCTTTTATAGGTCTGTCAAAAGTGTCCCTAAAGGAGTATAGGTGAAGTGGATAGGCTGTTGTAGTGTGTCTCAGAATGCCTCTAGTAGTTATTTCCTCCCTGTATCTCCATGGACCCTTGAATCACTGATGCAGAAGGTTTTCTCATGTCAAATAAAGTGTATGGGAGTTGGTTCTCAGTGGAAAGTGTATGTTCAGCTAGAGTAGATCAACCTTTTCTAGTGTATCACCTTTTCTTTTGTAGGCTTAGGTTCTATTTTCAGCATCTCTCGCTCTCTTTTTATCCCCCCCTTTTTTCCATTTATTTGTTAGCAGTAGGAGAAACTAGGGCTGAAATGATAGAGGGAGCTAGCCCTTATCTAGAGACTCTCCCCTCCAGCTTCACCAATCCCATAGGCGAGAGGGGAGTTTCCATTATTATGTGTGGAAGGGCAAGAGCTAGGCATCCTGCCCTCGGGTGCAATCCACTATGTCAACAAGAGTTGCATATGGTCATATGTTAGGTGCAATAAGACCTTGAATAGGTCTGTAACATTTACCAAATGTCTCTAGTATCTTGTGAAGGTATTGCTGACCAAATTTTAACCCCAAGTAAAAATAGGTCAACCCATATAAATTAAAACTTTTATAGGGTTGTTATATGGTCTTGTCATGGTCTAAAATGGTCCTAAAGAGTCACATATGGTCATATGTGTCTTTGTCTAGCTTTGTCTAAGATCTAGGATTTTGTTTACTTATTTAGTCATATGGTCAAATAAAATGCCTTGTATAATCAAACTTGTAAAAAGGTAAAATTGAGTCTAGGGTCATTCCAAAATGTTATTTGTAAATCATTTGTATCATATTATCATTCTCTAACCTTTATTTGGCTCCTATATGCAAAAATCCACATTTTTACCACCTTTTGGCCCATTTGGAAGGATTAAGAATACCACTCTAAAAAGATAAAATTTAAATAAGGTTTCAAACGTCTTTGGTTTTATATAGAGGTCATATAATGTTCAAGGTCATTCAAGTACTAACAAGCTTGCAGGTTTAACCTCCCAAATTGGAAAAATGACACTTTTCAAGCACTTTTGGGCATTTGTAGAGCCTTAAAGGATCATTTGTCAATTATAAATGGTTTTTAAATGTATATTTGGGTCTCTCACATCATTTAACATCTATGGACCTTGTTTAAAGTCAAACTAATACTCCAACCATCTTTTCTCCTCCATCGTTGCCTTCACAAACTCAGAAAGGCAAAATTGAAGTGGATGGTATGGTAGAGAGAGAGAGAGAGAGAGAGGAGATAAAATTTTGGACATTTTTATGGGTCCTAATGGTATTAAAATTAGTTTAATTATTTATCATAATTATATCCTATTATTTATGAATAATCACAAAAGAGTGATAGCAAGCCACTATGGCCTATTCATCCAAGAGGGGTTTGTTCTTACACCTATTTATATAGCTCAAAAATTGATGGAGAGGAATGATTTTGAGGTTTTTTTTATAGGTATTGGGATAAAATTTTAATGGTGGTTTGATAATTTTAATCATATCCATGAAGTACTTTCACTTGAGGGAAGAAGTTTTTGGTATACAAGTTGTTTCAGATAATTCTACTACAAGTTTATGTTTCCTCTTTATGGTGATCATTATCAAGGGATTATAAATCTTCATTGATAATGGAATACCCATTATTTTCATGGATTTCATGTTCTAATTGTGTAAAATTTTATTATTATCCATACTCATCTTATGTGCTTGCTCTTTGGAACATAGTCTGTGTTTGAATAATTAAATGAGGGTTTGATTGCCAAATTGGTTTGAATACCAATAATACATCATGATATAACATTATAATATATAATTTTCACTACTCAAAACATGAGAGAGTTAAGATGATAGTATAACACACCCTCCAAGGAGAAGTCATGAGTATTTATTCAATGCACAAATCTATATGGATTATAAAGTGTTTGGAAGATACTCATTGTTCATAGAAGGACCTAACGCACTTCTCCATACATTTTATAATCTTGGTTTCCTCTTTTCTACCATCAAATTTAATTATCTCACTATCTGTTCTAAACTAACACATAGAACATGTATACATTACTTGATTGTACCTACAGTCTATACAATGGCTTAAAGGTGAGTTGAATTTGATAGAAGGTGGATTGATGCTTAGTATTAAGCTTTGGAGACCATTTGGGAATGAAAATGGGAGTGTGAATTGGATGATAGGTTTTGATAAGGATAATAACTCAATAAATGTCTTGATGTAGCCCTAAACAATCTATAATGACCTATAGGCCCTAGGCTTGTAGGTCCTCATTTAGACCAGTATCAACATTAAATATATATAAAGGAAATATCAAGTATGAAAATTTTACTACAATGCAGATGAAAATAATGTTAAAAACCCTTGAGGAACATCTAAGTCTATAGGACAATCAAGGGAGTCAAATGAAAACTAAATACATAGTCTACCTAATCACCTATAGGATTGTATGGTATTGTGTATAGTGGAGCAAGTAAAGGTTGATTTAGAAACACTCCTAAAGTGTTGATAGACCCTATATATATAATGGATCTAACCCATTTTTTTTGGATCATTTAATAATCATTATGGAGAGATAAGTCAGTTTCAAACTCCTATTGCATAGTTTTGATACCCTCATGGCCACACCTATAGGATGTATGGACTAATTAAGTATGTTGAAGATGAGAATGTATTTTTGTAGGCCTGTGTAGGCCATTGAAACAATGCTAATAGGTGTGAAGTGTTTTTATAAGTGTGATAGGTTCACAAACTCAAGAATGGATATACAAACAAAACCTATAGCCTACTCCAGGAATAGGATAGTGCTAAGCTTATAAGTGAAGTAAAGAGAAAGGGCAAAGTGGGTATGCAAAAGGTGTTTGAAACTTAATTGAAATATTTCATCCATATTAAAATATAAGTGAAATGGATAATGGTGTTGAAAGAGAAGTCTCAAATTCCAAATAAACCCTGACACACAACTAATAACCCTAAAGGAAAGCTACAAGCTTACTAGTGTAATAGATTGATTGTATACTTTAGGCTTAAAAGAATAGAGCAGTGATTGAAAGGATTTTGAGCTTATTTGAAACCTAAAATAGGTATATGAACTATGTAGAGGGTAAATGGTGATAAAGAGAGACCTGAGCACATGAAAACACATATTTGTCCTCTCTCAAAGCACCTAAAGGCCTAGCTTAGGGCCAACTCAGTTTCAAACCTAAAGGAGAATGACAAGATTGTTTGGAATAATATTGAGCATATTATATACTTAAATAAAATTTCATTATATTAGAGGGATATTTATGTAAATATTAATTTTGTCGAGATAAATAACACATTCAATACCCTAAGTGCACACACACAGGTGGATAATCAAGCAGTTGGTCCAACATCAAGCTTGAGTAATGAGATAAATGGTTGAAATGTACTTTGATCATAATAAAAGACTAAAAATAGGTTCATGGATAATTTATATATCTTTAAGTGAGAATTATGAGGTCTTAAAATACAAAAACATAGCCTAGTGACCTTCACACAATTACTTACAAGCTGTAAAAGCTAAATTGGTCTTGGGCTTGAATAAGGAGATAAACTATATAAAGAGATATAATGCTTAAATACTATAGAAAAAAGGTCATAAATTAGTTTTTAAACCAAAATTAAATAATGGATTCATTGGTTTCAAGGTAAAATCTCCACACACAGTCAACACCCTAAACATGCTTACTTGCTTTTTAAGATGAGTTTTTGATTGGATTAGAGAATAAGGACTGTGAATAGGTCTGAGATGGAGAAAAGGAATTTGTAAAATTTATATATAAACATGTATATCATATACAATCCCAACACCAAAGTTAAATATAAATAAAATTATTGAAGCTTAGTCTAAGTATAAAACCTTGTAGTCACTAGTAGACCCAATCCAACCAATTTTGAGAAATTGTTATTTTCAAGGATTTAGAAGCATGATCAAGGTTTGAAATTTGGTACAGGGTGTCATCATGAATTTAATAATATGTCCATGATAATTTAAATTTCATAAAAATAGTGGAAGATCTCATTGTTTTGTCTCATGCCTTACCCACTCCTTAGGCAAAGGGCAACCAAGAGACTAAGAGAGATTTGTTGATTCAAAGCACAAAGAAAGTTTTCAAACCTCATGGGGGATATTGAGGAAACATAAATTCATGGTAAATATTCTTAATAAAACTTTAGGAGGCACAAAATATCATACTCCAACTCAAGTTCCCTTGAGGGCTAGTAAAGAGAAGACATGCTCTTAAACCCCACACCCTGACCAATACACCATTAGCAAACAAAGGGGCTATGAGAACTTATAGTTAATATATAATCATGGATATTTATTTTTTAGAGTTTTTTTATCCTCTCATAGTATTTTTAAGGAGTTTTTATACCTATAAATCAAATTAGACCTCTCTTGGGCTTGAGAAACACTAAACAAGCCACCTGAAGAGAAATTTTAGATGCTCATATCATTGCTCACATTTTACATGGGAATATAATCCTTTTATAATAGATAAATGGGTATAATAATAATTTTTTATAACCATAAGGAGGTTTTTTAATTATTTTTTCTTTATGAAAAATAGTTAAGACCCTAAATAGATCTAAAACCTCTCCTAAACCCTAATAGTGACCAATCATGGGAAAAAGAGCTTAAAATCACATCTAATGACATATTTTTCTCCTAAAACCTCTTGTGTGTTGTTGAGGACTCCAAGTAGGTTATTCTCATTTACTTAAATTGTATTAACTATTATATGGACTACCTAAAATACCCTATTTTTGCATGGTTGTTTTGTTTTTTAGGTGTCATAAGAAGGAGAAAGCTTCTAAATCATGGGATGAGGTCATTTGGGACTTGTCCTAGCTATTAAAATACAAAAAAAATAATATGAATTTTTGTATTTGATCAAACAAATTCCATTTTTCACTGTAGTCTAAATAGGCTTATGGAGGGATTATTTTTGGTCATTTCATGGTTTGGTTATAAGCACAATATTTCATAAGCTGAAACTTGATATGGAGGTTCTTATTAGAATAGGTAAATTTAATCACACACTTCCTAGAGGCTTCACATGTGCATGACTATTTTAGAGCCAAAATCCACTTTCTAGGATTATAGGCCTAATTAGGCCTAATTGGTAGAAGAGAAAGGCAAAACAAATGGGCTTCTACTTAGAGTCTGACAATGAAATTTGGTATGGAAATGTAACGCCATAGAGGGTCATAAAATATGCCCTTGTTTTTTCAATATATTTCTTAAAACTCCCTATTATCAACCCAAGTTACACCCTATGAAGGAGAGTGTTCAATTTTACTTCAAGCCTGGACTAACATGGGAATGGCCTAAAGGTTGTAGGTGACCTTATCATTAGACTAGACCTCTAGATTATGGAGTTAGATCCCTTGGTGAATTTATTTGTCTCAGTTTACTAAGACCTATTGCTATTTTGGTGAAAAGGGATAGAAATTTCATAAAATAAATATACTCTAAGGGGTGGTGATACACCACTGTGATCATTTATCCACTCAATTTGGACTCCTAACAACACTAGTGAACCAGAAATAAACTAAATCATTATCTAAAATAACTCTTAAACAATAATGTTTCATATGAAGGTCCTGATGAGTGAACATAAATTGGAGGTGAAGGGTGATAGACCTATCTTGAGGCACTTCTAACCATATTACACTCCAAACATGATCATCAAATTTTGACACTACATACAACTTACATAAGATAGCTTATCAGAAAATAGGTGTGACAAGGACATGTTAAGGGAAGAATTTTACCACTTATCACATCAAAAAAATCATATACACACTATAACCAATCATGGATAAATTTAATAGTTTATTCATTAGTCCAAAAGGTCTATCAAATACAAAACCAGGTAGAGTTTCCTCATACCTAGGTGAGGGATATAAATAAATGCCTTAATATATGTATAAAAAATGGAAGATAAGGGTAATAATGGAATTTATGTTAGATTAAAAGGACATCAATGACCATATTCAACTCAAAATTTAGTTACAAAATAGTTACAATAGTCATAGCAGTCTCACAAATGATTCTCCATGTATTTATGCTCTTTAATGACCCCTTAAGCATTGAGGTGGGGTAGTGGAGGATGTGGTGGACCTATTAAACCTATCTTAAATAATTTATATTCCCATATTTGATCAAATAAATCCTCTTTATATTAGTTAAAACATTAATGAGATGTAATTAAGCCATGATAAAGCATATAATAACCTATCCTCCTTTTGAGCATATTAACCAAGTCAACAAATGACTTCTTCCTCCATTATGATTATTGAAATTACAATTTTATCCTTAAATTAATTATTTACTATGTGTAATATTTATATATTAACTCAATTAATCAACCTTCTACACCATCTTTTATATCTCCTTGTTGACCAAGTAGGTCTAATAGGCCAATTAGGCCTAATTACCTAATTATTTGCATTTGATGGCCATGAAACTTGTATAAGACCTTTAGGAAACATGAATAGATGAGTTTTAGTCTAAATAAAAGTCTCATATCATGACATAGGCCTTTTGAGTAGAAGACACCTATAATCATTCCAAATTAAGTGATGAGGTCACTTTTTCCTTCATATCTACAAACTAGCTATTTGGAGGAGATTTACAAGGGAATTTCTAGGAATATATTTGGGAATATAATGACTTGATGAGATAAAATAAGTACCAAACCTTCACTTCTAATGATTGATAACTTTCCAAACAGTTCTTCACCCTATAAATCTATTAAAACCTTGAAAAAGTACTATTTTTTTATAATTACGTATAATGTCTATAAAACATATTACTATGGTAGGGTCTCCTTTGAGTGATCTATATGTTTTAGGTGATTATTAAGTCATTCATGAGTGTTTGGTTTCCAAAATATTCACTTTTTGGGGGTTAGGTCTATGTTAGGGTTTAAGCAAGGTTTTGGAGGTCTACTATCTTAAAAATGGTTCATAAAGATGAGAACTCCAAACCAAAACTTATGGTCATGTAAGTTTTTAAATATGTTTAGTCCATATACCCCCACTAAAACTCCAAAAATGGTTTTGTTCCCATGCAGCTTGTGCGTGGAGATACAAGTAGAAGATGGTAGACTTGTAGTCCTCTATAGGCCTTTTGGGCATGCCATCAGTCTTAGTAATGATTCATAAACCTAATTCCATGAAACCAACACCCTATATCATTTATCTTGAGTCCATAAGGGTTACAAAAATCCCCCAAGAGAATTTTACTTGAGTCCCTTTGTGGTGGGAGGTAAAATCACTTGAACATACAACTCAAATTGATTGTCTAGGACTATGGTAGCTTGAGGAGATTATTGAGACTAATATGGCCTTATTATTATATTATATTATATAAAAAATCTATCCTAAGGCCTTTACCATCTTCCTATACTTTTTATTAGTGTCAATCTTGCTTATGAGGTTTTGAGTGTAACCCAAGGTGTTGGTGAGGTTTCTAGGCCTAATTGGCCTTAGCTGAGTTTTTTGGGTCCAAGTGACCTATAGGTGAATTTTATGGATTAAAAATCATTATAATAATCCCATATCATCTATTTATATCTTTTTTATTTTCCTTCAAACACTTAAGCTCTTACTCTCCTCTTCTTTTTCATGTGACTAGATGTAGGTCACCTTTTATTATCAGCCTGAGTTGCTTGGGGTTTGGGGTCTAATTTATTTCCTTCATCCCTATTATTGTGGAGTCTTAATACACATTTTATTACCTTAAGTCATTAAAAATTTCCTAGGATTAGTTATTTTATCAAAATCTATCCTCTGCTTATCTTACATAGTCAGGCTTAAGGTTTGTGGTTCACTAGGCTTGAGTAGCCCTAAGACTGGGTTTGGTATTTTTATGCCTAAAAATAAGATTATTATAACTTAAATAGATTAATACATCCTTATTAATCAATTTATTATCTATTATCAACCCCTTAATAGCCACATAATATGCTTATATATCCAACCTACATGTATAGGCCTATGTGAGAAAGTGAGCACCTTGTTAGTACCCAATGTCTTCACCTCAATTATAAATGGATAAAAAATTCACCATGGACTTAATAAATTTAATAAATAACTTAGGACACTTTTTTCCATATTTATATTTCGATCTCTTATACAGTATTCCTTTTACTCTTGCATTCAAACATGACTCTACCTATATAGGCTTGTGTACATCAATTTTAGGCCTAATTAGGTTATTAACCTTTTTATAGTAGAGTTTGAAATTATTAAAAAATTTAAAACCTTGATCCACCTTTTTTAAATTATAATTAGGTTTCCTTCATCTCTAACCAATCTTGGAGTGAGCAAAAAGATCTCTAAATTATATGCACATACATGTTTATCTTTATCTTTAGGCCTAATAGGTTCTCAAAGGTCCTTTTACCAATATGATCCTCCTATCACTTGTTACATATTTTTAAATCATTATCATATTTATCTAACCCTATTAACACTTTGAAACTTGTATATGTATCTCACTTCTGCAATTGGTTTGTGGTTGCCTAGTTTAGGCCCAAAAGAGTTAAATTGTTAGGCTCTTGGTTTCATCTAACGAATAAAACACCCAAAGTGGGATAACAAATTTAAGAGACATGTAAAAATGTCTCATTAAATTTTTTAATTCCCTTCACCAAATATATTTCATTAGTTAACCTTCACCTTCTTATCCAAGCCCCTGCTTGTATGTGGTGATTTAGGTTTGTTGACTATGTTTAGCCATGGAGGAGGTGAATACAAAGCTCCATTGTATTTAGGGGTGATATTAACCTATTATTAATCTCATACTACTTATCTCCACTTTTTTAATTTCTCATGATTTTACAAGGCTTTCCACACCTTATATACCTCAAACCAACTATGACCATGCTACTTGCTTAGTCTACCTTGTAAGGACTATATTGACTATGAAAATGGTGTCTCTCAAGGGCCTAAAGATGAAGGTTGATATATTTTGGGCCTATATATCTCCTTTTACATATAAAAAAACAAGTTTTTATGCCTTAGGTATATTTATCCATGTCCTTAAGGACTCATTCTAACATTATTTCATCATTTGTTCTACCTAAATCCTGTATGTACCACACTGTGTGTGCGATATACTTGAAATTTGATTGGGTTATTTATCCTAGGATGGTTGAGATGATTTCACCCTATTTTACATTTTATTCTCATCTTATATTCCTTTTTGGTATTTTTTAACCTCTTTAATCCCCTTACATCTCTACACTCCATTCCAATAGTGAATACCCTATATATACAATCTACTTGAAAGGCTTGTAATGACTGAGTGAAAGTTTGATGTTGTAGACTAGGATAATTATGGACATGACTAGTGTGTAGGTCAATATGAAAATTAAGAAAAAAATTAAGGAGTGAATGAATTATATGTGTATATATCAAACACCACCAAAAGATCATATGCAGCCACTTTGTCTTCACCTTGTAAGGAGGTCACATCTACTCATGACAATCAACTTGGAGGTAAGACCTTAGAAGGATCACTTGACTATCTAGTATATAAGTTGAGTTTAAGAGGTACAGAGGGATTGAAAATCTTTAATAAACTCATAATCAAATCCAAAACATTATCCCTACTCCCATCTTATACATAGCGACTTTGCAATGTGAGAAACAAATCTGTAATCTACAAAGGGAAGAAACTAGAAGATTTACTTGCTTATACACCCTTACACATGTGAAACATGGGTGGAGGATGATTTATATGGGATATGAGGATATCTATAGCACAAATCAAGTGATGTTCTCTAAAAAACTTCAAATATGCACCAAAATTGATGCCATTTTAAGTCCCTACATAGATGAAGAATGTCATTATAATGACCATATTGTTAGCCATTTTTCATAGAGTACAGGGCATGAATTTTTATAAAATTGTCATGAATAATAATTTCAATATATTCCCTTACTTTTCCCAAAGTTTTAGATCTTGGTATTCTCTCTCATGCCCATACCATCCATAAACCTGAAGGGTTGTCTTGGGATGCAGAGGAGCTTGATGGAGTATGAGGTTTTATTTTATCTTGTATTTAATCCTCATGACATAAAAATTCACCAAGACACCTATCATGAACCCACCTAAAATATCCTAACTTATCCTATATAGACTGACCATACAAGTCCATACAAACTACACCTAAAAATGCCTCTTTTCCTACATTTTCTCCATATTTCTAACTTTGATCCACCATTGAAGGATGAAGAGAGGTAAAACATGATTTAAGTGATAATTAAAATTGAGTGGTATAGTATGGCAAGCTGAAGAGGCATATCTTAGCACATGTGGGACCTGTTCGGCTAGTGGGGAGGTGTGTATGAGATTTAAAAGGGACTTTCATAGATATTAAATGCCTAACAATGGCTTATAATGAAAATGAGACCTTTTCAAAACCTTTATAAATAATTAAACACTAGAATTTTCCATTTTTAAAAATATTTTATAAGATATATTGATTCATATGAGGCATTTAAGGGTCTTGAAAGGGCTAATGTATATTTTTGATAGACTTGAATGGAAATACCATGGAAAATGATCTTGACATACACCATTAGGTTTCACACCATAAACCAAAAAGAGATTGAAAACCATTCATACTAATATTAAGGCTTTCTCTCTTCTTGAAATGACCCAAACAGTCTTAAAATTATGAATAATAGGAGCCTCAATCTTGTCAAACTACTCCAACTGATGCTAGGGATCCATAATCCTATCAAACATGCTTAATACCATCCTTCTAGACCTAAGAAAGATAATGAAAACTTCACTAATCACTCTATGATCACTATGACCACTATCACATCACCAAATAAACTCAAGGCAACCATGACAAATTATGATCTAGGAATTTAACTCAAGATAGGAGGTTAGTATGGTGTTAGTTCCAAAAATAATGAAATAAACACACTAAACAAGCTAACATCTCTAGACCTAGATCATGGGGGGATCTTATTAAACAAACTAAATGAAGACACAACTAAAATGCAAAGAAATAACAAACTTTCCTTACCTTCCTTAAATTTTCCAAGATGTAGAGTTCATTGGATTACTTGTATTGTGTTCAATAGATATTCATCAATGGAGATTGGATATCTCCTCTTGGCACCATGTTCATGTTTGGCCTGGTTTGGTTTGGCTTACAATTTTGGCATTATAACACTATGTTTTCATTCATGCCCAAATTATTGCATAATAACTTTACTCTATCCAAGTTCTCCAAATGGAGATCATTAGGCTTGCTTTTATAGGCTTTGAAATTAACTTGGAATGGATTAAAACATAAACTTCATTGGTTTAACTAACCCCAGTATAGTTAATAGGTGTCCAAAATCTCATGATTGGCATGAATAGGTGTGCATTAAGATATTTTTCATTTGGACAACTCACAAAAGGTAATCATTTATTCTTGAGATGTTATTTAGGATATTTAATTAATTTCATTTTTGATAATTGATTTATTATCTCATGAATTCAATTAGGCTTTGATTAAGATTTTATTAGGATTTGATGTTAATTAATCCATTTTAGGCATTTTAGACATTTTTTTTTTTGATTAATTCAATGTGTATTTACCCAATTTAATTGATTTATGGGCAAATTTGATTTATTTGCATGGTTAGGAAGCCAAATTTGAGACTCTTAAAAATTCTTATGTTAGAGTCAGGTATGAAGCCATTGGTGGCCAATTCTAGGTTATACAATTTACCCTTATTGGGAAGGAATTACAATTTATAAGCACAATAAAATATTTTCAAAGAATAAATTGGTTTTGTATGCTTACGACTTTAACTATGATGAATGAACTATAGGGTGCCCCCTCAAGGGAGTGATTGGCAAAAGGAGTGGAAAACATTTCCTCAAAATAAATAAGCAAGACAAGGGGACCAAATAGATGAATATGATGATGTGATAACACAATTATGTACCCAATCTTGGGTAGACTCATTGAGAATGCAAGTGGGATAATGTACAATGGTTTGCCCAAAGGAGGTTATAAACATTGTCCCCTGATAGTGGCAATGTGGTATGATAACACAATGATTTTCTCAAAAGGTAGTTATAATCATTGAGAAGATGGATTACCCCAATTAGGGTAGACAAAAAAGATAACAACATACCCTTGTTAGGTAGAAGAAAGTAAATGAATGGAATTGATGATAACACAATGATTTGCTCAAAGGTGTTTATAATCATTGAGAATGTAGGTGGGATGGTGTGAAATGATTTTTTCAAAGGTGCTTATAATTATTGGACCTTGATTATGGAAAACATGATTGATATCTAATGATTAAAATCATGATGATGATAACTTGATACAGAGGATAAAGATAAATTAGGATAATCTTGTTAGTAGGGAGATGCTCGTCTGACCTAAAAAAAGTTGAAATTCTTTCATTTTTTAATTACTATATTTGGGATATGATTTGGATGGGATCAAGATTTTTTTGAGGTTTGTCAATGGCATCTCCAAGGTGACCAAGGATGTTGATGAGGTGTCATGTGTGCTATAATGGTAATGACAAAGTGTGCTTCAATTTTCTTGCATAGTTATTTAGTGTTTGAATTAGATAAGTAGATGGTGGATATTATTGATGGTATGGTCATGTTTTAGAGACTCTATGAGGTGTTTTGAGTGCTTGTAGTGCTTGTGGAAGTGAAAGGAATTCATTAAATTAGTCATATGAGCATCTAGGTTCAAATAGTCATCTTGATAGGTAAAGCTAAGTGAGCAGATTAATGATGTCAACATTCACACGTGTGAAGGTTTCAAGAGTATATTGATATATGGATAGATTCCCCTATGTGAGGAGATCATGTGGTTCAAGTTTTAGGTCTAAAAATGGAGCGTATCAAAAGTTATTAAGGTACAAAGTTGGCCTCTTAGATAGAGTTTAATAAGTTCCCATACTTAGCCAAATTTGTGATATCGAATATCTATGGTAAGAGATTAATCTAACTAGATAAGGATATAATGGTGATAATTATACTTGTTAGATAGAGATCAATGATGAGCATGAATTCTATGAATATATATGTCATTTTTATGTATTTTTAGCATCAAATCAAGATTGATGGAACATATTCAACCATGCAGAGGAAGATCAACAGTGTGCATTAGTCAACAATTCAATACAATTCTTAGAATGCATGCATGGATTACAAGTGGTGGAAGTTCATTAGAGACTAACTATAGGGTATGTAGAGGGTACACAGGGCTACCAAGTGGCTTGATCTCAGAAGTGGGGATCTAATATCAATGGTGAATGATGCAAGTTAAATTCAAGAGGCTTGAAAGGATATTTATGGAGTTCATTAGAGAAAGATGTGCAAGGACATGAGATGAAGACATGTTTCTACAAATGATTTTGCATTAACCAGTGACCATTGGCATTTGAATTAGTGAAAGGATAAACTAGTGCTCAGTATTTTGTTTATATATTTTGATCTAGGATGAATTTATTGATGGTGTAAAATGAAAAGTTGAAGAGGACTTCAAGTCTCATCTAGAGAATATATTTATAAGGTTTGACTATCTGTATAATCAAAGTTACTAAGCTCTAAAGTTGACTAAAGGTGTGACCATGTTCCAAAAGTGACATAAGAAGGATAATTGAAGAGTTATTGATGGTATTTATATGTTTCAATATGAACTAACTATTGGATAATGTTATAGACTCTATGAGGACCATGTATGAACAAAGGCTTAGAAGTTGACTATGTTTATTGAATACACTGGCAAGTTTGAGTGACCATCTTATAGAGGTAAGTTGAAAATGTTATGAATAGATTTGGGGAAGAAAATGAGTATGGAGATGTTATATAAGTCTCAAATATTGATGATAAGGTATTGTTTGTCATGATTTACCCCTGATCAGATATGGAGATTCAAAATATCTTGACTATATATGACCAGTCTAAGTGGTCATTTTTAGAGAGTTGTTTTGAGTGATTAGAGATTATGTTGAATTATCTAAAGCACATTAAGGCATTTAAAATGTCTTTAAGGTTTCACCAATGTGATATAATCATATGTCTATGTGAAAGATATGTGTAGTTACTTTAGAAGTTTGAGACTATTTGTTTTGTGTATGAAGGCCTAAATAGTGAGGAGACCTAATTGGTAGGTTCAATTGTTTATTTGGTGTTATGTATAGAATGTGCCCATATGAGAGTGATAAAGGTGATATTAGATATAAGTTTTATGTGTTTTAAACATTGGTAAAGGATTAATTTGGTCCAATTAGTCTCACATGTAATGTGTGAGTATGAAGGCCTAATTATTTTAGGTCTCACCAAGACCTAATGTTGGTTTGGGGATATTGAGGTAACGAATAACCTATTAAGAGTATGTTTCTCACATGTAATGCGTGTATGGACCTATGTTAAGTGTGGTTTAGATATGTAAATGATCTTGGTTGACCAATATGGGTCAAAGGAAGAGAGTGGTATAAGTACAAACTCTAATTGGACTAATTGTGCTAGTTTAGGAAGTGCGGAGTTAAGAGAAGTAGAGAATATTTTAAAGAGAAGGTACAAGTTAGTGAGGACCATCAAAGAGTAAATAGGATCAATCATGCTTATCTGATCAAGCTGATATAGGTAGATACATAGGTCATTAGACCTAATTATTTCCACTTATATTTTCACCCTTTAAGGAGATGAAAAGCCCTCCTCATCCAAGTGGCACAATGGAATCACCTCTAAGATTATGGGTAGCCTAAGGAATGAGGTGAGTTTCTAGATAGGGCTAGCTCCCTTGATTTACCACTATGGATTGTAACTACTACTAAATCTGGGGGGTGAAAATGGAGAGAGAGAACTAAAAAAAACTAACCTTAGGGATTTGATACACTAAATTTACTGATGAAATCTATCCATATGCATATTACACTTGAAATCAAAGTACAAACTAAACATACACTCTCAAATCTATGTCTTCTTATATCAATATTACATTATGGGGTTATGGATGAATGTGAAAAGATAAGAGGACTAGATAAGAGGATTTTAATGGCACTAATGAATAGACAAAATCACTTAAACTTTGACATTTCTTGGAACAAATCACATGCCTTGCAAGAAGAAGCTATAAATAGGTGAGAGAATGTGACAACTTGCTAAGGAATCCATAGTCTTCACTAAGAAAATTCAACATTCAAGTAAATAACATTATGAAAAATAATGGAAGAGGTAAAAATTATTAATTTTATTGATCAAAAGGTATAAAAATTATTAATTCTTCACCATACTCAGGTGGAGCATCCAATACAATGCCAAAATGGCTAGTTCTTATAGAACTTGTGAGAGAGAGAGAGAAGAAGAGAAGTAAAAGGGTCATAAGGACACTTGTAAATATAATAAAATTATATACTTACACATGTGATAAGTATATGGTATGAACCATGAAATTTTAGGATCTAAAAGTATCAATCCAAGTCACCAACTTAATGAAAAGTGGCATAAAACTCTCCATTTTGCACAGAAAAATTGCCTTCATGATTAGGCCTATTTGAACATCTTGTAACTAATTAGGACTAGGTTTTATGATTTTAATTCAATTTAGTAACATCATAAATGACTATACATGAATTTTTTTCATGATTGGTTCTCTAAAAACCTCTAAAAGTGAGCCATCATCATCTGTTATCTAGAAAACTACCCTTCCATACACCCTACACACTTGGCCTAATAATTGGCATTAATTAGTGCATTAAAATACATGGGAAGGAGTTAATTAAAATTTTAAAGGCCCTCCATATCCTTATAATAATTAGACACATATTAAAATCACCCCACTTAAAGTTTTCCATCTTCTTCACTAGCTTATCCAATATGCCAATTTTGACTGGCTGAGTTAAATCACTTATTTGGGGTACTTATAAGTTTATTCAAGGAATTAAATAAATATGGGTAGTTATATTAATTATTAATATTCAATCAAAAGTTTTTTTTGTCTCTTGACTCCTTCTATAACCTATAAAACATAAAAATGGTCAAAAAGAGCCTATTTTACACCCCATATGTACAAGTTTGTACATCTAGTTGGCATGGGATGGATATTTAGAGATTAATTTTAAACATACAATATCTATTATGTTAATAATATTCCATTTAATTATCTATCCAATTCCATTTTCATAAACTGGTCTTAGATGAGGGTTTAATAGGGTTTTAGACCTATTTTGACCCTTAATCTTGTTTCATAAAAACCTAAAATTGGAGTTTAAAATAAATTACACAAAATGGTTTTTTATGACATTATTAAATTCCTCAAAATTACTTATACTCCCATTAAAATACTTAGGTGAGATATGAACACTTGAAGTCACTTATTCGAGCTCTTCCTTACACTTTTCTTGCATGCCTAAGAGAGTTTTCACCCAAAAATAGTTTTATTTCAATTAATATGCATTAAAATATATTTCACACATCATATATGACCTCAAAAACATACCCTAATAGATTATTATGTTCACCTCATGCAATAAGTGTGAAATGTCCTCAATTTGGACATAGGCCTAATGTTGTTCTTATAGCCTATTTGTACTTCAAGGTCCAAAAATGACCTCTTTAAGATTTACCTATTTATTAGTATCTCAAACACATCTATATTTGTCTCATGAACATGTTCCAATCAGTTTAAATTCTCACCTAGGGATATAATTGCATCTGACCCTTCAATTTGGTATTAGGCATACTCCTTAATGGCATTGCCTACAACCTTTATAGGTTTAGACTAATATAATTAATTTCACCCATACATGAGGTGTTCTACACATTTTTATATATTTTTTTCAACTATATACACCTTCTTCATAGGTCCAAACAACTTTTGGATCACCTCTTATATTCATTTCTCAAGGTTGCAAGGGTTTATGTATGGGGAAAGTACCCCCAATATAAATAGGGGGAACTTACCCTATTTAATAAAAAAAACATTTAATTTATGATATTTAATAAATCATAAACATTCTATTTACAAAATTTTATCCCTTGGTTTGATGTTTAGACCCTCCAACTTCCTCAATTTCCAAGATAGACCTCTTGGGGACAGACTGTGCAAGGTTTCATCATAGGGACTGTGTATGCAATTGGAAGTGCCTTCCTTTGTGATTGTTTTGGGTTTGTTATATTTTTTTGAGGATATTTTTACCATTATTAATATTATTTAAATCTCTATTTTCTTCTCCAACCTTTTACACACTCCTCTATACACTTGAACTCACAAGACTATGTCAACAAATCTTGATTGTGTTTTCTATTTAAGGTGCTTATAGGTTGTTATAAATAGTTATAATAATTATGAGTTATTTTTAAAGATATATTTACACCCTAAAATATCCATTTTTATGTTATTTTATTCTTTTGTCTTATGTTCATGCTTATTCCACATCAAAACATTACTTCTTTGTTCACTATTTTATGTAATCTGTGACTTACTCTCTTAGAACCCTACCTATAGGTTACATTCACCTCATTTTAACAAATTAATAGTATTAAAATATTCTCCATTATTTTATTAAACATGGGTTATTTAATATTCTCCATACACTTGAAACCCTATCTATTCTTTGGGCTCAAAGGTGAGTTTGTTTGCTAAGACTAAGACACTCAGCCTGCCTGCCTGTAGGTTACATTACAATATCTAGTCCTTTAAACATTGTCAAAGGTTTATAAATATGATAAGGATACTGATGAGAGTGTTCTAATTTCACTTCATCACTCTAACCATCAAATTTATTATTTTCACTCTTACAAACCTTACCAAGACTGTACCCTTATTTTTGATTGGGACACCCTTGCAGACCCTGCTTATAGGCTATTTTTTCCTCTATTTAGCTTGTCTATGAGGTTAAAATAATCTTATTGAAACCATTTTTGTCAATTAATTAATTATTTAACCTAAAATCAACATGACAATCCCCAAAACAACACTTTGGAAATCAGAAATAGGTCACTATCTAATACTGAGTTGTAGGTACAATTAGCCCTGTGTATGGAGTAAGAGGTTTAAATAGGAGGTCAAACACATCTTACCATCTCCATATATTTATATCTTATATCATGTAAGGTCCCACAAACCATTATAACTTTATAATCATATAACTAATTCTCAATTATGACTTTGGTGAAAGAAGTTTATTTTTAGTCTCAGACTTGTAGACAATACTAAGAGAATTCAATGCTTTTTAAGACCATTTGAGGGCTTTTGAAAACTACCTTCCCTCTATAATCTGCCTTTATAACTTGGAAAGGGTATTTTACATGTTAATTTATTTTAAAAAAAAACTCTAATTCCCTAAAATTCCATATATCTATGTCAAATGTCATTCCCAAAACCTTCTAGGATCTCTATTTTCCCTTTTTAGGGATCAGAAACATGAAATAGTCATTTGACTTTCTAGCATAGTTTCATTCTCATCTGCTCTCTTACCATGTCAAATATGCATGTTTATGATGTTTCAAAATATGATGTTTTTTATAGGAGTCCTTACATTTTTTATAACACCGCCAAAATGTATTTCATGCCCTATTGGCACCACTTGTATGTGAACATCTAACTGAGCAGACAATATAACCTTATACATCATATGCATACTTGTAGTTTCCAATGTAGCTTGGATATTTTCACAATTTTAAAATATCCTTACTTATAAAAATTCATGTTTAAGTTAGACACTTCCATTTCAAAGTGATTGATCTCTATGAGGACCATGTAGGTGGACTTAGGCTGAGTTTAGCATGTAGATTGTGTGCATAGGCAGTGAATTAGAACTATGTATGGTTTAATTTCCCTTTCATGGTGATTTATCTCTTAAAATTATATTATTATGATACATTGGGATGTTTAAACCTTCAACCAAACTTTTTAAACCCCATTTTCAATGTGAAATGCTTCTTGTAAACATCTCATACAAAGTAGATAGGGATAATAAGTGATTATGATATGGAACATGGGCTTGAAAAATATTAATATTGTCTTGTATAATGAATTTTTATGGTGTATGGGAGTCAAAAATACCTTTAAAAAATCTAAAATATGTTAACACAACCCCCTATAACTATTGACAAAGCATGACACTCTAAAAATGGTGCAAGACTACCTACAACTCAAAAAATTGTATCCTTATAAAAAATGAGATTATTAGCACATAAAAACCTCATGAAACATGAGAAAAATTATGGTTATAATTTAATAATTAATTAAACATGCTCTGGAAGTAATCTCAATAGCTAGATTGTATGTACTTTCCCAAACAAGACCAAAACCTGAAGGGTACATAGATTGATAGGCATATTTTAATAGTCAACTTTAAATAGATTATTAATAAATAAAAATTGATAAATATTTTAATTATTATTATTAAAATTAATTTATTTTAGTTTATAATTCACCCCCAAGATAATTTTTCCTAAAACTACTTGTGCTAACCATACCAAGCAAAAACCTACAAGTCACTTTAGTGTGTCTAAAAGCCAAGAAAAGAGTAGAATGGTTTTGGCCTTAAAATGGAACTTAAAAATAAATAAAATCATGGATATTATTTTTTTTAATTTTAATAGTAATATTTAAACATTTTCTAAGTGGCACACTTCCCAAAGAGGATGTATAAGTGCCAATCTCTCTTTTTTCCTTAAGAAAACTAACTTTTCTCTGAACAACCTACAAAATTTTAAATAGTGTCAGTTATATAAGAATTATAATGACACATGAGACATTAAATCACATTTTTAAACTTTCACATTTCCCAAGAAACCCATAAAAATCATTATGCATTATTTTTACCATTAAAATGACCCAAAATGTATAAGAGACTAATGAAATAAGTGACCAAGGATAATATAACATTGAATGGCATCCAATGGCCTCTGAAACACCTCATGAAAATATATTAGACCTCCTATAAATCTATAAAGTAAAAATTTTACCTATAGGTTCCCTGATTTGACTAAAAAGTCAAATTTGGTCAACACTAATGGGCCTAGAAGATGCAGATTGAGAGAGTGATACCTTGAGACTATTTGGGTGAAAGAGTAAAGGTGAAGAGTGAAAAAAAAGGTGGTAATAATTTTTTTAAGATTATAAATAGGTGTTCAAGATAATATATTCAAGGTATCTTGGTGGGTTCTTGGTTACCTAGGGGGTTAGTTCTTCCTTGCAAGGTGAAACTTACTAACATGTCTAGTTGTTGTGGGTGCTCAATTAGACAAGGGTAGTAGCTCCTTATGGGATTGGTATCTCAATAAATTAAGGGATGGGTATTCCTTTATCATGTAGTGATGGTATAAATTATATCTTGTCATTATAGGACTGTAGTCCATCTTGTAGGGTTCATTGGGTTTTATTCCCCAAGAGGGTTTCCCACATATGCCATGTGTTATGTGCTTGATCCTAATATATCTTATTTATTCATTAAAATGGTTAAATTTTATTCATAATTATTGTATGTGGTAAATGTTTAATAATTTGGAATTGAATTGGATTATCTTGTATCACTTATTCACCACCAATGATTGCACCTCAAATAATAAGTATCAGATCAAGACCTTCTGTATAATTTTAACCACTTGAAGGTAATATTAGGTACAATGAAAAGTTATCAAGGTCTCTCTATTAATAAATATCCATTATTCAATACATCCAATTATGCTTTATGGAGTACAATAATGAATACCTACATTATGTCCTTAGGGTTTGACACTTGGTAATCTATTTAAGTTGGTTATTTCAAGCCACCTACTCTTCTAACTAATGTTGTAGACAAGAAGCTGGGTGAGAACAATTCCAAAGCTATGAATGCTATCATTTGTGGTCTTTAAAGGTTGAGTTCACCAAGGTAATCCATTTCAAGTTTGCCAAAGAGATTTGGGATAAATTTTAGCTCATCTATGAAGGAGATTCAAAAGTCAATTTATCCAAATTAAAAACCTACCAAAGGTAATTTGAATGTCTCAAAATTAAGGAAGAGGATATTGTGTCTTCCTATCTTCTAAGATTTGATGAGGTAGTGAACATGATCAAAGGTATGGGAGAGGTTATTGAATAAGGCACTATAGTGCAAAAGGTATTAAAGTCTCTTACTTTAAAATTTGATTCATAAGTTTATTCTATATAAGAAAGTCATGATCTCACTAAAATTAAGATGGATGAATTACATGGTATTATTTTTGCCTATGAGATGAGAGTTAATGAGGAAAAATCACTAAAGAAAGAAGTAGCTTTCAATGCAAAAAATAAGCTAAAGAATAATTTCCAAAGTAATAAGGTCAAGGATGATGAGATTTATAATATTGATGATGATGAACTAATATCTTTGTTAAAAAGAAAACTAAAAATAGGTTCAAGTAAGTTTAAGGGTAAACTTCCCTTCAAATGTTTCAATTATGGAGAGATAGGTCACTTTACCAACTAGTGTCCTCATAAACATAAGGGAAATGATAATAAATAACATGAATAATATCATGATAATGACAAGAAGAAATTTAGGTCTTATAAGAGCAAGAATAGTTTCAAAACTTATAATGGTTAAAAGAAGTTTTACAAAGACAATAGGAGTCTCTACACCAAGGGATATTACAACTCATTTGATGAGAATGATGGTAGTGATTCTAATAATGATCATGAATATTATGGTCCTACTAAATATTAAGCTCTCTACATGGATGAAAATATATTCACTCATATCAAGAATATTCTACATGGTTTGGAGGTGGTTTAGGTGATATAGATGATGAAGATGATAAGGTAAATTATGATACTGAGTTGATGAATTCCCTTGAAGATCTAAAGATTGAGAATAAGAAAACCAAGAAGTTGAAGTTTCAAATAAAGGAATATGAGGTGAAATTAAATGTGTTTGAGGTAAAAATAGATGAGGAATTCAAAGAGTATAAAAACTTAGTCAAGGTTCTTAATGATAAGTTAGAGACTATGAATGAAAACTTGAAGGCCAAAGAAGTTGAATGTTCAAGGTATGTAACTGAGATTGGTTATTTAAAATATGAGTTGAAAAATAATTAAATTCAAGTGAAGTAAATTCATTTGTGAATTTTTAAAGGGTATTAATTTATTTAGATAAAATTTTAAGCAGTTAAAAATATGCAAGTGATAAAAATAGCCTTGGATACATAGAAGAATAAAATAATACTACTCATGATGACTTGAAGAGTTTTATGAACAAGAATAATTAGAATTTGAAGATAAATAATCATTCAAGAAATGAAGTTTCTAACAAAAGGAATAAAAATAAAATTAGACAACTAAATTCAATGAGGTATGCAAACTTTAATGGTTACTGCTACACTTGTAATCAATTTAGTCATAAGGTTAGAGAGTGTAGAAGATATTATAGGAATGAATTTTCTTGGAAATATGAATCAAATCATCAATAGAGTATTGTGATTCAAATTGAGTGATATAATTTTCATGACATAGGACACATTGCAATATTTTGTCTAATAAGGTAAGACAAGTTGAGTTTCCATAAAGAAGAGTAGTTTGTTACAATTGTCTAGGAATTGATCGCATTGTTAAGTTATAAAAACAAAGGAAATAGGTAAAAATAAGTCATTTTAGGATCCTAGAGTGCAAGGTAGAAGGAAAGTTAAAATATTGAAACCAAAAGTGAAAGTATGTGCCATGATTAGTCTTCAATTCTAAATAGATTGTTTACCATAGTAGAAGATGATACATAGGTTAAAAAATTCAAAGGGTACTCATTATTTTCTCATGTTAAGAATAAAGAGACAAATCTCACTAAAGATACAAATGTAGTTGAAACTTATCCTAAGGTATATGTAAACTTAATTAAACAAACTAATGTTGTTGAGCAAGTTTCCTATAAAGAATATTAGTTGACAATTTCAAGTGTTGATGCTTTAAAATGTGAGACTGATACTTCAAGTGAAAAGGTATACCAAGAATCTTTATTTTCTCCATGTATTGGCAATACCATCCTAGAATAAAAGGAAAGTGATAAAGAAGATAAAAAATTTGATTTAGTCAAGCAAAAGAAGAAAAAAAATCACCAGTTTAAGTTGTCAAAGAAGGAGAGAGAATATGAGTTGTGGGTAACTCCTGGATTCACATTGTTTTAGGATATTGTGGGTTAGGGGTGTCTCTCAAGATTCAAGGAGACACTTGTCATAAAAAGGAAGCATAGTAGATGCTAGTTGATTTTTGGTTGATATTGTAGGACAAGAAAGGTCATGAGAAGATGTGCTTTATTAAGAGGAAGTAATGATATTTATGTAACTACTTCAAAGTGTTATGATGGTGAGTTGTCAAAATGTTCTATTTTCATAAGAAAGGTGTGTTGATCTTGTTCTATTATGATCAAGGTGTGTTTAGAGTTTTTGGTTTTGAAGGTAAGAACTTTTCAATTTTTGTTGCTTAAATTCACTGGTCAAAATGATGAAGATTGAAGGTAAGGTTGGTATAGAGTATGAGGAGAATGTGTTTTCATATTGTTTGTATAATGAAAAAGGTCTTAGAGTTCTATATATGAAAATTTATGTATGTCATGGAGCTCATAGTTTTATAAAGATGATATAGTTCTCTAAGAGTGATTTGAAAAGGTTCTAAACCATGATGGCTTGTAGAGGATAAAGGACAATTGTTTTGAGATCCATATGAGAGTTATTCATGTTTTCTTTAGTTATTTAAGTCAATCTAATGAAAATATGAGATATATTTGTGGTTTCATAAGGATATTGAGTGAGTGTGTCAATGTTGAAGAGTTGATAATATATATAGTTTGTTAAGAATTCTTTTTGAATATATCATGATCCAGGTGGAGTGTGGAGTTAAGGGGGGCTAACTCTGATAGTTGAAATTTTTGAAGAGTTGTACATGATGTGAGGGGGAGCATATGTGAGATGTTTCAATCATAATGGAGATATGAATAAGTATTTTATAGGTGTGAACTCAAGTATGTTGATTTGATGACTTGATCAAACCAAGGTAAGTACTTTGTAAATGTATTAAATCTTCATGAATAAATAAAGGGGGAGATTTGTAAATGGTCAAGTCTTAGGATCAAAGGACTATGTAGTAGAATTTGAGAGAGAAGTTATGAAGGTAATTATGTTTATTCATCATTGTTAGAAATTGTTTGAAGATGCTCAAAAGGGTGCCTAAGTTAATGTGACTTAGGGGGAGTGCCTCTTAATATTTTCAAGGTAAGTTCATGCAATTTTTGATGTTCATGTATGTTTTGTCTTCATAGAATATATGTATGATCAAAGAAGAGTGTAGTCATGGAGCATGTTTGAGAAGCTCACATTAAGAAGAGGTATGCACAATGTTAGGGGAAGTGTATGTCATCTCTCAGAGGTGGTCCTTTCCTATTATTAGTCTTTGAATTATTTTTAGGTCCACATGATTAGAAGTTGAGCCCACTTTGACATTATGTCAAAGGAGGAGAAAGTGCTTGAAGAGAGAGATAGATTCCAAGCATAAGATTTGTATTAGTATTGAAATAAATGATAAAGGGGGAGATTTTTGGATGTTTTCAAGGTGACCAAGGATATTGATGAGGTGTTATATGTGCTAGATGATAATGACAAAGTGTGTTTCAGTGTTCTTTCATAGTTCTTCAGTGTTTGACTTGGATATGTAGATGGTGCATATTATTTATGGATGGTGATGTTTCAGAGACCCTATGGGGTGTTTTTAGTGTTTTAAGTGTTTGTGGAAGTGAAAGTAATTCATTAGAGTAGTCATATGAGTGTCTAGGTTCAAGTAGTGATCTTGATAGATAAAGTTGAGTGAGTAGATTGATGACATCAGCATTCACACATGTGAAGGTTTCAAGAGTAGATTGATATATGGGTAGATTCCCATATGTGAGGAGATATATTTGTTCAATTTTTAGGTTTGGACATGGAGCGTAGTAAAATTTATTAAGGTGTAAAGTTATCCTCTCAAATAAAGTTTAATAAGCTCCCATACTTAACCAAATTTATGATATTGAAGATTTATAGTGAGCATTTAATTAAGCAATGAATATCTACAATGATCAAATAATTTGAATAGATAAGGATTTAACATTGAGTGTTATAATTGTCAGACAGAGATCAATGGTGAGCATGAAGTCTATTTGTCAAAGATCCTGAAAATGAACGTGATGAAGACATGTGTCACTTTCATGGAGTTTGACTAGTAGATCAAGATTGATGGATCATTTTAAACCATATATAGGAATATAAAAGGTGTTTATTATTAAATAAGTCAATAGAATTATCAGAAGGCATGTGGGTATGTCAAGTGGTAGAAGTTTATTGGAGACTAACTGCAGGGTATGCAAAGGGCATATGGGGCTGCCAAGTGGTGTGATCTTAGAAGTGAGGATATAAGATAAATGGTGAGAGATGAAATTTAAAGTCAAGAGGATTGAAATTAAATCAATGTATCACATTTTATAAATATATTTAAGGATATGAGATGAATACATGTGTCTACAGATGATTTTGCATTAACTAGTGATAGTTGGCATTTGAATTAGCATAAAGATAAACTAGTGCTCAATATTTTGCTTATATATTTTTATCTAGAATGAATTTATTGATGGTGTAAAAGGAAAAGTTAAAGAGGAATTAAAAATTCATGCATATAATATTTTTATAAGTTTTGAATGTCTATACATTCAAATTTATTGAGCTCCATTTTTTACTCAAGGTTTGACCATGTTCTGCAAGTGACATGAGAAGGATAATTAAAAAGTTATTGAAGGTATTTTGATGTTACAAGATGAAATAACTATTGGAGAGTGTTTTAGACTCCATGAGGACAATTTTTATGTATTTTTGAGGTTTTGATAATCCATATTTAGTATGAATAAAATCTTAGAAGTTGACTATGTTTATTGAATACACTGGTAAGTTTGAGTGACCATCTTGCATAGGTAAGTTAAAAATGTTTTGATCAAATTTGAGGAATAAAATTAGTATGGAGATGTTCTATAAGTCTCAAATATTGATGAGAAGGTACTGTTTATCATGATTTAGCTTTGATTAGATATGGAAATTCAAAATAGCTTGACTATATTTTAATTGTATATGACCAGTCTGAGTGGATATTTTGAGTGCTTAGAACCTATGTTGAAGTATCTAGAGAAAATTAAGGAATTACATAAGTATTGAAGTTTTCACCCATGTGATCTAATAATATGGCATTGTGAAATATTTGAGTATTTATTTTAGAAGTTTGAGACTATGTTTTCTATGTATGAAGGCCTAAAGAGTGAGGAGACCTAATTAGTAGGTTCAAGTGTTGACTTGGTGTTTCAAGTGGCATAGACCCATATGATAATGATAAAAGGGATATTTGAGATAGGTTTGATGCATTAAAAACATTGGTAAAGGATTAAGGTAGTCCAAATAGTCTCACATGTAATGTGTGAGTATGAAAGCCTAATTATTTTAGGTCTCACCAAGACCTAATGGTGGTTTGGGGATAGTGAGGTAATGACCAACCTATGAATATTATGTTTCTCACATATAACATGTGCATGAACCTATGTTAAGTGTGGTTCAAATATGTAAATCATCTTGGATGACCAAGATGGGTTAAAGGAAGAGAGTGGTATAACTACAAGGTCTAATTGGACTAATTGTGCTAGTTGAGGAAGTGTGGAGTTAAATAAAGTATAAAATATTTGAAAGAGAATGTACAGGTTAGTGATGACCATCATAGAGCAAGAGGATCATTCATGTTTATTTGATCAAGCTGATGCAAGTGGATACATAGGTTATTGGACCTCATGATCTTAGAAGAGAGATTGAGCAAGTGAGCCATTGATACTGTTTGGGTAAAAGAGTGAAGGTGAAGAGTGAAAAAAAAGATGGTCATCATCAATTAAAGAGTATAAATAGGTGTTCAAGATGATCTATTCAAGGTAGCTATGCGGGTGGTTGGTTGTCTAGAGGGTCGGTTCCTCCTTACAAGGTGAAACTTGCTAGCAGGTCTAGTTATTATGGGTGTTCAGCTAGATAGGGGTAGTATCTCCTTATAGGATTGGTGTTTCACTAAATTAAGGGATAGGTGTTCCTTGATTAGTTGGTGTTGGTATAAATTGGATATTTTCATTATATGAATATACTCCATCTTATAGGGTTCAGTGGGTTTTAATCCGCAAGAGGGTTTCTCACATATGTCATGTGTTATGTGCTTGATCTTGATACATCTTCTTTGTTCATTACAATGGTTGATTTGTATGCATCATGATTGTATGTGATGAATGTTTAAGAATTGGGAATTGAATTATATTATCTTGCATCATTGATTCATCCCTCTCTTTAGTTATTATACCTCTAATAGGATTTTTATTGTTGTTGATGTTGAGGAGATGTTGATGCTATCATTGATGTTGTATACCTCTTGAAGCTAATATTTGTTATATCACTAGATGGTAGGCATCATGATAGAACACCATGAGTACTTAGCCTAAATATGCATAAAGATTGACTATCATGATCCAATACTCAATTGAAAATAATGCACCAATGATAAAAACCATGATGATAATGTTGACATTATGAATATGGATGGATTCAAAAATAAATGCATAAGGAATCACCTAATGAATCCATATAGACCGAATTGAGGCAATAGTATAGAAATAAAATAAATAGCCACACAAATAACAAATAAAGAAACAAACAATATTTAGTCCTAATTTTAGTATAAACAACTTGATAAAAACATGCTAATGAACATCGCCCATAGAAAATAGGCAATAACTTAATAAAAAAACATGATGGGGGAATAGAAGAAAAGGAAGGGGTGGTTGAGCTATCTCCATACATACTAAGCAAATGGATGTTGCCTACATAGTTTTATGGATGATATATCCAACAAAAACTTTAGGTTAAATTTATTTCTCCCAAGAAATGGGAAGAAAATAATAACTGATAAAAAAACAAACATGAAGTATGTATTAGAAGTATAGTATAGGATCTTGAAAAATGGCAAGTGTGTGGGATAAGAGGCCAAAAAGGATGGGGAAACTAAGGAACAAGTGATTTTTTGTGACTTAGTAAGGGTTCCTAGAATCCTTAAGGCAAAGAAGTGGTCAATGTTTTTTTTCTAAATGATTTTGTAATTTTTTAAGAATTTTTTGAGTATCTCAACTAGATCGATAATGATGAGATACTAAATGTTCCAAGCTTACAAAATGGTGAGAGTATGTAAACTTGAAATGATGCTCACAAAATGGTGAGTGCATAGTAAAAATGGGGGACTAAGCTGACCTAAAGAATCAAACATGAGCCACATAATCCTTAAATGGCCTTAGTTCATAGTAGTTCCACCCTATAGTAGAGGAATCTGACTAGTGTAGTAGCCAATTCAAAAAAATAGGCATATTTGATATGATGGCATAGTATAGCACAAGAATGGCTAGTTAGTATGTCAAGGCACAATAAACAAATTTTTCCCCTAGTTTTCCCATAGGTAGTTATACCTAGGATATAACTGATCATATTAATGATACTAATTTACCCATAGGTAGTTATAATTAGTAGCAAGACTAGTGAAAGAATGATTTACCCATGTAGGTAGATATAATTAGGCTCACATAAAAAAACATGATGATAGAATGGATATAAGAAATGAAGGATGCAACTACCAAAACTTTTGTCTTACTACTCCAAAATATTGCCTCTATCTGGAATGCTTGAAACAACTATTAAAATTGATCTGATTCTTCTTGCTAAAAATGTGAAATCAATGGATGAACCAAGTTAGATGGGTTAGGATAGGATGGATCAAAACATGTTTTGGTTGATAAAATGGAATGGTAGAATAGATAAATTATAGGATAATGATATATTGGTAGGATGATAGGATAATAGGAAGGTAGAATGATATAGTACAAAAAATAATATTAATTGTATAGTACAACTTGAAATAGTCCTCATAGACAATACATCGTATCACTCAAGCATAGTACAGCTTGAGATGTATAATGTTCATATGCTCATCAAGTTTGTCCCTATCTAGTATGGTAAGCCTAAATTATCCTATACCATAATATGTAACAATGATGAAAGGACCAACCCAACTAGGTTTGAACTTGCCTTTATGCTTCTTTTTAGCCATGGTATTCTTTTGTTTTTCTTTGAGGATAAGATCACCAAGTTAGAATTTATATGTTTCATATACTAATTATATTGGCCATGGAGTCAATTTTGATATGCCTATAGATTGTTAAATACATCCATGCATTTCTCATAAAGTAACTCCATCTCTTACAAGTGAGCTACTTGATAATCATTGTCATCTAGAACATGTTTAATAGAGATGCATTATGATGGTAAATCAACCTTAATGGGAAGAATGGATTTAGTGCCATAAACAAGTGAATATGGAGTGGCTCTCATGGGAGTGTGGTGATTGGTAAAATATGCCTAGAGGGTGTGGAATATCTGAAGTGCCAATCATGACTAACATCATTGATAATCTTTTTGAGAATGTTGATAATTATTTTGTTTGATACTTTGGCCTAGCCATTACCCTGAGGGTAATATGCCATGGATAAATGTTGCATGATGTAATATTTAGCACATAGATTTTAAACATCCTTATTCTTAAATGATCATCCACTATTAGATATAATTTTGAAAGGTATACTATAGTAGTATTAGTAGTAAATGAGATGGTTGAATATGAATTTGGAAATTTACTTTCTAATCACGTAAGTGAGGGGTATAACTTTGACCCACTTAGTGAAATATTTTGTGGCAGTGAGAATATGTTTATGGCCATCTAATGATGTGGGTTTTATCTTCCCAATGAGATTGAGGCCCCATGTATCAAATGGGCATGGTGTCAACATTGGTTTTAGAGTCTTGGCTAGGGCATAAATCAAATTAGCATGTCATTGACATTTATCACATCTTTTCACATATGTAGATGCATCTACATCCCTTATTGGCCAATAATAACAAGTACATAAGATATTTTTGGATAGGATTGCCCCACTAGTGTGGGATCCACATACCCCTTCATTAACTTCTCATAATGCTAGTAAATATTCTATTGAAGGTAAACAATGAAGTAGATTTCCATCAAAGCTACAATGGTGTAGGGTTGGTCTGACTAAGGTATAACATTAGACATTATGGATGAGGTCCTTGGTTTGTTTTTAATATAAGTTAGGTGGCAAAACATGGTTGTGTAAATAGGCATATAGGTTGGAATACCAATTAGAGTTGGGAATAACAATATCATAGATCATTGCAATAGTAAAAGGTTCATGAGCTGGTGTTGTTAAATTTTCAACAAGAAATTAGTAGTCCTTTACCATGTTTATATGTTGAATGAGTGACCTAATTGTATGCATTAAATCTTCTATTCTTTTATTTTCCCTTAGTATATGTGCAAACTATATGTCGATAATTTATTGCTTCAAAGTGTTGACCATGGCCTTATAGGGAACCAACATGTCATCTTTGGTTTGAAAGTGGTCTGTGACCTGATTGATGATTAACTTTCAATCACCATAAACCTTTAGATGACATATGTTCCATTGTACTACTTGACAAATCCCTACCATGAGTGCTTCATACCATGTTTTTGGAATAAGTAAAGCTAATCTTGAATGATTTGGGGATGAGATCCCCTTGTGGAGTGATAAAAAAAGGCCTACCCCTAATTCATGTGTTGTGAATGAACCATAGAAATATATCTTCCAATGTTTCTCATTAAGAGGTGTGTTAATTATGGTCATGATGGATTCATTAGTAAATTAGAATTTGAGTGGCTCTATGTCTGCAAGGAGTGAGTCAACATGTTGATCTACAATAACTTTCCCCTTGATGGATTTTTGGTTCACATATTCTATCTCAAACTCATTGAAAAACATGATCCATTTAGCCATACAGCCTTGTAGCACTATTTTTTATAGTAGATACTTGAGGGAATCTACTTTGGAAATGACCATGGTCTTATTGTTCAACATGTAATATCATAGTTTCTAAGCTATGAATATCATGGATAAATAGGCTTTTTATATAGGTGTATAGTTGTATTCATATGCTACTAGTGTACATCTTAGATAATAGACTATATGCTCTTTTTCATTATCATTGTGTTGAGCTAGAAGTTTCCCCAAGGCTTGATCTATCATTAATAGATATCAAAGGAATGGTTTCCTTGGCATAAGAGGTAATAGAACTAGTGGATTTGCAATATAGTCCTTTAGCTTTTGAAAATATTTTTGACAATCATCATCCCAAATAAATGTTACACCCTTATTTAGTATGTGTGTAAATGGATGACACTTATTGGCCAATTGAAAAATGAAGTGTCTGATGGATTATATCTTGCCCTACAAACTATGGAGCTACTTCAGATTAGTTAGTTGTGGTATCTTTGTTATGGCTCATACTTTGGATAGATCAACTTCAATGCCCCTATGAGACATAATGAAGCAAATAAATTTTCCATAATTAATGCCAAAATCACATTTATTGGGGTTGATTCTAACTTTGTATTCATGTAGTCACTCAAATATCCTCCTCATTGTTGTTGGATGATTAGACTTGGTCTTTAATTTTCCTAGTATGTCATCAACACAGTTTTTGATGATGTCATTCATCATATCATGAAATATGATTGTCATGGATCTTTGATAATTGGACCCTATGTTTTTAAGACCAAAGGGAATAACCTAATAACATAATATTCCCGATGAAATCATGAGCATTATTTTGTGTTGGTCTTCTGGTGCAATTCTAATCTGATTATAGCCTAAGAAACCATCCATTAGTGAAATAATATCATAGCCCATTGTAGATTTGATAATTATGTCAATGCTTGGAAATGGAAAGTCATCTTTACAGCAAGATTTGTTAATGTCCCTAAAATTAGTATAGATTATTATTATTTTTGGCTTTTTACTTACATGTATAACATTTGGAATCCATTTATAATAGTCAATTGGCTTGATACATCTCACTTTTAAGAGCTTTTCCAACTCTTTTTTTACTAATATAGCAATGTGAGGATGCATTTTGCATAATTTTTTTCTTCACTGTTTTGCCATTAGGATGTACCACAAGGTGGGGTCCAAACTAGGCATTTCAAAATATGCCCATGCAAATATATCTAAAAATTTACTCAATAGGGTTATTAAGACTTCACACTCCTCCTTAATGAGGGATGTTCCTAATTTAATCCACTTTGGGTTGTCTAGGGACCCAATGTTTACCTTTATTATGTCTTCTAATAGAAGGGTCGAACCATCATCAAGAATAGTGAGCAAAGACTTGAATTGTTTGGATATGTTAGAGTACTCTATTATGACTTGTTCTTCAATTTATCATAAGCATGATGAATCAAAGTCCCCCAATGGGAGATATGGTCATATGACAAAAATATTTGGATACTCCTATATGATTTGATTGAAGGATTTTTGTTCTTCAAGATTGAATTCAGATCCATAGACAATTTCATCATTATTATGATCTTGAATGATTTGATCAAAATCTTGATGTTATTCAAAACTAAAATTATACCATAAACAAGTTCATCATTGGTGGGTTCCTGGTCTAAATTTAAATAAGGTTGAACACCCCCATCTAGTGGTGCCTGAAACATGTTTTCACCACTAGACTAGCCTTTATCTTTACTTTTTCCCTAGTCAAAAAGCACCTCAAAGATTTTTTCACTTTGTGACCTTAATTTTTTATTTATTTATTTCTAGCTAAGGGTGTTTACCTACTCTCTAAAATAGGCTTCAAGATATATTTTTATTGAGAATCATGATTTATGATTCTTAATGAAACCTTATCTTTAAGGCTTAGAAAATCACAACAAGCTTTATCATTCTGGAACTCATCAATTGGCATGTTGGATTCTTGTTGGTTCTAATCTATTAGTTGGGGATAATATAATGGTATTGGATTATTGAAAATGACTAATTGAAGGGTACAAATGACATTATTATCAAACAGGTTGGTTTGGGCTAGGTCATCGAATTAGCTATGATCAGAATCTACATTGTTGTTGGTATCATCATCACTATTCATTGGTAATGAAACTTGAATAAGATACATGAGGTCACCCCCAAGTAGTTTATATCTAATTCCATATGTTCCTTTATACTTAGTCATAGAATTTGGCTTGAGTGTTCCCTATTGATTTGGCTTGAGACTTCCTCCTTCATAGTCCTTATTGTACATGATGAAATTAGGAATGGGATACTTGGAGTTCTTGTAAAAGTCAGCCAATTTGTCATTGTATAACCATGATTCATCTCCTTCAAGAGGGTCCTTTCCTTGGTTAGAGGATAGTATGAAGGTGATGGGTACTGGACTATGTAGATGGCCCTTTACCTTTTATTTCCATTTCATGAGTAGTTTAATTTTTGGTCTTCTAAAGGAATTTGGGTTTTTTGGAGGTTTTGAAATGTGAAGGGTGTCATGCATCAAATACTCTCCTATGCCATTAGCCAAAATGGTATAGTGATTGGAAATTTTAGGAAGTAGCATATGGGAAAGTAAATCAAGGGTATCAGGGTTAATACAGTTACCCTCTAGAAGATCAAGAAGTATATTGTCATTTTTTCTTAATTGGTGACTATATTCATGCCAAAATGGTAATTGTATCTCTTAAACTTAGCCTCTAAATGTTTGTAATGCTCATATGGATGCAAATCTCTTTAAACACTAAATTTCATCCCTAAATGGGAAAACTTGATACACTATTATAGTGTTGATGGGACTACACAAATATCATGTAACCAAGGTTTACCCAAAAGCATATTGTATGACAAATCAAGATCTAACACATGGCAAAGTGTATCATGTGTCAAGGGTCCAATGATAACTGGCAAGCCAATGGTGCCTTATGATTTTCATTCTTCATTTTCATAGGATTTGATGGTGTTTGTTTCTATTTGAAGATCTAATGAGGTGTATCCAAGAAGCTTGATAAGATTTAGAGACACTATGTTTAGACTTGATTCATTGTCTATGAAGACACATTTCACTTTGTGCCTTTTTATATAGACTTTGATGCATAATGGATTATTATGCAATGGGCCAAGGGATGACATATCACTTTGATTGAAGGTTACTTATTGGGTTGGAGTTAGATGTCTGACCAAAGCTCAAAATTTTTTAGGGGATATGTCATTTGGAATTTTGGATTGACCAAAGAACTCCGTCAAGATGTTTTTATGGATTTTAGGCATACATAATAAATCTAAAATAGATATTAGTGTTGGCATATTTTATAATTATTACATGATATCAAAAATCTTTTTTGGGATAGTGGTAAATGGTTTGTTCTAAGGTAGAATGGTTAGTTGGATGATGGGTGAAGTGTCAAATGGTTATGATCCTGATATGGTAATCTTTGGCCACTAAGTTATGTTGCACAATCGAGATTAGGTACAATACCACTATTGCTAATAAATGATGATGAAGTGGGGCTAGATAGAATAAGTCTTAGTTGTTGATGCACTTGAGAATGGTCATGGGCTAATAATGAGTCATTAGTATAAGGTCATAACATGGGAATCCCTACTTGTTGGTTCACTTGTGTGTAGTCCCAAGTCAAGGAAAGATTTCCATGATAGTTTTATTGATTGGGTATGATTATCAATGGTCTTGTTTGATTGGTACTTGGTCTAGGATTAATGGAAATGGTGTTAATGTGACCTCCTAAAATATGGCATACAACTACATTGTAGTCATGTGTAACTACATGGTAGGTTTATTGGTTGTTACTATTTTGTCCATTATTTTGACATTTTTAGTTCTATTGAGTCTATTGGTTTAGCCTTGGTTGTTGATACTATTGTTGTTGATGTTACACCATATTCTATATTACTATTGTGGTTATTGTCATTATTGTTATTTATTGTTATGTTGAGGAAAAGGTTTTTGATAGATGTTAAGGCTCTAATTGGAGGTGAAATCTCCATAATCTAATGTGATCTCTCCATTTTCTAGCATATTCTAAATTACATAACTTATTTTCACACAACACTATAAATTATGGCCATTGAACCTATGAAAATTATATAATTATTCTATCATGTACCAGTCTAGCATGTCAACACCCTCATAAAATTGCTCTTTTAGAATAGGCCAACTAATCAAGTTAGTTGTTATGAGCTTGCAAAAGACTAATTATATGGGATCACCAAGGTCAATAAAATTAGATTAGTAGACATGTTTCTTCTTGGAGGAGGGTTTTGAAAATGCATAGGAATTTTTTGTATTTGTTGCATTTACTATGCTGGCGTAAGTTGTTACACTTATTACACATGTTATGGCTATTGAAAAGGTTGTTGGTTAGGAGTAAGCTAGAAAGGTGATTTAAGCTGAGTAGATGGTGATTACACCATTTGGACATGTCATGATTATATAACTCCATTACCTAAAACATTATTTTTATGATTTAATTGCTTGGGTCTATCATTGTTATTGGCCTATGCTGGTTGTGATGCTTGTGCTTGGACTAGATGTTGATTTTGGCCACTATTTTGGTTTTGATTCTAGCTATTATTCTAATTTGATGAGGTTAGTTTAAAGATCCATTTTTTAATAAGGTATACTTCAATTACTAAACCTTTGTCAATAATTTATTTGAACATATGTGCACACTACAACTCTAGATAATAAGATATCTCACTGTGTAGATTTTTATTAAACACAGTGACTAGTTATTTGTCTAGTATATTGTGGGTAAATCAACTTTCAAGGGCTCTTCATCATAAATATCTCATGAAACTTTCACTTGGTTTCTATTTTGATTGTGTTAAGTTTATTAATGAAATCTCATGCTCGAGATTATAAGAGAAGTGTTGCATGAATTTGTCCAAAAGATTGTCTAAATCAAAAACTAGATTCTTTGGTAACTTTAGGAACCATTCCAATGCTTATTCAGATAGAATTCTTGGAAACAACAATGATAAATATATGTTGTTATAGGCCACTAGTTGGCATGCGACAAATAATTCTATTATATGTGCTTTGGGGTCACCTTTCCCCTTGTATTTGTCAAACTTTGGTGGCTCATACCCTAGAGGAAATGGTATCTATAAGTACTCCATGTTGAAGGGATAAGAACACACATCATCCAATTTGAACCATTTAACTTGTTTCCCAATTTGGATGTTAGAAATTGCATCTATAATTTATTGTAGCTCTTGTTTGAGAAAAATTATGGGAACATTGGCTTGAAGTAATGGTTGAACAGTCACAAGTGGCTTACTTTTACTGAGGTATGATGGAGGTATTTTTTAGGTTGTGTTGGATTGGCTAGGAAATGGACCAAGAATACACTTGCACAAATTAGGATGCAATTATTGAATCTACACTTGTAGTTGTGTGATATTCTAGTTGATATTGGGTATCTAGGCTTGATATTAGGAATATTGAGGTTGGGATGGTAGGATGTGGCTATATTATGCCTATTGAGGTTGAATAGGGACATATTATCAACTATTCATACATGGCTCATTAAGAGGGGCTTATGGACCAAGGTCCTATCTCTAAAATTATGTAATATTTGGTATGAAAGGTAACTATTGCCTAATAGGTTCTTGAGGAACATTGGAACCTCTTTGTTTCATGAATCCTAGTTGGGAAGTAGACATATGTTGAAGATTCAACATCTATTGTTGACCAATATTTACATATTATTGGTTAGACAACATCTAGTTTTGGATTGGCATATTAGTCTATGATGAAAGAGACATGTTCACTATTACCTAATGGGGTGGAACATTAGTTTCCATTATTGAGGTGGCAAGAGTTTTTGCCTTTGCTACATGGGTTGATTGGCTAGTGCCTACTCTTTTGGAATATTACTCATCACCTATTGGGGAAGAGCAAGATTCATCACATTCTATTATGGTATGGCATTAGTGGCTAGATGGCTACTTAATCCTAGTTACTGGAAGCTAGAAGAAGTAACTAGTTGTGGATTAGTGATAGTTGTTTCAGGTTGGGAAGTAGAAACTCCTACTCCCTGAGTTTGTGAACCAATAATGGTGTTAGTTACAGGCACATTTTATTGTTGACTATTTTTTTTGTGCATTAACATCACTTTGGTTTAAATTGGACATTACTTACACATTGTCCACTTTAATTTGTTCACTATTATTTGTAAAAGAAGAAGACACTTCCTTGATGGTTATTGTATTGAACATGTTTTCAACCAATTTTTTTTTTATGTAAATAGGTATAAACCCTAATTTTATTGACTAGACAATTCCATTAAAACTCCCATTGAAGGAGCTATATCAATAAGAGACATGTTTAACATGGTCATCTGATTAAAGTTATGCACTAGGTCTCAATACATTTGGTATGTTATTTGAATTTGAATGAAGTGGTCCTCTATAAGGCATCTTTACATGATAAGCATATGCATATCTTGATAGGGTATAGATAGTATGGAATTAGGGTTACTAGAAGAGGCCTAATCATTTTGAAACTTTTCATGCCCTAACTCATAGTTTGATGGAAAATGTACCATAATAAGGTTGTTTCTATGTGTTTTCTAAAATTCTAAGTATAATAGCCAAATATTAGACCATTTATCCTTTATCTTTCTCTATGTAAATAGGCAAGCTAACCAAATAATTATCCAAAGGATCTTGATTCTATTCCCTTATTTGAGTGTTATATGGTGGATACGAATACATCTCCCACACAACATCATCTCCGCAAGGGTCTTGAGGAAAGTATTTTTATGTGCTAACATTTATGTATCCTAGATTGTACATAGTTTCACTATGTGTATAGTGAGCCATGGTCAAATCTATGACAAATGTTTCGTAACAAGATGGATTAGAGTTCTGCAAACTCTTGAAAACTATGTCTAAAAAGATAAAGGGTTCAAATGTGATCTAGCTTGGTTGAAGGTGGATCATAATCTCTAAAAATTTTGATGGAAAGATTTGGTAAAAATAGTATAACATCAAATGTCTAATGTTAAATATTTTACACAAACAAGGTCAAGTAAAATGAACTAAAAATAAGATGCCAAACTCTAATGTCTAAACATATTCTAAATAGGTCTATACTAGGAAAGGGAAATGTTATTAGGTCTTTTATCCAAACATGGATTCAAAATATAGGCTCAATTATGTTTTGATAGGACTTTTTGCCAAATGGCACCAAAATCTAGGCTTGAAACAAAGGTTGATGATGATTAATCTAACAAACTTGGAATAGTTTGGCAAATATTAGGTACTTTATTCTAGAAATAAACATTATCTAATTGGTGAAAAACACTAAAAAAAAGGCATTTTGAAGATGGATTGATTTTATTTAAAAAAACATAAATAATAAAGTTTCCAAAATTGAGTAATGGATTAACCTAAGTTACATAACCCAAAAGAGAAAGATTTGTGTATCAACCCCACAAATTAAGGCCTAAACAAAAATCAATCAATGTTTGAATCTAAACTTGGAAAATTTAATCAAAGACTCAACTCAGGTAAACTAGGGTTGTGATGACCAACAAGCTATGTGAATTTGAACAATGTGACTGATGTAGAGCATACACTAAGTTATCACACTAAACCTTATTTCTTAACCCACTCCCTTTGATAAAAGCTTCTTAGTTCAATTCCTCTTGTAATGGTTCTAGGTGCACCTTAAATATTTGAGGTTTCCAAAATATTTATCTTTTTTAAATATATTTCACCAACCTTTTCTTCTTATTCAATAACTCTCCAACACTTTCCAGACCTCAACTTCTACTTGTACACAACTTTGGATACACTCTACACACTCCTTGTAACCCTAGTTTTGGGATTTCTAGCTTTGTATGGATTTTTACCTTATCCAATTTGAAAATATACTCTTGATGCAGATACACATTTCCATTTATTAGTCTTTTTATCAATTTTTAAGTTCCAACTCAAACTTTAGAACACCTTTTAAGGCTTTTCTTTGGTCTAAATTAGGTCTATTAGGTCTCCTTCCTTATCTTAGACACTCAGTCATATTTATCAATATGGATACATTATTACATGTCCTAAAAACACTTTAATCTCTTAATATATATCACAACCTAGATACATACCAAATTTCATTAGATTTTGATAGTTAGAATTGCCTAAAACTTCCAAACCCTAGTTTAGGGTTTTCTTGTCTCAATCTCAGTCGAGGGTAATCAAAACTTGATTGACACTATTATAAGGTGTTTAATATATATATAAAATTCAATTTTGTATATTCATGACATATATCACAACTTCAATTCATTATTTAGTACTTATCTTTTCATTGTTATAGCTTTTCACAACAAAATATTCTTAATTGTGTCAAGAAAATGAGTCTACAAGTCACTGCTTCTATTAGAAGAATAACATGCATATTAATGGAATCCCAAGGTTAAAAATATATTTAAATAATATCACATAACTTAATTCAATATTTTCAAGTTCCAAAAGGTTGATTCAACATTCATCTTTTCCCTTAAAACAAACTCTTAGTTACCTTATATAGACTCTGTTATAGGAAATATGGTTTTCATTCAAGTTCCCCAACATATAATAGAGTCATTTTTTATTTGATTTTTCACTTTAAAAAAATAATACTCAACTTGTATATTTTTTGAAAACACAATGCACAGTTTAATCAATACCTCTTCATTCATAAAATTAAACAATCAATCTCAGTCACAGTGAGAGATCTTGGAAATAGAGGAGTTTTGGTTTATACAAACATCAAGATACTAAAAATATTTATTATTATTTATTTCAATTTATAAACTCAAATAATTTCCATAAATACTTCAATAACATAATAAACAATCATCAAATACCTTTTAATCCTCTATCTAGTAAGATACAGTCTATTAATTAAACAAAATACTCTAACAGGGTCTATTTTTGTAGATTCTTGAATAAGATCTCTTTTTTTCAATCCTTGGATTAAATCCCCACAAAAAAAAATACATTAGTCTTAAATCACACATTGAAACCAATCATCAACCTTATTCTTTCATCAATCAACATATGCAGTCAGCAATATATCCAAAGACCTCAAACATGGTCTGAATATATTTACTCAAAATAGGGGTTACAACATTAAAACTCCCCTTCATACAAGATGTTACATTTATTTATTTAACTAATCAAATGTAAGTTCCATATACCCTCTAAGAACTAACTCCAATATCCATATAAAGGTGCATAACTTAATCTTGGCCACTTTTCCTACATAGAAGTTTCTTACTTACATTGCATTTTTTTATTTTCACATAACATAAGGTGTCTTGAACCATGACAATAAAACCATGACATTTTATGAAACTTATATAATGAATAAACCCCTAGAAATTTTTTAAAAATCTTTATACCTTCATAAATACATATAAAATCATTAGAAGAGGCTAATCAAGATTCAAATTTTCAAATATTACTTTTGGCAAGAAAACCAATAATTCAAATTCTATGCAACTTAAGACTTATCTAGACTCCACCCAATGACAATTTATGACCTCTATAACCTATAAGACAACTAATAAACCAACTTAAGACAAAAATTGATCATCTTTTAGGTCCTTATAGGATGCCCATGCATCATACTACTAACCTAAAAAGAAATCTTGACATAGGTGTTTGGTGATGCACTTGGTGTATGATTCTATTTGCCTACAATGAACCTCCTCATATAAGGTGTCTAATTTAATTTACTTCTCATAGAGGTGAACATGTTATTGGGCCCAAAATTTAGGCCTTTTTTTCTTCATCTCTTTGAATAACATACCTGCACATAAAACAATATTGTTAAGCAAAAAATAGTTTCTACCTTCTTCTCCTTGCCTTGCAGGTGTATACCACTCTTCCTCATTTGTAATATAATTCATCTTCTCCTCATCTCCATAATCAACCAATCCTAAAATTATGTACTCTTATTTATTCATCCATGCTTTTTGTGATGCCCACTTCATTTCATGCACAACATCTTCTTGTTCTTTGCATGCCTCATACTTATGTACACTCTTGATTTATTGTTATTCATAAACACCATGATTTATCTCTAACTTCTACACATTTAAATGTTATATGATCACTTTTAAAATCTCATCTCTTGGATTTATCACTCCTTCTTGGTTATCTTGTTCATGGGAATTCTACATATTACCTAACTCTTTGACATTCTCTTCTTGTTTACAATTATCTTTCTACAACTTGAGTTTGTCAACCATTTTTCTTTGGTTTCATACCTATTTACTACATTTTCATCACAAATCAATTCATTAAAAATAAAATTTATAGCCTTCATGGCTCTCTCTTGGGATTCCTCATTATACATTTCAATCTCCATATTCTTCACTTGTTTAGTGTCTTTTCCAAACAACTACTTGTCCATCTTAGCTACAATCTCTATTACCATTCTATTATTTTCTTTTTGATATACTTGGTTTCCATGCTTGATTTGGATATCTTCTTTCTTGAGAACTCTCATAGGTGCTAGTTCTTCATTCTCTCTCATTTCCATCTTTTTGGACTCACAAATCTTCATGTCAACTAGCTCAAGACAACTTACCTTTTACTCCTCTCTTTGGTACTTTGATCAAACCCAAACTTTTAATGGCCTTGCTTCAACACTACATCATCATTATCCTCTCATCTCTTCTTTCTTCTTTACCCTTAAATGGAACAAGTATATGTATCTCCCCATGTTTCTTGATGGTGTAATTATTTGTTTGAATATCATGTATAACATGCCTATCAAACTTTCATGGTCTCCCTAATATCAAATGAAAAACATCTATGCACATGATATCACACAACACTCTATCTCTATATCCTCCTATGTTGAATTCAACCCAACTTTTCTCACTTACTAGGATTTGATGTCCCTTATAAACCCATGCAACCTTGTATGGTTGTGGATGTGGCATCCTCATCAAGCCTAAAATTTTCACCATCTCCAAAGATACTATATTTTTATTACTACCTCCATTAATCACCAAATTACAAACCTTACCTTGTGCTTTGTACCTAATTTTGAATAGGCTTCTCCTTTGGGTTAGTTATTTGAATTTATTTCTCTATTAAAATAAGATTCTCCTCATGAGTAAAGACTCATTATTTTCTTACATTCTCTCCTCATTCACCTTTCTTACACTCTATTGATACATACTTTTTCTCATACTCAATGGACACTCTGCTACTCTATGTCCTTCTCTATAGCATTGCCAACATTACCCTTGAAATATTTGTCATGGTCCATGTCTCATAATACCTTCATCACTTTCCAATATACCATTAAAAAAATTTCTAACCTACCATGCATGGTGTTGTACTCCCATGCCTTCTTTAAATGTTGCTACATGCACTTGTGGTCTCTCTTAAACCACCTCTTCATTTCCTCTTTCACTTGTCCTTAGATATAATGGATTTAATTGACCTTGATGCATATCATCTCCTTCATATTCATCTATCACTACTCTTTTTTCTCTCTCCATGATATCATCCTCATGACCAATAGATCAATCAATTGTGTCACTTGGTCCACCATTCACTTGACTAACTCATCATTCTTGTTAACTCTCTTCATGGAACACTGCCCTTGGTTCCCTATCTTTTACTTCAAAAACACATAACGTAAATATTTTACACAATCCTCTAGGAATATTTTACTATCCCTAATACTAAAATGATGTAGAGCATACACCAAGTTATCACACTAAACTTTTTTTCTTAATTCACTCCCTTTGATAAAAACTTCTTAGTTCAATTCATCTTGCAATAGTTCTAGGTTCACCTTATATATTGGAGGTTTCCAAAATCTTTATCTTTTTTACATATATGTAATCAACCTTTTCTTCTCAGTAAAAAACTCTCCAACACTTTCCAAACCTCAACTTCTGCATGTACACAACTTTGCATACACTTTACACACTCCTCGCAGCCCTATTTTTGGGTTTTCTAGCTTTTTATGTATTTTTACCTTCTCTAATTTGAAAATAGACTCTTTATGAATATAATTTTTTCCCTTTATTAGTCTTTTATCAATTTTCAAGTTCTAACTCAAACATTAGATCACCTTTTAATGTTTTTCTTTGGTCCAAATTAAGTATATTAGGTCTCTTTCCCTATCTTAGACACTCAATCATCATTATCAGTATGGATACATTATAACATGTCTTGAAAATACTTTAATCTCTTATCATATATCACAACCTAGATACATACCAAATTTCATTATATTTTGATAGTTAGAATTGCCTAAAACTTCCAAACCCTAGTTTAGGGTTTTCTTGTCTCAGTCTCAGTTAAGGTTAAAAAAGAATGATTTCCACTATTATAATGTGTTTCCAAGATATTTAAAAGTTTATTTGGTATATTCTTGACCTATTTCACAACTTCCATTCATTATTTAGTACTTATCTTTCCATTGTTATAGCTTTTCACATCAAAATATTCTTGACTATGTCAATAAAATGATAGTCTACAAGTCACTACTTATATTAGAAGAATAACATGCATAGTAATGGAATCACAAGGTTAAAAATATCTTGAAACCATATCACATAACTTAATTCAAGATGTTCAAGTTCTAAAAGGTTGATTCAACATTCACCTTTTCCCTTAAAATAAACTCTTAGTTACCTTATATAGATTCTGCTATAGGAAATGGGTTTTCATTCAATTTCCATAACATCCAATAGAGTATTTGTATTTTATTGAGTTTTCACATTAAACCAATAATACTCAACTTTTATATTTTTTGAAAGCATAATGTACAGTTGAATCACTACCTCTTCATTCATAAAAGTAAACACTCAATCTAAGTCACAATGAGAGATATATGAAATAGAGGGGTTTTTATTTATATAGACATCAAGATACTAAACATATTTCTTGTTATTTATTTAAACTTATAAAATAAAATAATTTATATAAATATTTTAATAACATAATAAATAATCATCAAATACCTTTTGATCCTCTCTCTAGCAAGATACAGTCTACTAATTAAACAAAATACTCTAACAGGATTTATTGATGTAGATTCTTGAATAAGATCTCTTTATTTCAATCATTGGATTAAATCCACACAAAAAAAACATCCATTAGTCTTCAAACACACATTAAAACCAATTATAAACCTTATTATTTTATCAATCAACATATGCAGTTAGTAATATATGCAAAAACCTCAAACAAGGTCTAAATATATTTATTCAAAATAGGGTTTACAACATTCAAACTCCCATTCATACAAGCTTGTCCATTATTTTATTTAAATACTCAAATGGAACTTTCATCTACTCTCTAAAAACTGACTCCTAGATCCCTATAAAGGTGCATAACTAAATCTTGGCCACTTTTCTTATGTAGAGGTTTCTTGCTTACATTGCATTTTTTTAATTTTTACATAACATAAGGTGTCTTAAACCATGACAATAGAACCATGACATTTTATGAACCTTATATAATGCCTAAACCCCTAAAAAAAATTACATCTTTCCACCTTCATAAATTCATATAAAATCCTAAGAAGAGGCTAATCAATATTCAAATTTTCAAATATTAATTTTGGTGGGAAAACCAATAATTCAAATTCTATGCAACCTAAGACTATCTAGACTCCACCTAATGATAATTATGACCTTTAAAACCTATAAGATAGATAATAAACCAACTTAAGACAAAAATTAATCATCTTTAGGTTCCTTATAGGATACCCCTACATCAATGACTGTGTTAAACTAAGATCCAATAAGGCTCAAATGATTGGTTTCAACTAATGATAATGAAGACACAAGACAAGACAAGTATTTTGAAACAATTAGGGAAGTGTAATAGCATTATCACTCCCAAAAGATGTGGAAATGGTTGTGTTTCAAAGAATTAAAAGGCACAAGACTTGGAATGATTTAGGTATCATAACATAACCTATCTTAATCAAGTGCCTAACTCAATATTTTTACACAAATTTTTGCTAAGTTAAGATCAAGGTGTCAAACAGATGGCATAATGCCTCCTCAAACAATGGAGTGATGTTAGAGACAAGACTAATTAAAGACATGGTTTAAACAAACATATTTAGTTTTAAAACACCAAACAATAAATTATAAAATACAACTAAGTATATCATCCTAAATCCTATCAAGGTGTGGCAAAGTGGGGTTGACTAAAACTAATTTATTTTCGATCATCTAGATTTATCCCATGTGTACACACTTTCATGTATGCACAAAAAATAAGTAGTCCATTAATTGAGTCTACATTGATTTCCTTGTGAAAAGTATTTTTTCATTTTCAAAACCACTACATCCATCACTTGCTCAGTGTAGTGCAATGTTCATAGTGATCATACATCCTGGGCTTAAACAACCATTAATACAAATGGTTTAACCACTCAAACCACCATTTTAGTGGGGTGATCCCAATTTGCATATCCCACATGAAGAGGGGTTAAAACATTACTAGGATATGAAGCCCCAATTCAATGTTTCCTTAAAGAACTTACGAGAGGTAATGACATCCCATAAATAAGCCAAGATGCATGGAAATAAATGAAAAGTAGAAAGACTTTATGATTGATTTTAGATCACCCAATACTATGTGAGTTTTGGGGAGAGCTTAGGAAATGTTATTTATATTCCTTGTACTAGGCATAAAAATTCAATTGAAAGACACTTTTTATCTTGTGAGTTCCATATAGGGGATAGGGGAAAGCATACACATGCTATCCTTTTTAAAAATAATAAAAAACAACAAATAATTTGAATTTAATTTGTGAATGATGTTTGATTTTTAAGCACCAAATTTGAATGTCGTCATTTGTTTGTTACTATTCCCCTTGGATTAAGTGTGAAAATGAAAAGGATTGCATAAAACCAAATGAAATAAAAACATCTAAGTTCATTTTAAGCCCAAATTTCAAATGTTTAAGATTTGTCTTAGGTTTGTTTTAAAGCACCAATTGGAAATTTTCAAGACTTAGTTTTCATTTTAAGCACTAAAAACAAAATGTTTTTAAGACTTAACCAATCCTATATTCCTTTTAATCACTAAAATACACATGTTTGAGATTAAACATGTTCATTTTAGACCCAAATTAAAATTTTCATGATTGGACTAGGTTATTTTTGGAACCAAAATTGAAATGTGTGATTAGTCAAAAAAATGAAATTTTATCCTCAAACCACTCCTTCAACCTGTAAATGTTAGATTATAACCCCCTACTTAGAAGCACTTTCTTGGTTGAGCAAATTATGTTTAAATTTTTACTCTCGGGTTTGGATTTAATTTGCCATAGTGACCATCAATGGTCTTAGATAATAATTGATGGTTTCAAGGAAATGATCACTAATTAGTTAAGGATAACCATTAGTGATTAATAAAAATCACCACTGATAGATAAAGACAATTAACGAAGACCTATGGACCTGAAGGCAAAACTATGAATGAGAAAAGATGTTAGGTTAGGATTGGTTAGTTCAAAGATCGAGAAAACTTGCATGGTAAAATCTAGAGAAGAGATTTATATGATATTGAAACTTACAAATACATAGATGAGATAATAAAAATAATCAAAATGCAAGATTTAGGTCTATTTCTCACCTACAACTTGATCATTAATGGTTAAATAGAATTGTTGGTTTTTGGGTAGAATCATTAGTGGTTAAGACCTAACCATCAGTGGATTCACCTGACCATCAGTGGTCACTGTGTAAACTAGAAAATTTAACAAAAATTAAATATGGCCAAAATACGGTTAGAAAATCAATTTTAGAGAGCTTTAAGCATCCAAATAAAGATTTAAATTTTTCATAATTATCTCCTTACTATGTGGGATGTGTTGGGTCCCATCGAGCATGTTATCTATGATTTAGGAATTTAACTCAAGAGAGGAGATTAGTATGGTATTAGTTCCAAAAATAATGAAATAAACACACTAAAAAAGCTAACATCTCTAGGCCTATATCATGGGGGGGAGCTTAGTCAACAAACCAAATGAAGACACAACTAAAATGCAAAGAAATAACAAACTTCCCTTACCATCCTTAATTACTCTAAAATTATGATTTCATTGGCTTGCTTAGATTGTGCTCAATAGGTATTCATCAATGGATCTTGGCTATCTCCATCTCCTCTTGGAACCATGTTCATTCTTGGCTTGGATTGGCTTGTCTTGGATTGGCTTAGAATTTTGGCATTATAACACTATATTTACATTCATGCCCAAATTCCTGCATAATAACTTTACTCTATCCAAGCTCTCAAAATGAAGAACATTAGGCTTGTTTTTATAGGCTTTGAAATCAACTTGGAATGGGTAAATTCCTAACCTTGGTTGGCTTAACTAACCCTAGTATGGTTAATAAGTGTCCAAAATCTCATGGTTAGCATGAATAGGTGTGCATTAAGATATTTTTCATTTGGATAACTCACAAAAGGTAATGATTTATTTTGGATATGCTCTTTAGGATATTTATTAAATATTCATTTTTTGTTAATTGATTTATTAGCTCATGAATTTAGTTAGGCTTTTATTAGGATTTGATGTTAGTTAACCCCTTTTTTGCATTTTGGACATTTGTTTGATTTTGATTAATTCAATGTGCATTTACCCAATTTAACTAATTTATGGGCCAATTTGATTTATTTACATGGTTAGGAAGCCAAATTTGAGACTATTATAAATTATTAGGTTAGATTCAGGTATGAAGCCATTGGTGTCCAATTTTAGGTGTCTACACACATGAGTTCATAAGTAGATTCCATGACACACCATGACATTCTTACAAGGCTCAAATACTTTCAATAGACATTTATGAGATCATGAGATTTTAGGCACAATAGAAAATATTAGATGGGTTCTCATGAAATTTTTGGTTATATGGGTTGGCATTTGTCCTAGGAGGCCAAATTGCCAACACTCCCACATAAGGAGATTTATAGGGAAAAAAGGCTACAAGGAAACTAGGGCTATTAAAGAATTAAGGAGAAAAATGAGTTCTTGGGAGTTATTCTAAGAACCAAAATGGTTTTCCTCATACCTGACAACATATTTGATGACCATTCATCTAGTTTTGATGAGTTGAAGAAGGTGCACTTGAGATTTAGGCCACTTGGACCAATTAAGGCATGAGAAATGGAGAGTTACAAGGCACCTATGCATATAACTAATGTAATGGTAGGTTAGAGGAGTTTCATAATGCATGGAATATGTTCAATGAGTTATTTTAGATATTTAAGGAGAATTCATGGTTGGAAGATCCATTTGTCACTCCTTTCATCCAAAGAAGTGCAGTTTTTAAGGATCTAGTCAAGGTGTTAAGCAAGTTTGTAACCCCCATGCCACTTGTAAGGTTGAAGTTTCTTTAGGAGTGAAACACATGGACTTAAAGTTATATTTGACTATTTCATAACTCCTTTTTTGGTTATAACTCTCATGGACACTTGTTTCTCATCTTATACCACACCTCTTTCTTTTCTCTCTCACATTCTTTATATGTTGAGCCACTTTTGGCTAAGTTCATATCCCCCACCTAGGTATGGCAAAGCCATACCCATTTTCTCTTCCTTTTATCAATAAAAAACTGATGTTTTACCTCATTATATTACTACATGTAGTGATCAATCTCTAAATGGTTTATCTCATCAAGTGTAGATGCATGACACTTTATTTGTGTCTTATTTATCTTACCTCATGTGGTTGTTTCTCTATTGTAGGTTATATTTGGTGTCATCAAGGGAATATTGTGGTTTTTAAAGTGGAATTAGTCTTCCCTCTCAAAATTACAATGTCTTACCCTTCTAAAAACATTTATGCAATCATTTCAATCTAGGATGTGTGTATGTTCATGTTATCTTGTAGGTCTTAGTACATTGTACAATATGTGGTAGTGGTTAACAAAGTTTGGTACATTATCACTGTAGTTAGGTTTATTTAAGTTCTTTATCCCCATTTTAAAATAAATAAATTATTGAAAATGATCCTAAGTGTTTCATTAATGGAGCTAACCCTTCAATCTAGAGGTTTACCCCTATTATAGACAACCTATATGTCTAGGGGTAATCTCATGTTTCACCAAATTGGAGAAGTCTAAACAACCTTCTCCTAGGGTGAATTTTTTTGTGATAATAGTTTTGGAATGCCTGGTGGGACTTAAGGTCTAAAAGAGTGGAAGGATTTTTGGTGTGTTATTCTACCTATTAGTGTTTGGAGGCATTCAATCAAACACCAAAGGTGACTCTGAATGTAATCAACTGGTTATAATCAACCCAAGTACTTATTTTAAAAATAATTTTCTAAATATATTATGTTTCATTTGACTAATGAAGTTTTAATGGATGGATATGATTAAATCTTCTAATATACACCTCCCTATTAGCCTTTTCATGACCCCAATTTTGTGTCTCAATAGCCCTATTAAGATTATTGTCTATCTTATGAGTCATGATAGTCCTATAGTAATTATACTTCCCATTTATATGACCATGATATTTTTGAGTAGCCTTACCAAGAATTTAATTAGTCATACTCCTCTTATCTTACTTCAATTATATCTCAACATTATGTTTCCCCTACCATATCCTTATTAGCAATCAAGTCAAATATGTTAAAATTAGAAGAGATGATGAGAAATTGGGATAGAGAGATTTATGTGATCCCTTTTCATCTTATAGAGAAGATGATAAATTTATTTCAAATGTTAATGGATAAGTGAATGCCAGTTAGATAGGAAACCCAATATGTTATGAGTGATGAGTTGAGTGAAATGAGAATATTTATCCAATGGTAGATAGATAGATTAGAGAGGTGGGAGAATCAAGAGATACAATATAAATAATCCCAATCATCATCTCCTATCGTTAGTCCCCCTCATTTGACTCTAAGTCCTACTCAAAACACACCTATTATCCCTAAAGAAAACAAGATATCTTCAACTTATAGGCCTTCTTGGACTATGATTCTTTACTATACCATGCCAACTCTTGTGGAATAATCTGAATGTATGCAAGTCTCTCCATCCCCTCTTCAAGAACTCTCTTGTATTCCATATAATTTTTCTTGTGACCATTATACTCATTAAACCATTCACTATCCTAAAGAGGAGCCTCCAAGAGAGCCAATCCAATCCTTAAAATAGCCTAATAGCTTCAAAGTTCTAACTTGAAACTAAGTAGTGAAGTCTTAGGGAAATAAAGATGAAGCAAGTGAAGATCAAGAAGTTGATGTCAATAAAGAAGACCTTGTGTTTGTTCAAGCCTCATTACCCTCTCCCTAAGAACCTATAGTTGTTCCCTCATGGAAGTCAATTCAAAATAACATTCAATACAATAAGAAATTCCTAGTTGAGAAGTTGTATGATCAAGTTACAGTTGACAATGAACTTCAATAAGACCATGAGAAGGATAAGGTGGTTGTTGAAGATAATGGATCACCTATGGCAAAGCTAAACCTTCTCTCTCTCTTTGATAATTATTTAAAGAGTCTTCCATTTATAAGACCCCAAATTTTTAGAGTACTTCCTCCATTCCCACTCCCATTCATGAAACATCCACCACACTTCATACTCCCTCTCCAACCCATGAACTTGTTCACCACCCTTCTACCTCATCCCTTCTTAAATGAGAATCCTTCTTATGGGAGATAAATGAAGAAGATCATGCAAAATTCATAGCTGATCAAGAAGATGGCTCAATTTTATATGATGAAGATTTCACTATAGGGACTCCCCTTAGTGAATACAAGCACAAGTAAACCTTCTTGAGTGAATAAAGATAAGATCTAGATGAGGTTAAATTTGATGGTCATATATGGAAGAAAAGATGTTTGAGGAGAATATCACATCAACTAAGTTAGTTGGATCTCATAGACATGATCAAGAGATTAAATTTGAAAAAACAATAGAATAAGAATTTATTGATGACTCCATGAAACAAGATGACTTATGGAAAATATTCAATGAGATATGTGGTGAATTTGAGGCCCTTAAAAAACCTACACTTCATGATGTTCAAGTTGAAGACATTGTTGAAGATGCATTTTCACTTGAATTATAACATGATAGCTTCAAAAGTACCAATATTTTTGAATTGGAAGCCAACCTTGAAGTTTAAAACTCTTCAAGTAAACAAGTTAAAGTTGATCAAGTACACAATAAGCAATAAAATGAGTTTGAAGAAGTTGTGGTTCTTAAAGAGAAAGAAGACACAGATGATTGGTAGTAGCATATTGAACTTCTCCAAGAAGTTGAAGGCCTTTGAAAGGTTTAAGATTATATCCATAAGGAGATCAAACAAGATATATTCATAAAATAAAATGATGAATATGGGATAAGTATGTAATGTTTCTTGTAGAGCCTAAAAAACTTGTAGGTGATAAGACATCTAGTATTATTCAAAATACTGAGGATGTTAAAGAAACATTCTTTGGTGAAGAATTATTGGAAAAGGTTTTAGATAAGGATTATTATGAGAAGATTTAAATTCTTGAGTCAAAATAAGAATTCACCTTCATAGGTGATATGTTTGTAATTGTTGTTGTTGCATTGGAGGTCATGCCAAGAAGATTGGAAAGTATTAAGGAGTTGAAGACATCAAGAGCAAGGCTCAAGAGGAAAATTTCTTCATGCCTCTCTTCATCTAAGTTAAAAAAACATATTAAAAAATTCCATTTTGAACTATGAGGAAGAAGAAAATTTCATGTCAGTTGTATATAGTTAGTTTACTTCTTTGTTCTTGTTATGTTCCTTGAGTGCTTGATAGCACATGTGTGTGTCTTTTCTTATTTTGTATCTTTTTTTTTATTTTGTGTGTTTTGGAGGTTAAACTAGTTTCTTGGTCAATTTTAAATGTCTGATCTTGTTGTCTCAAAGTGAAATTGACTCCATAGCCCAATGGACATGCAAAGCTATTGGTCCTATTCGCATTATAGGAATGCTACCCCTGTGAATCACCAAATTATGACCAAATTTTGACCCTAAGTCAAAATAGGTGAAGCTATATAAATTCAAACTTTTATATGGTTATTATATGGCATTTTCATGTTCTAAAATGGTCTTAAAGAGTCTCATGTGGTCATATGTGTCCTTGTCTAGCTTTGTCTAAGTTTTGGTCTTATGTTCACTTGTTTAGTCATATGATCAAGTACAATGTCTTATATAGTCAAAATTGTGCAAATGCCTAATATAGTTGATGGTCATTACAAAAGGTTATTTTTATGTCATTTGTATCATATCATCATGCTCTAACCTTTGTTTGACTCCTATATGCAAAAAATCACATTTTTACCACCTTTTGGCCCATTTGGAAGGGTTGGATGTAGCACTCTAAAAATATAACATTTAAATAAGGATAAAAATTTCATTAGTGTCATATATAGGTCATATAATGTTCAATTTTATTTATGTACTAACAAACTTGCAGGTTTAACCTTTCAATTTGGAAAAATGACACTTTTCAAGCACTTTTGGGAACTTGTACAGCCTTAGAGGATCAGTTGTCAATTATAAATGGTTCTTAAGTGTCTCTTTAGATTCCTCACATAATTTACTATATTTTTAAAAAATTTAAAGTCGAACTGATAATACAAACACCTTTTCTCCTCCATCATTGCCTTTACAAACTTAAAATGGCAAAATTGAAGTGGATGGTATAGCTAGGAGAGAGAGAGTTAGAAGCTAAAATTTTGGAAATTATTACGGGTCTTAATTATATTCAAATTATTTTCATTTTTTTCATAATTATTACCTATTTTTTATGAAGAATTTCTAAGAGTGATAGTAGGTCATTATGGCCTATTCATTTGAGAGGGGTCTATTCTTGTACCTATTTATCTAGCTCAGAAATAAATGGAGAGGAATTATTTTTAGGGTAGTTTTTATAGGTCTTTAGATAATTTTCATGTTTTTTTTATTATTTTAATAATCTCCATGAATTAATTTCACTTGAGGGAATAAGGTATTGGTATACAAGTTATTTTAGACAATTTATCTACAAGTTCATATTTCCTCTTCATAGTGATCATTATCAAGGGTATCTAATGCTTAATTTATTATGGAAGAACCATAATTTTCATGAAATTAATGTTATAATTGTCTATATTTTTCTTCTTGTCCATACTCATCTTATGTGTTTGGTCTTTGGAACATAGTTTATGTTTAAATAGTCAGATGAGGGTTTGAATGCCAAATTAGTTCAAATACTAGTAATCCATCATGATATAATATTATAATATATAATTTTCATGATTGGAAACATGAAAGAGTTAAGATGATAGTCTAACACACCCTCCAAGGAGAAGTCATGAGTTTTTCTTCAATTCATAATCCTGTACAGACAATAGAGTGTTTAGAAGGTACCCAGTGTTCATAAAAGGACATAAAACACTTTTCCATGCATTATATAATCTTTTTCCTCATTTCCACTATCAAATTGAATGATCTCACTAGTTTTTCTAATATAACACACATAACATGTACTTGACTGTACCTATAGTTTGTCTAGTGGCTTGAAGGTGAGTTGAATTTGATATAAGGTGGATTGATGCTTGATCTTAAGATTTGGAGATTGATAGGGAATGCCAATGGGAGTGTGAATCAGCTGATAGGATTTCATAAGGCTAATAACTTAGGATATGTCTTGATGTATACCTAAACAATCTATAGTAACCTATAGGCCCTGGGCCTATAGGTCCTCATTTAGACTAATATCAACATTTAATATATACAAAGGCAATCTCAAGTATGAAAACTTGACTAAAATGCAAATGAAAATAAATTTATAAACCCTTCAGGAACATCTAAGTTAGTAATACAATCAAGGGAGTCAAGTAAAAACTAAATACATAATCTACCTAATCACCTATAGGATTGTATGATACTATGTATAGTGAAGCAAGTAAAGGGTGATTTAAAAACACTCCTAAAGTGTTGATAGATCATATATATATATATATATATATATATATATATATATATATATATATATATAATGGAGTTAAACTCTTTGTTTTGGATCATTCAAGCATCATGATGGAGAGAGAACTCAGTTTCAAACCCCTAATGCACAATCTTGATATCCTCATGGATACACCTATAGGTCTATACATATCAATTAAGTATGTTGAAGATGAGAATGTACTATCATAAGCTTGTGTAGGAAATTTAAATAATGATAATAGGTTTCAAGTGATATTATAATTTTTAGAGGTTCACAAACTCAAGAATGTATAAACAAGCAATACCTATAGCCTACTCCAAGAACAGGCTAGTGTTAAGCATAAAAGTGTAGTAAAGAGAAAGGGTAGAGTGGGTATGTAAAAGGTGTTTGAAAATTAATTTAAATACTACATCCAGATTCAAATGTAACTAAAATGGATAATGGTGTTGAAATAAAATTATAAAACTCTAAATAAACCCCAACACACAATCAATAACCCTAAAAGAAAGATAAAGGCTTGCTAGTGTAATAAACTAACTATTTACCTTAAGCTTGAAACAATAAAATAGTGATTGAAAGGATTTTGAGCCTATTTGAAAACTCAAATATGTCTATAAACTATGGATAGGTTCAATGGTGATAAGGAGAGACTTGGACACATGAAAACATAGATTTGACCTCTCTCAAAACATCTATAAGCTTGGTTTTGGGCCAACTCAGTTTCAAACCTAAAGGAGAATGACACGATTGTTTGGAAGAATCATGAGTCTATTATAGACTCAAATAAACATTCATGAAATTTGAGGGATATTTATTTGAATATTATTATTATAGAGACAAATATCATAGTCAAGACCCTAAGTGCACACACACAGGTGGTTAATCAGGCAGTTGGTCTAAAATCAAGCCTGAGTAATGAGATAAAGGTTTGAAAGATAATTAGATCCTAATCCAAGACTTTAAATAGGTTTATGGGTCATTTATATATATTAATTTGATAATTATTAGGTCTTAAAGTACAAAAACATATTCAAGTGACCTTCACATAGTCACCTACATGCTATAAGAGCTCAACTAGTCTTGGGCCTGAGTAAGGAAACAAAGAGTATATAAAGAGATCTAAATCCTAAATATGATATTCCAAAGTTCATAAATTATTTTTGAAACCAAAATGAACTAAGGGAGTTATTGGTTTCAATTTAAACTCTCCACACAGTTAATACTCTAAATAGGCCTACTTACTTTTTAAGATGAGTTTTTTGCTTGGATTAGAGAATGAGGATTGTGAATAGGTCTGAGATGGAGAAATGGAATTTTAAAAATTTATATAGAAACATGGATATCATATAATCCATATACCTAAGTTTAATAATAATAAAATTATCAAAACTCATTCGAAGTCTAAAACCCTACAGTCATTAACAGACCTAATCCAACTAGTTTTGAGAAATTATTGTTTTGAAGGCTCTATAAGCATGATCAAGGTTTGAAATTTGGTATAAGGTGAATATAAATATATTAATAATATAATATTCTTATCTTGACCTTTAAATAACAAGGAGAGTTATCAAATACCTATATCTTCTACTTCATTTAAATATCAACTTAAGGACATAAACATGACAGGATGACATCACTGTATGTGCACACTTAATCCTCTAATTTAAAATTTTATTGATTGTAATATAAGATGATATAAATTATATAAGGAGTGAAATACTAAATTTAAAACTCATAGAAAATAATGAATCAAAAAATTACACTATTTTATATTTGGAAGCTTCCTTAAAACACTCACATACTAAACTAAAAATTACACAACTACAAATTAAACACTCGACGTAAAAATGAAATAAGTAAGTTTATTAGATAATAGATTAATCAAATTATCACTACAAGACTTATAAATGGGGTCATTCCTCCTTCTAACTTGAGTTTCAATCCTTCCTCTTAAAATAATATAATTGACTCAAAAATAATTTCTCATATTAATCAAATGTAGCAAGGAATTACTACAGGGAAATTACAACAATAGTTATCTTAAAAAATATGATTTTGATCTATTCATATAATTTATCTCTACTAATTTCTCAACCATTTTTCTACACACACACATAACAGGGGAGACTATCTTATATAAAATAAAATACATTTCAAATTAAGAAACATTCAGTTGTAGGATAACAAAAACTAGTTCCTTCTGCTAAGGTTGATATTCATATGGAACTTACGATGTTGATTTAGGATAATCTAATTTGTTTATCCTTAAATAAATTTCTTAAATACATTCCATGAATGTTTTTATAACAATTCCTATGAGTCAGTTGATTTAGGAATCAAATTTTGTTTGCTCGCAACTTCGATCATGTAGCGGATGTAAGATGTTTTCTCAAGATGAATTTATTTTGTTGTAGGATAGACCATGAAATTTTCCTTTGAATGTACCTATTTATTCAAAACACATTTTAAACACATTATAAATAAAATCATCCTATAGTAAAAGATAAATATTATATACTTGACTTTCAAGACAAAAGTCTAACTATTAAAAGATACATGATAACATAATGCTATCTTTAAAACATGGTTGTCTTATAATAAAAACTTATGGGAAATGGTTGAAAAACATGGTAAGAAAAAATGGTGAATATGAAAAATGAGGACAAAAATTATGATAATTCTGGGGCTCATCACACCCCCCAACTTAATACTTTGCTTATCCTTGAGCAACAAACTTGATCATCACAAACTCATAGATAGATCTGCAATCTATAGGATTAATGACAACACTAGATATATGAATATAAAATATTTGCCTTTATTCATAAAGCTACCAGTTTCCAACTTCTTTAGATACATATAATAGATTCTTGTCCTACCAATCTGGTATGGGGTACCAAAATAAAGAAGGCTAGAATCTTATACTCAATAATTATGTTCTTAGTTCCCCTACAATCAAAATGTACCTTGTTAATCTATCAAATGTTGATTTTAAATTAAAAGGAGAGTATGGGTCCATCCTCTTCAACTCAGGGATGAGCTCATTCCATCTCTCTGAGTAGGATTCTCATGAGATGGCCCATTAGAAGTTCTTAATCCCAAATATAAATCTTGAGCTTCATCACTATTTTTATCAAACCAAGCCCTTACTTATTTTCTTAGCATAATGTTATCCCATTATAACAACACAAATTATGGTGTTCTTGATTCTCTTCTAATAATAAAATGACTTTATTTTTTTATTTTTCATGTATTCTATCATCTCATGACCTTTCCTATGCTCATTCAAAAGATATGCTAAAAATGACTTTAAAAGGACATATCCAACATACAAGTTGGGATTCCATTCTATATCATATCGCACAACATAGTTATAAAGATATAATTCACAAAATTATGCTTGTTATTCTTGTGAGCTTGCTTTGTATAATTAAAAAAAATATAGGGTCTAGTACTTCACATGGAAAATCATAATAAATTCACATGAACTTAAATTTATGCCACTATTCTTCAAGGTAAGCTAAATACACCCTTATAAGAGGCCTATAGTCAAGGATTGCCTAAATGAGATTAGCCAAATATTCAATTTTGAGTTTTAGTATGGAGATCCTTTCTTCTTTGATTATAACTTCTTCCCTCAATTTCTTGTTTTCTTTTGTCAATATTATAAATATTTTAGACCAATTATCTATATGTTTCATCATTATAGAAGACATAGTAGATGAAGAACTATACCTAATTATTTGGTCAATTGTGTGTCATGCCTATTATTTTCCTACTATAGGAGGGTGTGAAATAAAAACTTCAAGATAGATATCTATTGAAGGTTGCATCTAAGAAGTTACTATAGTAAGTGCATCTAGTCCATTTTTTGATTGGTCCTATATTTTTTTCTTTAGTTGTTCAATTTATTACAAAGTTTGTTCTCACGTAGGAAATTATTTTTTATTGTCATAGAGGCTTGATTCAATTGTTCTATCTCCATGTGTCTCTACACTTTTTCTTCCTGTAAAAATTCAAGGTTTTGTATTGCTTTATTTGTTTCCTCATAACTGTGTACATTACCTTCTTAAGAACATTCTTCTTCTCAAAGATATTCCTCTTCCTTATTAGTTTCCATTTCATCAAAATTGTATGCTTCAGGTGCCTCATCATTGTTAGTAGCCAAGATGTTATTTTTTTCTTCTTCTTATTCATCATTGATTTATATAATATATTTCTTAGTTATTGGCCTCCTTCTCATATTTCCTCTTAGTCTATGGGACCTTCAAGGACTAGATGTAACCTTTGCCTTTTTAGGGGCCTTGGTTAAAGGTGGAAGTTATTCTTTAGATGCCTCATATTTAGATTGGAGGATCAATTTCCTCCTCCTTCTAGTCTCCTTGCATGTTGAAGATTCCTCCATAAGGCTCATCTTTGCTTCACATTCTTTTGTGGTTGTAATAAGGTCCTCTTCTATAGGTTCTTATGTAGCTATAATAAGGTCCTCTTCTGTAGGTTCTTGTGTAGTTATAGCAATGTCTTCTTTTGTAGGTTATTGTGTAGTTATAGGAAGGCCCTCTTCTACTTCCATATATTCCTCTACCTCTATTTATTCTTCTACCTTTACCTCCTCTTCTTCTTCTTCATCATTGTCACTTTCTACATTTCTAGGAATTTGAAGAAAATATTCCTAATTCACATTGGGCCTATTCCTATACAAGCAATCTTATACAATTAATTGAATTAATAAATGATGAGAGAGGACTCTAAGGTTACCTTTTTGGAATGCATTTTCCATTCTTGTGAGAATATTAAGTAGGAAATTGGGAATGTTTATTTTGATACCATGTCGTATGTGGTTCATAAATTTGAAATGAACTCGATGTATCATGGAGTATCTTCCTTTATAGGTAAATTATTTGAAGATAAATATGGATACTCTTTCCCATCTTCTTAGTCATGACAAATGTACAATTATTTTCTTTGAAGTCTTCAATATTTCATCCTCTCTAATTAACTTCTACCTTTTTGCTTCTGCATCAAACTTTTCCTACCATAATTCTTGTATTCAAGGTAATTTAATTACCCTACTGATGATAGTTTTGGTTAATTTTATCTCCATTTATTTGACTATTTCCAAATTATTATACAATGATATGGAATAATCCTCTACAACCCCTTGGTCAAGATCATTTATCCTCTTAAAATATTGATCCCAATATACATTCTAAAATAGGACCAAAATTTTTGGGTCACTAGTTAGGGGAGAGATGTCGAGTGGTTCATGTTTGATCAAGTCACTTCCCATGTTATAAGATAAGATTTTAGTTGCAAGTTTTGTGTTCTTACATCAAGGATTCAATAGCTTAGGAAGGAATGTTTGAGATTATAATTGATTTTTGGAAGAGAGATAATAGGTTTAGATAATATAAAATCCCCATACTAAAATTGGTTGCTTGTCCTCAAAGGACATAGTTGGCATGCATGAAAGGCTTGTGGAAATGACTAGAGGTGATGGTGGTAGCATTTAATGGTCATGTAATTTAGGTGAGTAAGAATATTTTCTTGGGATGGAACAAGAAAGTAGTTATATAAAAGTTTCTTAATAGCATTAAGAACCATAATATAGAGAATAATTAAAACTTATGTAATGAAATAAGTACAAATAGTTACCTTAGTACTTAAGAGTACCTTTCCATTAATGTAGAGTAATGAGTTGCAGTGGTGGATGTGAGGTTTACTACACATGAATCGATCATTGGTTAGAAGCAAGAGTGATTTATACAACATTTGAGATGATCTTTAGGAATGCAATGTATGATGAAGTGATAAAAATTCATCCTGTAGCGAGAAAAATGGTTCTTGTGATAACAAGAACTATCTTGTGGTAACAAAAATTATCCTATAGCAACAAGAATTTTATCCTATAACAAAAGGAAAGTGATTTTCCAATCCTAAAGAATGAATCTACAAGCAAAAATATGGAAATAAAAGTTTATTTTTGTGGATTTTGATGTTATTATTATTATTATTTTAACAAATATTGATCAGCCAGTGGCCTAGTTTTTTTATTAAATAGCCGTCAGCAACGCCTGAAGGTTTTCATTGTTGAATTTTATGATTTTCTTTTTATATTTTTTGGTCCCAACTCAAATGGAATTAGAAAAGTCTAGGATTTAGGATTTTATTTATCCTAAATCAATCCATTATGAATGGCTTATTCTTAGCTATAGGAGGCTTATTTTTCTTAGAAAATATTGAAAAATGGTTGACATAAATACCCTTCAACTATAGGAATAGGTTGGCCTGATTCATGAAGAAGAGATAGAGGTTGGTATTCAAGAATATGGTGAGTAAAATTATCCTTTAAAAAAAAAAATTTGTATAGCTTGAGCTTATGGCCATTAAAAAGTAGGAAAAACCAAATAGAGCCAATGGTCATGAGCTTTACAACTTCATTATCAAAAAAATTCTTGATCTCATAAGACCCAAGCAATCTAGACTAAAGCTTTCCCTTATGATATTTATATTTGGAGTTAAAGAAGAGTGCCTAATTTATAGGTTAGAAGTTATTAGTCTTGATGTTCTTGTCATACCACCACTCATTATCTCTACACTATTTTAGTGTGATGAAGTGCTTCATTTCTAAATTCATAAAGTGCATTTAGTTACATGATCCTATCTTGTTGAGCTTGGGATAGCTCCAAACCCAAGTCAAGTGTTGTCCTTAATGTTTTATGCTCAAACTCAATAAGAAAAATAAGCTTCTTACCATAAACTAGTTCATAAGGAGTGAAACCAGATGTGGTTTTCTAAGAGATATTGTAAGCCCAAACTACTTATAAAAGATGAGTTGACCTATATTTTCTATGCAAGATAATAGTCTTAATTATTATATTTTCCAATTATCTATTTATAACTTCCACCTAATCATTCAATTAAGGATGGTAAGGGGTGGAATTTTTGTGTCTAATTTCATATTCTTTTACCAAGGTAGTTGTGATATTTGATGTGAACTATGGTCTTTAGTCTGTGACTAGTTCTCTTGGCACTCCATAGTGGGTAAATATTTCTTCATATAAGAACTCAACCAATTTATCATCTTAGGCATGGGTTAAAGCCTTGACCTCATCCCATTTTATGACATAATCAATTCATACCATTATGTATTCCTTGTTATTGGATTAAGGATATATGGGGCCCACAAAATCAAATCCCCACTTTTTAAATGGTTCTAAATCTAGTTGTGGTTATAATGGCATTTCATCAGAGTGGGTGGGTTTCCCCATATGCTAACATTGATCACATCTATAGGTATACACCATGGCATCCTTATGTAAGAAAGTATAATAGTATATGATAGTAAGTATTTTCATAGAAATCCATTTTATAATAAAATGACCCCTAGGGTTCATCATGGTAGGCTCTAAGAATGGCATAGCCTTCATCTTCTCAGATACACCTTCACATAACTAAATCTGGTCCAATAACAAAAGATATCTTACAATCTAAGAATAATGTATGCTCTTTTGGATCAGATGTTGTTTTTCTCTTGGTGAGAAATGTTGTGGTAGTGATCCTACAACAAGATAGTTAGTAATGTTTATGAACCAAGGAGATTGAATAGTTAATGCAAATAAATACTCATCATGAAATGAATCATCAATAATAGGACTTTTTTCATTATTTTGTAGTCAAGATAAAAAAATTGTACTACATTATCCTTACTTGGTCTATCTACAATGGTAATGTTAAATTCTTTCAATAAAATTAGCCATCTAATTATTCTACCTATTATATCAGGTTTGTTCATCAAACACTATATTGTTACATGATCCATGTGTATGAATACTTGATAACTTATAATGTAGTGTTAAAATTTGTTGATGGCATAGACAATTACAAGAAATTCCTTCTCTATTAAAATGTAATTGAGCTTAGCCCCTTGAAGATTCTTGTTGATAAAATAGATTACATAGCTCAAATATTCATCTTTTTAGCCAAGGAAAAATCCTAAGGTAGTGTCAGATGCATCTATGTGAATGTGAAAAGGTTTCTTCCAATCTGGCCCTCTCAGAATAGGATTTGTTATGAGAAAGTCCTTTAGTTTCTAAAAGGTAGTTTGATAATCATTAGTCCAAGTAAATTCAACATATTTAGTAAGGAATCCAAACAATGGGGTAGTAATTTTATTAAAATCCTTGATGAATCATCTATAATAACTAGCATGTCCTAAAAAACTTATAACATATTTCTATTTCTTCAGTGTGGGTATATCCTTAATGATTATTATCTTTGCTAGATCAAGTTGAATTCTAACATGGGAGGTGTGATGTCCTAACACAATCCTTTTAGTTATAATCATATAAAAATTTTCATTTCTCAAAGATAATTGGTGGTCTTGGTAGTGTTGAAGAACTTTCTCTAGGTTGGTAAGAGCTTCTTCAAATGTCTGCCCATAGATAGTGAAATCACCCATGTAGATTTCAACACAATCATCGAAAAGATCATAAAATATGCTCAAAATGGCCATTAAAAAAGTGGTTGGGGCATTACAAGGACCAAATGGTAACACAACATATACATAGGTTCCCTATGGGCAAGTAAAATTGGTTTTATCTTGGTCTTGTGGAGCTATTTGTATTTGATTATAGCCACTATATCCATCTAGGAGAGGAAAATATTTTTTCTTGCTAATATATCTAACACTTGATCAATAAATTGTAGGAGAAAGTGGTCCTTCTTGGTATTAGAATTCAAATCTTAGTAGTCAACATAAATACACCATTTTACCCCTTTTTTAGGTACAATAACCAAGGGAGAGACCCACTATCTATTTGAAATAGGGTAAACAAATCCTACATCTAAGAGTTTTTATAACTCAATTTTGACAATATCTTTGACTAAATGATTCATTCATCTTTAGGGTTGGAAAATAGGCTTGCATTAATATTTAATGTAGATGTGATGTGTGCATAAATATGAGGGTATTCCTGTCATGTCATGGTAGTCCTAGGCAAATGCTACTGTGTATTTTCTCAGCATTATAAGTAACTAGATTTATTGTTAGGATGTTAAAGAGGTGTTTATGTTGATAGGTTTATTTGGTAGATTTTCTACTTGTTTTGTTAAATAAATCATGGTTTCCATGTTGGAAATTAAAGGAGAATAGCCACATTGATGGGGAAGTAACTAATGAAATGTCTAAATGTCCCTTGTAGTTTTAGCAAGGTCATTTTTAGGAAAATTATTCTAAAGTGGGCAGAGTCTACATTTTAACATGTTTATGACTATAGGATCTTGCCTATAAGTGTTTTGTAGGTTACCAAAAAGGATAGTGTCTTCTTCTTATGCCTACAAAGTTGGGCTCTGATCAATTATACACAATTTTTTTAAAGAGATAGCTTACTCAAAGTCATCAATCTAAGGAGTTAGTCCATAATTCTAGGAAGGATTGGCTAGTAGATAAAGAACCAATTTATTGGTTTCATTTTCATTAGAGATTAACATTTCCCCCAACTTATAGCTAATAAAATCATTAGGTATGGCCAACCATGGGTAGCCAAGGATGAGATGATAACCTCCTAAGTTAATTTTTAGATATAGGATCATAAAGTTTTTTAAATATTACCAAGAATCCATAGTAATGACTAGGTCTTCCACAATCCTTTCAGGCTTAACAATTGACATGTTAGACATATATAAGATGGTGGGTGTTGGATGGAGAGTTGTAGGTTTTAGTTTCCACATAGTCTCCATGATCATCACATTAATAGATGTTCCCAATTCAATTAAGGTATTGGATATGGGTTGGTATTGGATACTAAAATTGACTATAGGACTTCCAGGATCAAATTATTTTGGGGCAACTATGTTTCCCAACATAATTTTTGCTAGTTGGCCAATAACTTGGACTATTTTAGGATCTTTCTTCTTTCTTCCTATTTTTTCAAACATAGCTCTCTAGTAGCCTTATTATTGATAGGAACATATTTTATTTCATGAAAGAGTGGAATTTTTATGAACACATTCTTTAGTTTTCATAAGATATCAAATTTAGGTTCTGGTTCAAGATGTGAGATGCTAAATCTTTCTAAAAAAAGAGGATTGCCAGGTTCTTTTTAGTTTTTTTATGGAATCAGCTCAGGAGTGGCCATGGGTGGTTTTGGATTAGTATGGATTTGATTAGGGTCTTCAAAATTTTATTTGATTATGGGTGAGGTGGGTTATGGAAGAACACATCTTGAGTGAAAATGGACTTGATTGATATTTAAGGTATATGTTGGATATTGCATTATTTCAATGGATTGTGTTGGTTGAACCAACTTATTGGTACATTTTGGGATGGGTTGGGTATGTAATTGAGTGGGTATAATAGTATTTTAAGTGTTTAACATTAAGGTTAGTTATTTTGGTTATTTTATTTTTTGAGGAAATCTTTGATTACCTCTCCATAGTTGTTGCCATGGGTTAGAGGGGAAGATCCATTATTGGTTTTAAAATTTCCCAAATTGAGGTTATTACCCATTATGTTGCATCCATAACTAATTATGGGGTACTTTCCAATTTTTTTGGGAATAATTTTGATTGGTTATATTTTTCAAAGAACTATATTGAGGATATTTGAGAATTAAGAATTTGCAAATATAGATTTTGATGGCATGCCTAGAATTAATGACCTTTATAGCCATAGTCTCATTTGAGCCATATAGAATAATTTATCCTCATCTCCTCCTATGGCACGTAGCTATAATATTTTATGATTCTCCTCAATTATGATGGTTACTTGAGATTTCATAGAATGGCATGTGCATTATGCCTTCTTTTTTATGCTTCTAGGGTAATAGGCAACTAAGGATTTTTCATTTTATTCATGCTTCCTTTGCATATGTAATGTATCAAGCTTAGTGGCTAGGTGGATAATAATGTCCTACTTCATGTGCTATAATAGTTTGATGACTTCACCTTTAGACAGTCTAGTTGTAGATGCTACAAGAAGTATTCTACCCCAGATCTTATTCATGGTTGATCTAGAGTAGTTTGTACATAGAATTGTTAGTTCATTAAAGGATAGTGTAAAACCATCTCCACCAAAAATTAAGTCTATTGCCTCTAGATAATCATATCTAATTCCTTTCAGAATGTCATCTTGATGGATTTTTTTTCATTGTAGTCTATTTGGACTTTTGTAGGCTAAATAGAAATCTTTCCATATATTCCTCTAATGACCCATCATTAGCTTATGGTATTTTTAATAAGTCATCTCTCCTATAGTTTTTACCTCTAGAATATTCTTGGTATTTAAACATAAAATTCTCCTTCATTTATTCCCAAGTAGAAATGGCATACTTTCCAAGTCACATGAACCATCTAAGTATTACACCTTTGAGTGTTTCTAGAAATATCTTGAGTTTTTTAGCATCTTGATTATAATCATAATAATGGCATAAGATGTCGAAATCAAAAATAAATGTGGTTGTATCCTCAAATGCTTTTCCCATGAAATTATGGAGGGAAGAGTGAGGAATATTATTTATGTGTGTATTTCCTTTAGGGGTAAGGATGGGGAATTCAAAGGTAGCAAAATCATTGGTAGTGTTTTCTTCCTGAAGATCCTCCATGAATACTCTTTTTGTTGGTAGACCAAAATTTCTTGCCACCCACTTCTCAAAATTCTTATCAATTCTTATATTTCTTTGGGTGTAGAATATGGATATTTTATCTTATTTTTTAGGAATGTATGGCTTCTTATATAATTAATATGGTGTAGATGTTTTATAAGATTTAGTTTATGTCTCAGTAAAGAGTCTTTATAAATTAAAAGATTCTATTGGTCTGGTATTTCTTCTAAGAGCAATAATAGCCTTGAATGCATCTTTAGCAAGAAATTTGGGTGATGGAGGGAATTGAGTTCCTAATTCTTGTGTATGATGTGATAAGGTGGGGATATTAAAAGATGGCATATAGGGATATATTTTAGGGGTATGAACCTCTTTCTTTTCAAAATCTCTAGCTTATGCTACCAACCTAGCCAAAATTTCTTCCTTTTCTACCTCTTCTATTGACAAATATAAGTGATCTTTAGGGATTTCCTCATGTTTCTCAATTATTGTAGGAAGAATTTTTTTTCTTATAGTAATAGTTGATGATCCAAGCAAAAATCTTCCTATATGATTGTTAGTCAATTTCTAGGATTGGAAATTGGACAACCCTATTGCTTAAGGGGTCATAGCCTATGTTTAAAATTTGCATGTTAGTCATATTGAAGGCACTCAAAGCATGTATAGTCAGTTCCTTGTATGGTCATATTTCAATCTTGTCTTAGAAACCCTTGAGTTAAGTATTACATGAAAATGATGTTTTCTATGTTATGTCTTTACTTTGTAAATTTGGTGTCTTGGTGCATTTTTTATCCACAAATATAATCTTTGAAAAATGATTTAGTAGTAGAGGATATTCCTAGGGATGTCAAAATTGAGCCCTAAAAAATAGACATTTGGATTAAAAAAATCCTTAATGATATCCTAGTGAATTCATTACTACCAGGTGTCTAGATCTTGAGAGCTCAGGTAGCAATATCAATGGCACGCAGATGGAAGCTCAAGTCAGTGGGACCATCAAGATATAATGGAGCATATTTGATATTGCAATAAAAATCAATGATGAGCTCAAAGGTTAATAGTTCAAAGGTTCAAAGGATGAACATGTGGCTAATAAGTGAAAATATCTTGGGTGCTCATATGAATATCTAATAACACATGACTAACTGACAAAATTAGTGGGTCCAACTAAGATCAATGGTGTGAAATCCATCATATCAAATTAGATCAATAGTGAGAAAAGGTTAAAGAGTTAGAGGATCCCAAGGATGAACTAGTTCCTACCAAGTGTCACAACCATGGTGAGATAAAAGATCAATGGTGCATGTTTTGTCTTACTGATAAAGATCAACAACACATGTTAAGTCATACAAATAAGATCAATGGTGCATGTTTTGTCTTACTGATAAAGATCAACAACACATGTTAAGTCATACAAATAAGATCAATGGTGCATAGGATAAGAGCCTATATCAAATGTGAGGCCACCATGTGGCTCAAAAACACTAACCAAATGAAGTTGATAGGGAATCCATAGAAATCATACCATGGTGACAAATGTCTCAATCTATGAAGCCCAAGTCAAGGATCAATGGATAGCATTTAAAGTAAACCTTTTGGAGTAAATGAGATGATGACACATGTCCAAAATATATAGTGTGATCAAGCTTCTAGTATATATTAAATTTTTTGAAGGATATTGATTAGTTAAGAGCTATTAAAAGAGCATCAATGTAGGGAGAAGTGGGAGAAGGAATAGTGCAACTATTGCAACTATTTTTTGAGGTGGCCCTAATTAATTAAGAGTTTTTAAGGAGAATAAATATAGGGTGGTTACAACTATTTTTCTAAGTTGAGTTTTGCTCATTAATGACCGCTTTAGTGCCAAAATTTTTCCTCTCTCAATTTTCTTTCTTCTTATAAATGTAGGCATTGAGATCTTGATTATCACCCCTCAACTGGGTATAGCAAACCTCTACTAAAATCACTTCGTAAACTCTTTGAAACAATATAAGACAATTTTAGATTCTAGTTTAATTCTAAGTGTACTTTATTTAAGTTTGATTTATAGAATGTATGTTTTCTATTCATCATCTATAGGTCCTTAATGTACCTTGCTTTAAGATTATTAGCTTTTTGTAGGTTGTGTGAAGTGTTAGCTAGTGAGGTTTCTCTTGAAGTGTCATAAGTCCATAGTGTCTTACATAGACCTATATATTTGTATCCTTCAAGTTGTAGGTCTCTTTTCAACCTTCATATAAGATACTCATGTTTTGAACCTTGTCATAGAATTTGATCAATCCTTGTCCCCATTGGATTCATTAGTAGTCATGAAAGTGTCCAAGTTGAGAGTAGATCATTGAACATTTGGTGTATCACCACACTTAAAGTAGGTTTTCATTCATGTATTTTCTCCCCTTTTCATCCTAATATATTAATTTTTAAGAAGAGATATTTAAATTATCATATCTGAGGAACTAACCTCATTAAAATCCTAGAGTTTTGACCCAAGATTAGGTAACCCACATCGTAGGGTCATTCCCATGTTGGAATAGATTTGAGTAGATGACCTGAATGATCCTTTACTCAACTAGGGTGTAGCCTAAATATCCAATAGTTTTGGCACACCTAATGGAATCTTAATAAAGGCATCTAAACATCAGCTTGGGATAGATTAATAGTGTGGAAGGACATTTAAAATTCTTATATTAGTCATCACAAGATTGGAGGACAAATTCATGCACCAAATCTCCACCATGTCTACTTCAAAAGGTAATCAAGTTTAGTTCACTAAATTTCCTTTAGATATTGCAAGGAGGAAGAGGGTACCTATTTCAAACCCAAACCTATCACCCCCTAATTCTCCCACATCTCCAAAATCTACAAATTCTTCTCATACTCAATCCACTAAAAGTCCACCAAATCAAATGCAAATGGCAAGGCCTAGGTTGCAAGATTTTTTACCCTTCAATGGTGGTATCCCTCTTAAACTTTAGAAACATGATGATATACTTACTACCTCTTTGAATATTCTACCATAATTTATAAGAGAAAACTCTACCACTCTTATAGAGCACATAGATGACATTGCAAACCTTTGCTCAGTGCATAACATTAAAATACAAAATATATCCATGAGACTACTATCCACATCTTTGAAATGAAAATCCCTAAAATGGTATAGGGGTCTAAATCCTACCTCAATCAATACCTGGGATGAGTTTGGTGAGTGCCTATGTAAGCATTTTAAGGATAGAAGTGACCATGTGTCATTTGTTGATCAACTCACCTCAGTCATAAGGGCATCCCAAGAATCTATGGTTTATTTCAACTATAGATTCAAAAAAACTTGGGATAGGATCCATATTATCATTAAGCCCACAACCAATTATTATTTTTTTAATTATTTGATAGCATTTAATTTAGAAATTTTATTCATAATCCAATCTATGGGTGGGATAACTCTACTTGAGGCTTATGAGATATCTATAAGGTCATAAAACTATTTGATACAAGTGGGGAAACTCATGCCACTTTTTTTTGAGCTTATACCAACCCCACCTACCATTGCTATATTTCCCACTCCAAATAATCAAGCTCAACGTGATGATAGTCAAGTGACCAAATTTTCAAGGATTGAGAGCTTATTGAAAGCATAAAACAACAAGTTAGTAGTTATAGAGAGACAACAATATACTTCATATAGGCCATACCAAGGTCCCTTCCAAGCCCAATACCCTACTCAATCCTATAATAGACCCCCTTATCCATCAAATAAATAAACCTAATGCTAAATTACTCAAGGTAGATCCCATAATGGATACAATACCATAGATACAAGTAGCTCAAGAGCCCTGGTCCTGACACAAAACAACCTTGCTCAAGAGGGTCAATGGCAATTAGGGGGTAGTCCAATGAGATGGTAATTTCTATAAGTGGATAAATGTATCAAGATCTTAGTTATAATCATGTTCCTTCATTATAAGGCCATGACATAATGCCTCTTCCACCACAATCCCCCTTAATGAATTAGGATAACATGTCTACCATAACATCATTAGAAGCTCAAATTCAATATCAAGGGAACATGGGTAAGGCACTAGCTGACACCATGTCCATAAAATTTCAAGAATGGGAGCATATGTTTGAGCATATTGTAGTAAACATGTGATATACTAAAAAATGGAAGATGAACCAGTTGTAGCCCAAATAAGGGCTAAGAGGAGGATGTTGGATGACAATTTGGGGTAGTCTAAGTCTTGTTCAACATCTCCACAAGTCAGTCAATAGCCTACCACTTTAGATATATCTATTAAATCTCTTTCAACTCAACAAATACCTGAACATCATGAGGAATATTAGAAGTCTCCTTTTTTTCCTCATGTCTCTCAAGTTCCAATTGATACTTCTACTTTCAAGGTGCAATTCAAAGATACTAATCTTCCTTTCAATATTATGGATCATATGAAAAAGGCTAATGTCACTATGTCTATGTATGATGCTTTATCTATCCCAAGATAGAAAGAGATACTTCAAAAATATCTCTCCAAACTTTCTCATGTGAACAAGACATATGATAAGGTGAACACTATTTTTACTAATAGTAGTCAGCTAGTGAAATTCAAGTTCCTAGTCAAGGTTAACTTCATAATGTTGTTCACCCCCCTAAGGTTATCAAGCCCCCTCCATTTTATTTGTTAGTCATCATAGGGGACTATTTAGTGAATAATTATATGATATATTTAGGTGCTTCAACCTTAGTTATGCCTAAATCCATAGTACATAAACGTGAGCTTAAGTATGTGCCTAATGAAAAGGGTGTTCACTAGTTGGATGGTTCCCCCATTAAAATACTAGGTATATTGAAAGATGTTAAGATCACATTGATAGTTTGCCCAAATTTTGTCATCACTCAATATGTCATGGTTGTAGACCTACCCCCATATTTTTCCCTATGCCTATATAGGGACTTTACTACAAAAATTGGGGGTTATTTATCCTCTAACTAGTCAAACATGGTTTTCAAGACCAGATATTGTTAAGCATAAAATATACTAAGAGGTAGGGGTTGAATCAGTATATTATATATCTTTTACTTAATATTATTTACTTTTATTTAACCACTTAATCACACATTCAAGATATGAAATAAAACTAAGACAATAATATTCACCACACAAGAGAGAGAGAGAGACACCAAATTCTTACGTGGAAACCCAAAGTGGGAAAAACCATAGATAATAATCTCAAGTATATGAATGAGCACCAAATCAAATTATAAAGTTCTCAAGCACCAACTTGTAGGAGCACCAACCCCTTTGTTGAGTACCAACACAACAACTATTTGTTAGCACTAACCCATAGGATCACCAACACGTTTCAAAGATTTCTAAGAACCAACCCACAAGAGCACCAACCCCTCTTGTGTATAAAACAAAACTATATCTCAATGTTGCTTACTCAACAAATGATATAACTCTACAATATCTTCTAATTTTCTCTCTTTGAAAACAAATACAAACCATACACTCTCTTGAATATTAAAAATGGCTTCTCAAGCCTTTATTTATAGCTTTCGAAATGGCCTTTGGCATTCACCCTTTGTGACCCTTCAATCCTCATGGAAAATGGCACCAAACTTGCATTACCCTTCATATCCTTGCATTTGAAAAGTCATATGGTTACCCTTCATAAGTAAATGCATCCTTTCCTCTTTTATCTTCATCTTGGTGACTTTTTGTATTCCTCAAAGTGTCCCTTCATGGAAAAATGTGCCATACCCTCTTTTTTCTTCACATGGTGATCTTGGAATTCCTAAAGATGACCATTCATTATAAAATGCATCCCATTCCTATTTTGTCTTTACCCCATGAATCTTTGACTTCTCCATGGGCCCTCTTTTGAGTTATACGCAACCAAAAATATATTCATTAATATTAAATAAATATTAACACACATTAGCCAAGATATGAATATTTGAAAAACACCATTAAATGCAATGGAGCATTTATCACCAATAATGCTAGACCTTTGACATCAATGACAATATTTCCAATAGATATGGGACTAGGGTCACTGTTAGGTCAGAACCCATCTCTAGGTTCCACCTAGAGCTCTATATGCCTAACCTTGAAAATTTCAACTATAACATATTCGAAGAGGATGAAAATGTTAGTGAACAAGAGCCTCATGATCATCTTGAAGGAATTTTAGACCTATACTTGGATGAATGGGAATTTGATAATCATGGATTTGATCCCTATAGCAATATTGAAGAAGAAAATTTAGGGGTGTATTATATGCATAAGGAGGGTGCTACTATACCTTGCTTAACTAACACCACTCAAGAGGAAGATGGTCTATGGATTTTATTCTTTGATGGCTCAAGGTCAAAGAATGGTAATGGAGCTGGGGTCATGTTGGTTTCACCCTCAAATCTGAAATACTACTCAGCTACAAGATTTTAATTTAGTTGCACTTCAAACACAGCTAAATATGAAGCCCTTCTACATGGTTACAAGAGGCGAGAAGAAGAGGTGTTAAACTTCTTCAATTCAAGGGTGATAGTTACTTGTTGTGTAACAATTTAGAGCATAAATTCAATCTAGAACCATCATTTTAAAGCTTACAACATCATGTATGGGATCTCATAGAGGACTTCTTGGCATTCAATATATAGTCCATATCAAGAGAGGCAAATCAACATGAAAATAGGCTTGTAACCATTTGTACCTCAATATGAGATCATATAAGGAATAAAAGTAACCAAATTCAAGACAAGATCAAGGTCATATGCAAGTTATTTGTACCTAACAATGAGGTGAGTTGGTAGGTGTTTGACAATGATGATCAAATTATATGTTTTTTGATGCAGGAGGTAAAATTCTATCATAAGAATCAAAATAAATTCCAACATCAGTATAATGATCAGATAGTGTAGTTGAGATATAAAAAACTACCTAAGGGGCTTGTGAAATTATAAATCATATTCAATTAAGATGACAAAGTGAGAAGAGGTAAGGTATTATCTCAGCCAAGGAGGAACATTATGAGAGGATAGAAATCTTTAAAGATAAATTATTGGAGTTAGGAAAGATCAACATAAAAAAAGAGAAATTTGAATTTATTACTTTATGTAAAGAATTATTTTATGTATTTTCATGGGAATACAAGGATTTAAAGGGATTTGATCCTAAACTTGCACAACATAGCATTGGACTAGAGAGCAATGTAAAACTAGTTAGGCAGAAACAAAGGCCTATCAATCCAAAAGTGGAGGATTTGATGAGAAGAGAACTATTTAAGTTGATTTAATCTATGATAATATTCCCCATTAAACATTCCTCATGAGTGGAAAACCTTGTGCTAGTGAGGACTAAGAATGAGGAAATATGTTTGTGTGCTGACTTTAGAGACCTTAATAAGGTGTCCCTAAAATACCATTACCCACTTCCCTCAATGGATCATATTCTTCAAAAGGTGGTAGGTTCTTATAGGATCTCATTGTGTGATGTCTACTCTCATTATAATCAAATTATGGTCAAGGAAGAAGATAGGCATAAGACTACCTTCACTAGAAAGTGGGGCACTTATGCATACATGAAAATTCCCTTTGGACTATCTAATGTTGGGGAAACTTTTCAAAGGGAAATAGATGTTTCCTTTGAAGGTTTAATCAATGACATGGTGCTCGTCTACCTAGATGATGTCACTTTTTTTCTCAAAGGACCCAGCTGATCACATTGCTCACTTGAGGTTAGTATTTGAAAGAGGCAGAGAATTTGGTGTATCATGAGGGTAGGTTATTGGATCATGTAGTGTCTAATGATGGTCTTTCCATAGACCCTAAAATATTTGATTCCATCTTATCCTTTTTCTTGCCCAAGAATAATAAGGTTCTATAGAGTTTCTTGGGAAAGATTAATTTTATAAGAAGGTTTATCCCTGGCTTTGCAGAGCTAGTCAAGCCTCTTACTCACATGTTAAGAAAATACAAGGAGTTTACATCAACTAAAGAAGGTAAGAGGAGTTTTTATTCCATAAAGGAGGCCATCTCTCATACACTTACACTTATTAATACTTATTTTAACAAGGAATTCTACTTGTATGCCTTCTCTACATTAGATGCAATCTCTGCCATGTTGATGCAACAAAATGAGCAAGGTCTAAAACAACCTATTGCTTGATTTAGTTATGACTTAGATGGGTATGATAATAGGTATATATTTGTATAGAAACATGTGATTATAGTATTTAAAGGTTTGAATAAGTTTAGGCACATGGTATCCAATAGTAAGATCATACTCATGGTGGTACACCCAAGTATTAAAGAATTTATACTCAATAGAGACCTCAATGAGAAAAGAGATGGATGGGCGAAAAAATTCATGGAGTATGACCTTGAGGTTAGAGTTAAAAATCTTGTAATGGGTAGAGGGTTATGTGATAACCTTGTTTCAAAGGTAAAACAAGGTAAATACCAAGTGTTGGCAGTCTATGATAGTCAACAAACAACTACAAAAAACACACCTTTCAATTGGACACATGATATAATAAACGTTATTGAGTCAAGATGATGTCATATGGGGATATATAGATACAAAAAAAGGCACTTTAGGTTGTAAATTATACCTTATATCCTGATGGATGGATTACTTTTCAAGAGAGACATAGGAGGCATGATTTTGAGGTATGTAGAATCATGCCAATTAGACAAGATGCTTGAATAATTCCATGATGGTCTAGATGGTGGGAATTTTTTTTCCAATACCATAGCTTCTAATATCATTAGAGATGGGTAATTTTATCCCAAATTTTTTAGAGATGCACACTCTTGGGTAACAAAATATCCAAAATGTGCAATGTTTATTAGCAAGCAAAAACTAGGTGCCCCTCCTTTACAGCCAATACAAGTAGAACAACCTTTCATGTAATAGGGCTTAGATTTCATAGGGATGATACACCCCCCTTAAATTAAAGAAAATAAATGGATCATTAAAACTAGAGACTATTTTACAAGGTGGGTTGAAGTAAATGCCCTCAAGGAAGCTAATGAAGATTCTATTTTAAACTTTTATGATAGCCTTGTGACTAGATTTGGTATGCCTTCTACAATTATTTCAAACAATAAATTGGCATTCAATAGAAACAAGGTATGTGAGTGGGCTCTTTTACATGTAATTTATCTCAAGTCATACTCTAACTATTACCCACAAGGTAATAGACTAGCACAGTCCATAAATAAGAACTTGTTGAGGATTATCAAGAGAACTATGGAGGATAGTCAGAGGGAGTGGCACACTAGATTGAGGACTTCCCTATGGGTACATAGAGTGACACCTAGGAATGATACTAGACACTCCACATACCTTCTTATCTATGGGAAATAATCCAAGCTTCCTATTTCTATTGAATTACCTACATTAGAGCTTGTACACCAACTTGAGATCTTTAAGGATGATGTTATGCAGATAAGGTTGAATAAACTAAGATAGATGAATGAGACAAGGGGCATTGTTATGCACATCATATGGTCCAATAAGCTCCAAGTAAATAGGTCATTTGATAATATATATTCCTTGAATACATTTTAATAAGTTGATATAGTCCTCAAATGGGATGAGGACCATGTAAAACCAAGAAATCACTCCAACTTTGATAGTCTTTGGAGTGGGCCTTATGTCATCATAGGTTCTAAAGAAAGCAATGCCTTTAAGCTTACTAATTTAAATGGAGAGAGCCTTCCCATAACTATCAATGGGAGGTAGCTTAAATTATTCCACTAGTTTTATCTCATGATATTTGTACATAAGTAGATAGGTCTATCTTTACCTCCAAGTGCTCTTGCACATTGCTCTATTTGTTGTTTTTCTACTATTTAGGTAGTTATTTTGTGTGTTTTGTTGTTTTCTTATTATTTGTGTGTGTCTCAGTGTTTCAAAGAGTTATGTATAATCCTTATTATAATTAATATTTCATTTGTCTAATCATCATGAGAAATATTGATCAAATTCTAGGTTCCATGACTAGTAGGTTGGTCAAGCTAGTTGAGTCACTAGAAATGTTGGTTAATTTCTATGATTGAAAATTTTCCAACCCTATAGTTTAAAGGGTCATAGCCTATGTTTAAAATTTTATTGTTAGTCATATTGAAATCACTCAAAGCATGTATATTCATTTCCTTGTATGGTCATATTTCAATCTTGTCTTAGAAACCCTTGAGTGAAGTATTACATGAAAAGGATGTTTTCTATGTTATGTCTTTACTCTACAAATTTGGTTCCTTAGCACATTTTATGTCTACAAATATAAGCTTTAAAAAATGATTTAGCAGTATAGGACATGCCCAAGGATGTCAAAATTGAGCCCCAAAAAATAGTTGTTTAGATTCAAAAAATCCTTAATGAGCTCTTAGTGAATGCATTACCACTAGGTGTCAAGATCTTGGGAACTTAGGTAATGAGATCAATGGAATGTAGATGGAAGATCGAGTCAATGGGACCATCAAGATTCAATAGAGAACATTTAATCTTACAATCAAAATCAATGGTGTTCTCAGAGGTCAATAGTTCAAAGGTTCCAAGGATGAACACATGTTGACAAGTGGCAAGATCTCAGGTGCTTATATGAAGATCTAATAGCACAAGGTGAACTAACAAAGCTAGTGGATCCAAATAAGATAAATGGTATGTGATCAATTAAAACAAAGCATATAGACAAAAAATAAAGTTCAAATAGTTATAGGATCCCAAGGACAAACCAATTCCTACCAAGTGTCACAATCATGGTGAGCTAAAGGATCAATGGTGTGCATTTGATCTTACTAATAAAGATCAATGGCACACATTGAGTCATGTAGATAAGACCAATAGTGCATCAAACAAGGATCCTATATTAAATGTGAGGTTGCCATCTGGTTCAAAAACACTAACTAAATAAAGCTAATAGTGAATCCATAGAAAGCACACGGTGGTGACAAATGTCTCAATCTGTGAAGCCCAAGCCAAGGATCAATGGCTAGTGTTGAAAGAAAACTTCTAAGAGAAAATGAGATGATGACACGTGTCTAAAATATATAGTGTGATCATGCTTCTGGTAAAGAGTGTATTTTGTGAAGGATCCTAATTAATTAAGATCTATTAAAAGAGCATCAATGTAGGGAGAAGTGGGAAAAATAATGGTGTGACTGTTGCAACTATTTTTTAAGGTGGCCCTAATCAATTAATATTTTTTAAGGAGCATAAACATAGGGTAGTTGTAATTGTTATTCTGAGTGGATTTTAGCTCATTAATGACCCCTTTAATGCCAAAATTTTCCCTCTTTAGATTTTTTTCTTCCTATAAATGTAGGCATTGAGATCTTAATTATCATCCCTCAGCTGAGTATAGCAAACCTCTGCTAAAATCACTTTGTAAACTATTTAAATCAATATAAGACAATTTCAAATTCTATTTTAATGCTAAATGTACTTTATTAAAGTTTGATTTTTAGAATGTATGTTGTCTATTCATCATCTATAGGTCCTTCATGTGCCTTGTTTTAAGACTGTTAGTTTCTTACAAGTTGTGTGAAGTGTTAGCTAGTGAGGTTTCTCTTGAAGTGTCATAAATCCATAGTGTCTCACATAGACCTATCTTTTTATGTCCTTCAAGTTGTAGGTCTGTTTTCAACCTTCATACAAAATACTCATGTTTTGAACCCTATCATAGAATTTGATTTATCCTTGTCCCCAATGGATTCATTAGTAGTTATAAAAGTGTCCAAGTTAAGAGTGTATCATTGAACATTTGATGCAATAACACACTTAAATTAGGTTTTCATTCATGTATTTTCTTCCCTTTTTCATCCCAATATATTACGTTTTGATAAGAGAGATTTAAATTGTCATATCCAAGGATGTAGCCTCATTAAAAATCCTAGAGGTCTAACCCAAGATTAGGTAGCCCATAGCCTAAGGTCATTCCCATATTGGAATATATTTGAGTAGAGGACATGCATAATCCTTTGCTCAACTAGGGTGAAATATAAGTTTCAAATGATGAGCTCATTCTCTTTGCATGTACATCAACCACTTTCCTCTTCTTCTTTTTTAAGTTTTTGTCCACCTTTCCTACACAAGGTTAGTAATATGGGGTTTTTTGAAATTTTCTACTATTCTACTTCACAGAAGGAAAATTTAAACTACAAAAATATGAAATATTTAATCTATAAAATTATAAGCTATAAAAAATAGGATAGCAATAAACATCCAAAAACAATTGCTATCAATATTGAAGATTTCTAGTGTGTGACACCCTTCCCTAACAACGATGCCAAAAATGACTAGAAATGGATACATAATATAATATAATAAATACTTGTATCTTATACTTCATTTAAATATCAACCAAAGGATGTAAACTTGATAGGATGACATCACTGTATGTGCACACTTAATCCTCTAATTTGACCTCCTACTGATTGTAATCTAGGATGTTGGAAATTATACAAGGAGTGAAATATTGAATTGAACACTCATATAAAATCATGAATCAAATGATTACATTATTTTATATTTGGAAGCTTTCTTAAAACACTCACATACAAAGCTGAAAATCACACAACTAGAAATTAAATACTTAACATAGAAATGAAATAAGTAATTTTCTTAGCTAATTGACAAATCAGATTATCACTACAAGACTTCCAAAGGGCACCCTTCCTCCTTCCAACTCAAGCTTCAATCCTTCCTATTAAAAAAATATAATTGAATTAGAAATAGTTTATCATATTAATCAAATGTATCAAGGAATTGCTATAAGGAAATTACAACAATATTTGTCTTACAAAATATGCTTCTGCTTTATTACTCTAATTTATCTCTACTACTTTTTCAACCTTATTGCTATATATATATATATAATAGGGGAGACTATCTTATATATAAAAAAATACATTTAAAATTAAGAAGAATTTAGCTAAAGGATAATAGAAATTAGTTCCTTCTACTAAGGTTGATGTTCATATGGAACTTACGATGTTGCTTTAGGATAATTTAAGTTTTTCAGCCTTAACCAAATTTCTTCATTGCATTCCATGGATGTTGTTACAACTTCTACAAGGTGGTTGATCTAGGAATCAAATTATGTTTGCTCATAACTTCATTCATGTAGTGTCTATAGTATTTTTTCTCATGATGAATTTTCTTTGTTGTAGGATAGACCATGAAATGTTCCTTTGAATGTACCTATTGCTTCAAAACACCTTTTCAACACATTATAAAGAAAATAATCCTATAGTAAAATATAAATATTATATATTTGAATTTCAAGACAAAATTATAACTATTCAAAGATACATGATAACATAATGTTATTTGCAAAACATGGTTGTCTTATGATAAAAACTTACAGGAAATGGTTTAGAAACATGGTAAGCACAAAAGGTGAATATGAAAAATGAGGATAAAAAGTATGAAAATTTTGGGGATTACCATAGGGGGTCTTTATGACTTTAAAAATATTTCCATGATCATTTCAAAGTCAGACAAATAGTGTAAGTAATCACTATTTTATCTCAGACCTTGCCCACTCCTTAGGCAAAGGGTAACCAAGAGTCTAAGAGAGATTTGTTGACTCAAAGCACAAAGAAAGTTTCCAGACCTCATGGGGGATCTTGTGGTGACATATAGTCATGGAAATAGTCTCTATACAAATTTAAGAGGTACCAAACCTCATATTCCAACTCAAGTGCCCTTGAGGGCTACTAAAGAGAAGACAGGCTCTTAAACCCCATACCCTAACCAGTACACCATGAGAAAACATGGGGGTAATAAGAATATATAATAATGGAGAGGGATTTTTCATAGGTGTCTAATCCTATAATAATATTTGGAAGGAGTTTTGAGACCCATAACTCAAAGTAGAACTCTCTTGGGCTTGAGAAACACTAAGCAAGCCACCGGAAGAGCAACTTCAAATGCTCATACCATTTCTCACACTATACAGGGATTATAATCCTTTTGGAATAGTTGAAGGGGTATAAAAATAAGGTTTTAAAAGTGTAAGGAGTTCATTTTATGACCTTTTCATTATGAACAATTGTTAAGACCCCAATAGGTATAAAACCTCTCTTAAACCCTAATAGTGACCAATCATGGGAAAAAGAGCCCAAAATCACATCTAATGACATATTTTGATCTTAAAATCTCTTGGATGTTGTTTAGGACTCCAAATATGTTTTTAACATGTACTTCACTTGTATATATTACTAAATAGACTACACATAAATACCCTATTTTTATATGTTTTTTGTGTTTTATAGGTGTCCATCTTCCAAATCATGGGATGAGGTGATTTTTTACATTTACTAGATATTAAAATACAAAAACATGAAAAATAGATTCTCTATATGATCAAACAAAATCCATTTTACAAGGCAGTCCAAATATGCTTATGAAGGGCTTATTTTTGGCCATTTCATGGTTCTGCTATAAGCATAATGTTATAGAATCCCAAACTTGGCATGCAAGTTTTTCTTAGAATTTATAAATTTAATTGCACACTTCCCATAGGTTTCCTTCATGCATGATAAGTTTAGATCCAAAATCCACTTTCTAGGCTTAGAGGCCTAATTAGGCTTAATTAGCAGAAGAAAAAGGTAGAAAATTTGGGCTTCCACTCATATTCTAAAGATGAAATTTGGTATGGATATATAAGTACATATAGGGTCCTATAATATCCCTTTATTTTTTTAATATAATTAGTACAACTCCCACACAAGGATATTTATAGGGGAAAAAGGCTATAAGGAAACTAGGGTAATTGAAGGCTTAATGAGAAAAATGATATCTTGGGAGTTGGTCCAAGAACCAAAATGGTTTTTTTAAGACTTAATAAAATATTTTAAGAAAATTAATATAGTTTTTATGAGTTTAATAAGATACACTTGAGTTTTAGGCCACTTGGACTAATTTAATCATGGGAAATAGAGAGTTACAAGACACCTATACATATAATTGATGGAATGGTAGGTCAGAGGAGTTTCGTAAGACATGGGAGATGCTCACTAAGTTTTTTTAGATCATTTTAAGGATAATTAATTGTTTAAATTTCCTTTTTTCACTCCTTCCATGCAAAGAAGGGCAGTTTCTAAGGAGTTAGTCAAGGTGTCAAGCAAGTTTGTAACCCCCATGCCACTTGGAAGGTTGGAGCAGCTTCAAGAGTGATACACATGGCCTTAAAGGTCTATTATAATTTATCTTAACTCATTTTTTTTTTGTAACTCCCATGGACACTTTTCACTAATATTCTACCATACCTCTCTCTCTCTTTTCTCTCTCACATTCTCTATATATTAAGCCACTTTTAGCTAAGTTTTTATCCTCCACTTAGGTATGGAAAATCCCTGACCATTTATTCTACCTTTGATCAATAAAATATTTAATTTTTTACCTCATTATATGACTACATGAAGTGATGAAGCTTTAAATGGTTGATCTCATCAAGTTTAGATGTATGTCACCTTGTTTATGTCCTATTTATGTTACCTCATGTGGTTGTTTCTCTATTACAGGTTTAAATTGGTGTCATCAAGGTTCTCTTATGGGATTTGAAGTGTAATTATTATTCCCTCTTTTCCTTAAAATGTTTTACCCTTGTATAAAACATTGATGCAATAGCTTCAATATAGAATGCGTGTATGTTCATGTTGTCTTGTAGGTCTTAGTGTATTATGCAATGTGTGGTAGTGGTCAACAAAGTTTGGTGCATCAAAATTATAGTTAGGTTTATTTAAATTATTTTTACCCCTTTTCAAATTGATCAAGTAGTGAAAGTGAGCCTAAGGGATTCATCAAGGGAGATAGCCCTTTAATCTAGAGGTTTACTCCTGTTATAAACAAACCATAAGTCTAGGGGTAATCCCATGTTTAAATAAATTGGATAAGTATGAACAAACTTATCCTAGTGTGAAAATTTTTTTGATAACAAGTACACCAAACTCCTCACTTCACCTTTCTCACAAAAAGTTTTTAATGCTTGGTAATACATAGATGACCGTGTATTTCCTTACTTGATTGAATGTAACTCCACTAGGCCTGTGAGTATTATTTGATAGAAATCCTTATTTTAATTTATTGTTTGGCCTTATATCTAGATTTACAAGCTTTATTAAATTATTTTTCATTTTAAAACTTCCAACTTTCATTGCACTATTTCACATATAAGTCCTTCAATATCAGTTAGGCTATAAGATGGTTGTAGGTGACTATTTTGGAGTTTTAAGCCTGAGGATGTCGAAGATGATATTAAAAAGGTATGAAATTACATATTTAAATTATTTAAATCATTGTAAAAAATTTATACTTTAACTTTTTCCTCTCATATAAACTTCCTCTCTTGACCATACATAGGTCACCTAAACTGATTGTGACTGAACTTGGATGTAGGTGGCCATTTTTATTTATTTTCACTTTGATAACCTATTTTGTATTCAAAGGATAATCTTAAATTCATACTTATATCCTAATCATTCATCCTCTTCATTTAATCCATCTTCTTGACCTAATTACCTTTGTTCATATTGAATAATAAGACTATTGATTGTGTCAAAATACATGGCTATAGATACATATTTAATGTTTATATGGACTATATAAAAAGAGTCATTCCACCTACTTCCATGATGCCAAGATGACATAATATTCATTAATCTCATTTATAACTATTGATTCCAACCATTTGCTTTAATGACCTTATCATCATATTTTATTGAAGTAGCTTAATAATGGATGATTGTTGTAGGTGCCTATTTAGTTCACTGTACGGATTGTAGGTGAACATGTGACATAACTTGTGATATGAAAAATATTGTTTAAAAACCACTAAATTAGTTAAGGTCACATATAATCAACTTAAATAAGCATTAAATGAGCTTGATGACATGGAAATCAGCATTTGATATTACCTTAAAAATACTAAAATACCTTAATTTTTGCTAAATAGGGCTTAGAGGAGGTTTTCTTGTATGGTTTTGATGTACCTAGGTGAGCTTAAGCTCATTATCTCATGACATAACACCCATGAATATTCATCCAACACTTCATAACACATTTATAAGGAGCACATAGTCTTTCAAAGGTCTTTCAAGTTAGCAATATAGTAGTACATAGTCCTGACTATGTTATTTAGGCATTTGAGGCTCCAAAGAGATATTTTGTTCTCATAGTGTCATTTATCATATTGAAGACCTTATTATCACTATAAAACAACATCATGGACTCAAAAAAAACCTATATTACTTGTTGACTCCTCATATCTCCTATCATCTATCATTATGTCCTTTTAGCATGCTCATTAGGCCTACAAAAGAGATTTTGAGCTTTGAGAGAGCATGCTCTTAAGAACTTATATGGAATGTCCTCCCAAGGTAAATTAAAAATTAATCATATTTTATAAATCCTTAAAGATCATGTTTAGGTTATTGATATACTCTCACACACTTAAAGTCTCATTAGACCTACAACTGTACCTTATGAAAGGCCCCATCTCACTCAAACTACCACAAGAAAGACCCTCTTCAATATGAAGTCACATGAAAAAATTTATTTGATTAAATTTTTATATTTTACCTAAAAAATGAACTTTAAAACTCATAAAAATGAATACATTCAATTGATATATCAAACATGTTTGAAAACTGCCATCCTTAACAATCAAGATAAGCAAATGGTTTCTTATCAAAAAACTCATTATCAAGGAAAATTTGCTGATGATTAAAAAATTAAAAATTTAATATCTAACCCTTAAATAATTCTCATATAACCATTTTTATCCATCTAGCTCTGAAGTGAAGAAATGGAGACAAACATGGACCCTATCTAGATGACTAGGAAATAGTGACTCCCTTACTCTCTTAGCAATTTTTCATAAATATGGGGGGATGAATCTAAAAACCAATAATACTAAATTTAATTTCACTAGTGTCCCAATAATTTCCTAAGATATTTTTACCTAAATCTCTCTCTCTCCTACCTATACTAAGCAAAAATTGATGGCTTTCTTAGAGCTACCAACGAGGTCGATATGATGGATAAGTGGATAAGTCAATTTTTTACATTTTGACATTTAAAAACCATGTATTTGAATTTTTAATGAAAAAATAATTTCTTTAATATTATTTAATATCAATTTTACCTTTAAAAACTATATGAATAGCCTTAAAATAGGCCTTTTTGGCACTAAAACTGCTAAATTTACTTGAGAAGAGTAATGAAACTACTACAAAATATATCCATTATACCTTTTCATGCCTAAAAAAGTACACCATGTCATTATTATAATATTATACTATAACTAACATGAAAAACCTATTCCAAAAGCCACAAAGTGATCTAAAATGTAGTCAACTAGGTTATGAAGTTAGTCAAACATATAACCAACTAGTTTGATCAATTGTAAAGCATTTCATGACTTTGACACAAGCCATGAATCATATTAATATTTTATGGGCTCATTTAATATCTTTAAATAACATAAAATAGGTCAAGAGGTGTCTAAACAAGCACATGACCATGATGATAAAAAACCTTAAACTCATCAAATTTACCTTAAACTCTACTAATCAAGGTTTAATATGACCATTTCAAAGACATAACAAGGAAAACATAGAATCCAACATGTAAGACAAAATTACAAGTAAATTTTAAAGTGGTAGGGGTGACAATTTGACCTATGAGGTCAAAATTGTCAATAAGAAGTTTACATGATTTTAGGGATACAAGGAAAATAGGCTTAATGAGAGATTGAGGAGAAAAATGGAGTCTTGGAAATTGTTCCAAGAACCAAAATGTATTTTTCAAGTATGATAAGATAATTTAAGTCCATCCATGGAGATAGAGTGACTTATATAATTTTTGATCCTCTTAGACAAAGCTATGCATGGGAAATGAGGAGTTTCAAGACACCTAAGCACATGGATGATGAGTGTCATTGAAATGTTAAATCGAATGAGTTTATAAGTATAGATAAGGTATTAAATGAGAAGGTATGAATTCATTCATGTCTAATTTATGATTGATAATCCTATTTGTCAATTTTCTTATGAGAGGAAGGGTAGTTTTTAAGAAGATGATTAAGGTGTCAAGCTAAGTTCTAACTCCTATGCCATTTTGAAGTTGGATAATATTTAGAGGAGAGAAACATGGATTTAGAAGTCTCTTTAGACTATTCATAACACCTCTTTGCTTGTAACTCTCACATAGACACTTGTCAATCCCCTTCTCTTATTTCCCCCTTTCTCTCTTCCTAATTCTCTATATATGCAACCATTTTTGGCCTTGTAAGATATCCACAGTTGGTATGGAAAAGCTCTACTAGTTTGAGTACTAATTTTTCCTTTGAATAAAATATTTCAAGCTAGTTTTAAGTCTTAAATTATTTTTTGTGTGTGAAGTAGGTCATGGTTGAATGTCAAGGGATAGTTATCTTTCCTTGTGTTCATCTCACTCTCTCATGCTTTGTGCAAGTAGTTTGCCTTCTAACATGTCACATGAAGTGTAGTTAGTTGTTGTGTGTATTTTTAAGTGTAATAAAGAGTACTAGTATCTATAATTATACCTTTTATTCATCTAAATTGAGAAATACATGTCATCTTACCTTCATATTGAAATACTTATGTTAGGATAACCCTAGGTGTTGAGATCAATTCTTTGAATTGCCCTTTCATAATGCAATTTTAAGTAGTCTTATGGAGTTAATCTTGGTGCATCACCTCTGTTAGGTTAGTGCTAATCTCATTTTTCCCTTTTCCTTCAAAGTAATTAGATTAGTGGTTAGTTGTATGTGTGGTGTAAGGGAGATATCCCTTCAATATAGAGACTCATCTTTGCCATAGGTCACCCACAACTTGAGAGATGTTTCCATGTTACATAAAATTTAAGGAGGCTAGAGTAGACCTCATTAGGGTGTAAATTTGATTAATAACACCCTCATGAGTCGATATGGTATGTTTTAGGTTATTTTAGGTGTTAAAATTATTGTTTAAGTATTGGGAAATTCATGGTAGATGTTACAAATCCATTTGAGGCATTTATAATAGATAAACTACAATTTGAAGGCCTTTTGGACTCAAAATCACTCTCTCAAACTATACACAGTCCTTTATGCTCAAGAAAATATGTTGATGTAAAAAACTCAACAAAGAGAATGAATATTGGTAGATTGTATTAGAGGTGTTAAAGTATGTATCCTACTCCACACCCTTGGAATTGGCTCATTCATTCACCCCCACAACTTTATAAACAATCCTTAAGATTGGGGGTCTCTCTAAACCCTTTATTTTCCTTATGGAGGAGCTCAAGAGAGTATAATTTTTGCTTAGAACTCAGAGGATGTTTTTCATGGGACTAATTAGAATTTGGATATAATAGATGGGTCCCTACACTTACATCCTATGGTTTTAGGAGAGATAAAGAGGATATATCCTTTATGAACAATCATTAAGACTAAAACACACCTTAAACCCTCCTTAAACCCTACAAGTGACTTGATGACTGGGTTTTTCTTAAAAATGACTTAAAATTCACATATTGTACATAGAAATGACTTGAATAACCTCTATAGGTCCTATGGGAACCTAAGAAAGATACTTAGTGGCATGTGTGAGGGAAAAATAGTATATAATTAGCCTAAAAAACATGGTTACATGCCTAATTGTGAATATATAGGGTGATGGTAGGTCATAAAATTAGGTATAAAGACTTTTCAAGCCTATATAAGGGTTTTAACCTCTTAACATGATACAAGAGCTTTTGTGTCACTAATTTGGGCCCAAGAGGTGATTGTACCACTATTGTTGTTAAAAAAACCTAAGTGCATACATGTGTGAAATTATGGAGAGTCTAAGAGTCTCTTAAGCACTACTAAGAATGTTTTTTGAGGTTTTAGAGCCTTGTTAGATTATTAACAATCCCCTTTGAAACATTCATGGCTACCCAGATGGTAAACATCAAGCAACTAGGCTTAGTTGGCTAATAGGCCTACATGACCAATGAGGAGGAATATTCAAGAGATGCAAGGAGTGTGAGTGGCATGTGTCAAATTGAAACATTATTTTATGAGGTGCATAATGAATCCAATAGCTATAAACATATCTTTCATGTCATTTTGGAGGTGTCAAACACTTCTAAGATAGTTTCAAGTGGTTGGTAACTCCCAATCAAGAAAGATCAGTTTTAAGTGAAGAAATGAGGTGTTATCCTATGCTAACTCTAGAACATTATCATGACCTAAATCATACACTTATGGTTAATATTATTATGGATTAGTTTATACCTTTCTCTTCTTGTTTATAACTAGTTTTAAAGCAATGACACTTGTAAATGACTCTCTTTTATGCCACTTCTCTCTCTCTTTCTCTCTTTCTCTACATATAGAACTTTGTTTGCCTTGGTAATGGATCCTCCACCATGAGTATTGTGAAGTCCTACTCTTTTTTTATTTCCTTTGATCAATATACAACTGATTTTGACTTCTTTTATGGTTACATGTAGTGTAAAAAGTTGAATGGTTGATAAAATCAAGTGTAGAATCATGCTCATCTTATTGTTATTCCTTCCTCCATGTAGTTTAGCTCACTATTATAGGTTGTATAGAGTTCCATTAGGGGTCACTTTTGGATTAGAAGTGGTTATAATCTTCCCTCCTAACTCCATAATATGTTACCTCTTTACAACTTACTGATTAGATAGTTGTAAGTTGAGAGTAGTGTATGTATTTCAGTCATATAGGTCATAATTCATATGCAATAGGTGTTAGTTATCTTAATTTTATGTGTATCAACTCCTTAGTTAGGTTTATTTCATGTTATCCTTCTCCCTTTTATATTGCAAGCTAGTAGTTTAGTGTTTGTGACCCTAATTAATACATCAAGGGTAGTTATCCCTATAATCTAGAGATTTAATCCACATATTAGACCACCCATAACCTAATATTATCTCCATGTTACCCCAAATTATGAAGGATTGAACAACCTTACAAGGGTTTAAATTTTGGCTATAACAATTATGGCATGCCTGGTGGGATAAATTCCAAAGTGGTTAAAGGGTTGTTGGTGTTGTCCTTCAACATATCATCCTTTGGAGTCATTTTAACAAACATAAATGGTGACTCTAAATGTATTCAATTGGTTTTAGTAGCCTAGGTATGCTTACAATCAAGTAATCTTTGTTATTTGTCTTTCTCATGAGTTTTCATGGATGACCTTGGAGTAGAATTCTATTTTACCCAAGTTTGTGAACCTTATTATCATCTTAATGAACCACATCAGTCCTATCTTGATCCATACCAACCTTATAATGACTCTACTTACCCTCCATATGACCTTAGATATCAATGTGATTAGCCTACTTATTCCCTTATTCAACCTAATCAAGGCCATGATACTCATACTACATATTTATTAAAACTCAAACCAGTCATGTTAAATTATAAAATAGTATTGAGAAATTTTGATAAAATAAAAGAGATTGATCAATATGTACCTATCCATCTCATGAATAAGCTCAAGGACTCATTAGATTTTTTAAGGAATAAGTGGGCAATTGTTCAAGAATAAAATCAGCATGTCTTAACCAATGAAGTGTAGGAAATGATATTACTAATCCAATTCTTGGAAGATAGGTTAGTGAGATGGAGGAAATAATAAGTCTAATTCAATCAGCCTTTAGTTCCTTCTCCTATACCAAACCAACCTCTTTTTGTTCCAAATTTTCTTGAAGATGCAATACACCATAAAATGAAGGAGAGGTTTTAGAAGTCAATTCAAAATAGTTTGTACACTACCCAAATCCTTCATCCATCCATCAAGTTGTAGTACTCCACCAAGATAAAGATCCTAAGTTCAAAATCCCAAGTTGTAACTAAGTAGTGGAGTCATGGGAAAACAAAGATGAATCATGTTTACACCAATAAATTGAAGCTAAGGAAGATATTATACCTTTTTAAACCCCATTACTCCTCTCTTAGGAATCTAAGACTTTTCCATCTTAGAAGTATATCCAAGAAGGCATCCAAAACAAGAAAGTGGTCCTTATTGAGAAGGTTGAAATCCCAAATTTGGTTTGTGAGATTGAACAGTCCATCATTGAGAAAGAACATGTTCCCTTGATGACTAATGAAGACCAAGTTGTACTTGTAAATAAGAAAAATGAGGAACATGAAGAAGAATATTCAAGTGAACTTGAAGAATAAATCATCATTGTAACTCCTCTTGGTGAAGAAGAGGACAAATCAATCTTTAGAAATGAAGAAAGAGTTGATTTTGATGAATTGGTAGTAGATGTGAAGGATATATTGTCAAGAAAGAATGATGAGGTGGTATATCTTGAACAATTTGAGTAGGTTTAGACTACCCATGAGGAGAGTGTTAATATTATTGTCTTGTCCAATGAATAAGTTGATGATGAATTGAAGGAGAAAGCTCTTGAAAAGAACACCATGGTAATTGATATTATTGAGTCTCATGAATAGGTTCAAAGAGGTTTGAAGGACATGTGGAAGTCCTACCTAGATATGTTCAAAGAGTTTGAAGAACATGGTAGTGTGACCCATATAGAAGAGAAAGATGAGGTTATTGATGAGAAATGTTAAGTTCCTAGTAAGCCAATATGTCTTGAAAATCATCACCAAAAGGTCCAATTATATGGTGTAGCAAATTATGATGAGTATAACACTCTTCAAGATGAGTAAGAGATGAAGTTAAAATAACCAATAGAAGATGATGATTTTATGGCCTTCATGTATCAAAATGATATGTGGCATAAATCTTGGGAAATTTTCAATGAGTTTGAGGCTCTTCAAAGGCATATGTCTCTTATTGAGCAGGTAGATGAAGTATTAGAAGATGATATTAATAGCATGATTCAAGAGGAAGATATTTCTACATCTAATCTTGTTTAAGTAGAATCTAAAAATCATGATGAAACACCAAGACACAATAACCTTCTTCAAGTGGTCATGGATCATTAGGAGTAGCCTATTGCTGAGGCAAGAATGAGATTGTTTGTGCCAAGTAACCAAGTTATGAATGAGTATGATTTTATCCTTGACTCATATAATCAACCCATGGATAAGGGAATGAAGAAAGAAGGTCTAATGGATATCCATGGAAATAATGAGTATGCCAACATCTCAGAATGTGGGTGTAAGTGCTCACTATATGAGCATTACCTGATTAGATTTTACTCAACATATGACAATCTAATTTCATGGTAGTATGGTGATCTTAAGATTTTCCCATTTGGTCCTAAAGGAGGGACATATGTTGAGTTTGGTTATGTTTATTAGGATGCTTATGCTTTATTTTCCCTACATGATTGGATAAAACATGTTTATTGTCTTGTTTTAGTCTTTTTGTGTGTGTTGTTCTTTGTCTTTATGTGTTTTGGAAGGTAAATTAGTTATCTTGGCTTATTCAAGGGCCTTGCAACCAAGATTAAGGTCTCATATCTATTAGTATTAAGGTGAAACTAACTATATTTCCAAATGCAAGGATAAGGATATTAGTCTATTAGCATTGTAGGCATGTTACCCGTATGAATCACTAATTTTTTGACCATTGTTTGACCCCCTGAGTCAAAAGGGTTAACCCCTATAGTTTGAAACTTAACTTATCATGTTTGTTAACCTTGTTTATTGCCATATTATGCCTTGTGATGTCTTGTATTATTTTAGTAAGAAGGAGGTCGTATATTAGCTCTTGAAATGCCTCATGAAATGTCTTGAATGGTTTGATAAGCTAATTCACTTGTTTCACTATCTTATCAAGCAAATTTCCTAGTGTTAAGTGCATTTGGGAACATTAAGGTAATTTAGCAATTTTTAAGGTTTTTGGAGAGGTTAAGGTTTCATTTGTGGTCAACTTAAATATTATTGAAGCCTCATTCTTTCTTAGGTTGTTAAATACTTTGTTGAAGGAGTCAATTGAGATCAAATATAGTCCTACAAAGTTTTATGTTCACCTCATAAAACCATCAAACATGCATTAGTCTTCCTTTTCACTTGTCAATGCATTCCAAGGTCTATTAAGTCACTTCTTGGGCCAAATATGAGGTATTATATGTAAATTATTAAATGAAAATCATATCAAGAGAGTTCCTAACATGAATAATGTTAGGAGTTGGTTGGACATGGGTCATAATCACGAAACCTTCTAATTTAACATACAAAAGAGGATGAATCATTCTATATAAGGTAGTTTTAGATATTTTTATGGATATTAAGGGTCCATATTTAGGTTTAAATTCATTTAATTGTGTCTCTTCATCTCCCTTGGGTCAATTTTAGGGTTAAAAATCTTACATAGGTCAACAAAAGTTAGAAAATACATCAAAACCTTCATCAAGACCTTGGTAAACTCACAAGGGATAATTTCACATGCTTGATCCATAAAAATGAGAGAGAGTGGTGACCTAATATCTTATCTAAATATGTATGCCCTAATTTACTTTCAATATATGGCATTGGTTGTCATTTTTGTCTCTTCTCCTTTATGAATAATTGCTAAGACTCCAGGGTGCTTTTAAAACCTAACAAAACCCTCAAGACTCAATTTTGGGAATTTTAAGTGCAAGTGTGAACTAACTGTGTCAAATTAAATATTTAAAAGTCTCATAAAACATATAAATATCCTTATCACACCTATCTCCACCAATTTTGGCATGTGTGAATAGTTGAGAGAGAGAAAACCTCTATTTATGGTGATTTAGAGGCAATAGAATGAGGTTACAGACTAGTTTTGTGAGAGATTGAGTGTTGTATCACTTCAATAGGGATATTAAAAATCTAAATAAATCCATAAATTCCATTGAAAACCTCCTTAGATAATTTTTATTAACCAAATGAATCAAAATAGTGAAGAAGATCTTGATTCATTACTAGCTCAAGGTGAGCCTTAATGTTGATTGTTTAGTACAAGGGGTGGTCTTTAGTATATACCCAAAAGGTTAACATGAATTATAAATAAAATTATACCTATAAAAAACTAATTTATCATGGATTATCAAGATAAAATTTGATGGAGAGATCATCATGCACCTACAACTCACATGAAGACCTATAAGACTAAATGGGTAGAGATGGGTGCTAAAGGCATTCTTTTATGTCTTAAAGAGTGTTTCAACTTTACTCACATGTTTTTGGGTGTATTATATATCAATATATTTTGATAAAATTAGTAAATTTTTTATAAATTTCCTAATTAAAATCAAATGTAGACCTAAAGGTTTACAGACTTGTAGGTCTACATCTTAACCAAATATCAAAATCTAGTATGAAGGGGAGTGTCTTGAATTACCTAGGGAAGTGATAAATTCATAAAAGTGTGAATGAAGATAATAAAACAATTAAAACACCCATAAATAGTGAAAAAATATCTCACAATGTGACTAATGGCATTAAAGAGGATAAGAAGTATAATTAGGCCTAATAAGCCTAAACATTCATACATAGGCTTGTGTATGAAAGCAGAAACAAGACTTGTGACTGTTATGTGAGATCGATGGGTTTGTATAGATAATATGAAGAGAATTCAAATAAAAATGTAATATTTTTTTAGACCACCAAAGTTTTTAGACCCAGTTTAATAAGGTCTATTCCTAGGTTACAGTCAAGAGACTAAAATAGTGACCTAGAGGCCAATTAGAAAACAAACTTGAGGAAGGCATGATTGTGAGGTGGGGTGAAGTGTTAATAGGTTGGTAGAGTTCATGGAGAGATTATTTAAGGCATATATCCTGAATATAATCTTTAATAATTTCAAACATAATAAAATAATGTTCACTCTCATGTAGACTCAGTTAAGAGGCCTAAATTATGTATTTACAATTGAATACATGAACATGAAGAAACATATAAGTATGAGGTAAATTATAAGAATGATGAATAATTAGGGATGTATAAAATCATATAAAATATTCTTAAAAATTATTTAGTCTTTGGTTAAAGATGAAAAGACTAGACAAGACTGCTAAAGTCATATAGGCCAATTTGCTCACAAACCCTCATAAGGAGACAGAGTATGTTTTAAGATATTTGAAGGGTAAAAATGATTATTCATGTGTTGGATAACTTCATGGGATATTTTTAAAATCAATTTTAGGAATTTATAATATATGAACTATAATTTTAAGGCCTTTTGGACACAAAATCACTCTCTCAATCCTATACCTAGTCCTTCATGCTTGAGAAGATACTTTGATGCTCAGAACTTACATGAGAGAATTCATGGTGGTATATGGTTATTTTATGTGTTAAATTAGGTATCCTAATACAAACCCATGGTGTTTGTTAATTCATTCAATGCCACATCTCTATAAATAATTCTTAAGATTAGAGGTATCTTTAAACCTTGTTTGGCTTGTGGAGGAACTTGAGAGAGTATAGTTTTTTATTAGAACTTGGAGGAGGTTTTAAATGTAAATAATTGTAATTTGTAGATTATGGATGGTTAAATAAAATTAAATATTGTGGTGTTAGGATATATAAAAATGATATGTCATCTATAAATAATCATTAAGACTAAAACACACCTTAAACCCTCCTTTAACCCTACAAGTGACCTGATGATTGGGTTTCCCTTAAAAATGAATTAAAATGCATATGTTTTTACTTAAAAGAGCTTTAATGAACTATTTATGTCCTTTATCAACCTGATCAAGACACTTGGTGGAATGTGTGATGGGAAAATAGTATAGAATTGATCTAGAAAGCATAGCTACATGCCTAATTATGAATATACAAGGTGATGGTGTCTTAAAATAAGGTATAAAGACTTTAAAAGCCTACACATATGTTTTGTGACCCTATTTTATCCTTTTTTAAACCTATTAAGATGATAAATGATCTTTCATATCACTAATTAGGATCAAAGAGGTGATTTTACCACTATTATTGTTTAAGAAACCTAAGTGCAAACCTATGTGAAATCATAGAGAACTTGAGAGTTTATTGATCACTACTAAGAATTAATTTTTAGGTTTTCAAGCCTCATTATATTATTAAAAATCCCATTTTAAAAATTCATGGCCATCCAAATGGAAAACATCAATCAACTAGGCCTAGTTAGCTAATAGGCTTGCATGACCAATGGGAAGGAATTTTCATAAGATACAAGGAGTGTGAGTGGCATGTGTCAAAGTGAAAAATTAGTTCAATTGGTGAATGATGACTCTAACAGGCCTAAACCATATATTTTATGTTATTTTTAAGGTTTAAATCTCTTCTAAGATAGTTTCAAGTGGTTGATAACTCCCAAGTAAGAAAGATAAATTTTAAGTGAAGAAGTGAGGTGTTCTCCTATGCTAACTCTAAAAGATTATCTTGACCTAAAGCGTAAAATTGTGGTGAAGAGTCTTATGGATTATTTTATATCTTTCTCTTCTTGTTTTAATTGGTTTTATATTAATTACACTTTACAATGACTCGATTCTATGCCATTCCTCTCTCTTTCTCTCATTATCTATATATACAACCTTATTTTGCTTTGTAATGGATCCTCCACCACGAGTATGGTAAAGCCCTGATATTTTGTATTACCATTGATCAATATACAACTTATTTTTCCTTATTTAATGGCTACATGTATTTTAAATACTTTAATGGTTGATAAAATCAAGTGTAGACTCATGTTCACCTTGGTTTATTGTATTGTCTTGCTTCCATGTAATTTAGCTCACTATTATAGGTTGTAGAGAGTTTAATCAATGGTAACTTATAGATTATAAGTGGTAATAATATTCCTTCATAATTACATAATATCTTAATTCTATGAAAATTATTGATGTGATAGTTACAAGTCTACAATAGTGTGTATTTCAGTCCTATAGGTTATAGTGTATATGCAATAGGTGTTAGTGATCTTAAGTTTTGGTGTATCACCTCCTTAGTTAGGTTTATTTCATGTAATAATTCTCCATTTTTCCTTTAAATATATTAGTGTATTGTTTTTTAACCTTACTGATACATCAAGAGGATCTATCCCTATAATTTAGATATTTAATCCACATTTAGGCCACCCATAGCCTAGGCTTATCTCTATGTTACCCAAAATTGTGAAGGCTTGAACAACCTTCCAAGGGTGAAAATTTGTGATATAATGGTTAACCTATATGATAAAAATTTATATACATTATTTGGGTTAATAATTTTAGAAATAAAAGAATATATTTCTTGATCAGGCATCTGTTTACTCATACAATGATATGAGTAACAATTTACGCATGCATAATTAGCTAAGTAAAAATAATCATAATTTTTCATGCAAGTAGAATTTTATAATTTAAAAAAAATACCTTTACCTTATCAAAGAATATATTTAACCTTCATTTATTTTTTCTAAAAATGGAAATTGTCAACAATAATTGTCATCAAAATATAACAACTCCTTTTAATGCATGCTTAACAAAAATCAATATTTTTACAATAGTGACTAATCTTTAAATCTATTGCCAAGAAAAACCTTATTAATTTCAAATTTTGGTTACCATAATTAAAATTTTATCATACATATAAACCATCAAGCTCACACCCTATAATAACTTAACTCAACTAACTATATAAGACATGCATATATTGTCAAGTCTTGTTCTTACCTGAGCTTAAGTTTATCAAGGTTCAAGTATTATTCCCATTCAACATTAATAAACAATATTATAATTCCATTTCAATTAAGCCTTTTATCATTGTGCCCTTAAACTCAACTACTTAACCATATAATAATAAATAATCATATTTCTAATTTTCATGCTTATTTGACTTTATAATCAATCAAAACTAATTCATAATGCTTTGAGACCCACTCAAGTATATTTTCTTAGCCAAAGATCTTTTCATAATAAACCCATGAAATTATTTAAATAATAAAACCCATGAAACTAAATTTAAAAAATGCAATTCAATATTTTCATGATAAATCAAAAGAAGCCACTACCCATGGTAGTCTGTAGGATCTAAAGAGCTCAATTCAACACAAAATGTTTCCAATAGGAATAAAAAGGATTAATTCAAAATTTTAACTTCAAAAAGTAATGAAAAAAATATTTATAAATTGTAAATTGATTAGGTATATCCATGAAAAACCTCCTGTATCATAATAAAATACCACAAATCAAGATATAAGCAACCCACTACCATTAAACAACTATGCCCACTCCAAAATGCCTTTGTCTAAGAAATTTGAAGGCTTCATTCATCATAGTAATGGTTATGTACATTTAATTATAAACTTGAAAAATCAAGGGAAGGATCCATAGAATAAGAGAGTCAAGAGGGACACAATCTTCAAGCATATCCCATCACCAACATGCATTACAAGTGCCACAATAACCATGTACAACCAAAAAATAACTTCCCGGTTAAAAACAAATTAACAACTGATAATGATAACCTTCAATATTTTGATATGTACATCCCTAAACAATGAAATGGATACACTTAGCCAAATAACTGTTAGGGTGTGGAGCTAAAAGCTTCAACTATTTGCACACACATGAAGAGGATGCTGAAGAACTAGAGCCACCGGCGTCGGCAGTATGACCGACGTTGGTCAGATGCAGGGGAGAAGGAGACCGGCAATGGCAGGGAGTCGGCCAACGTCGGCAGCACCAGACAAGTAGGGACAGGTGTCGATCACTTGTGCAGTCTAGAACTATTGTTTACGAACAGTTAGTTAGTTGAACCGAGTGTTTGCATGCTAAGGGGCTATTTTAAGTCGTGAGCTATGTGTCTAATTTTAGTAGTTAGATTTCTATTTTTGTAACAATGGGATTCTATTTAAAGACCCATGAGGCATGTATTGTAATTATCAAATTGATCAAGAGCATTGAAGCAAGCAAGGTCAAGGAGATCTACAGGTGTAAGGTCAAGGAGATCAGCTGAAGCATTCAAGGAGGGATTGTAACTCAGGTTATAGAGTTGGTTTTGTGTTGAGCAAGAGAGAGAGGGAAGAAGGTCTTGAGGTGTGGCAAGCCTTTGAGGTGGAGGAAGAAGTGGCATCTTCCTTATTTGTATTTTCTTCTAGTATTATCTAATACAAGAGTGTGTATTGTCTCTCAAATTCTTTGTTGTCTCATGTTTCTAGTTTCTTAATCATTCTGGTATATTTCCATGTTTAATTGCTCATATAAGTAATCAATTGTGCTTTCGTTGGATAAGGGGTCACCTAACAGTTGGTATCAGAGCTACGGTTTGTAGGAAGCAGGTTATTGTTTTTTATTACAGGTCATTCACAGGGTTTTCTGATTGAGTGGGAGTTTAGCAATGGCAAAATAAAGTAAGCTACGAATGGAGAAGTTTAATGGCAAGAATTATCAACACTAGAGGATGCAGATTGAGGACTATCTATATCAGAAGGATTTGTACTTACCGTTGGGTGGGGTTGCATGCAAACCCACAGATATGAAGGATGAAGAATGGAATGTTCTTAATCAGAAGGCTCTCGGTTCCATAAGGTTGAGCCTTGGATCGTCTGTGATTTCCAGCTTATCACAGTGCAAGACAACGGAAGAGTTGATAAAGTCCTTGGAAAATTTATACGAAAAGCCCGCGACTTCTAATAAGGTACACCTTATGAAGCAGCTATTTACTTTGAAAATGCAGGAAGGTGGTTCGGTACATACTCATCTCAGTGATTTCCATGGTTTGGTAAACCAATTAGCTTCAGTAAACATTGTTTTTGATGATGAGGTAAAGGCTCTCTTGATTTTATGTTCTTTGCCTGAAAGTTGGGACGGTATGGTTATGGCAGTAAGTAACTCTGCATCTACTTCTAAAATCTTAAAGGTTGATGATGTTGTGAGTGTGATTTTGAATGAAGAAATACGCAGGAGAAGCACAGGTGAATCATCAGGGAACACTCTAAGTGTGGAAAGTAGAGGAAGGCAAAAGGAGAAGATTCAGCAAGGGAAATCAAGGTCGGGAAGGAGATCCGAGTCCAAAGGTATTACCTACTAGTTTTGTGGAAAGAAAGGACATACAAAGAAGGAGTGTTGGTTGAGAGATAAAGAGAATCAACATGCAAGTATTGAAGAAGCAAAGGATGCAAATATTGTGGTATAGGATGCTCTCATACTTTCTTTGGATAGTCAGGTAGGATCATGGATTTTAGATTCTAGTTCATCTTTTCATGCATCCCCAAACAGAGATTTATTTCATGAGTATGAACAGGGAGACTTTGGAGTGCTCTATTTAGGGGATGGTACGCCTTGTCAGATAGTTGGCAAAGGGAAAGTGCAGCTGAGATTGCAGATTGACAACACATGGGTGTTGAAGGAGGTCATGCATGTTCCAATTCTGAAGCAGAGTTTGATTTCTGTAGGAAGGTTGGGTGATGAGGGATGCACAATAACCCTCACAGCGGACTCTTGGAAGGTTACCAAGGGAGCGCTTATTTTAGCAAGAGGTAAGAAAGTAGGTACTCTTTATCTATCTACTTGTACTACTGATTCCACTTCTGGTGCAGATTCGAAGATGTGGTCTAATAGGCAGGGTCACATGAATAAGAAGGGAATGAAAGTTCTTGATTCAAAAGGTATGTGTTCAAATTTAGAAAGCATAGATAGAATTCATTGCAGGAAAAGGAAATTTGAGGCTTTTGACAAGAATAGGGATGTCTTGGTGTTTTTAGAGGAGATGAAGGCCAGAGAATAGTTACAGGCATTGAATAAATCTGAGCAGGGTAGCATGGATAGAGATTTGATCCAAGAAGAGCTCGCGGATGAAGAATTCATCACTCATGGGAACACACAGGCATCGATGTCAGTTACTTAGAACTGACGTCAGTCAGTCAGACACCTACATCAGTTTTGTGCAGACCAGCAGGGTCAGTAGGTCAGGCAGGAGATGTCTAACGTTGATCATCAGGACCGATGTCGGTAGGGGGGACACCAGCGTCGGCTAGGGGTAACGACGTCGGCATTCAGGGTCAGTGCAGGGAACCGACATTGGTCGGGAGCAGACTGGGAGTTAGCCGAGATCGGTCACTGGAATGGATGTTGGGTGGATCTATAAGTCTCAAACACCCATACAGAGGTCAGAAAAGGTATGTGAACCTCATATTCATTGTTCACCTTCTTTATATTGCTTACTGATAGTCATGAACTAGGAAGATGGAAGAAGCAATGCAGGTAGAATCCAGAAATAGTGGGAGCTTGACATGGATGAGGAGTGTTAGTCCTTGGAGTAGATCCAAATAGGTATTTGTTGGTGGAGTTGTCAGCTGGATAGAGGGATGGATTCCCATTTTAGAGAAGAGAGTGGATGGACATCTGAGACAGAAGGCTATGGTATATGGTCTTGAGTTAGCTGCAGGGCAATGGAGGTTTGACCATTGTTTTTTATCTTTACCAGGTTGGATAATATTAGCTACATTATCCTGTTACTATATTGTGTTACTTTTTGCAAGGTTTCATATACAGGGAGTTTTATGAGCTAAGGGTAAAGTTGGTTCAGAAGTATGTCATGAAGAGTTTGGGAGCAGCAAAATTCTTGTGGCATAAGTGACAGGTATAGCATCACAGGTTTGCATGGCGGTTGGTCTTCAAGGGTGACTTTGAAGAGGGATACAGGACCTAAGGAACAAAATAGATGGTGTACAGGTACAAGTATAAGTTGCAACTATTTATCTCCAAGTGGGAGATTGTTAGGGTGTGGAGCTAAAAGCTTCAACTATTTGCACACACATGAAGAGGATGCTGAAGAACCAGAGCCACCAGCGTCGGCAGTATGACCGACGTCGATCAAATGTAGTGGAGAAGGAGACCGGTGATGGTAGGGAGTCAGCCAACGTCGGCAGCACCAGACAAGTAGGGACTGGCGTCGGTCGCCTGTGCGGTCTAGAATTGCTATTTACGAATAGTTAGTTAGTTGAACCGAGTGTTTGCATGCTAAGGGGCTATTTTAAGTCGCGAGCTGTGTGTCTAATTTTATTAGTTAGATTTCTATTTTTGTAACAATGGGATTCTATTTAAAGACCCATGAGGCATGTATTGTAATTATCAAATTGATCAAGTAATAGCATTGAAGCAAGCAAGGTCAAGGAGATCTACAGGTGTAAGGTCAAGGAGATCAGCTGAAGCATTCAAGGAGGGATTGTAACTCAGGTTATAGAGTTGGTTTTGTGTTGAGCAAGAGAGAGAGGGAAGAAGGTCTTGAGGTGTGGCAAGCCTTTGAGGTGGAGGAAGAAGTGGCATCTTCCTTATTTGTATTTTCTTCTAGTATTATCTAATACAAGAGTGTGTATTGTCTCTCAAATTCTTTGTTGTCTCATGTTTCTAGTTTCTTAATCATTCTGGTATATTTCCGTGTTTAATTGCTCATATAAGTAATCAATTTTGCTTCCCTTGGATAAGGAGTCACCTAACAATAACCATCTGAACAAAAAAAAGAGGGGTAACTCTTAACATCCAAACCATTAAGTAAAATCCATTAAAACTCAAGTATGTAGATGGAATAAATGAAACCCTTAATTTTTGTATGTAGACATTTTATCAAACAATTATCATGCAACCTTTACAAGGTCCAATTTTTCCAATCTAAAGTGGATCTTCCATTGGACAAATTAAAATAACAAAGTTAGAAATGAATAATTAGAGAGCAAAATAAAATCATATTTTTTTCCTTTCATAGAAAATACAAAATCAGCCATACGAAACATATTTCTAAGCATACAATGAGTGAAATAATCAGCCATACAAAGCATGTATGTTTTCATCCACACCAAGAGAACATAATCAAATACTAAATGTGTTAAATCAACCATGTCAGTGTAGGTAATAAATCAACCATTTTAATGTGTTCACCCAACCATTAAATCAACCACTTAATCTATTAAAATCAGCGATGTTTGTTTGTATATGTTTATCCACATAAGGTAAGTAATCAATCATGTATCCATATGATGATTCATTTAATATAATATCAAATTTTAATTTAAATATCAACCATTAAAACCAATATAAACAGCCATGTAAGGGTTTGCCATAATGCATAACCATTAATGAAACCTCCATTGAGGTATTTTGTCAAAAAATCACATTCATCCTCTTTTATGAATTTTATCAAACAAATTTGGAGATAATAGAGGGTCCCCTCCACTTCCATTCTATGGTTTTATAAGAGAGAGAGGATATGTCCTCTATGAATAATCATTAAGACCAAAACACACTGTATACCTTCCTTAAACCCTGCAAGTGACCTGATGACTATGTTTCTCTTCAAAATGACTTGAAATGCACATATTTTACCTTGGAATAACTTGAATGACCTCTGTAGGTCCTATGGGAACCTAATCAAGACACTTGGTGGCACGTGTGAGGGAAAAATAGTATATAATTAGCCTATAAAGCATGGATACATGTCTAATTATGAATATATAGGGTGATGGTAGGTCTTCAAATCAGGTATAAATATTTTTCAAGCCTATACTAAGGTTTTATGACCCTCTTTTCTCCTTATCTAAACCTATAAATATGATAAATGAGCTTTCATTTCACTAATTTGGGCCCAAGAGGTAATTTTACCAATATTATTATTCAAGAAACCTAAGTACAGACCTATGTGAAATCATGGAGAGCTTGAGAGTCTCTTGATCACTACTAAGAATGATTTTTGAGGTTTTAGAGCCTCATTATATTATGAAAAATCCCATTTGAAACATTCATGGCCACCCAAATAGTAAGCATCAAGCAACTAGGCCTAGTTCGCTAATAGGCCTACATGATCAATGAGGAAGAATCTTCATGAGATGCAAGGAGTGTGAGTGGAATGTGTCAAAGTGAAACATTTGTTCAAGAGGTTCATGATGACTCCAATAGGACTAACCCATATATTTCATGTTAGTTTAGAGGTGTCAAGCACTTCTACAATAGTTTCAAGTGGTTGGTAACTCCCAAGCAAGAAAGATCAGTTTCAAGTGAAGAAGTGAGGAGTTATCCTATACTAACTCTTGAAGATTATCATGACTTAAAGCATACAATTATGGTAAATAGTTTTATGTATTGTTTAATACCTTTCTCTTCTTGTTTGAAACTATTTTTAGAGAAATGACACTTGTTAATGACTCTCTTCTATGCCACTTCTCTCTCTCTCTCTTTCTCTCATTCTTTATATATACAACCTTGTTTGGCTTCATCATAGATCCTCTACCATGAGTACGGTGAATTCCTACTCTTTTTTCATTTCCTTTGATCAATATACAACTAATTTTTCCTTCTTTCATAGATACATGTAGTGTAAATAGTTGAGTGGTTGATAAAATGAAGTGTAGACTCATGCTCATCTTGGTTTATTGTATTTTTCTTCTTGCCTCCATGCAGTTTAGATCACTATTGTAGGTTGTAGAGAGTGTCATCAGGGGTCACTTGTGTATTATAAGTGGTTAGAATCTTCCCTGCTAAATCTGTAATATATTACCTCTTTAAAAATTACTGATGTGATACTTGTAAGTTGAGAGTAGTGTATGTCTTTCAGTGCTATAGGTTATAGTGTATATGCAATAGGTGTTAGTGATCTTAAGTTTTTGTATATCACCTCCTTAGTTAGGTTTATTTCATGTTATCCTTCTCCTTTTTTCATTACAAGTGAGTAGTTTAGTGTTTGTGATCCTAATTGATGCATCAAGGGGATATATCTCTATAATCTAGAGATTCAATCCACTTATTAGGCCACCCATAACCTAGGATTGTATCCATGTTACCCAAAATTGTGATGGCTTGAACAACCTTCTAAGGGTGAAAATTTGGGATATAATAGTTTTGGCACACCTGGTAGGATAATTTCTAAAGTATTTAAAGGATTATTAGTGTTTTCCTTCAACATATCAGCCTTTGGAGCCATTTTGACAAACATTAATGGTGACTCTGAATGTATTCAGTTGGTTTTAGCATCATAGGTATGCTTACAATCAAGTGATATTTTTTATTTGTCTTTCTCATGAATTTTCATGGCTGACATTGAAGTAGACTTCTATTTTACCCAAGTTGGTGAAACTTATTAGTAGCCTAATAAACCACATCAATCTTATATTTATCCATACCAACCTTATAATGACATTACTTACCCTCCATATGACCCTAGTTATCAATGTGATTAGCCTAATTATTTCCTTAGTCAACCTAATTAAATCCATGATACTCATATTGCATATTTATTAAGACTCAAACCAATCACGATAAATTATAAAGTAGCATTGAGAAAGTTTGATAAAATAATAGAGATTGATCAATATGTCCCTATCCATCTCATGAAGAAGCTCAAGGACTTACTAAAGTTTTTAAGGAATAAGTGGGAATTTTTTCAAGAATAAAATAAACATGTCTTAACCAATAAAGTGTTGTAAATGGGATTACTAATCCAATTCTTGAAAGATAGGTTAGTGAGATGGAGGAAATAATAAGTCCAATTCGGTCAACCTTTAGTGTCTTCTCCTACACTAAGCCAACCTCTTTTTGCTCCAAATTTAATTAAAGCTACAATATACCATAAAAGGAAGGAGAGGTGTTAGAATTCAAGTAAAAATAGTTTGTAAACTACCCAAATCCTTCATCCATCCATCAAGTTATAGTACTCCACCAAGAGAAAGTTCCTACATTCAAAATCCCAAGTTGGAACCAAGTAGTGGAGTCATGGGGAATGAAAGATGAATAATGTTTACACAAAGAAATTGAAGATAAGGAGGAGATTATGCCTTTGTAAACCCCATCCTTCCTTCTTTAGGAACCTAATACTTTTCCATCTTGGAAGTATATCCAAGAAGGCATCCAAAACAAGAAATAGGTCCTTATTGAGAATGTTGAAATCCCAAAGTTATTTTGTGAGATTGAACAACCCATCATTGAGAATAACATGTTATCTTAATGACTAATGAAGTCTAAGTTGTAGCTATAAGTTATCAAAATTAGGGATCTAAAAATAATCTTTAAGTGAAATTTAATAATAACTCATCATTGGCACTCCTCCTGGTGTGTAGACACTCAAAAATGTCCCCTCAACCAATTTTTGATGTCACATCACCTTGGACCTATTCTCAACCCTTAGTTAACTATTTACATAGTTAAATCACCCTTAGACACATTATCTACAAACCTAGAAAAAAATAAAACATCCCCTCCTTTAACCCATTTTAAACCTTTTACACATAGGGGTCAACCATTGAAAATTACCCTTAATCATCGATGGTTAGGTCCCCAATCCTATAAAACTAAAAGCACATCCAGGTGTGGGTGAGCTTGTAAGGGAAAAATAAAAACTTTCCCATGCACACCTCATAGCTTTATTTCCCTTTGAATTGGAATCTTTATCTTGACCCAACTTATCAACTCTCTCTTTCCTTACTTAGTAGTTTTGTGCTATAAATGCAAGGCTCTTAGAAGAGATGAGGATCAGACATTTACATCCAGACTCTCTTACTTTCTTTGAGTAGGCATCCAAGACCATGAAGCTCGGTCCACATGACTTTTGAAGGTAGGAGTATTTTTATACTATCTGAGTTTCTTTTGGTTTTAAACTATCATTCACTTGGCATCATACAGGTACCCTCATTTTGTTTTTAGTCTTATCTTTCATTATTAGATTTTCTTACCTTGTTTTACTCACCTACACACCACCCCTCACCCCAACTATCCATACTCTAACTCCTACCCATCAGCCATTTTCATCTTTAGCTCCATCTTAATTTTTAAAAACTTCCATAGGTAACTATCATCAGTTGTAGAAACCATCGCCAGTTACCCCAACCATCTTCTATCACCAGTTAAACCCAATTATCACTGATCACACCCAATTGATGACGATCACTATCAAAAAAATATTTTATTATTATTTTTTCCCCCATTTCTCACCCAATCAAACCCTTGTTTCTATTCTTAACCTATCTTTAGACTCTACCTAGACCCTCTAAACCTAACCTTGGTACACTTTTACATGGTATTAACCCACCATGCCATATCTTCCATCAAACATGTACATTATTTATTTTCTTTCATATTTAATTTCTTATCATTTGACTGTAAGTATATTTATTATATGATTTTTAACTTAATTGTCTTAAAATGGATTGACATCCTAATAGAAAGCTGTGTGCTTCTTGGATCTAGCATACGCTAGGTAATCCACTCAACCCACCATCTAACAAATCCTCTTCTAGTTTTCTTATGATTTACAAGTTATCCTCCCTAGCCAAAAAGGAGTTCCCACATTCATTTGGATCAATGCACACATTATAATAGGTATTCATCTACACACCTTAATATTCACTTTATTTTATCTACTTTCAAAACTAATAAATGAAAGAAATAAATTAAAACATTTTGGCATGCCTGGTGGGACCCAGTTCCCTTTCTTCCCTAATTATTTTCTCATCAAATGAAATCATTTCTTTTGGGGCTTAAAAATTAACCATTTTAATTCATTGATTGATTTCTAATTTTATTTCATCTAGTAACTTAGGAGGCAAAGTAATCTTATCATAGCATTCACACTTGTTATCACACATAAAACTAAACCACAAAATAATTTACACATCAAAACAATACTTAAGACAAGGAACAACTAGGATTTCATCACCTAGTAGCAACCTTACCCCCTCCCAGCTATCCCACTTGGATTTTACCACCAAGTGGAGAACCAACTCAGCTCTCTAGTTGAGTATAAACTCTGGACTCAATATAACTTGGCTAAGCACCCAACACCCTTATCACTACAAGATCATGAAGTGAGGGGTTAGGCCCCAACACAAAGCCACGTACTAAAGTTCAACATAGATCTTCCTTCTAAGTTCCTAAACAACCTGAAACCATCCATAGACTTTTTCTTTAGTACCCCTTTTTCAATCCAACCCCCCTTATCACACTCTTTAATGCATAAGCCAAAAGTGATTTAAAAGTAATCTTAAGGTTAAAATGCACTTCTTAGTGTATGTATTGATTGCTTTGAAGTTATTTTGGGTTTTCTCTCTATTTGAGGTATGAGTGTCATAATAACATTCATTATTTTCTCATATGGTTTTAACCAGACAATAAGTAAAAAATCAAAATAACCACCACCTTCTTCATCCATGGATTATACCTCAGATGTTGATAAATATCCTCACACTTCACCTCACCATTATCTTCCACCACCTTCTCCTTTTAGAATCCCAATAATATTTGAAGGAGATCCAAATTTTACTACCTTTATTGACAATAATCTAGTTGTTTTATAACATTACCTCAACACCTTGCCTCATCGTACCCCTCCTACTTTAGTTTTGTCTTCTAATCCTTCTCTTAGAATTACATCCCACCTTGTGGTAGGTACCACTTCAACTCAACCATTGACTCAGGCCTCTTCCAACACCCCATCCACCCAAACTCAAACCAACCTTCCACATTATAACCAAACACCTCTTGTCACACCCCATGTGGGTTTAACCTCGCCATTAGTCACCTATGCCCCATCTACCATGGCATTATCTTTCACTTTGGCTTCTATCTTCCTTTCAGTTACCACCAATCCCATGGTCACATTTCCACTTCAAAACCTTCCCCCAATCTACACTAGGGTCACTACGTAACCTCAACCTACCCAACTTATTTTTACCTCCACCATACCAACCATACCCATTTCTCAACATGTGCCTACAATAACTTACTAGTATGTCCCTAACCCACAAGGGTACATACCACCCTCCAACCAACCTTTTATACCAATTGGTTCCTATGTGGCACCATCTCAACCCCTTGCCACCACCTATCAATATGTGGCTTCTTTAACACCATCTATCACCTATTTATACATAGTTGTAAGCCAACCTCAATAGAATGTGCCCCTCAATTATGTGGCTTTTCAACCTCAACCTGATATAATCAAAATGCTAATGGATAAACTGACTAGTTTGGAGTCATCCATATTCACCTTAACCAGTTTTTTGTCCTATGACCAAATTTGTAATGAGCCTATCCACTTCTCCATGCCCATTCATGCTTACCCTTCTCAATGGGAATTACCCAAATTTTCCAAATTTCAAGGTAAGGAGGATCCTTAGTAGCACCTAAGAGCATTCCATGATGATTTATACTTGATTGATTATGATGATTCTATAATCCTTTAAACCTTTCCCATGTCATTATCTAAGGCCACCCTTGATTGGTATATTACCCTTCCCACTCATTCTATCTTTTCTCTCTCAATTGGAATAAACCTTTTTAGAGCACTTTTTTGTAAACATATGTAAAAATGTTTCCATTACTAACCTATACTCCATCAAATAATTTGAAGATGAATCCATTATTGATTTCATTTCTAGATGGAGGGGCCTCATTAATCAACTCACCTTCCCCTTACCCCAACCCAAATTAATCAAATTATTCTCTTGGGGGTGTGCTAAACACATTTATCCAACTCTCTAGGTCTAAATGTTTATGACCTTTGATGATGCATTCACTATGGCATGCAAATTATAAAACCATGATATTGATGAAGGGAAGTTGAAGCTTCAGAATAAAAAATCTAGTTTCAAATCCACTAAATCATCCTCCACCAAGACCATAAACCCAACCAATTCTAAATAAAAATCATCAGCACACTCATTTGTTCTCAAAACTCCATCACCTCTAACCATCAACTAAACACCTTGAACCAACAATTCTTCTAATCACCAAAACCATACCCAAAACTAAGCTCCTTTAAAACCATTTACCCTAATTGGGAAATCTTATGCATCCATTTTGGATAAACTAATTAAAGCCAATATAATCCAACTTCCACCCATCAATCCCCCTCAATAATTTGATACTTTTCATCCCCTTCCTGGTTGGTACAATGATAATGATCATTATGATTATCATTGATTCATTGGACATGATACTGATAGATGAAATACCTTTAAAAGCATTATCTAAGACCTAATTTATAAAGGGGAACTTGTGTTTGATAACCCAAATTCTCCTTCCAACCAATCCCTTGATATTTTCCAAAAACCTTTCCCAAATCATTCACCTTCAACCCAACATCATGAAAGCCAACCCAAGTCCTCCAACTCAAATGAGGCACATGTAATTAATGTCATTAATAATGTACCCATTATTGAAGAAGTCATCACCTCTATCACCCAAATAGAGGAAGCCAACTCACCATCCATTCTTTCAAAAAACCTAACAGAGGAATTAACTACCCCTTCCTCTTCCTTAAAGGAAACCACTATTCCATCTACTCCTCCTATGGTAGAAATACCCAAGGAGATAACCATTCCATCAACCATTTCATCTACTCATCTAATCCAATTAGAAAAACCACCTACTTCTTTGGATAACAAAACCAATGAGGAAACTATACCTTCCCTTCCACTTGAAACTGTTACCCTTACCACTCCTTTTATAGAACCATCTATACCTCCCTTGGAAACTATTTATAGAGATACAATACCCTCATCTATCCAATCATCATCTTTGGAACCTTTTACTAAAATATCAACTTTGAAACCACTCCTTCTTCTTCCCCAAAGGTCTTGTGCCTTGAAACTAATGATTGGGAAACAATTCCCATTTATAAACCTTTTTCTCAGCTAGTTCAAAGTTTGGAATTCACTTCCTAACCTAACTTTGATAGTGCCACTTTTTGGCATTAGCTTGGACTCCCATATCAAAATAAAACTAAACCTTCCAGTTCACTTGAGTCTACCCTCGAGCCTATTGCTACAACTCCACCAACTACCCCTCCTAAAGTTACCAATGAATCATCTAAACTACTCTCGTCCAAAATTTTCAAATTACCCTATGCTTCTTTCATCAATCTAATCAAAAACTTAGGGATTCTTCCTATGCCTAATCCTACTCACCCTCATTTGAGATTGGACTTAACCACATCAACCCAACCAAAGCTAAATCCAATTAAATCCATTAAGAAGGTAGGATTTCCTAGACCTCAACCTTGAGGAAGTACCATACCAACTCCTTCACCTTTACCCTCTATTTTGGTACCATATCCTTCCACCATTCCCATTACCTACTCTTCCTCTAGGAAACCATCTTCCCTTTCTCCACCTATAACAACCTAATCCTCTAGTTCATCATCATTCCTTACCAACCTTTTTCCACCTACTTTCCCATACATTAAACCCTCATCATCTATACCTCCCATCTCTACACCAATTTTAAATAAACCACCAACCAAACTCACTCCACCAACCACACCTCTTGTCAATAAATCTTTGCCCTATAGGATCTATACACCCAAAGTCTAAACTCCACCAACTCCAAGATCTTTATCAGAATATTATACAACCATGTTACAAAGACTATTGTAAGCTTTTTCCATTAGTTTACCACCAATCAAGCCTTTTGACCCCACTCACCAAAAGCCAACTTGGTTCAATGATAATCTGATTTGTCTTTATCATAGGACCCCTAGACATGATATGGATAACTATAAAGATATCCAATCAATTGTTCATGGCCTTTTAGAGGAATATGATCTATTAGATGAACCTTTTTTAAGCCCCTTGCCTCTTTTACCACCTATCTAATCTACCTACCAATCATCTACTTCTCTACTCCCACCAAGCAGTGAAGTAGAGGAACCAAAGTGAACAACTGGTCCCCTTATCCATACCACTCATATGGTGACTTGGTCTAAAGCCCAAAAAAAGGATAAGGGTAAAGCCACCAAAAAAAGGAAAAAGACAAGGCCAAGGCAACCATCCTATGGTCCTAGCCTTCAACTCCTCAACTAACCAACCAAACCCAAACAACTACACCTTCACCCTCACAACCATCCAATCCAAAAGTCTCCATTTTAGTAGCTCCTTCTTCTTCCAATGCATCTCCATTCATCCAATTCTTAGTATTAAAATAACTTCACAAAACACCAGTCAAAATGATTCTTTATGACTTAATTATCACCTCGCCCCAACACCATCAAGCTTTAATTAAAACACTACATTTTATAGAGGTTTAACCAGATGATCCCCAACCTCTTGCATCTTTGATTGAATCCATCCAACATGCTGCCATGGTCACCTTTCAAGAATCATAAATTCTACTATATCATAATGAAGACCCTGATCCCCCTCTTTTCATCACAGCATCCATAATTAGACACAAGTTAAACAAGTCACGATTGATGGGGGAGTGAGTATAAATATCATTTCCTCCCATGCCTATGATCAACTCCAACTACCTAAAATCATCATGTCAAAAAATCTCAGTAGTTCTCTGATCATTTAATGATACCTTGGCTACCACTCTGGGAATAGTTATTCTCCATATCCATTTGGGGCCTCTAACTATTCTTGAAATGTTTTATGTCATAAAGGGTAAATTTCAATATAATGTGTTACTTGATCGCCCTTGGATCCATGCTATGGGTTGCATCCCTTATACCCTTCATTGATGTGTCAAGTTTGAACATGAGGGACAAGTTATTACAATCAAAGCTTATCTAAGTCCCTTTGCTTCTTATAATATGACATATCAACCTAATGACATTCTCATTCCACCTTCACCCTCTTCACAACCAGCCTCTATCCAAACTACTAGATCAACCTAACCTACCAACACTTATATCTTGAATAATGATGAAGCATCTATTAGTTCAACAATCCCTTCATCTCAAATCCTAGTCAAACACCCCTTGCAATCCACATTTTAGCATCTCACATTGGGGAAATATCAAATTTTAGCTTTGGATGCTTTCCCTTCTCCATATGAATTTGGGAATATCCAAAATGATCCATATTACAATCCCAATATATATACCCTCATCCCCTTTCACCTTCCTAACAATAGAACATATTTTGTCTATGTGGGACTTGATAAACCACTCCTCACTTCCACTACCATGCCTTATAACCAACCATTCACTTTTAAATTTTATTATCTTAGTAACTTGACCTTTGCCTAAATGTACCTTCATCAGTGCACTTGGAATGGCTTTGGTTTCAGCCTCTATGAACAAGGACCCCATGATCTTCTCATCATCAAAACTCAAAAAGCTCATGAGTTCTTTGGCCTAGGGTACGTTCCCCTAGAAGAGCCCACATCACCAAAACCAATTCTCACCACTACTGATAAACCTCTACCCTCACCAACCCCACTTTTCCAATTTGATGAACCTCTACCTTCACCAACCCCACTTTTCAAATTTGATAAACCTTTACCTTCACTAACCCCACTTTTCCAATTTTAAGAACCTCTACCTTCACCAACCCCATTTTTCCAATTTGAAGAACCTCTGCCCTCACCAACCCCATCTTTGCAATTTGAGGACGTCAACATCATCCCACCTAACTTTTTTTTATCAACACCATTAGTTTGGGTCTCCTCACTTATTGAAGGGGGGCCAAACCAAAATCATTCCTCTCATCCACCCCAAAATTATTACACATGACTCACCCACCATTAATACCATCCAATAATAGGATGACAATTTTATTCTTACCTACCTAGGTACGAGGGACTCTTCCTTTAAAAGGCCCTCCCTCCTAAAACCTTAACAATGCTAAATGAATCAAACATAGATGTCAATTTGGGAACTCAAGATGACCCTCATATCATTAATATTGGCCAATGCTTAACCCTCAAGGAATTATGAGACTATCAATATTTTCTTTGTGACCATATCATAACATTTGCTTGGTCTTATCAACATATGCCTAACATTGACCCTTCTATCACTCTTCATAACATCATAACCCATCCCAAAGTTAAGACAGTTCAACAAAAGCTTTGTCATATACACCCTCACATAGCTCTTCTTGTCAAAGAATAACTTAAATACCTTATATCCATCAACTTCATTCAACCCATTGATTACCCATAATGGGTCTCTAATATTGTTCTTATTACCAAATCCACTGGGGGAATCCACCTTTGTGTGGATTTTTATGAACTTAACCTCATGTGCCCCAAAGAAAACTTTACCCTACCTAACATAGACCATCTTGTTGACCTCATCACTAGCCATTAAATGTTATCCCTTATGGATAGTTTTTTAGGATATAACTAAATCTTGATCACCCCTCAAGATCAACATAAGACATCCTTCATCACCTCATGGGGAACTTTATACTATTGTGTCATGCCTTTTGGCCTAAAGAACACAAGGGAAACCTATCAAAGATCCATGACCTATATCTTTCATGACCTCATTCATAAAATAGTGGAGGACTATGTTGATGATCTGCTCAATAAATCCAAGCACCATCAAGATCATCGCATTATTCTCGCTATCATCTTTGAATGACTTAACCATTATCATGTTAGGTTTAACCCAAATAATTTCATCTTCAAGGTCTTATTAGTAAAACTTTTGTGATTTATTTTTTTCCTCCATGGATTAGAAATAGACCCCATAAAACTATGAGCCATTTTAGAAATGCCTCCCCCTATTAACCTAAAATAATTTCATAGCTTACAAGGCAAACTTTAGTCAATCTAATACTTTATTTCTCAACTATCTGATGATTTTCATCCTTTCCACCACCTCCTCAAGAAAGATACCTCCTTTAAATATAACAAATAATGTCAATAAGCCTTTGATGCAATCAAGGAGTATCTTCTCTCTCCACTAGTTCTTATTCCCCAAAAGGAGGATCAGCCCTTTTATTTATACATATCTACCACCGATCATTCTTTAGGAACCATGATTGCTCATCATGATAACCAATATAAGGAGTAAGCCATTTATTACATCATTCTTACCCTCATTAACTATGAAACCCAATCCACACACCCTAAAAAACTTTGCCTTGCCTTAGTTTTTGTTACCTCTAAACTATGTCACTACCTTCTCAACCATAAAACTTACATCATTACTAACACTGACCCCCTCAAGTACATGCACTCTAATCCATATCTTAACCAATTTATGGATAAGTGGCTCATGCTTTTATCTAAGTTTGACCTTTAGTTTATTCCATAAAAATCCTTTAAAGGACTAGTCATTATGGACCAACTAGCTGAAGCTCTTCTCCCTGATAATCAAACTCCCCCTCTTACCTTTTTAGATGAGTCTATATCCACTCTTTATTTGAAAGAACCCACCTATCAAATGACCATGTATTTTTATGGCTCTAAATGTCAAAATGGTGGGGGTGCTAGCATAATCCTTATTCCCCTTAATGGGGAACCTCTTTCCCTTTCTTTTAAAATTGATTTTGAATGCACCAATAATATAGCTGAATATGAAGCATTGGTCATCAGTATCCAAGCCACTCTAGCTCTATGAATCAAAAAAAATAGCATCTTTGGAAACTCTCAAATCATTATCAACCAAGTCATAGGAGCCTATTAATGCAAAAATGATATCCTTATAAAGTACAAACAACTTGTCGATATGCTTTTAGCATCATTTGACCACTATACTATCCAATCAGTCCCTCATTATACCAAATAATTTGTGGACATAATGGCTTCCCTTGCATCTCAAATTCCATCTCAACCTACTAAGTCTAAATTATTTATCACAATCCACTACTTCATCACACCATCTTAATTCAAATCTAATCTTCTTACCATTTATCAAATAGAAACATCACCTCTAGACATTTGGTATGATCAAATCTTTAACTACCTTAATTTTGATGTCCTCCATTTTGATCTTTCAATAAATGCTCATAAAACTTTCATAAAAAGTACCTCTTACTACATCATACATGGGGGCATTTTTTACGAATGAATCTTTGATGATCTCCTCCTTTATTGCCTTCACATCCATGTGGCTTCTCATCCCATTAAAGAAACCCATGACAACATCTATGGTGGGCACTTCAGTGGTCTAACTATTGCCAAACACATTCTCCATCTAGGCTACTATTGATCCATGATCAATAAAGACTTTTGTGACTATGTCAAATGTCAACAACATGCTAACCATCATCATGCACCTAATTATAGTCTTTAGGTATCAACTAACTATTAGCCCTTCTCATAATGGGGTCTTGATCTTATCAGAGAAATCAATTTATATTCCTCACAATGATATCAATATATCGTCATCACCATGGAATATTTCACCAAATGGGTGGAATCCATCTCATTGATATCAATCAAAGCCAAAAAAATCATTGATTTCATTAACCACCACATCATTTTCCACTTTGGTTTTCCTCATAAAATCATCACTAATAATGGAAAATCCTTTAAGAATAAAAAAATTCAAAGAGATTTGTGATGATTTTGGTATCGACTTAAGCTTATCCTCACCTTATCATCCATAATACAATGGATAGGTCAAGGCTTCTACCAAAACACTCATCAAAATGATCACTAAGGTAGCCAATGCTTCAGACAAGAATTGACACCTCCATATCCTATTTACTTTATGGGCTTACCACACTAGTATCCAAACTACCATGAGAGATACACCTTGCTCTCTCATCTTAGGAGTCAAGGTAGTTCTACCTCTTGAAGTACAAATTCCATCCCTTCACATATCCTTGCATGATATTCTCTTTGAAAGTGACTATCATCAAGAATTCCTTGTACGCTTATAACTTCTTGATGAACATCACTTTTCTGCCCTTAATCACCTTTGCATTTATCAAGAGCATATCAAACAAGAATATAATAAACATATAAATATATGGGAGTTCAACATTGGATATCTCATCCTCAATGAAAACTAATATGTCACTAACATGGATAAGACCAAGAAGGTAAAGTTTGATTTTAATTGGTTAGGACCTTACATTATAACCCATAAGTATGGATCAAGTGCTTATTGCTTGTCTTCTTTTAAAGGCAAGCTAGAACCTAAGCCCATTAATGCTTTGAATTTTCATCTCTTTCATTATTAAAACAAGGATCAAACTCACTACCATGTCTAACTTAAGATCATCCCTTTAGATCATTAACCTTCTTCCACCTCATTTCCTTTCTACCCCTTTTAGGATTGATTGATTATATAGAACCATGTGATTCCTCTATCACAGTCATAGCCCAATCCTAAGTATGGGTATCTTGGATCTACCCATAGCATGGTTCTCACAAATACTTTTCATATTTTAATAAATAAAATCCCATGTTCAATTATTTCTGAAAACCCCTACCTCTAACAAACCTTATGTTCCTCAGTCTTTCTTCTACATGGGTAGACCTTTCAAACCTGACTAGACTTGTCCATGTCTAATTTAAATTTAAAACATATATACATACATATATATATATATATATATATATATATATATCCAAATAAATGGTAAACTAATCCCTTGAAAGATAGCTACCCCATTAAATCAAAAGTTGCTTAAACATGATTGTTCCCTTGAAGGATGACTAAATAATATTCATTAGAAGATTCCCACATCGATCAACTTTAGAAAATTTAAATCAATAACAATAAGCAAAATCAATAAGTAAGCCACAGCCATCTATTATATCTTTCATTTGTAGACTTCTCATATCGATCAATCTACGTATTTATCTCAAATAGCCATAATTAGCTCTTATATATGGCATGAGTAGACTTCCCATATTGATCATTATACCCATTACAATCAAACATACAAAAGGCATGGACTTGTCTACTAAATTTCTTGGTTACCTATGGAAAAGCTAATGACTCCACTCCAACATTTACACCCTTACTTGGCATATCCTAATCACACCTAAAGGACTATGAGCTTACTTGGCATGAAGTGGTCAAGATGCATGTTTTCTTAATAAATCATGCTCTTATGAAACATTTGATGCATTTGTGTTCACTAAGATAATCAATTTATGGATTCTTATTTTTAGGTTCTTGCTAACAAAAGGAACCATGTTTCCTTTTCTTATCCAAAACAAGTGAATGTGAACATTTCCTTTTCCCTAAAAACTATGATCTTATATCATCATATCCATTCAAAAAGCACAATCCATACAATAATCCTAACATTAACATTATATTATAACTATCCTCATCATTCAAATCAAAATTAACATCATTCACAAATGCCATAGCCAACAACATTAGCATCACATAATATAAAATGATCATTACTAACATAATAAACACCTTCATCAAAATTCTCATCATAATTGCAACAGTAACATCATAATCAATAAGCTCATAATATTATAAAACATCATCATAAATCCATACCATTAACATCATAATCACTGACCTTATAACATTAACAACATGAATTACATTATAACATCATCATAAACACATCATTATCATAATCAAATCACAACATCATCCTATGAGCATCATAACATCAATCAAAATCACATGTCTATACTATGAAATATGACCATCAATATCATAATTCTCATACATAAGCATTCATGAACAAATATAAAATCATCTTAATCAATTGAAAAATCTATGTGTGTGTGTGTGTGTGTGTGTGTGTGTGTGTGTGTGTGTTTGTGTGTATATTAATAGGTGCCAAAAAATGTACATATCTCCCACTCATAAATACATCTCACATCTTGGCATGTAATTTGGTTTCAAAATATCAAAATACATCATATAAGATCTCTACTCATAAACCTAGATCACACAAAACTAGAAACACTAGCACCAAAATCTGGTGGCATTCCCCCTGGAGTACCTCTCTGTCAACCCACTTCCATCACCCACTAACCTAGTGTTGTAAGTGTTACTCCACCAGACAAAATCACTTGGTACTTACCCCACCTCAACTTATTAGGACATTGTGCTAGCATAATGCCCTCATAGTAATGTAACTCTTGTATGTCCAACAGATATCTATCCTATGTCACAAAACCTAGGGGTACCACTGCTACTCTACTAGCCCATTATAGAGAGTCTCTCTCCTATGTCACCAAATCAAGTGAGACCCTTACCTAGTCTTACTTTCCTATAATTATGGTAATCTACCCCTGTAACATGGCCACTTGATCCTATAAATAAGTGACCTATGCATGGGCCTTATCTCTTTATACTATAACCCATCCCAACTGACCCTATAAGGTGTCAATTTGCCCTTGTAATGTCATAATATGGGCTTGTGTTGCTGTTAATAATGCCACTACCTATAGATCTCCCTATGCTAGCCTCTAACCTAGGTCAACATCCATCAACTGTTGGTCCCCATCTCCCAAACCAAAATCCTTAGTTGTATATCTCCCTTAAAACTAGGCTAGGTAATCAGTTGTGTAACTTACATCATCTCCATCCCTTAGGGGCAACCCCTTAAAAACTAGCTCCTCCTCTACTATATATGGCTCTAGTAGATAGAACTCTATAGCCTCCCTCTTATACTAAGCAAAATCAAGAGGGATACCCTACATAATCCCAAATTGACACTACACTCACTCAAAGGGGATACACTCTACCTCACTATCCTACCTCCCATATGGCCATCTCTAACTCTATAATGATAGGGTATGGTCTTATACCCAACCCATACTAGCCATGTCCAATACAGCCTCCACACTTTGTCACCAAGAACTAAACTCTCCAAGGCTCCTCTAAAGAAATCAATGTCCTTAGTACCACCACCTACACCTATCATGGTTCCATCTCTCCTCCATCAGTAAAAGCTAACCACATAATCCATCAATTGGTATCCATCTGTCAAAATGCCCAAGGGTCTTAGTAACCATATATGCTCATCGGCCCAGTAGTGAAGAACAAATCCCACACTGATGCCATAATGCATGTATGCCTTGAACCCCCATAGCTCTCTATATATCTATACTATTAGAACATGTGCCCATCTAAAAATAGTGCCACATAGGACTAATTCTATCAACACCCCTAATAGTACACTAAGGAATCTCCTTGCCATAGAATCTGGTAGTGCATAATAAGTAACTACCAGCTATAGCATCATTAATAAATGCCTATCTCTAGGATCCTTATGACATATAGGCTTAATACTAAAGACTCCCAAGTAAAACTATGCATCAGTTCCATCATCTCTATATAAGACCTCTATAAAATCATCAATCTCCTCCCCCTCTATGTGATAGATAATATCTCGATAGATAGGTAGGCATGTAATCTAGTGGACATCCTCTAATAATAATCTCATATCCCCCATTAGTAACTAGAATATGTTGGTCATTAGATCCCATCTCTTGATGGGGAAACTATCATAACAACATCCCTGGGAAGGTGATGGTAATGTCACATCACTCCAAAACCCACTACCTCCATGTGACACTAGTCCTCTATAAAGATGGCATCCCTCACCTTAGAAAAACTCTCAAAAACTCAATCCCATAACTAGATATGATCTTATGCTTGCAATGACAAATATATCACCAATCAATAACCCTTATCAACTCTTATCTCAACATGCCTCCAACCGTAACCTAACTCCTAACCCATCCTAACCCTCATCCTACCCTAACTCTAACCCTATCTTACCTTCCAAACTCCTTGTAACATCTATTACACTCCCATTACCTAACTCTTCTAACCCAACTCTTATCCCACTCCAATCATCCCAACCCAACTCCTAGCCCACTCTAATTCCCCCAACCCAACACCTACCCCTTTTAACTCTCCCATCTCATCCCAACTTGACTTTACCATCAACGGATCCCCTTAATCATTGATGGTCTCCTTGGGGTCATTTACCCATAAGGTCGATCATCACTAATTGGCTCTAACCACTAATGGTCACTATTAGGTGACTGTAGGTGGTGAGCTTTGACCCCCTAACCTTCTTAAAACCCTCACTCTACACCTAAAAATCTACTCTTTATCATATTTCACACTCCTCCTTACCTTTATCCCCATGTTATCAACTCCCCAAACACATAATCTTGTACACATATAACAAAAATAATCCAACCCTAGCCCCAAAGTTTAAACCACCCCATTTTCCCAATAATTTAACCTGTTTTGTTCTATTTTTACCATTTTAATTCAACTATTACAATTTACTACCAAATTAAAAACATCACCTACCTCATTTCATGACTAATGGTACCACCTCAATCCACATCTAGCCACTTATCTAAGAGAACCTCCCATGTCCATCTTGACCCCATCATCACTCCTACATGCCAATATATTCTTGATAAATCACAAGCACTCCCAAACACTCATCAACACTTTTCATACCAACACCTAAAATAAACAAATCACAAGTGTTCAAATTTTAAATGAGGCCTAAATGGGCCTAGTTGACCTTTTTGTCTATGGATTTAGGGTTTTCACCCAATCATCAATGGTTGCATAACCATCAACAATTAACTCTAACTGTTGATGGTTCCATAAATGTCACTAGTTGGCCCTACATATCAATGGTTATATAACCATTAGTGGTTTCCCCTAACCCTCGATGGTTAGAGTTTTCCTCAACCTTTTTTTTCCTCTCTATCACTTCACCTAACTTGAACCTTCCACTACATCCAATTGGGGTAACCCCTTTCTTGCCTCTTTAGGAGTGACCTTCTACCATGTTATCAAGAACTACATTAGGCTTGAATTCCATGTTATATCTATTGTCCATGGGACTATGTAGGCAATATCCTCTTACCTAGTGCATTAGGAGATAAATCGGCCAACCCCTAAGCAACCAATCCACCCATTTTCCCATATCTACCTTGATTTTAACACCTTTTTTTACTTGACCTATTCACACACTATTGTGATGACCTTGCTTTGGTCCTCATGATTATCTTGACCAATTTTTTCCCTATTTAAATTTTTCATTATGCACCACCTTGTACGTGACCCAACCATTTATGTTTTCCTCAAGAACACTTCATGTTAGTGCCCAACATTATGCTAGAGAAATTTGGGTCTTTGTATGAGCTCTGCCTATGCTAGAGTTAAGTGAGCTTCAATGTCTTAGTTTACTACATTCGTCATTAGGAGGAAAGTTTGGGGTGTGTAATTTGAGAAATCATGTTTGTTATCTTGGTTAGATGAGACTAGATGGATGTCTATTAAAGATGGAAAATAATTAAAAAAGGCTAAGGAAAGATTTAAAAATTAACCATGTGTGGAGAAATGATTATATGGTATGAGAGTCTAAAATAAACAAATGAGGGTGTAACCAAGTCTTTTTCCAAAGCTTGGATCTTTCACACTCAAAAGAGGAAGTATGTCAGTGTCCCAAATAAAAATAACATGCTACACTTATGTGCTTTGGTGATTAAGGTGAGGAATAATATAATGAAATAAATGAAAAATATGTATTTTATTTAAGGCACCCCACCCTTGAGAGTGATATTTGAAAGACATGAGGATTTTTCACTCCTCCCCATTTGAAGGAAGTTGGTATTAGTGGAGAAAGTGGACATGACCTGGTTTCTTTTTTATTTAGACACTTAATAGAACATCAATCCCTCAGATGTTTTGGGCCTCTTTGACAAATTTCCCCACTTACTTTTTTGTGGACAAGGTGATAAAAAATACCAAGGGCCATGATGTCTATTTTTAATAACAAAAAATATTCATGTCACATGGAGGTACTCAAGTGCTTGTTAACTGTAGGACCTTTTTGGAAATTACGTCACTTGATTTTATGGGCATTTTCCAAAAGGTCCCTAAAGGCCCAAACTCTTGGTTTTTTTACAAAATAAGGATCATTACAAGTTGTGCCCTTGGTTTCATCAAGGACTCAGGACTTTTTGTCCTATAGCACCAAAATGTCATAATAGGTAAAAAATGTGAGGAAATCCCCAAAGACCCAAACATGAGTTTTTTAAATCAATGATTCACTCATATTTCACCATGTATTATGAAAGAGCAATTACTTAGAGCACAAGGTAAGGCCTTGAATTTTCCCTCTATTTTTCAAATGAGGCTCAAGAAATTAATGGGGGTAGGTGTTGATTTACTGCCTTATCTTGGAGCATTAATGGTAACCCTAATTTTAAAATGAAAGGGATTATAATTAAGTGTTATTCTTTATTTGAACTTACCTTTCACATTTAGAGCTAAAGATTTGAGCTTCCAAGTGACTAAGTGTGCTAGAGTGAAGAATGATGTGAATATAGTGAATTAGTGTGCAAGTTATAAAGGATTTCTACTTCCACTTATGTGTAGCCTCCACTACTACCAATGGTAGCTATTTTAATAGCATCCAAGGGAAACATTGTATCAGTATTGGATTCAATCAAGGACACTAATGTTATAAATTTGTATTTTGAAGCACTGGTAAATGTTTTGCAAGACCCCAATCTCTCTTAAGTAGTTGCCAATATTGGCATGAGTTATGTCACACTAGAAATATAATTTACTTTAGCTGCTCCATACCCAGAGCTCATCATAGCATGTGATCAAGCATATCAACTAGATACCAAAACCATCATCAATGTTAGTTATTCAATAATATTCTCCTTTACTCTAGAGTCCCTCATCACCATGCTTAGCATTCCCCCCAACTATAAAGCATCACACTCAGCATCAAGGAATGCTAAAAATATACTGACAATGATGATAAATCCATCTAGGAGGTAGTAAACTCATGTTAGGTAACCAAGAAAAGAACCAAGGTCTCAAGAATGTCAAAGAACTTGAAGTTGGTAGAATATAATGAGTTGCCTTAGTATGTTATAGCCATGGCCACCAAAATTTATGGGATACCCACTGATAACAAGTTTGAGATTTGGACATTTTTAATCATGCTCTGCATATTATAAGGGAAGAAGAGGATCAACATGGCCACCATCCTCAGTGACAATTTACATGCATAGATGATGTACCTCTAAGAAACCATTGCCTCCAAGGAGAAATTTCAAGGTACATTTTATGTCTTCCTACCTGATGTATAGTTTGGTACATAATAGGGTTTTCCAAGGGCTTACCAAGAACCTCACAGGGATGAGAATTTACAAAATATATCCTAAGGTAACCCTGGAAGGGTCTAGGAATAGTTTTTTCAAGGTGCATAACTACTTTTTCAACCCCATGATGAGTGTTTTCTACCCCCTAAAGAGCCTAAATATAATGTTTACAATATCCAAATAGGTAATTAAGATGTTTTGTACCACCTATATTTAGTTTAAAACATTTACGTACATCAAGGTGAGTGGGTATTTTGGATACCCATTCAAATTGCCTTGATACCTAGATGATAGATTGGAAATAATGGAGATATGTAGGTAGATGTTACCACTACATGAAATGATTATAGTGAAAAAGATAAATAATCCTTTTAAGTTTCCTATGGTGATTGGTTTCTATTCATTCCCTTCTATGGCCAAGGCAAAGGGGTTGGAACTGGAAATGATTTTGTATGCACTTGGTAAGATGCTACCCTGACCTAATTAATACATTAGGTGGTTAATAAATATGTAAAAAAACATGGTATGGCATCATTCCGATTATGAATACCTATGGTCTGATTGCACCACCAAATAAGATGTTAAGAAGTTAGAGTACATGAGGTTAATAGTGTAAGAGGTCATATCATATAACATTGCTCCTCTCTCAAAGGATATGGTTGATGAGAATATGACACTCTCCTCTACATACAATAGGAAAAATATTGAATCCTAGCCCATCACTCTACTATATTTTACTAAGGAATAAAATGATTCCATCTCCAAGTGAGTGACATAGATAATGAGGAGAACCTTCAGGTAGTTGAAGGAGCATGGAGTTGACCTTGGGGCATATAAAACCCCTACCTTCTAAGAGTTGAAGGAGGTGAAATAATTTAATGCATTCCTCCTTGCACATAGTGGTGACCCTCTAACCCCATCATCATCTATAGTAAGAAGAGGGAAAATAAATCTAGGAGACACTGACTTCACCAAGTCAATGGATGTGAAGAAAATGACTGCAACCCAATGAGATGTCTTTTTCAAAAATAACAAGCCTAGATAAAAATTGGGATAAAATTATCATAGGGTATGTCACACTATCTAGCACCATCCCTATTTTAATTTTAAGGAGGGAAGCTCTGGGGGTGCCAACCATCCTAGTGGCTTCTCCCACAGATAGTCAAGTAAAAGTCCCAACTATCCTATCTCTACATTAGGCTATAGTTGAGCCTCCTCCAAATATATATTCAAGGAAGAGAGGAGGTGAGGAAAAATAGGAGCCACCAAAACAAAAAAGAGCCAAGAAGACCCTCTAACCTCTAGAAAAATCTTTGATCAAGTAAAGGATAGTTATCTTCAAACACCCAATCACCAAGGAGTGCCCCCCAGAGAAAAAGAAAGATCAAGATTCATATGCACAGAGGGTCAGGGATATGAGTGAGGGGGAGGACTCAGTTGAAGAAAGGTTGATAGTTGAGGTAATGAAAAAATATTGTGCCTTCACTCTTCCTAAGGTGAGAACTAGGTAGAGGACCCATAGGGAGAAATATCACTACCCTTCAAAAATATTTATGGAAGGAGTATCTTTAGAAGGGGAACCTACAATAGAAGAAGGTAAAGGTGATGAGGAATGGTCCAAGACTTTATATGATCCTCTATATTTTGTTGATGTTGTGAAGGTTGGTGCTGAGGTAGCCACCCAAGTAGAAGCCCCTGTTGAAAAGGATCCCTACTCCTTAAAAATAGAGGCATTTGTCCATGATGTTATTTCTCAATCACCTAGGAAAGACAAAGTTGATGAAGTCAAGGACACCCTGAAGCAAGATGATGGGGATCAAGGTGAACCTAGGGATGACATTTAATCCCCCACTAGTAGTAAAAAGGTGGGAGAACAAGAGAAAGATAAAATAGGAGATGAGGGATCAAGCCTACAAATGGGCACCCCTATAACTTTAGAGGTCAACAAATATGTCGAGGAGAGTGCCCCCAAGGATGCTACTTCAATAAAAGTCCCTTGAGGGATTCTCCCTGTGATCAAGGTGCATGACTCAAAGAAGAATAAAGGTTTTGAGGCCATGATTGGTGAAGAGATTCCTAAATGTGACAAAGAAGTCACCATAGCCTCTACAAACCTAGAAATCTAGGGTGTTATGAAAGGAGAAGCCATTATTCTATCCTTCATCCAACACATAGAAAAAGGGAGTTCCATTGATAAATTGTGCATGGAGTCTCACTAGTTTGGGTCTAATTTCAAAGTTTTAGAGCAAGTTGAGCCAGTCCCAAATAAGGAAAAAGAAGAGCAAGGAAGTGACAAAGACACACAATAATTTGTGTTAAGCCCTCCTCTTAAACCAGTGATGTTCTTAGTAGCTTCTTCCCCATTGGCACCACTCATCACTACTAAAAGGCCATCCTTAGCATCCACAAATTTAGTGGGTTTCTAGACCAGGCCCCTTCTTTGGATTGTAGACTGAGTGAAGGAAAAGAAGGATGTGATGAGCAAATTAAGGGATATTGATATAGCCTAGATTATTCAAAATGAAAAGTCCAAGCCCCCAAAGAAGGCTAGGATGCATGTCAAAATGACATTCTCTGACATAAGGGAAAGAAGTTTTGAATTATACCTCCACATATTTTCATCAAAATATTCTTGTAAACATTGTCCTACCCTATTCTACCCTATATACAACATACAACTAGCATACCATAAGTGTTGCTTGCCTGATGAATGTACTATACATTGTCCATTTAAAGTGTATTCACTTTATATGCTCAAAATCCTAGCACTGCAATCCTCTCTTACCCATTGTAATTCAACAAAAATTTCTACATCAAAGATTGTATCCATTTTCCCATCTATCTTAAGTAGCTTTCATATGACTTAAGAATTCATGCATTTCATGTGACAACCCTTCTAGGGTGGAGTGTGTGAGTCTATTTATTCTTTGGTCATATTCCATCTTCCATAATTACAAATCCCTATGAAGGTTGAAGGTTTAAAATCCCTTCATCAAAACTAGCTACACCCACCCATAGGTCTTCTCACCTTGGTTTAGGTAGATCCAAAAGTAGAAGGGAACTAACCATCCCCTTTGTTAAGCCTCTTTAAATTAATTTCCCCATTCGGTTCTTTCAATGTGTTGAGCCCTCCCTGGCTCCAATGACATATATTCATGGCTCCTCACCTTTGACTTGCACCCCCCTTCTTATTTTTTGCTCCTAGGGCATGTTAAGATAAGCAATAGAGATACATTATTGGGAACTAACAGGCCTTTTCTAGTGCCATTTTTAGGGACTTATCACCCTTGTTATGGGCCTAGTTGTCAAAAAATATCGAGTTTTTCACTAGATTTTCTTCCAATTTGAGTTGCTCATACTTATTATTTTGTTGCTCTCATAATAATCTTTAGAACATTTACCCTTAGTAGCAGGAATATCTTTAACATCTTTGAAGGGTGTTATTAAGGTGTAAAAGCTAGCCTCTCTTTTTGGTTGTGCCAAGTTTTTTTTGGTCTAGATGTCTTCTTTCTAGTGGTGACTCCATTCTATCACCAGTTTATAGTACCAGTGCCTATTATTTATACCTTCCTTTATTTTTGAACCCTCTCTTTAGCTCTACAAACTTGGAGGGTACTAGATCTTATTTTTGAAATAATCCTTCAAAAGAGCTTGTCCTTGAATTGAAAATGCCTTCCAAAAGGCCCCAATTTTGGAAACCTATTATGGGTTAAGAATTAGGCTATCAAGTAAGACCTGATTAGTTTGCTCCTCTTTACATGCACCCCTTATTCTCTAACATCCCATTAGTTGAAGGGTACTCGAGTGCTTCAGATAGTTTTGAACTCCCTACAAGTCAAACTCCTCCCCAAAGAAGTATTTCCCCCCTTTATAGTTCCCCAAAGTAGTGATCACTCTTGGATTCCCCCTGGTTCCCCTTCATTGTCTAATTTAGAAATGGGAGACCATGACTTAAGGAGGAGGATGTTCAATGTAGATAATGAAAATGATGGAGAGGAAGATCAAGATTTGGTTAATTGGTGCAAACCATTCATGATTCCAAGGTTTAGACCCATAAATTTCACTAGTATGCCTAACTTTTCTAATGAGGTCCCTGTCAAGATTAGGAGTGTTCTACCTAAGTTCCAAGGAAATAATTTGGTGTTTGGAGAGTAGCATCTGAAAGCCTTTTTAAATATTATTGAATATTATGAGGTTGACTTGGAGGATGTGTGTATAAATCTTTGTCAACACACTTGAGGAAGAAGCTTGGGAGTGGTTCAAATCCCTCCCTGATGGATCTATAGATACCTAGTAACCAATGATTGATGCATTCAAGATGCATTTTAGTGAGAGTATATATCCTTGATTCCTACTTATCAAATTTGATAACCTCAAAAAGAAACCCAATGAATGTGTAAATGATTTCAATTCAAGGTTCAGTAAAGTGTTGAGGAGGTTGCCTGAGGATATTAGGCCCAATGGTGCCACTTCCCTAATTAAGTATTATGATGCATTTGACAAAAAAAGTGGCCTATTATCTCAAAGATAAGGCTCCCACAAATCTAAGGATGGATTTCAATTTGGTTGTCCAAATAGAAAATAACATCAAAGTTATGGGTAAGCCTTTGAATAAAAGGGTTGATGTCAAGTTGGTGAACCCTAATAAAATGCAAACCTCCCACAAAAGAGTGGACCTAGAAGAGACAGTGAAGACCTTGGCCATTGCCATTAAGGAAATCTCTTACAAGATAGCCAAAGTTGAGAAGGGATTATCCTAGGGTACCTCTAATCATGATGATAGGAGGGAGCATAAGAGAGAGGAGCGAAATTATCCTTGAGATCAAGGTCAAGGTAGGACACCTTTCCAAAATAGAAATAATGACAAAGGAAAGGGGTTGGTAAGGGATGACAAGAATCATACTCGGGGGGCCAAAAGGGATGTGTTGAATCCTTTAGACACAAAGATTAATTTAGTTGATGTTGACATTGACTAGTGTGATAAATGTTTCCTCTTTTACTCCCCATGTAGCACAACCTCTAAGGTATGTTTAGAGGTGGTTGGTTTTGAAGATATGTCTAATGAAGATGACATTTACATAGTATATTTCTAGGAGGTGGAGAGTTACTTCTTTAGGGAAAGGGGGTAGGTACCTTATCAGTCCCAGACTATAAGGACACTCTGGCCTATGATTATTTCAATTTCAATTTTGATGAATTAGGTGAAATGGTTTTATCTCCATCTATAAAATTAATGGGTGTTGCCACTACTAGAGAATTTTGGGATTCATGGTAGAAGGTAAGAGCTTTATCCTTGGATTTTGTCTATGAAATTAATATGATGCATGAGTATGAGTTTTTAGCTCATGATTTTGAATTCATAAAATCAATGATGAAAGAGAAGTATGGGGACTCTCACCCATCAATTAAGGACTGGCAATTGATGATTCATGCTACCATTGCCCAGAAAAGGAGTATAATCTAAGAAACAAGGACTAGAATACTCCCCCTAAGGATCAAGGTGTTCCTACTCCAAAGGAAGAGACCAAAGAAAAAACAACCACTAGAACTAAAGAGTTCCAAAATCCTACTAAGCCCGGTCCTACACCCTATCATGTTAAACCAAGAGCTACCTAAGACAAGAATCAGACCCCTTTTCTATCTAGTATTCTTAAGAAGGATGAGCCTGGGAAGCCTCCTTTGGAGAGTGAAGTTAAAAGTATCATTTCTCCTATTTTTGTGCTCTTAGCACTAAAAGGATATATTCCAGATGAAAATGTCACAAGTTTACCTGTTAATACTCCATTGCCCAAATATAGTGTTAATGACATTTCCTATGTACTGAGTCAGTTGAAGGTCACAATACATTTTTTGGAGCTACTTAGGATCCCAGAGCATAGATGGAGATATTTTGAATACTTAGAATTTATAGAAAAGGTTACTTCTAATGAAATTGTTGAGGTGGATCTTCCTTTCATTCCCCCAAGAGAAAAGAATAATGCCTTCAAATCCTTCAAGCAATACTTGGAAGTGTACCTAGGGACAACACTGGTAGAGAGCCAAATGGATTAATCATCCATAATTGCATGTTTGATTTTGGTGCTTCTTGTAACATCATGCCATTGGTTGTGCTAAATGAATTATGCATAAGAATAAATGTAGCATATGGATGATGCCTTGCCATGGATTCCAAAGAAGTTCCTATAGTTGTCATGATAAAAGGATTGGTGGTATAACTTATACAATACCCCAAAAATTTCCTAAGTATGGATTTCATTATTGTAGACTATCCACTAAGTGGGGTATGTTTCTCTCCCATACGTGGGCTACTAGTATTGGTGGCAGAATTTAGATGGATTTATCTTATGCCACAATACCTTTGGATGTCAAAATGGTTTGCCTAAATTGGGAACAAAAAATGCTCCATATCTTAGAAGACCCCAAGTACTAGCTGGATGAATTGTTGTATGTAGACACAGACATCAGAACTTTTATAGTAAATGTTGAGTTTATAGAGATTCCCCTGATTCTAATATCCAAGACAATTAATCCATTTGGGTTATGCATTTCGATGGAGCATTTTCCAATGTTGGAAATGGGGCTGAAGTTGTTTTTTATACTCCTAAGGGCCAAATTTTTAAGTTCTCCTTTCAATTAGCTTTTGAGTTCACAAAAAATATTACAAAATATGAAGTGCTTATGATAGGCCTCCAAATCACTTGAGAATATGGATTTAAAAGGTTGTTAGTGAAGGGTGACTTTGAGTGAGTGGTTAAATAGGTTTAGGTTATTTACACCATGAGGCAGAAGAGGTTGAAGTAGTATTGAAATGTTGTCTAGGATTGTTTGAAATGGTTCGATGCTTTCAACATCTAGTACTATTCCAAAGAGTTAAATCACTTAGCATATGTGTTTGTCAAGAGAGATACAGAATTCAAGATTGAATCTGGAGGTGCCATTTGTAAATATCAAGATGAAATGTTGGTAAGTCCTTCTATTGCAGATAATATTGATCATTGGTAAGTCTTTGATGATGATAATCACATAAAAATATTTCCATGCTACATAGAGGAATTTGAGGGAGTTATTACAAACTAAAAATCAATGATCCATGTTTGTGATGGGAAGGAAACCCTGTATGGGAAGGAAATAATCTAGCTCAATACTAATATCATCCCCAGGGGATTAGTTAGTCTTGAGGTAGCCTTCGATAAAGTGGACCAAATCAAATCTAGTACTTCTTTATCAAAATAAGTGACGGATATTAACATTGAGACACCAAAAAACTCAAATAATATCTATCTTGGTGTTCACTTAAGTAAAGATGAAGCTAAAGCATTCATCACTCTATTGAAGAAATACTATGATTGCTTAGACATGGCCTTACATAGAGTTAAAGGCTTATAGAGAGCATCTCTTTCAACATTTTATTCCCCTATAGCCCAATACAAATCCATTATACTAGAAGCAACAGCCAATCAACCCCATCTTGGCCATCAAAATGTAGGAAGAGCTAAAAAATCTAAGGGATGGTGGGATCATCCAACCTATCAGATATTCATCATGGGTGGTGAACCTTGTCCCTATTAGAAAGAAAAATGGAGACATCTAGATCTGTGTATATTTATGAAATTTAAATAAGGCATCTTTGAAAGATAATTATCCACTACCTAACATGGATAATATGCTTAAAGATATCACTAGATCGGAGTTGTTGTCTACTTTGGATGGTTTTTTTGGATACAACCAGGTGGTGGTCAAAGAGTGAGATAGAGCTAAGACTACTTTCACCACCCCATGGGGAACCTATGTGTATGTTTGAATTCCTTTTGGTTTAATGAATGTAGGTGCCACTTTTTAGAGAGTAATGGATGTATCCTTTATTGGATTGATCGGCTGATTCATTGTTATCTACCAAGATGATGTCATTATATACTCTAGAAAGAGGAGTGATCACCTGGCACATTTGAAGCAGTTATTTATTAGATGTTAGGAGTTTGGGATCTCCATCAACCCTAAAAAGTGCCATTTTAGAGTGAAAAAGTGAATCTATTGGGACACATTATATCCCAACAAGGTGTTATGATAGACCCTAAGAGACTGGAAGCCATCGACAAAGTTCCCATCCCATAGACCAAAAAAGGTATTCAATATTTATTTGACCAAATTAATTTTGTTAGAATATTTGTTTCTAATTTTATAGAAATTAATTTACTGATCACTTCAATGTTGAAGAAGGATCAAGCCATAAAGTGGGAAGAAAAGGCTACCTAGGTATTTTAAAACATCAAGGCAGCCTTGAAAATGGCCTCGATGCTTATGAGCCTAGATTATAGAAAAGAGTTTCAAATATTTTCATTTGCATATATGCATACCATTGTTTTAGTACTACTACAAAATAATGATGAAGGTCATGAGCAACCAATTGCCTTTTTTAGCAAGGCACTTCAAGGATCTGAGCTTAGATATACCATAATGGAAAAACAAGATTTCACTCTTTTAAAGGCTATCAAACAATATAGGTCCTACATTTTGAGTTCAAAGATTATTGCCTATGTTCCTCACACTATGGTGAAGGAAATATTAACTCAAAATGAAACTATTGATAAGAGGTGCCATTAGGTTAATAAACTACAAGAATATGACTTAGAGATATAAACCACCAAGCTTGTCAGGGGCATGGGTTTGGCTAAGTTGATGACTAAAGCAAATTTAGAAGTTGTGGAGGTAAATAATCTAGAGAAAATGATGGATAACTATGAAAAAAATTATAGAAAATCCCCATAGTATAGAAACATAGTTCATTACTTGAGGACTCTGAGTTGTCTTCCTCATCTAAAAAAGAATCAAAGGACATTAAAGCTGGTATCCTAGAAGTATGTTCTATTACAGGATGACCTCGCATGGATAAACCTTGATGGTGTTCTCTTGAGATGTTTAGTAGAGAGTGATGTCTCTCCAATAATAAAATAAATGCATAGTGGTGTGTGTGGTGTCCATTTCACCCCAACGGTCACTACACACAAGATCATGAGGGCTAGATATTGGTGGCCTACATTATTCAAACATGTAACTACCTAGGTTAGAAAATGTGAAGAATTTAAATAGTTCTTTGGAAGGATGAAGGCATCTAGATCACCTCCCCTATAGTTGATCTCTATTAAGGGGCCTTTTAGACAATGGGGGATGGATTGTATGGGTGAAATCTTAGATGCCTCAAGCACTAGTCATAAATGGATCTTGGTGGCCATTGACTACTTCTTGAAATGGGTTGAGGTAATTCCTACCAAGAGATCAACACACTAGGTAGTGATTGATTTCTTATTAAATAATATCATTTGTCGATTCGAAGTGCCAGTCAAGATTGTATGTGACAATGTTATGTGTTTTAGATCTAAATAATTAAATACATTATGTAAGGATTATGGGACTACTTTGGCTTATGCATCCAACCATAATCCTCAAGGAAATAGATAAGAAGATTCTATCAATAAAAACTTATTAAAAAAAATCAAGAGGAATCTGGTTGTCAAAAAAATAAAATGGGGTGAGCAATTGAATTTTGTTGTCTGGGTAGAGAGATTAACTCTAAAGAGATCCACTAGAAAAATCCCATTTGAGCTTGTGTATGGGAACCAAGCTATTCTACCTTTGAATCTACAATTGCATACATACTATTTCATGTGACAAATGATCAAGGTGGGAACAAAAATAAGCCACTATAAGGGGAGAATCAACCAGATCATAAAACTTGATGAATATAGGAGATAGGCTCACAAAAGGCACATAAAATTTAAAGAACATCTCAAGAGGATTTTTGATAGAGAATTTACTCCATGAACATTTTAGGTTGGTAATCTAGTTCTTCTCTAGCATAACAAACATAAAGATAAAGGGAAGCGTGGAAAATTTTATTCCATTTGGATGGGTCCTTACACCATCAAATTTTAGATATAAAATCACACCTTCTATCTCAGAGACATCAAAGGAGAGATTTTGGAGCTACCAATAAATGGTAGACATCTTAAGCATTTTCCAGATTGAGTTTTTATTTTCCCATGTACATATGTATATAATTATCTATATTATGGTCCCCTTGATCATATTGTATTTTATCTATCCTTATCTCTATTATTTTTGGTTGATTGCCTTGTTAAAATGGTGATTTACCCATGGTATGTTTCTTATTGATTCCATAGCCCAATGGATAGGTGATCAGTCTAGTGTTCTCTATGTACCTACTATGGCTACTCATCTCTTAGCAAGAGCCTACGTTAGTGCCCAAAATTATGTTGGAGAAATTTGGGTCTTTATATGAGCTATGCCCTATGCTAGAGTTAAGTGAGCTTCAATGTCTTAGTTTCTTTCATTCCTCATTAAGAGGAAAGGTTAGGGTATGTAATTTGAGCAATCATGTATGTTATCTTGATTAGATGAGACTAGAGGGACATCTGTCAAAGATGGAAAATACCTAAGGAAGGCTTAGGAATGATTTAAAAATTAATCATGTGTGGAGCAAGGATTCTATAACACATGTTTTATAGTAAATAAATGAGGGTGTAACCAAGTCTTTTTCCAAAGCTTGGATCCTTTGCACTCGAAAGAGGAAGTATGTCAATGTCCCAAACAAAAATAGCACATTGCACTTATGTGTTTTGGTGATTAAGGTGAGGAATAGTCTGATGAAATAAATAAAAAATATGTATTTGACTTAATGGACCCCCTTTGAGAGTGAGATTTTGGAGATGGGAGGATTTTTCACTCCTCCCCTTTTGAAGGAAGTTGGTGTAAGTGGACAAAGTGGCCGAGATCTTGATTTCTTTTTTATTTGGACACTTGGAAAAACATCGGGCCCTCAGATGTTTTAGGCCTCTTTGAAAAATTACCCCACTTACCTTTTTGTGGACATGGTGCTAAAAATCCCCAGGGCCCCAATGTCTATTTTTAATAATAAAAAATATTGATGCCACGTGGAGGTGCTTAGGTGCTTGTTAACTTTGAGACCTTTTTAGAAATTGCCTCACTTAATTTTTTGTACTTTTTTCAAAATGTTCCCAAAGGCCCTAATACCTAGGTTTTTTGCAAAAGAAGGATCATTGAAGGTTGTGCCCCTGGTTTCATTTGGGAATCAAGACTTTTTATCCTACAACACCAAAATGTCATAACAGGTAAAAAAAGTGAGGAAATTCCTAAAGACCCAAATAGGAGTTTTTTAAATATATGATTCACTCATATTTCACCATGTATTATGAAAGAGAAGTTAATTATCATACAAGGGAAGGCCTTGTATTTTCCCTTTATTTTTAAATGAGGCTCAAGAAATTAATGGGGGTAGGTGCTAATTTGCCATCTTATCTTGGAGCATTAATGGTAACCCTAATTTTAAAATGCAAGGGATTATAATTAAGTGTTATTCTTCATTTTAACTTACATTTTGAATTTAGAGCTAAATATTTGTGCTTCCAAGTGACTAAGTGTGCCAGAGTGAAGAATGATGTGAATATAGTCAATCAGAGTGCAAGTTACAAAACAATTCTAGTTCCATTTATGTGTAACCTCCACTACTACTAATGGAAGTTACTTCAACAACATCTAAGGAAAGCATCATATAAATATTGGATTCCATCAAGGACACTGATATTATGAATTTGGATTTTGGGGAACTAAAAAATGTTTTACAAGACCCCAACCCCCCATAAGTAGTTACCAATGTTGGCATGAGCTACATCACACTAGCAGTAGTGTTTCTCCTAGTTACTTCATACCCAGAGCTCATCACAACATGTGCTCAATCATATCAACCAAATACACAAACCATCATCAATGATAGTCATTCAGTAGTATGCTCCTTTACTCTAGAGGCCCTCAACACCATGCTTGGCATTCCCCCTCAAGTAGAAAGCATCACACTTAGTGTCGAAGAATGCCAATAATACATTGACAATGATGAGAAAGCCATTTAGGAGGTACTAAACTCATGTTGGCTGACTAAGAAAAGAACCAAGGTCTCAATAATGTTGAAGAAGTTGAATTGGTAGAATTTAATGATTTTTTTTAGTATGTTATAGCCATGGCTACTAGAATTTATGGGTTACCCATTGTTGAGAAGTTTGAGATGTGGATGTTTTTAATCATGCTCTACATACTAAAAGGGAAGAAGAGGATCTATTGGGCCACCATCCTCAATGAAAATTTTCATGCATAGATGATGTGCCTCTAAGTAGCCATCATGTATAAGGATAAATTTCAAGGTACATTTTATATGTCTTCCTTCCCAATGTATAGTTTGGTACGCAATAGGGTTTTCTAAGGACTTACCAGGAACCCCATAGGGATGAAAATTTATGAAATATATCCTAAGGTAACCCTAGAATGGTCTAGGAATAGTTTTGGCAAGGTGCATAACTTTTTCTTCAACCCCATGATGAGTGTGTTCTACCCCATAAGGATCCTGAATAGAATGTTTACAATAGCCAAATAGGTAATTAAGAGGTTTGGTGTTGCCTATATTCAATTTAAAACATTCACATACATTAGGGTGAGTGGGTATTCTAGATGCCCATTCAAATTTCCTAGATACCTAGATGATAGATTGGAAATAATGGAGTTATGCAAGCAGATGTTACCATTAAATGAAATGATTACAGTAAAAAATATAAACAGACCTTTTAAGTTTCCTATGGTGATTGGTTTCTATTCATGCCCTTCTATGGCCAAGGCAAAGGGGTTAGAACTAAAAATGAGTTTGTACACACTTGGTAAAATGCCACCCTAACCCAATTAAGACATTAGGTGGTTGATAAATATGGTGAAAAATATGTTATGACATCATTCCCACTATGAAGACCTATGGTCTGATTTCACCACCAAAGAATATGTCAAGAAGTGGGAGTACATGAGGTTAATAGTGCAAGAGATCATAGCATATGACAACACTCCTCTCCCCAAGGATATGGTTGATGACAATATGACACTCTCATCCACATAAAATAGGAAAAATATTGAATCCTAACCCATTTCTTTGTTAGATTTCACTAAAGAATAAAATGATTCCATCCCCAGGTGAGCAACATAGATAATGAGGAGAACCTTTAGGTGGTTAAAGGAGCATAAAGTCAACCTCAGGGCATACAACACCCCTACCCTCCAAGATTTAATGGAGATGAAATAATTTAATGCATTCCTCCCTATACATAGTGGTGACTCTCTAGCCCCATCATCATCTGCAGTAGGAAGAGGGAAAAGAAAATTGGGAGATACCAACTTCACCAAGCTATTGGATGTCAAGAAAATGATTGTAGCCCAATCCAAAATCAAGATGTCTTGCTCAAAGATAACAAACCTGGCCAAAACTTGGGATAAAATTCTCATAGGATAAGTCACACTGGCTAGTGCCATCCCTATTTCAATTTTGGGAAGGGAAGTTATGGGGGTGTCAGCCATCTCAGTGGCTTCTGCCATAACCAATCCCAACTATCCTATCTCCATAGTAGGCTATAGTTGAGCCTCCTTCAAAGATATATTCAAGGAAGAGAGGAGTTGAGGAATAAGAGGAGCCACCAAAACAAAAAAATAACCAAGAAGATGCTCCAACCTCTATCAAAATCTCTGATCAATCAAAGGATAGTTCCCTTTAAAGACCCAATCACTGAGGAGTGCCCCTAGAGAAAAAGGAATATCAAGCTTCATATGCATAGAGGGTCAAGTATATGAGTGAGGAGGAGGACTCAAATGAAGAAAGTCTAATAGTTGAGGTAATGAAAAAATATCACACCTTCACTCCCCCTAAGGTGAGAACTAGGTGAAGTACCCATAGGGAGAAACATCACTCCCCTTCAAAAATCCTGACAAAAGGAGCATCTGTAGAAGGGGAACCTACAATAGAAGAAGGTAAAGGTGATGAGGAAGGGGCCAAGAATTTATATGATCCTATATCTTTTGATGATGTTTTGAAGGTTGGTGTTGAGGTGACCACCCAAGTAAAAGCCCCTACTGAAAAGGAACCCCACTCCCCAAAGGCAATTATCAAATACATTATTTCTCAATCACCTGGGCAAGACAAAGTCAATGAAGTCAAGGACACCCTAAAACAAGATGATTGGGATTAGGGTGAACCTGGAGATGACATTCAATCCCCCACTAGTATCACAAAGGTGGGAGAATAAGAGAAATATAAAATAAGAGATGAGGGATCAAGCCTATGAATGGGAACCCTTACAACTTCAAAGGTTAATAAAGATGTCAAGGAGAGTGCCCCTAAGGATGATAATTCAATTAAAGTCCCTTGAGGGATTATCCCCATGATTAAGGTGCATGACATAGCGAAGAATAAAGGTTCTGAGACCATGATTGGTGAAGAGTCACCTAAACATGACAAGGAATTCACCATAGCCTCTACAAACCTAGTGGCCTAGGGTGTTATGGAAGGAGAAGCCATTATTCTATCCTCCATCCAACACATAAAAAAAGGGAGTTCCATTGAAAAATAATGCATGGATTCCAACAATCTTGGGTCTAATTTCAAAGTTTTGGAGCAAGTTGAGTTGGTCCTAAAGAAAGAAAAAGAAGAGCAGGGAAGTAATGAAGACACATATCAATTTATGTTAAGCCCTCCTCCTAAACTTTTGATGCTCCCAGAAACTGCTTTCCCACTAGCACCACTCATCACTACTACAAGGCCATCCTTAGAATTTATAACTTTGGTGGGTTTCCAAACCAAGCCCCTTCTTTGGATTGTAGACCAATTGAAGGAAAAGAAATATGTGATGAGTAAAGTAGGGGATATCGATATATCCCAGATTGTTCAAAATAAAAAGGCCAAGATCCCAAAGAAGGCCTAGATACATGTCATAATGACATTCACTAACATAAAGGAAAGAAGTGTTGAAGTAGCCATTCCTCCTCTAGATGTACTAAAGAAGGATACTCCCATGGAAAACTATTCCATCTACCACTACAATATCAGGGAGTCATCAAGGAAGGAATTAAAGAATACTTCATAAGTCCTAGCTAACATGGTGATGCATAAAATGTATAAAGATAAATCCACCATGGAGGAATTAAAGGTGTAAAATTATATTATGATCCATTACATGCAAAAGTTACTAAGCCCCAAGCGATGACTCCAAACACCATCCAAGATCCTGACCTTTCCCATATCCCCCTTATAACACTAGACATCACTCATGGCAAATATTTAAAGATTAGAGGATGAGAAACAAAATATTGGTAACAGGACTTGACAGCCTAAGGCTGAGAAGTAATCCATATAACTATGGAATGGCTAGATGATGAGACAGATAGGTAAGGAGAGTGTAGCTCCATAGCATCTATTTATGATGCTAATATCAAAAGTTGGGAGGCACTTAGGCCCAAAATAAATGAAATATGTAAAGTGGGCAAGGATATTTTAATCATAAAAAACATTATATCTCCAAATAATATTAAGATGCCCAGAGAGTGCCAATTGGTCATAAAGCACAAGCTCACCATGCTCAAGGATGGCATTTTTTATTTTAAAGGAGAAGAAAAGTCTCTCAAGACTGTGAGAATAGAGATTGAGGCTAATTTGAGAGAAATGTTAAGGTTGGATGGTGTAGTGGACCTGACAAAAGAAATATTAGAGAAGGATCTAAAGGATCTCATCGATGCACCTCATGAAGCTTTCAATGGCCAAAAAATAAAGGACCTAATATCTCTCAAAAAATCCTATGACAAGTTGGAGGCATTGATATAAAAGGAATAGGGAGTTCTCTAGAGAACCAAAAATTAGTTACAGGAATATGATTCCAAATTCAAGTACCAGATGGCCCCAAATAGAATGATCCTCACTAGTATGATCAAGAAGTTTGTTACACACAAAGACAAGCTGGTAAAGGACACAGTCATCGATGTGGATTCTACATCATGAAGAGATACCCCTTGTTTCTTTCCCAAAAAATGGAATTATCCCATACCTCCCTTTCTCTTCTTTTCCTTTTCTCCTTTTTGTCTCTTTCCTTTTAAGGAACTTTTGTATTTTGCCCAGTAGTGGCACATCACTTTCCAAGTTTGTTTTATTTAAGGAAAGGACATTTTTTTTCTTTGTGCAAGTGGATAAAGTTTTGTTTTGTCCCTTATGGTTTATTTTGTGTATATAATTATAAATATTCTTTTATAGTGGGAAATCATATCCTTCATCATCATGAGATCACACCTACAGGTTTGAGGAATCAAATTTGTTACAACCAACTATAGGCCCATGAAGGAGTCTTCCAGTTGGAGTATCTTTATAGAATATGCCAAGTATGGCTATAGAATTATATAAGTAAATGGGGTTTGTCCATTTACAAAGGTCAAATAAAATTTTGAGTGTAAAAGAGATAGCTCAGAGAGTCATCCCTATGTAGTGCCTTGGTGCTAAATTAATTTCAATTGTAAAATCATTAGCAAGCTTTGAGATCATCTATGATGTTCCTTTGTTACAGATCAATTTCAACAGAATGTCTTATGATATCTAATTTTACATAAATGCATTATGATCAATATTTTCCTGGTAAATGAATAAAATATGTTCATGGTTTCCATTCTATCTTGTTGTTCAAATGCAATGTTTTTTTTCACAATCTAAATAGATTAGTTATATGATGTATGTTTCTTTATGGTAGTCATTTGGAAGGTGCAACCAGAACATAAAATACTTTCTATTTTTAAGTTTGGGTAATGAAGCATTGATATCCTTTTTAAGGGTAGTCCTAGGCTCTTGGATGTAATAGGAAAGAATTATTGAAAGGTAACCTATAGTGTTGCTTATAATATCTCAAGGACCATATGTGTGTAATTTATTCTTGGCTATTTTAAGAATTAAGAAAGCATTTTTTGATAAAGGAGATATCATGATTTTGTGAACCCCTCCATATTTATTTATTATCCCTCCACATATTTTCATCAAAATTTTATTGTAAACATTGTCCTACCCTATTCTACCCCGCATATAGCATACAACTAGTATATCATAAGTGTTGCCTACCTAATGAATGCACTATACATTGTTCACCTAAAGTGTATTTGCTTTATATGCTCCTTATCCTAGCACTACAGTCCTCACTTACCCCTTGTAATTCAATAACAATTTCCATATTGAATATTTCAACTATTTTCCCATCTATCTTAAGTAACTTTCATATGACTTAAGCATTCATGCATTTCATATGACAATCCTTCCAGGGTGGAGTGTGTCAGTCTAATTATGCTTTGGTCATATTCACTCTTCCCTAATTTCAAATCCCCATGAAGGTTAAAGGTTTAAAATCCCTTCATCAAAACAAGCTAACCCTACCCTTAGGTCCTCTCACCTTGGTTCAGGTAGAGCCAAAACTAATAGGGAACTAACCATCCCCTTTGTTGGGCCTCTCTCGATCAATGTACCCATTTGATTCTTTCAAGGTGATGAGCCCTTCCTAGCTCCAATGACATATCTTCATGGCTCCTTACCTTTGACTTACACTCCCCTTCTTGTTTCTTACTCCTAGGGTGTATGAGGCCAAGCACTAGTAGTGTGTTACTAGGAACCAACACTTCCTACCCTAGATACCTTAGCAAACACCAACCTTTCCTAGGAGCTTTGATATACATGACCTGATTTGATATGACTAACACTAGGGAAAAATTACCTTGTCACTTCTCCTAATACCTAAACTTATTATTACCAACATTGGTACTTTTTATCTTTATGAGAATTGGACTATCACATTGAGTTGTACCATGTCCACATATTTGTGTCTCATACTCACACACCCAACTCATAACCCTTATTTTACCACTTGTCAAACCATAACCGAATTTTGGTTCAACCTCATCAACTCCTAGTTTAAGGGGGAATACCCTCCTCCCATATTTTGGGTAACCAGTCCCTGGCCATCAATACTTAATTCTTGTTATATGGCTTATTGACGTAAAGTCACAAAATAAAAAGGGGTAAAATGTAGACATTTCAAAACATCCCCTCAACCAGTTTTTGATGTCACATCACCTTGGACCTATTCTCAACCCTTAGTTAACTATTTACCTAGTTAACTCACCCTTAGACACCTTTTCTACACACTTAACTACCTTTTAAAACATCCCCTCCTTTGACCCATTTTAACCCTTTTGCATGTAGGGGTCAACCATCAATGATTGACAAACCACTGATGGTTACCCTTAACTATCGATAGTTAGGTCCCCACTCCTACCAAACTAAAAACATATCTAGTTATGGGTGAGCTTACAAGGGAAAAATAGAAACTTTCCCATGCACACCTCATATCTTTCTTATCCTTCAATTTGGCATCTTTATCTTGACCCAACTTAGCAACTCTCTCTCTTCTTACTTAGCAATTTTATTCTATATATGCATGGCTCTTGGAAGAGATGAGGATCAAAAATTTGCATCTAGACTCTCTTATTTTCTTTATGCACTCATCCAAGACCACAAAGCTCTATCCACGTGACTTTTAAAGGTAGGAGTACTATTATGCTATCCAAAAAAAAATTGGTTTTCAACTATCATTCAATTTGCATCATATAGGTACCCTCTTTTTATTTTTAGTCTTTATTTCATTATCAAATTTTCTTACCTTATTCTACTCACCTACACACCACCCCTCACCCTAACTATCCATACTCTAACTCCTACCCATCAACCATTTTCATCTTTAGCTCCATCTTAATTTTCATAAAATTCCATAGGCAATTGTCATCAGTTGCAAAAACCATCATTAGTTACCCCAACTATCACTGGTTATGTAATTATCACCGGTCAAACCCAACCATCACCGGTCACACCTAATCATTGATGGTCCCTGTTAGAAAAAAATATCAGATTGTTATGTTTTCCCCCTTTTCACTGAATCAAACCCCTATTTCTATTCTTGACCTATCTATAGACTCTACCTAGACCTTCTGAACCTAACCTTGGTACACTTGTGCATGGTATTGACCTAATGTGCCATATCTTCTATCAAATAGGTATATTATTTATTCTCTTTCATATTTACTTTCTTATAATTTTAATGTAATTATATTTCTTATATGATTATTGACTTAATTGTCTTAAAATTGGATTGATAGCCTCCTAGAAATCCTTATGCTTCTTGGATCTAGCATAAGTTAAGTAATCCACTCAACCCACTATCTAACAAATCCTCTTCTAGTTTTCTTATGATTTAAGGGTTATCCTCCCTAGCTAAAAAGGAGTTCCCACATTCATATAGATCAATGCATGCATTATACTAGGTATTCATCTACACATCTTAATATTCACTTTCTTTTATCTACTTTAAAAACTAAGAAATGAAAGAAATAAATTGAAACATGGTGAAGAAGAGGATAAACCAATGTTTAGAAATGAAGAGAGTTTATTTTGATGAATTGATAGCTCTTGAATAATTTGAGTAAGTTTAATCTACCCATGAGGAGAGTGTTAAGAGATGATGATTTTATGGAGAAATATCTTGAAAGGAACACCATGGTAACTGATCTTGTTGAGTCTCATGAATAGGTTTAAGTAGGTTTGAAGGACATGTGGAAGTCCTACCAAGATATGTTCAAAGATTTTGAAGATAATGGTATTATGACCCATATATAAGATCAATATGAGGTTATTTATGAGAAATGTGAAGTTCCTATTAAGCCAATATGTCTTGAAAATCATCACCAAAAGTTCCAATTCCATGGTGTAGCAAAGTATGATGAGTATGACACTCTTCAAGATTAGTAAGAGATGGAGTTCAAAAAACTAATAGAAGATGATAATGTTATGGCCTTCATGGATCAAGATGATATGTGGAAAAAATATCATGAAATTTTCAATGATTTTG